>OZ018401.1:26786690-27386690 GCA_963969585.1 Drosophila helvetica | reverse complement strand
ATAGATCCTACAATGTATGTGGGTGGTATAGGTCAGGGTATATATAAAGAGTATATAGGGAGATGTGGTTATAGGTATGTAGATAAATCAATGTGGAAAAGTGATCCATCGGTGTCTTTGACGCGCGTCCGGTACAGGTCAAATAGCCAAAAGGGAGGCGGGTTCGCTGCGCGGCGTGGGGCCACCACCCAAGAGCAAGGCGGGTGCACTAATCGGCCAGGTCAGGAAATTTCTGCCACACGTGATATTATAACCTGTACGTACAAGTTATGTAATACCTAAAGATCACGACTACCTTAATCACACTCGTACCTGGAATAGGGTTCCTCTGGTGTGGGGTAGTAATAACCAGGAAGCCGTTATTTCCAAAATCGGAATCCACTGACACGGTCTTTATATATAAAATATATATTTTTCTCACACCACGTTTTCTGGGATTCTCAGACAAATATTGCACCACAACTTTTTTTTCGGCATGCACTTTTGGAATGTGCAGCATGCAATTAGCTTTTTTAGCTGTACCCCCTAAAGCTCTATTATCTCAGATAAAAGCTCCGAAGGTTCTAGAGCATATCATGGTTAACTGTACCGAGCTAAGACTATCAGAAAAGCTCGCGATCTCTTAAGCTGCGCTCGCGCTTGCACGGCTCTCCGAAATCACAAGATAAGCTTTCACAGATAATCTAATCTATGCTGCGCTCTCTGGAACATAACTGAAGGCAGGGTGGTTCGCTATTCTAATAAGGTAATAAACTAATCGTGAAATTCTACATTGGCCGTTGGCAATATTATAGCAACCTTACATACTTAAGTAATGTGAACAAAATATGAAAAAAACATACCAGATTTAAACAAATTCATAAAAAATAAATACGCCAAAAAAAAATTTATAAGTCTCCAAATCTATCAGAAAAAGTCATTTTTGTCAGTCATATCGACTATTGTCGTATTGACTAGTGTAATCAGGCAGGCTCCGGCTTTCACTTAATTTTTCGTTTTACTTTTTTAACCAAAAAGTTTCGTTTTCATTTTAGGGTTCTTCCGCTTACACAAATTCTTGTTATCGATATTTTTAATTTTATCACCGTTTCTGACAAACAACAACAGCTGACTTAATTGTTTCGTAAAAAAAAAATGTGCTATTTTTTCAAGTACTTGTTTTGAAGCAAACCGACGGCAAAAAGTGCACGATTTAAGAAGATCAAGACATCTTATATGCAACACCTGCCTATTCAACATGTCTGAGGAACTGTGAGAAAATAAATTTCTTGCACTTCTATCCTTACGCGTATAACTGTATTGATATTGCCTGTGTCCAAAACTTAACTGTAACGCTCTCACACGTATAGCCAGAACACGCAACTGCACACGCATACATCGATGTGTGCCGTTTTGCTTTGGACCGTAGCATTGCATGATCTTTCCATTCCCTTTTGATCGACTTCTTTTCGTGGAGTTAATTTAGTAGAAAATTCTAGTCGCAAACAACCGCACGCATATCGCTCTACCGCCGCATATCGAAACCCCCTATTACATAATCAGCGTATATATAAATTAACACATATTAAAAATTATACAGTCCACTAATTCATTACCAGGATCGATAAGTCATCTATTTTATTCATTTTGCAATTAGGAATCGCTTATTTTTCATTTCGACGGGGCGTCAAGTGCTTCTTTTGCGGACTATTTCTCCTGCTGCAGAAAATAATCGTTCACATCGCACCACCAAAAAAGACGCTGTAACGCATATTCTCATAATCATCGATATACATTTTTTCGCTGTGCCCACCAGATCAAAGGGTCCGGCTTTCTATTGAGGTACACCTGTGCTAGGTTGGCTTTGTTACTTGGTTGAACTGCTTGTCATACTCGTCCCCAATTAAAATTTTGGTTGGCGACGTTTTGACGGTTTCGATGTGTGAGGACATTTCATTAGCAAAATTTTCAGCCAATCGTGTTTGAACGATCTTACGTTTTAAGCTGCAACGGTTTTTCACGGCATTCATCGGACTTAAAACCCGATTTTTTAAATCTTGGGGGAAGTATGGTGCTCTCCGCATACAAAATATTATTCTCCAAATTGCCAAACCGTGCGGTCATCTCCTCTCTGAGTTTTTCTGCGAAAAACGTAGAAAATCAATTTATGAAAAATCATTAGCTATGGATTGCTGCAGCAAAGTTCCCATTATTATTACCTTTGATAAGGTGACATTATTCTCTGACGAAATTTCAGTTTCTATTTCAAAAAGTTTCTTCAGCACTGGCAATACCCTTCAATAATTTCCCAATTGGCCTGGGCCAATACGAGTTCGGGGCGTAGAAGGGAAACTAACATAAGTCTATATTTTAAAATAAACAGGCGCTGAAACATATTGTGAGTTGAGCTCCAATGTGAAGCCACATCTTGTGTCTGCTTAAGCTCAGAAAGTTTTAATTGGCTTTGGATATCTTTGAGCTTCATGAGTTCAGATGAGCTGCGATTAAAATATTGAACAATTACTTTTGCTTTGACTCTCACAGTGTCAATTGGTACTAGCAATTTTGTAAAATAATGTTTAAAGTGTGGGCAAAGCATGCAATTTCCTAACTTTATAGCTAGTGCGATAATGGACACTTTATTTCATTTCATTTCATTTTATTTAGAATTATTCCCAGTGCTACAAGTAAAATAAACTTATTTTTAATGCATTAGTCACTAAACAGTTATGGTTTAAATATTCTTTTTATCTTAAATCTAAGCAATATTTTTCATTCCATTAAAGTTAATTTAATTTTGTTATTATTTGTTGTTATTTTTTTTTAATTTTTTTTTTTTTGTTTTTGTTTACTTTTTTTTATTTGTTTATTAATTTTTGAGTTTATGAGTTTTTGAGTGTTTTAAAACTCCATATCAGCCCTTGATAATGATTTATTAAATATAAACCGTTAGTTGCTTGCCTTTTCGCAGTACTCAATTGGTGTATTTCCTATTTGAAGCCGCCTCAGTATATTAATGTCAATCTTCTTTTTGTTTTTGTATATGACAAGACATTTTGACTTCAGGGGGTTGAGAGAAAGCCCACCGGAATTGGCCCACTTGTTACTTATATCAAGTTCCCTATTGCACATATTTATACATTCATTTAATTCACATAGAGGTCGACTAACATATAGTTGGACATCATCTGCATACATATGACCATTGGACTCAGACAGAACAGATCGCAGATCGATAACATATAGAGTAAATAGCAATGGTCCGAGAACTGATCCCTTAGGTACACCACGTTTAACAAGTAATGACGACGACTTAGCGGTTGTTGTGACAATTGTTTGGCTTCTATTACTCAAGGTCATTAGTTTAACAGCCGTTGTAGAGAAGTTGCACTCATTGAAAAGTTTTTCAAGTAGGATTTTATGATCAACGGTGTAAAAGGCTTTGCTGAAGTCGAGTAGTGTCAGGAATGTTATTTTGCCCTCGTCCATTCGTTCTCTTATATCTTCAACTATTTTTATTATGGCTGTTGTGCAGCTTCTATTTCTCCTAAATCCAGACTGATTGTCATTTAGTATGTTGTTTTCTGTGAGAAACTCAGTGATTTGTGTAGCCATTGACATTTCAAAAGCCTTCGATAGCATTGGAAGAATTGATATTGGTCAGTAATCTTTTGAGTTTGGTTTTGCGATGGGTATAATCTTAGCTTCTTTCCATCTTTCAGGGAATGTAGAATGTGTGAAATTGGCATAATTATATATGGAATTATAAGTTTAATAAATTTCGAATTCATATCATCCAGACCAGTGGCGTTAGACTTAATTTTTAGGATACAATCAAGGACATCACTCAAATTCACGCACATAAAGTTAAAGTTAGGAAATCTATGATTATCAGGTACAGAGCTTAGTCTTGTATGGTTTGTAATGACAGGTACTGGTGGTTGCGAAAATTTTAAATTTAGTTCTTCCACGTTAATATCTGCTTGCGCCACAGATTGCTGTTTCCCTATCCCTATACTTTTTATTGCTTGCCATTTTTGTTTCGGGGTAATTGCTTCATTTAGTTTTGATGTATAGTAAGATGTCTTGGCAGCGATAATTCTTTTAGTTACAGTCTGTCTCTCTTCTTGGTATATTTTAAAATGATGGTCAGTCTTGTATCTTTACCATTTATGAAAAGTTTTGTTTCTTTTGTCGATTCATTGTTTTATATCGTTAGTGAACCAGGTATTGACTTTACGCTTGGCAGTTACTCTCCTTAGTGGAACATTCTGATTATAAAGGTAATCAATATTGAATTGAAGCTGATCAAGTTGAGTGTTAACAGATAATTTGTCATATATTGAGTTCCAGTCAAGTAAGCTTATGTCAGTGTATAGCTTTGTATAGTCAATATTTTTGAAGTCTCTGTAAAATGAAGGAGTGACAATTTCGTCAAGATTAAAATCATAGGTCATAAATATTAAGTCATATTTTGAGTATCCAGGTACAGACAATTGATTATATAACATTACTTTGCTGTTAACATTCACAAAAAATAAGTCAAGTAAAGTGTTATGGGTTTTCGTATAGTGCGTAGCCACTGTAGAGTTTACCAAGCGCAGCCCCAGCGCTTCCATATTTTCAGTCAAGCGACATTGTCTAAGAATATCACAGGACAGTCAGGATTATATCAGTATATGTAAGAGATATGTCAGATATTTTGTTTGTCAGTACGGAATAGTCAATGTTTGGATTGGCTCTCCACGAAACGGAGAGCATTTTCGAAGAGCACTTTTACGGGCTCTCGGTGGCTTCTGAACAAATACAGAACAAAATCGATATAGCGAACATGAACAAAAATTAACGATGAACAAAGAAAAACGAACGAAAAAGAGCGATGAAAATAATATAACGATTAAGATTAATTTATTCAGTTCGTTACTTTCAGTGAATAGGTTTTTTTTTTACGGTCGTTCAAAAACGACCCAACACTATCCTACATACATAAAAGGAAGTCATGACTTGGTGTTTTGATGACCAGCTCAATATAATTTGTGTAATCTATCCTTTGTGAGCTTTATCTGGCGTGCAATCGGCAATATGGCAAAATATACAGTTTTAGAAATCTGTTAGAAAATTGAAATTGAATTGAAAGAAGTATCAAGTATCACTTCACTTTGAGTTTCGGTTAAAAGATACATTATTTCTGATATTTTGTATCAATGATTTCCTGATTCTTGGAAAGCAGCCAAAAAACATCCAATTCCAAAATCTGTCAATGATTACAGGCCATTTTCCATTTTACCGGAGTAAAAGCGGAGTTAGGTAGAATACTGCTCATCCTGTATCGTAGGACCAACCATCAATATATCGTTCAAGGCCACCTGAGAGGACGTCTTACAAGACGCATCGAAGACGACACGGAGCTTGGTCGACGTACTTTGGGGTCTAAACACACACTGATGGGGAATAAAATAATGTGGAGTTTTAGGGATTGTGTTGTTTGTGGGTGACATGTGACCTTAGAAGATGTACTCTTCCATGAACTTCAATTACATTTTCTGCAACTCAGGGTCATGAGACAATCTTTTTTCAAGCGACAAAAACCGCCGTTTAGCTACTTCAAAGGAGTTGCTCAAGATACTGGCATCTGATTTGAACGGCAGCTTTACTTCAAACGAACCTGAAGGCAAGACCTGGGTAGTCTTTCTATAATGCTCCTCACATAACTTGTGTTCAGGAGATAAAGACTTTTTAGAAGACGGCAATTCTTCCAGTGACCAAAACTTTTGTAGTGTGTTGTCGATAGATACTACTGACTCTTCTCGACAACTCAAACAGTTCATCGCTTCCTGGGTGACAGTCACCTTTGGAGTGTATTCTGCCCGACACAATCCAGCCGAGAAGCGTTAGGATAGTTGGATAGTCAGGACCTTGTCTTATTTGACCAACAGATAAAAGTTCGAAAAATGTTTCTGCACCTATCAACATATCTATCTTCTGTGGCTTAAAGAAAAATGAGTCTGCAAGTGGTAAGTTTTTCGGGATTTGACAATCACCCACATTAAGTGTTTGATCAGGGTCATACCCCGAAATAGACCTTAGAATCCAGGAATCGAAGGAGAGCTCACTACCAATAACTCGCGACTTCACCACCGCACAGTGAGACATCAGACGAAAGGAGGTGGCAAAAGTCTAAGAATTTTTTGAGTGCTTTGAATAAAGTTATTACACGTATCTAACAGAGAATTTACCAGACCTTTCAAAAATCAAATTTTCTAGATAATCTGATTTTTAGTTTAGGAGCTATGAGCATTCAAAGTTGAAAATTATTTCAGTGTGCACAAATGTAATCAACTTTTTTCACTTGCTGCATCTTTGAGGATGAATTAAAAGTAAACTACGTTACGTATGATTCTGTTGCATGGACAGTAATCACGAAAAACGTATTTTCAAAACAATCTCATTTTTGAGCTGTTATTCAAAATTGACTTGACTTTACAAAAAAAAGACAAAAAAGGGCTGTCGTAGGTGCATACAAAATATAAAACCATACAAAATCATATTTTGGCCGTTTTTTTTAGCGAGGTAGCCTCACTTAAATCGACCTAGAAGCCAAACGCCCCAAAATCGCAAATAGGGATTTTGAACATAGGTAAAAGAATACTCAATGAACATATACAAAAAATATCTCGGACAAATTTGATGAAGTTTTTTTGTAAAGTCAGGTCAGGTCAGGTCAGGTCAAAGTTTAAAAACGCCCAAAAATTAGGTACAAATGAATCCATATACTCAGGTACAATCCACATTTTAATAATTTTCAATTTTACGCTACCTATATGATGTTGATGGTTAATAATGAATTCATATGTATAAATATTGCATTCCTTTTTTTGAGCACTCTAGTCTTTTTCTAAAGCATCCAGTTGCGTATACGTTGCAGTGAATACAATTTGTAAACATAATTAACGTGAAAATGACTTTGGATAATACAAAGTTATTGGAGATATATAAAACTTCAAGCACATTAAACGAATTTGTGGAATCTGTTCTTAATGAATTGAATTTAGTATCGTACAACCCCGAGCAGTATACAAGCACAAGACAAAAAATTACCACTATTCATTTTAATATTAAAAAGAAATGGGAGGGCGCATTCCGTAAAACTGACTTCTTTAATAGCAAAAACGCAAACTTGATTGGAAACAGCTTGCTAGATGATATACCCGCCACCTCTAGAGGACAAGCCACAGGAAGACCAACAAAAATCTTGGATGAGTATTCAGATCATACAAAAAAGAGGAAACCTATAAATGCAGCATGTCATAAAAGTACGGATAATTAATCGGAGGCATTGTCAATCAAATATACGAACGACAAGGAAAAAAAATATTCAATATTGCGGAATATCTTAATCCATCATAATGTACACATTCTGCCTGAATACAGACACATTAAAGAAGAAAAACTAATGGCAGTGCCGGAACCAACAATAACGACGGAGACATCAGCGAAACTAAAACTTCAGGACCTGATGGAAAACACTGCGAAACGGCTCATTAATAGTTTACTTCACCATCAGATTGAGAGTTTTCCTCAAAATCTCACATTGATCAGCAAATGATATATATATATATATATTTTATCATCTCCTCTCTGAGCTTTTCTGCGAAAAACGTAGAAAATCAATTTATAAAAAATCATTAGCTATAGATTGCTACAGCAAAGTTCCTAATATTATTACCTTTGATAAGGTGACATTATTCTCTAACGAAATTTCAGTTTCTATTTCAAAAAGTTTCTTCAGCACTGGCAATACCCTTCAATAATTTCCCAATTGGCCTGGGCCAATACGAGTTCGGGGCGTAGAAGGGAAACTAACATAAGTCTATATTTTAAAATAAACAGGCGCTGAAACATATTGTGAGTTGAGCTCCAATGTGAAGCCACATCTTGTGTCTGCTTAAGCTCAGAAAGTTTTAATTGGCTTTGGATATCTTTGAGCTTCATGAGTTCAGATGAGCTGCGATTAAAATATTGAACAATTACTTTTGCTTTGACTCTCACAGTGTCAATTGGTACTAGCAATTTTGTAAAATGATGTTTAAAGTGTGGGCAAAGCATGCAATTTCCTAACTTTATAGCTAGTGCGATAATGGACACTTTATTTCATTTCATTTCATTTTATTTAGAATTATTCCCAGTGCTACAAGTAAAATAAACTTATATTTAATGCATTAGTCACTAAACAGTTATGGTTTAAATATTCTTTTTATCTTAAATCTAAGCAATATTTTTCATTCCATTAAAGTTAATTTAATTTTTTTCATTTACTTTATTTATTAAATTTGTTGTTTTTTTTTTTTAATTTTTTTTTATTTTTTTTTTTTTGTTTTTTTTTACTTTTTTTTATTTGTTTATTAATTTTTGAGTTTATGAGTTTTTGAGTTTTTTAAAACTCCATATCAACCCTTGATAATGATCTATTAAATATAAACCGTTAGTTGCTTGCCTTTTCGCAGTACTCAATTGGTATATTTCCTATTTGAAGCCGCCTCAGTATATTAATGTCAATCTTCTTTTTGTTTTTGTATATGACAAGACATTTTGACTTCAGGGGGTTGAGAGAAAGCCCACCGGAATTGGCCCATTTGTTACTTTTATCAAGTTCCCTATTGCACATATTTATACATTCGACTAACATATAGTTGGACATCATCTGCATACATATGACCATTGGACTCAGACAGAACAGATCGCAGATCGATAACATATAGAGTAAATAGCAATGGTCCGAGAAATGATCCCTTAGGTACACCACGTTTAACAAGTAATGACGACGACTTAGCGGTTGTTGTGACAATTGTTTGGCTTCTATTACTCAAGGTCATTAGTTTAACAGCCGTTGTAGAGAAGTTGCACTCATTGAAAAGTTTTTCAAGTAGGATTTTATGATCAACGGTGTAAAAGGCTTTGCTGAAGTCGAGTAGTGTCAGGAATGTTATTTTGCCCTCGTCCATTCGTTCTCTTATATCTTCAACTATTTTTATTATGGCTGTTGTGCAGCTTCTATTTCTCCTAAATCCAGACTGATTGTCATTTAGTATGTTGTTTTCTGTGAGAAACTCAGTGATTTGTGTAGCCATTGACATTTCAAAAGCCTTCGATAGCATTGGAAGAATTGATATTGGTCAGTAATCTTTTGAGTTTGGTTTTGCGATGGGTATAATCTTAGCTTCTTTCCATATTTCAGGGAATGTAGAATGTGTGAAATTGGCATAATTATATATGGAATTATAAGTTTAATAAATTTTGGATTCATATCATCCAGACCAGTTGCGTTAGACTTAATTTTTAGGATACAATCAAGGACATCACTCAAATTCACGCACATAAAGTTAAAGTTAGGAAATCTATGATTATCAGGTACAGAGCTTAGTCTTGTATGGTTTGTAATGACAGGTACTGGTGGTTGTGAAAATTTTAAATTTAGTTCTTCCACGTTAATATCTGCTTGCGCCACAGATTGATGTTTCCCTATCCCTATACTTTTTATTGCTTGCCATTTTTGTTTCGAGGTAATTGCTTCATTTAGTTTTGATGTATAGTAAGATGTCTTGGCAGCGATAATTCTTTTAGTTACAGTCTGTCTCTCTTCTTGGTATATTTTAAAATGATGATCAGTCTTGTATCTTTTTCATTTATGAAAAGTTTTGTTTCTTTTGTCGATTCATTGTTTTATATCGTTAGTGAACCAGGTATTGACTTTACGCTTGGCAGTTACTCTCCTTAGTGGAACATTCTGATTATAAAGGTAATCAATATTGAATTGAAGCTGATCAAGTTGAGTGTTAACAGATAATTTGTCATATATTGAGTTCCAGTCAAGTAAGCTTATGTCAGTGTATAGCTTTGTATAGTCAATATTTTTGAAGTCTCTGTAGAATGAAGGAGTGACAATTTCGTCAAGATTAAAATCATAGGTCATAAATATTAAGTCATATTTTGAGTACAGACAATTGATCATATAACATTACTTTGCTGTTAACATTCACAAAAAATAAGTCAAGTAAAGTGTTACGGGTTTTCGTATAGTGCGTAGCCACTGTAGAGTTTACCAAGCGCAGCCCCAGCGCTTCCATATTTTCAGTCAAGCGACATTGTCTAAGAATATCACAGGACAGTCAGGATTATATCAGTATATGTAAGAGATATGTCAGATATTTTGTTTGTCAGTACGGAATAGTAAATGTTTGGATTGGGTCGATATATACATCCTAGTAGTAGTTTAGTGTCTATTAATTCGACAAAAATATATTCAAGTTCGCTTTCAGGGGCTGTTTGCAGACAATTTTGACAAATATATTTTTTTTTGTATAGATTGCCACCCCACCTGCATTGCCAATACGGCCTGATCGAAACATATTGTAACCACTACAAACAATTAACGAATCACTCAACACAGGGACAAACCAGGTTTCCGACACACATATAACATCCATATTTGAATCTGTAAACATATATCTGAACTATTCAATTTTCTTTGGCAGACTTTGTGCGTTTATATGACAAATTTGTAGGCCATGTCTTTGCTTTACCAGAATTCTCAACAGCCCATGAGTATTAGGACTTATACTTTCTCTGGAATCGCCCATTTTAAATATTTAAATGCAGTAATACTAAACAACGCATAGACAGTAGAAAACCTACAAACAAATATTTTACATAAAGCTACTAAATTAATAATAATTTTACTTACTAACATTTCTGCTTTACTGCTGCTGTTGACTCCGTAAGGAATCATTTGAATTGCCGACTGCCTCAGTTGCTTTGGCTGTGTCGATAGCATTTTCCAGTGACGTTAAGGGGTTCATGTTTTCTATAACACAAACATCTCCGTTATGGCTGGACCTGACATGGACTACACCCCTACGCGTGAACACGGCCGTCAGTTTCCTGGACTTTTTCCGCTTCATAGCATCTTTGAAAATTGAGTAGTTTTCCTTGGTCAGTTGTTCGGTGACATAAATGGGGGCCGGGGAGTTTAGTCCAAGGTGCCGGAGCGTCAGTACTTGCTGCGTTTCACGCCTCAACGTACCAATTGCTCTGAGCAGCGCCGCCTTATCACGCAGATGATCGAGCTTGACTATTATCACTGGGTCAGCAATTGTAGAATTTCTTCCTCTGCACAGTCGGTAAATGTCTTTAATGGTAGGCACTGGAGTTAGATTTAAATTAAAGCATAACGTATTGAAGATATGCTTAAATTTTTCGCCGTCAACAAAGGGGACACTGTGAATTCTCAGGTCACAGGCGATGTTAGAGTTTTCCTGCACCGAGAGCTTGTGGTTGAGTTTCGCTTCCAGATCGGCGACTCTCTGCGTAACTGCTCTAGCCTCGCCCAACTCGTTTTCAAGGAACACCACCCGGTCGCTAAGTTGTTTTATTTAACCTGTTGTTGCATCTATTTTTCTGGTTATCAAATTGCATAACCGAGTTTCGCCCTCTTCGATTTTTTCCGCAATTAAGTTCGCTTGTTCCTTAAAACGTCTATCCAGTAGTTGCATAAGACTTTCCCGCACAGAATCGGCTTTTTGCGAGGATTTTAGGTCGGTGTCGGTGTTTTTTCGTACTCGCTTGGTAGCTGGTGCCATTTTTCTTTTAAACTTGCACTGCTTTCCCGCGCTAGCTGTCAAAATTCGGAGACACTGATACACTGCTTTGCCGATTTTCTAATTGTGAGCGCCCTCTGGCGGCACTGCTGACAAGCTTTTCCGATATTGTATCGAGTGCTGACCAGCTGTTTAATGTGATCTCTTCTACACATGCTTTTCACTCTGTGATATTTTTTTTTTCGCGGTTTTTTCTTCTCCTTTCCACAAATTGAGCCGAATTTGAGTGGCTTTTGAGACGTGGGACGACGACAAGAATTTAATCTTTTTTATTTTACACTCTACTCTTAATTTTCGCAGGTATCTTTAAAAGATGAATTTATTGGCGGAGCTCGTTATTGACACTTCTGTACTTTTCGACTCTTCTTACGTTTGTTTTCAATTTGTTAATCAGATGCAACTTTTTGTAGAAAAGAGCAAATCTTGAGGCTTGCTTTCCTCTAACCGAACGCTTCACAAGCTAGCATATGCGAAGCTCTTTCATATTCTACTTTTCTATAAAATTTGCAGTTACAGCTATGTATCTCTCACTGGTGAGTGATGTCCATTCATCGGTTGTCAGACAAGCTGCAGATGCTGAACCAATCTCTTTCACATATGCAATAAGCTCATTGTGAATATTTGGTAGTAGCTCATTAGAAAGCGTTTTACGTGTGTGCAACTTATATTTAGTGCAATTTGTAACGTCATCCATCAGCTTCTTAAAATGTGGCTCCTCCACGAGCCGGAGAGCATTTTCGAAGAGCACTTTTACGGGCTCTCGGTGGCTTCTGAACAAATACAGATATTTTTGCCGTTCAATTGTCTCAAGATAAGATGGTATCAAATGGCAAGTCGAATTTCTCTGCGAACCTCCGGCCATACTCAACTCCGACTTTGCCTTTTATCGTCTAAAAAGTCTAAATGATTCCATACATCGTTGAATTTGCGTTTAAGCGACATTTTAAAATAGTTTTAATTTTCTATAAACTTTCTTGCCAGAGTCCGCTACAACAAAATATGAAAAATTGTTGCCATACCACTCAAAAAACAACAACAACAACAAAAAACTAAGAAAAGCAAAAGGAGTTGCCATATCAGCTCACGCTATGTTTGAGCCAAACGAACTATGAACGATGAACAAAGAAAAACGAACGAAAAGGAGCGATGAAAATAATATAACGATTAAGATTAATTTATTCAGTTCGTTACTCTCAGTGAATAGGTTTTTTTTTTACGTTCGTTCAAAAACGACCCAACACTATCCTACATACATAAAAGGAAGTCATGACTTGGTGTTTTGATGACCAGCTCAATATAATTTGTGTAATCTATCCTTTGTGAGCTTTATCTGTCGTGCAATCGGCAAAATGGCAAAATATACAGTTTTAGAAATCTGTTAGACAATTGAAATTGAATTGAAAGAATTCCTAAGTATCACTTCACTTTGAGTTTCGGTTAAAAGATACATTATTTCTGATATTTTGTATCAATGATTTCCTGATTCTTGGAAAGCAGCCAAAAAACATCCAATTCCAAAATCTGTCAATGATTACAGGCCATTTTCCATTTTACCGGAGTAAAAGCGGAGTTAGGTAGAATACTGCTCATCCTGTATCGTAGGACCAACCATCAATATATCGTTCAAGGCCACCTGAGAGGACGTCTTACAAGACGCATCGAAGACGACACGGAGCTTGGTCGACGTACTTTGGGGTCTAAACACACACTGATGGGGAATAAAATAATGTGGAGTTTTAGGGATTGTGTTGTTTGTGGGTGACATGTGACCTTAGAAGATGTACTCTTCCATGAACTTCAATTACATTTTCTGCAACTCAGGGTCATGAGACAATCTTTTTTCAAGCGACAAAAACCGCCGTTTAGCTACTTCAAAGGAGTTGCTCAAGATACTGGCATCTGATTTGAACGGCAGCTTTACTTCAAACGAACCTGAAGGCAAGACCTGGGTAGTCTTTCTATAATGCTCCTCACATAACTTGTGTTCAGGAGATAAAGACTTTTTAGAAGACGGCAATTCTTCCAGTGACCAAAACTTTTGTAGTGTGTTGTCGATAGATACTACTGACTCTTCTCGACAACTCAAACAGTTCATCGCTTCCTGGGTGACAGTCACCTTTGGAGTGTATCTGCCCGACACAATCCAGCCGAGAAGCATTAGGATATTTGGATAGTCAGGACCTTGTCTTATTTGACCAACAGATAAAACTTCGAAAAATGTTTCTGCACCTATAAACATATCTATCTTCTGCGGCTTAAAGAAAAATGGGCCTGCAAGTGGTAAGTTTTCAGCTTTCTTCACTTGCTACATCCTTGAGGATGAATTAAAAGTAAACTACGTTACGTATGATTCTGTTTTAAGTGTTTCCATTTAGGTATATTCATAGTTATTATTAGTCAATAAAACCCCATTCTGTTGCATGGACAGTAATCAAGAAAAACGTATTTTCAAAACCATCTCATTTTTGAGCTGTTATTCAAAATTGACTTGACTTTAAAAAAAAAGACAAAAATGGGCTGTCCATATCAGTTGTCATATTTTGTCCGTTTTTTTTAGCGAGGTAGCCTCACTTAAATCGACCTAGAAGCCAAACGCCCCAAAATCGCAAATGAACATATACAAAAAATATCCCGGACAAATTTGATGAAGTTTTTTTGTAAAGTCAGGTCAGGTCAAAGTTTAAAAACGCCCAAAAATTAAATTTAACGCTACCTATATGATGTTGATGGTTAATAATGAATTCATATGTATAAATATTGCATTCCTTTTTTTGAGCACTCTAGTCTTTTTCTAAAGCATCCAGTTGCGTATACGTTGCAGTGAATACAATTTGTAAACATAATTAACGTGAAAATGACTATGGATAATACAAAGTTATTGGAGATATATAAAACTTCAAGCACATTAAACGAATTTGTGGAATCTGTTCTTAATGAATTGAATTTAGTATCGTACAACCCCGAGGAGTATACAAGCACAAGACAAAAAATTACCACTATTCATTTTAATATTAAAAATAAATGGGAGGGCGCATTCCGTAAAACTGACTTCTTTAATAGCAAAAACGCAAACTTGATTGGAAACAGCTTGCTAGATGATATACCCGCCACCTCTAGAGGACAAGCCACAGGAAGACCAACAAAAATCTTGGATGAGTATTCAGATCATACAAAAAAGAGGAAACCTATAAATGCAGCATGTCATAAAAGTACGGATAATTAATCGGAGGCATTGTCAATCAAATATACGAACGACAAGGAAAAAAAATATTCAATATTGCGGAATATCTTAATCCATCATAATGTACACATTCTGCCTGAATACAGACACATTAAAGAAGAAAAACTAATGGCAGTGCCGGAACCAACAATAACGACGGAGACATCAGCGAAACTAAAACTTCAGGACCTGATGGAAAACACTGCGAAACGGCTCATTAATAGTTTACTTCACCATCAGATTGAGAGTTTTCCTCAAAATCTCACATTGATCAGCAAATGATCATTGATCAAATATATATATATATATATATATTTTATCATCTCCTCTCTGAGCTTTTCTGCGAAAAACGTAGAAAATCAATTTATAAAAAATCATTAGCTATAGATTGCTACAGCAAAGTTCCTAATATTATTACCTTTGATAAGGTGACATTATTCTCTGACGAAATTTCAGTTTCTATTTCAAAAAGTTTCTTCAGCACTGGCAATACCCTTCAATAATTTCCCAATTGGCCTGGGCCAATACGAGTTCGGGGCGTAGAAGGGAAACTAACATAAGTCTATATTTTAAAATAAACAGGCGCTGAAACATATTGTGAGTTGAGCTCCAATGTGAAGCCACATCTTGTGTCTGCTTAAGCTCAGAAAGTTTTAATTGGCTTTGGATATCTTTGAGCTTCATGAGTTCAGATGAGCTGCGATTAAAATATTGAACAATTACTTTTGCTTTGACTCTCACAGTGTCAATTGGTACTAGCAATTTTGTAAAATGATGTTTAAAGTGTGGGCAAAGCATGCAATATTCCCAGTGCTACAAGTAAAATAAACTTATATTTAATGCATTAGTCACTAAACAGTTATGGTTTAAATATTCTTTTTATCTTAAATCTAAGCAATATTTTTCATTCCATTAAAGTTAATTTAATTTTTTTCATTTACTTTATTTATTAAATTTGTTGTTATTTTTTTTTAATTTTTTTTTATTTTTTTTTTTTTGTTTTTTTTTACTTTTTTTTATTTGTTTATTAATTTTTGAGTTTATGAGTTTTTGAGTTTTTTAAAACTCCATATCAACCCTTGATAATGATCTATTAAATATAAACCGTTAGTTGCTTGCCTTTTCGCAGTACTCAATTGGTATATTTCCTATTTGAAGCCGCCTCAGTATATTAATGTCAATCTTCTTTTTGTTTTTGTATATGACAAGACATTTTGACTTCAGGGGGTTGAGAGAAAGCCCACCGGAATTGGCCCATTTGTTACTTTTATCAAGTTCCCTATTGCACATATTTATACATTCGACTAACATATAGTTGGACATCATCTGCATACATATGACCATTGGACTCAGACAGAACAGATCGCAGATCGATAACATATAGAGTAAATAGCAATGGTCCGAGAACTGATCCCTTAGGTACACCACGTTTAACAAGTAATGACGACGACTTAGCGGTTGTTGTGACAATTGTTTGGCTTCTATTACTCAAGGTCATTAGTTTAACAGCCGTTGTAGAGAAGTTGCACTCATTGAAAAGTTTTTCAAGTAGGATTTTATGATCAACGGTGTAAAAGGCTTTGCTGAAGTCGAGTAGTGTCAGGAATGTTATTTTGCCCTCGTCCATTCGTTCTCTTATATCTTCAACTATTTTTATTATGGCTGTTGTGCAGCTTCTATTTCTCCTAAATCCAGACTGATTGTCATTTAGTATGTTGTTTTCTGTGAGAAACTCAGTGATTTGTGTAGCCATTGACATTTCAAAAGCCTTCGATAGCATTGGAAGAATTGATATTGGTCAGTAATCTTTTGAGTTTGGTTTTGCGATGGGTATAATCTTAGCTTCTTTCCATCTTTCAGGGAATGTAGAATGTGTGAAATTGGCATAATTATATATGGAATTATAAGTTTAATAAATTTCGAATTCATATCATCCAGACCAGTGGCGTTAGACTTAATTTTTAGGATACAATCAAGGACATCACTCAAATTCACGCACATAAAGTTAAAGTTAGGAAATCTATGATTATCAGGTACAGAGCTTAGTCTTGTATGGTTTGTAATGACAGGTACTGGTGGTTGCGAAAATTTTAAATTTAGTTCTTCCACGTTAATATCTGCTTGCGCCACAGATTGCTGTTTCCCTATCCCTATACTTTTTATTGCTTGCCATTTTTGTTTCGGGGTAATTGCTTCATTTAGTTTTGATGTATAGTAAGATGTCTTGGCAGCGATAATTCTTTTAGTTACAGTCTGTCTCTCTTCTTGGTATATTTTAAAATGATGGTCAGTCTTGTATCTTTACGCTTGGCAGTTACTCTCCTTAGTGGAACATTCTGATTATAAAGGTAATCAATATTGAATTGAAGCTGATCAAGTTGAGTGTTAACAGATAATTTGTCATATATTGAGTTCCAGTCAAGTAAGCTTATGTTAGTGTATAGCTTTGTATAGTCAATATTTTTGAAGTCTCTGTAAAATGAAGGAGTGACAATTTCGTCAAGATTAAAATCATAGGTCATAAATATTAAGTCATATTTTGAGTACCCAGGTACAGACAATTGATTATATAACATTACTTTGCTGTTAACATTCACAAAAAATAAGTCAAGTAAAGTGTTATGGGTTTTCGTATAGTGCGTAGCCACTGTAGAGTTTACCAAGCGCAGCCCCAGCGCTTCCATATTTTCAGTCAAGCGACATTGTCTAAGAATATCACAGGACAGTCAGGATTATATCAGTATATGTAAGAGATATGTCAGATATTTTGTTTGTCAGTACGGAATAGTCAATGTTTGGATTGGCTCTCCACGAAACGGAGAGCATTTTCGAAGAGCACTTTTACGGGCTCTCGGTGGCTTCTGAACAAATACAGAACAAAATCGATATAGCGAACATGAACAAAAATTAACGATGAACAAAGAAAAACGAACGAAAAAGAGCGATGAAAATAATATAACGATTAAGATTAATTTATTCAGTTCGTTACTTTCAGTGAATAGGTTTTTTTTTTACGGTCGTTCAAAAACGACCCAACACTATCCTACATACATAAAAGGAAGTCATGACTTGGTGTTTTGATGACCAGCTCAATATAATTTGTGTAATCTATCCTTTGTGAGCTTTATCTGGCGTGCAATCGGCAATATGGCAAAATATACAGTTTTAGAAATCTGTTAGAAAATTGAAATTGAATTGAAAGAATTCCTAAGTATCACTTCACTTTGAGTTTCGGTTAAAAGATACATTATTTCTGATATTTTGTATCAATGATTTCCTGATTCTTGGAAAGCAGCCAAAAAACATCCAATTCCAAAATCTGTCAATGATTACAGGCCATTTTCCATTTTACCGGAGTAAAAGCGGAGTTAGGTAGAATACTGCTCATCCTGTATCGTAGGACCAACCATCAATATATCGTTCAAGGCCACCTGAGAGGACGTCTTACAAGACGCATCGAAGACGACACGGAGCTTGGTCGACGTACTTTGGGGTCTAAACACACACTGATGGGGAATAAAATAATGTGGAGTTTTAGGGATTGTGTTGTTTGTGGGTGACATGTGACCTTAGAAGATGTACTCTTCCATGAACTTCAATTACATTTTCTGCAACTCAGGGTCATGAGACAATCTTTTTTCAAGCGACAAAAACCGCCGTTTAGCTACTTCAAAGGAGTTGCTCAAGATACTGGCATCTGATTTGAACGGCAGCTTTACTTCAAACGAACCTGAAGGCAAGACCTGGGTAGTCTTTCTATAATGCTCCTCACATAACTTGTGTTCAGGAGGTAAAGACTTTTTAGAAGACGGCAATTCTTCCAGTGACCAAAACTTTTGTAGTGTGTTGTCGATAGATACTACTGACTCTTCTCGACAACTCAAACAGTTCATCGCTTCCTGGGTGACAGTCACCTTTGGAGAGAAGTCACCAGCCGAGAAGCGTTAGGATAGTTGGATAGTCAGGACCTTGTCTTATTTGACCAACAGATAAAAGTTCGAAAAATGTTTCTGCACCTATCAACATATCTATCTTCTGTGGCTTAAAGAAAAATGAGTCTGCAAGTGGTAAGTTTTTCGGGATTTGACAATCACCCACATTAAGTGTTTGATCAGGGTCATACCCCGAAATAGACCTTAGAATCCAGGAATCGAAGGAGAGCTCACTACCAATAACTCGCGACTTCAACACCGCACAGTGAGACATCAGACGAAAGGAGGTGGCAAAAGTCTAAGAATTTTTTGAGTGCTTTGAATAAAGTTATTACACGTATCTAACAGAGAATTTACCAGACCTTTCAAAAATCAAATTTTCTAGATAATCTGATTTTTAGTTTAGGAGCTATGAGCATTCAAAGTTGAAAATTATTTCAGTGTGCACAAATGTAATCAACTTTTTTCACTTGCTGCATCTTTGAGGATGAATTAAAAGTAAACTACGTTACGTATGATTCTGTTGCATGGACAGTAATCACGAAAAACGTATTTTCAAAACAATCTCATTTTTGAGCTGTTATTCAAAATTGACTTGACTTTACAAAAAAAAGACAAAAAAGGGCTGTCGTAGGTGCATACAAAATATAAAACCATACAAAATCATATTTTGGCCGTTTTTTTTAGCGAGGTAGCCTCACTTAAATCGACCTAGAAGCCAAACGCCCCAAAATCGCAAATAGGGATTTTGAACATAGGTAAAAGAATACTCAATGAACATATACAAAAAATATCTCGGACAAATTTGATGAAGTTTTTTTGTAAAGTCAGGTCAGGTCAGGTCAAAGTTTAAAAACGCCCAAAAATTAGGTACAAATGAATCCATATACTCAGGTACAATCCACATTTTAATAATTTTCAATTTTACGCTACCTATATGATGTTGATGGTTAATAATGAATTCATATGTATAAATATTGCATTCCTTTTTTTGAGCACTCTAGTCTTTTTCTAAAGCATCCAGTTGCGTATACGTTGCAGTGAATACAATTTGTAAACAAATTTAACGTGAAAATGACTATGGATAATACAAAGTTATTGGAGATATATAAAACTTCAAGCACATTAAACGAATTTGTGGAATCTGTTCTTAATGAATTGAATTTAGTATCGTACAACCCTGAGCAGTATACAAGCATAAGACAAAAAATTACCACTATTCATTTTAATATTAAAAAGAAATGGGAGGGCGCATTCCGTAAAACTGACTTCTTTAATAGCAAAAACGCAAACTTGATTGGAAACAGCTTGCTAGATGATATACCCTCCACCTCTAGAGGACAAGCCACAGGAAGACCAACAAAAATCTTGGATGAGTATTCAGATCATACAAAAAAGAGGAAACCTATAAATGCAGCATGTCATAAAAGTACGGATAATTAATCGGAGGCATTGTCAATCAAATATACGAACGACAAGGAAAAAAAATATTCAATATTGCGGAATATCTTAATCAATCATATTGTACACATTCTGCCTGAATACAGACACATTAAAGAAGAAAAACTAATGGCAGTGCCGGAACCAACAATAACGACGGAGACATCAGCGAGACTAAAACTTCAGGACCTGATGGAAAACACTGCGAAACCGCTCATTAATAGTTTACTTCACCATCAGATTGAGAGTTTTCCGCAAAATCTCACATTGATCAGCAAATGGGGTTGTGATGGACATTCTAAGCAAATTTAATATAAGCAAGCCATATCCACAGACGACATGTAACATGTTTATGGCTTCTCTTGTACGCCTGTGGCTTAAATCAGATACATCGGAATATTGGAAAAATGTGCAATCCTCGTCTGCTCATTATTTCCGCCCAATATTATTCAAATACGCCAAGGAGTCTTCGGAGCTAATAAAGTCCACAGTAAAAAATATTAAAACCATTCATGTCATGTTGATGTTGCTTCTATTATTCAGATCAAGGATGAATCCGGCTCCAAGGACCAAATGTTGATGCTGCTTCTATTCTCCAGATCAAGGATGAATCCGGCTCGAAGCAGCAAATGTTGATGTTGTTGAGTTGAGTTGTAAATTCGAACTGTTTTATTTTCAAACTTATGCACTATATATAGGAAAATATAAGGTAATTAAAACTAAGACCAACGCTAAGAAAAGGAGGGATGTGCGGCACTTGTTCCCACGCTCATCCCTTCTAATGACACCTACTACATGCAAACCACATATGTTAATAGATTTGGGTTCGACGTGCCCATGTATACGATTTTATGGTCGAACTCTATTTGTCCTGTATATTTGGACTGTATTGTTTATTGGTTGGCCTGTGTCGGTTCCTGTTCATGTTTTGTGAACATCAATTTTGAATTTTTCCTTAGAATGATTGATGGAAAAGTTCTTAACGAACTAACTAATACTAAATCTACCTTAATATTTGCATTTTGAAAATTTGATTCCATAGTTTAAGAGGAAAACTTGGAGTATGGTATTTCCCCATTGCATGCAAGAATAAGATGTATGGAGTTCATTTTAAAACTTGCATATACCATTCCGGGAGAGGGAGAATCTTTTGACAACAGCACGACAGCCAAAGGAAAACACAACAATTTGAAATAAATTATTCAAGAAAAATTCGTTGACCAACTAACACTGAAGGTGGACTGCTCCAAACAAGGATATGGAAACCCAAACGGTGGAAAAACTCATCACTGACATTTTTTGAAGAAGTCGAAATTACTGCAGAAATAACTGGTGTGGGTATTGACATAATCAAAAGATTGGGTGTCATTTTGAATGTTTTAAACTGCAAGGAACAAATTAACATCCACAAATTTGGTCAATATGCTTCGAAGACTGCAGAGCTGCTACTGGAAAAATATCCTGAAAAGAAGCTTACTCCTACGCTTCATAAAATTTTTGCACATGGTAAATAATTGAATATCAGAGTTTACTAATTGGAGATATGTCATAGGAAGCACAGGAAGCAAGCAATAAGGATTTCAAGAAATATAGGTACATGAATACGTGCAAGATATCACGAAAAATCCAAAAAGGGGTTCTTTTCAACATGTTTGCAGCCTCTTCAGTTCCATATATTTCATCCATTAGACATTTGGGATCTAAAAAAAAATCGGCAAATAGTTAATTTTTAGGAATGTGAAGTTTGCAAAATATTCCTCCCTCTAAATTGGAAGTGGAGGCATATTTTACAGAAAACAATAAATTAAACCAAATTCCAGAATAAAAGTTATATTTTGTGAAATCAGATTGAGCTAAAAAAAATTGATGTAACATAAGGTACTTTATCGCTCCAAACAAATTTAAACTCAGCACATTACATAGGAAAATATGTACCGGCAACAAAGTTAAGCATTGGCTTTTTTTAGGTTAGCTTCTAAACAATGTAGCGCCACGTAATATTGCATACTAAATTTTGGGAGATTTATCTTTGCTGTTTATTTCATGAAGATATCTTCATTCGTTCAGAAGTTATTAATTTAGCAAGCTGAAATGGCAGAATGTCCCACTGTGCACTGTGTGTCTTCTTCTTGACTTGTGAATTGGACTCACCAATACCAAGCAAGTTGATACAGGACTCCTCCCTACGGATCTGTGAGCGATGTGCTAAGTCCTCAGTGATAAAATTGGTTTGTGACCCATAGTCAAGCAGAGATCGTGCCAAAACATATTCACCGTTATTTGTTCGGACGCTTACGATCGACCTAGCCAGAATAACTCTGTCCATAGCTGTCGCATGCAGAGCATGCGAAGTGGAAGGTTCATTCTGATTGGGTGGAGGAGAATAACTCTCTGGGGGTGATTGCAGTGCTAGACTTTTGTTCGCCACCATGTACCTATGCAATAAGGAATGGGTGAGCAGCCACACACTCGACACCTCTTAGCTTTGCATCGGTTGCAGACAATTGATACATAGGGATGCAGTCTTTGCGAATTCAAACCTTTGCATTACTGCCAGCCGACCAAATGGACTGCACTCTGTCAACAAATGGTCTTTCGCATTGCAGTAGCTGCATTGTTGGCTCTTTGTATTCGCAGTCGAACACGCAAACGA
The DNA here is from genome assembly GCA_963969585.1 of Drosophila helvetica. Classification (NCBI taxonomy): domain Eukaryota; kingdom Metazoa; phylum Arthropoda; class Insecta; order Diptera; family Drosophilidae; genus Drosophila; species Drosophila helvetica. The sequence continues at coordinate 27,363,812 of OZ018401.1, read as the reverse complement.
TCTCCGATTATGAGGCTTGCTTGGCACAGCTTTATGCTCCTGCTTTGGATTTGCAGATTCTTCGGCCGAAATATGCTGATGTCTGCGATTGATGGCAGCTTATCATAATTGAGCTGTTCTTCCCATTTCTGTTTGGTCACAGAATCGACTCTACTCAAAACGAGATGAATAAGGACTTTTTGTCGTCGCCTATCGACAACAAGGAACCATATATGGATGAGGCGGTATCTATTAGGTTCCTTTAGGACGATGCTGATTGCTGGGTCATTTTGGGAAGACTAAATAGGGCAGCATTTTGATTTTTGAAAATCAGATAACCGTTATCGTAGACCCGGTTTAAGCTAGCAATGGCTTTCTCGTAGTTACTCTTGGTTACCTGGAATGCCTTTACATTTCCTAACGCTTCACCAGAGAGACAAGAAAGCAATTGCTTGAACTTTTTGATATCTGGAATGCTTTTGTCATTATGAGCCAGAGTCTCAAATAAACATATAAAGTTTTTCAATTCCGAAAAAATGCCGCTGAACTGCGGCAGGGCTAACTTCGGAAGTCGATACTCAAGGCTTTTTATTGTCAGCTGTCTTAAATTTGCATATAAGCGACAATAACTTTCCCATGGTGACAATGGAGAGTTCTTCCATCTTGCCTTCAAATTCATCGTCATTATCTATTTCTTCGATACCCTCCTGAAGTCGGCTTGTTATGTATGTTATGTATGTATGTATCGTGTTACTTATGCATAATTCCCCGACTGAACATTCTCCCGGCCGTTGAACTGGTGTTCAACCATCGCCTAAGTTGATGGAAAATTGGCGGGACCTTGGGGTAGGAGCTGAAGATCCACGCCGTTCTTGGGTTGATGTCCGGGGCTTCCATGATCGATACTTTTTCCGGAAAATGTAGCCAATAATCAATAGAATTGACATGGCTAGGGCAGCATAGGCAGCAATTTGGTGGTGCTGCACTGCGGTGATATGGTGTGGCAGCTCGTGCTGATTGATTGCTGCTAGTTGCTGGCGTAGATCATCAAGTTCTTGAAGATAGTCTAAAGTCTGGATCAGCTGGTGTACCATTGGTGGTGAAGGAGATGTCACCGCTGAACTTATGTCTCCAAATCGAGTGTAGATTGATTTTACCTCGCTGTTTGTAGTGCTGAAGGTGCTGATGCTTATTTCTGTGTTGCGAGCAGTACATCCAGGAGATAGCGAAAGTAAGCCAGTTCCTTCCAACTGTATGGTTGATGGATATCCGTTGCAGACTGCTTGGAGTCTCATTGTAGAGTGTGTTGCAAAGATCCATTTGTTCGGTTGCTGAGTTCTTGTCCACAACATGTCCGTCTTTGAATGAATGACGTGACATAATGTTGTTGTTTTGTTGTTAAACAACTGGAACTCGCAGCGATTATCAACGTTAAAGACCGTTTGATGATCAAAACAGATGAATTCTTCGTTGGGCAGTTTGAAGCAGCGTCGAAATTCCTCAGGAGTAAAACCCATCAACTGATCTCGGTGTGTGTTTACTATAATTTATTTATTTATTCCGCCAATGGATAAAATCCTTATCTGGCTAAAGGGTACAAACTTAACTATAACTATAAAACTAAAGATTTCACAAATGCTCTCTAAGCGCTTGCTTAAGCACATCCTTCCTGGATCCCCAAAACAACCCAACAGCAAGAGTGCAGGTATAGAGCAGGCAACACTGGCTGGGGTATGATGGAATTGGCTCAGAAAAATGTAACGGCTGCAGTGCAAATTTTAAGAATTTCTTCTGAAGCCGCTCAATTCTATTGACATGCACAGTACCCGACGGATTCCAAATAAAGGAAGCGTACTCCACCCTTGAGCGCACAAATGCAGAATAAACCGACAATCTCGAGTACGGGTCCCTAAATAGCACGGTGTTACGCTTAACAAACCCTAACATTGCATACGCTTTCGGCAGAATAAAGTTAATGTGATTGATAAAAAGGAATTTACTATCAAAAAGGACCCCAAGATCCATAATCTCGTTCAGCGCAGAGAGCTAGTTAATGGAGTACGTTGAAAGGACGGTTAAGACACATTTACTATATCAAACAACATGACATTTATTAAGATTTAGAGGAAAATTGTTATGACTAGATACTGATTTTATTCAGGTCAGATTGTAACAAATAGCTGTCAGATATGGAATCTATCAACATGTTAATTTTAAGGTCGTCAGCATAAAGAAGATATTTGGCAGATTGAATGCAAGAACAAATATCATTTATTAAAATAATAAAAAGCAAAGGGCCAAGAGAACTACCTTGAGGAAATCCAGAAGTTGCTTCATAGGAGTCAGAAACAGCCCAACTGACTTCCACATGATAAGTTCGGTTTAACAAATACGACGAGATCCAATTCAGTAATGTGGAGTGAATTCCAAGCTTGGAAAGTTTGGCTTGTAAGGCAGAGTGACAAACTTTATCAAAAGCCTTGGCGAAATCCGTATATACCGTGTCCACCTGCGAATGTACCTCAAAGGCTTGCATGCAATGCTTCGAGAAAGTAGCCAAATTCGAGGTCGTAGAACGACCAGGCAAAAACCCATGCTGATTTGGGTCAATATATGAACCTATTAAGAATGATAATTTTCTAACTATTATTCTCTTGAACAGCTTTGCGATATTGCTAATTTTAGCAATAGGCCTATAATTCGAAATCTCCGACTTCTTTCCGCTTTTGTGTACTGGAAAATTTTTAGCAATTTTCCATCTGGAAATGAATTTACCCTAAGACAGCGAGGAAGAGAAAAGAATTTTAAGAGGTAGGAGAAGGCTAGAATAGCTTTTTTTGAGAAAGAATGAAGAAACTCCGTCAATGTCAGGCTTAGTGGAATCATCAAAGTGAGCTATAGCTTCGGAAATGTCCTCATCCGTTATATCGAAGGACTCAATGTTACAAACTTCTGGAATGTTGTCTAAAATATTCTGGTTATTCCAGCTGGAAGCTGGCTCGAAGTTGGCAGAGAAGAAATACGCAAATGAGTTGGCAATACTATTCGCAGTGTTAGCAACACTAGTTGCTAGTTGCTAGTTGACCGTATGGATGACGATGATTTTTTCGAGCTTATGAAGCGCCAGACACATTAAGATTTGACTTTAAGCTATTTCCAACCTCAGAGATGTATTGATTATAAAGAAACTTGTTCAAAAACTCGAATTCCCGTTTGTGTTGTCGGTATCTATCACCATCCCCTGGATTACCCCATCTAAGAAACCTTTTGTAAAACTTATTCCTTAAATTTTTGTATTTCTGGAGTCCTCTAGTGTACCATGGAAGCCTATAGGAAGCCCGTACCTTGGTTGAAACAATTAAGTCAAGAGTATTTGAGAGCGCCGCAAGGAAGTTGTTATAGTTAGTCTCAAGGCAAGTAGGACTCGATATCAAAGCGGACAAGACGGACCTCATCCTCTTTACAAAGAGATACAAGGTACCGGCATGGATCCCTCCAAAAATCAACCAAACAAGGCTAACCCCGAAAACACAGGTCAAATACCTCGGCACAGTACTGGATAGCAAACTGGCATGGAAACCCAATGTAGTGGAAAGGGTGAAGAAGGCCACCATTGCGCTTTATGCATCCAAGAAGATGCTTAGCAGCACATGGGGCCTGTCACCCGCCCTAATGCATTGGATCTACATCTCGGTGGTGCGACCAACTCTGCTGTATGGAGTCCTAGTGTGGTGGCAAGCAACTGAGAAGAAGACGTACCACAAGCTTATGGAAAGGACCCAGCGACAGGCTCTGCTATGTATCACAGGGGCGCTGAGGTCAACCCCAACTATAGCAATCGAAACCATACTCGGAATCGATCCCCTCGACATCCACGCTCGGCTGACTGCGGGTAAAGCAGCACAGCGACTGATCGCATCGGGGAACATGTCACCCCAAGGATACGGGCACAGTTAAATTGGGAGGAACATGACCAGTCATACAGACTACATGACCCCCCAAACTTGCCTAGAGGTCAAAACCAACACATTTTTGGGACCCGAAGACTGGAAAAAAGGACGGGACCAGACTCAACACCTCAACATATATACTGACGGCTCCAAGATGGACGGAGGAGTAGGAGCGGGCTTATATTGTACAAACCCCGAAATAAGGGTGTCATATAGGCTACCAGACCGATGCAGCATATTCCAGACGGAAGTTTTCGCTATCAAGAAGGCAGCAGAGGTCTCTCAGCTAATAGAGCGACCACACATCATGGTGAACACATTCGTCGGTAGCCAAGCAGCGATAAAATCCATGCAGTCGTTCGCAGTTGGTTCCAGAAGTGTCCTGGCAAGCAGGAAGGCACTAGACTCACTATGCACGACCAAGTCAGTGCGAATCTACTGGGTTCCCAGCCACCAGGACATCGAAGGAAACGAGGCTTCGGACGTTCTGGCTAAGGAAGGCGTCGGGCTGACGAGCGAAAGAATCGAAAACGTGCCTATCTCCCTTAGAACGTTACAAAGCGATCTAGAGAAGCAGGCCGCCCTACAAACCAAGAACAGATGGAGGAACGCAACCACCTGCAAAATCTCGAGAACCATGTGCAAGGAGCGCAATGAAAAGCTAGCTCACTATCTACTGCATCTTCCACGGAAAGACTGTAGACTGATAGTGGGAATACTCACAGGTCACTGTCTGGCTGCGGCGCACGCGGCCAAGCTAGGCATCACCAACAGAGACAGCTGTAGGAAATGCGATGAATCCGGGGCTATCGAAACCCTGGAACATCTCATCTGCAACTGCCCGGCTCTTTCACGGGCAAGGACAAGATACCTAGGCGCACACAACTGGAAATAGTATATTCAGCAAGGCTTACCGAGGAGTGAACAATGAAATTAATGAATATTAAATCGAGTAACCTATGCAAATCGTTATATATATTATTTATTTGGGTGAGGCCCATACTATAGCAGTCATCAATGACAAGAATTTCGTGTGGCAGGTGAACATTGCCTAGCGCCATAGCAAGGGATTGCGGATCACAAGTCCAAACCAACAGAGTCATCTAGGCTGGCAATTATGCTGGAAATGTTATTCATATGTACTTGGTAAAGCATATAGTCACTTCCAGGTGGTATATAGGAAGCAACTATTAAAATCCTCCCTGACAAGCCCGACACCTCGACAGCCAACTGGTCCAGTAGCGAGTCCTCATTAACAAGTCCAACTGTTATGCAGCAGAAAGTACGGCGGACAGCCACGATGACACCTCCACCTCTCTCGCACTGCAATCTACTGAAGTCTCTATCCTTCCGATAGGCGTGGAACAAGTTTGGATCGAAGAACTCATTGGAGCTGAAGTTCGGGTTGAGCCAGGTTTCAACCAATATTATGACGTCATAATCGCTGTTGGAAGTACTCATGAAGACGGACTGAGTTTTAGTTCTCATTCCAGATATGTTTTGAAAGTAAATTTTTAGGCAGCTACTTCCAGTCCTCTTGTCCGACCAATTTACTGGAACTGTTGCCATAGCTACTTGACGGTAATCAGGAAGTGTTGGAGTAACAACCACATCGGCGTCGCCCGACGTCTGCACTGCACAGCCAAAGTAACCATAAAGAACCCCGCGCAATATTTCCGTTCGAATATGTATTGGCAGGTTAAGATCATCAACACAAAAGTTCGAATTAGTAACCAATCGCGAATTAGTAGAGGCCATTCTTGTAGATACTTCCGCAGTCGGTGCGCGCCATTGACCGCGCAAGGCAGAAAGCTCATCATCAAAGAGTGGCAACTGAAGAGAAACTTGTGGAGAGAGCAAGAGTCCGTCAAAGAGTAAGATTTTAATGTCCCACGTTGCCAACTGTGAAGAAGAGAGCGATACTCCAAGAAAATCGCTAAGCCATCCACGTGTTGGACGATGCACCGTGGCAGCGGGAGGTGAGAGCGCAAATCCGCCGAGAGTATTGTGTGGGAGAGCCACTGTACCGAATTCGGGGCTGTGTAAATAAAACGGCAAAATCATCTGGTGTTGTTGTTGTTGCGAGTAAAGCTGCGGCTGCGTGCGTTGCGTCGAGGCAGCGGGAGGTGAAGAGAGCGCCTCTCCGAAGTGCATGCTACGACCGAATGCATAGCATGCGGGTGTGTTGGGAACATCACACAAAGTGTCCATCAAAAGCGACTGAGCGTACGAAGCTGCACGATTAGGAGAGAGCGCATTGTGCGGCAGCGCAACCATACCGAGCTTAGGGCTGCATAAATGAAACGGCAAAATCATCTGGTGTTGTTGTTGCGAATACAGCCGCGGCTGCGTGTGTCGAAAAGAGAGATCGATACAGAGGGCGAGCGGCTTAGGCGCCAGCTTTTGTTATTGTTGTTGGAAATATAGTTCAGAATAATGCATGAAAGTGCCGATCCAATGACGCCAGTGACGCCGATTACTGGGGGTTTTTTGACGGGGACTCAGTTGGAGTAGATGTACGCAATGGCACTGCACCCATTATGTGGACAACAGTAGAATCCAAGGGCTGTTTTTCTCTGTACACGAATCGACTCACTTTAACTGATTGTGGCCAAAATTCGTCGCTGAAGACAGTTAGAAAATACTGATCCGGGACTCCAAGCTTAAAATTTACGAACTTCAACGCATTTATGTCCACATCTTTCTGTGTTAAAGAATGGCAAGTTATGCTGTCAGAATTTACGTTCAGCTTATCAGCAACAAACTTGCACAGCGCCTCTGGCTTTGTGCTTACCGCAAATTTGCCTATATGCAAAAATCTTCTGCTAGGCAGAACTTCGAGTTGATCACAAGTAGGCGCCAAACCAATTAAGCACTTCTTGTTGTTGCGATTGACCAAATTTCTCTTGGGAACAACCTTAAAGCTCTCTGATGGAGGTTCATGGTCGGGCACCACAGGTTTGATTTGATGGGAAGTTGGTGCAGAAGGTTTGTTCTCCTTCTTCCGCTGCCTGATGTTAACATTACCCGGGGACACTGCAGATCCGGGAAAAGCGGTTTGAAATTTCGCATTTAGCTTTAAATTAATTACAGTTGTTTTGAGATCGAACAAGCTCCAACTTATTGAGTCCCAGGTAGGAATGGGAATGATGCTGAAGGTTTCAAGCTGAACTGTTGAAACTAGAGGTAGCGTTAACTTGTATACGACATAGTTTGCAGTTGGTTTTCCTTCCGCCCGCATGATTCGGTATAGATGAATGACATTTTTTGTTGTAACCGGCAGCATTTGATCGGGTGGCAAATGATCCCGTATTTGGTCTAGTTGATCTCTTAATTGTTCAGGAGAAATTAGCGTAGGGCTTATTGTCCGATGGTGTAGACCGATTAGTACATCAGCTATATCGGACGGCATACGGTGAAGACTCGTTGTCAACAGAGTTAATTGTGCTGTAAGTCCTAGGTATGCCTGAGTGAGATGATCGCCGTGATATGTTCCTTTTTCTCTGTTGATGGTAGCCACTTGCCGTTTCAACACCTTCAGGCGAATGTCCGTTGCTGACTTATCTTTCCTGATAACATTGATTGTGGAGTCGACAATCGAGGTTTGATTTCGCAGTAGATGTAGTAGGAAGTCGTCGTTTGTTTTTACCTTTTCGATTACTTCGGCGATTTTCTCAGCGTATTTGGAGTCAAGAACACCGAACAAATTGTTTGCCACGTTTCCTACTATATCAAGCGGTGATCGGCGTTGTCGAGAGGTTTTCATTAACATATTTCCTGTTTGTAGCTCATTGTACAAATATGAAAATGTTGATATATGGAATTGCACGCTGGAACATTTTTTAGTTCCGGGTACATGTGTCTTAGTTCGGACATTCCGGTGGACATTACTTGCATATCTTTCCAATATCGATCCAAGTCATAGTATACGATCATGGTCCATTCAGACGTTGTCATTCTTGAGGTTCCAATTTTCTCATAGAATATTCCAGGTTTGGTCGCAAATTGTGTCACATTTATTGACTGTGACAACGCTTATGGAAGCATGAGAAGCATCACTAGCAATGTTGATATTAGTGAAGGTGCAATTGCCCTTCTGCGCTGTGCTGGTGGCTCACCAGGCCTTGCAATGTCGTTGATGACGGTATTGGAGCGTTTGATCGCCACGTCTTCTGGAAATAATGGTGCTAGACGAGTGATGGAGCGCTTGTATACCCCTGATGCTGTTTTAACATCAACCACTCGGACGTGGTTGTCTTGGCCAGGATAGGTCTTAATGATGCGATCCATTGGCCACTTCATTACTGGAAGGTTGTCTTCCTTCACCAAAACAAGTAGTCCTTCGGGCACGTTTGGTGAAGCGGTTTTCCACTTGTGCCGTGTTTGTAGTTCCTGCAGGTATTCCATAGACCATTGTTTCCAGAATGAATGTTTTAAGCGAGAGACCAATTCCCAGCGCTTTACCAGTGTTTTCTCTTGATGCTCAGTGTTGACGTCCGGTGGGGTTGTCAATGGTTCACCAATCAAAAAGTGTCCTGGGGTGAGTGCTGTTATGTCAATTGGATCGTTTGACATTGGACTAATGGGTCGAGAATTGAGAATTGCTTCAATTTTAATTATTCTGTGTTTAGTTCCTCAAATGTCAAGGATGCTGTGTTTGTGGTTGTGATCAGCAGCTTTTTTGCTGATTTAACCGCAGCTTCCCACAGGCCTCCAAACGATGGGGCCCGGGGAGGAATGAATTTGAAGTCCACTTGTCTTTTGTTGCAGTGATTCGTTATAAGATCATGTGCCTTTTCGCTGAAGATGGCTTCTTTTAATTCCTTTAGTTGATTGTTTGCACCTATGAAGTTGGTTGCGTTGTCGCAATGAATAGTCTGGCATTTCCCACGCCTGCTTAAGAATCGACGGAGAGCTGCGAAGAATGCATATGTGGTTAGGTTGCTCACCAATTCAAGATGCACTGCCTTTGTGGAAAAGCAGCAGAACACGGCGATGTATGCCTTGTCTGGCCTTTTTCCTCGGATCTTATGGTGGATCGCAATCGGTCCACAGTAGTCAACGCCTGCATTAAGAAATGGGCGTGCTTGTGTGACTCTTTGTGCTGGAAGATTGCCCATAATCTGGTTCATTAGCTTTGGTCTGGCTCTGGTGCATCTAACACAGCTGTGAATGATGTTTCTAGCCATCGTTTTGTCGTTGATGATCCAATACTGTTTTTTTGCTATTGCCCTTAGGGCTTGGGCACCGCAATGCATGTTCTCCTCATGGAGTTCTCGCATAATCATTTGGACTATCGGATCATTGTACGGCAGTAGAATTGGATGTTTAGCGTTGTACGGAAGTAGAGCTTCTTCTAGTCTACCGCCAACTCGGATGAGCCCATCTTCTCCTAGTACGGGAGATAACGATATATTCGAGCTCTTTTTGTCCACAGTCTTATAGCGTTGTAGCTGCCTTAAGTCTGCGGTAAGCTCGACTTGTTGGATAGTTCGCAAGATTATAGCGCGAGCACTATTCAGTTCTTCTGTGCAGAGTGTCGTTGCAGCCGCTATATTGGTTTTGTAGCAAAAGCGTAACATGTATGCTACAATGCGTTGAAGCTTGTAAATTGAGTTGCTATGTCTGCATGTGTATAGTTCTTCTCCAAGTGCGCTGGGTGTGATTGGCAAGCTGACATACTTCGCTTTTCTCTCGAGATTAGTAGGCTCAATGATTGTTGCTGTCGGCCATTTGTCTCGGGATCCTTGGAGGAATAGTGGTCCGTATAACCACAGATTGTGATCTGCTTGCTGAAATTCCTCTTAACAGTACATCGGCTGAGTTGTTGGTCGATGAAACGTGACGCTATTGTAGTTGGTTAGACAATGCCTGTATTTTGGCTTTTCGATTTGGTACAAACGTATGGTATGTCGATGCCGGTGCGTTTATCCAGGATAGCACAATGGTGGAGTAAGTCCAAAAACATCCTGAAACCGTGTTGATGTCCATATGAAGATCCGTTCGGACTCGGTGTGTGAAACCGCTTTGCGTGAAACCGCTGTGAAGGGATTTTATAAGCACATTTACTTGTGCTCTGCTGGTCATTGATTGACCTCCAATTTCTTCGATGCGCAATGTTGTTTTATTAAGTTTAAGCGACAACATTGATGAGATCAGAGATTAAATTTATCTGTTATCCCGAGTCTAGCAATGCTCTGAAGTTAGCAACCTGTCCGTTGGTAGCTTCTACTGCCCCTCTTGCTGTGGCCAGTAGGTTGTAACTATTGTTACTTGCTGCACAAGCCATTCGTACCTTTGGTTCTGTGGATGCGAATGATGCTGTCTCCAGATGCAGCATCGTGTTGTGTTTCTTGTCGCACTTGAGGCAGGTTCGACCTGGGCATGCATTTTTTTTGTGATTTGTTCTAAAACAATGAACGCACTTTTTTTGCTTTTGTACCCAGTTTAGTCGTTCTGCTGGAGATCTGGAGCGAAATTCTTCGCATGCGTAAAGCCGATGGTTTGCCTTCTTGCAAAATGAAAATAACGGTGCTTGTGCATGTCCTGTGTTTGTTGATGCGCAGGCCGTGCCTTTTGGCTCTTTCTTCAATGTTTGTGGCTTCCGACCACTACCTAGAACTAGAATTCTCTGCTCTAGGAACTGAAGTATTGTCTGTATATCTTTTCAGCTTCCCAATGATTGCTCATACAAGGCCTTATTTTTGACATCTAGTTTGTTTCTGATTATGGCAATCAATATTGGATCCCATGTGGATATGTTGATGCCGAGCCCTTTTAAGGATGCAAGTGACACTATTGTTGTTATGTACAACTCTTTTAATGACTTGGGATCGTCATTGATTGTACTATGATTGAGGAAACGGTTCAGCACCGTATTTGCAACATCTCTGGGATTGTTGTATCTTTCAACAAGAATGTCCCAGGCTATTATATAGTTGTCCTCTTTTAGATCGATGTGTCGTATCAATCTTTCTGCCTCCCCAGTAACGGTGGTTTTAAGGTACCACATCTTCCGTACTGTGGGCATGTTTGTCTCATAAATCATACATGAGAACAAGTCGTAGAACTGGGACCATTTCAATATGTCCCCATCAAACTTTGGAGTAGAAGCTGAGCGTCATCATTTTTTGATGTGGCTGGGTTCGCCAATGTAGTTCGAACGTCTTTTTCCAGTGATACGTATGATTTTCTGTCGTATCCTCCTGCTACTGGGTTCTCATATTCTTCATAAATGCTGAAATGGACTTCTTGTGCTTGAGTCCATAATGATTTTATCAAATTACTTGAGGAACGTCCTCCCGCCTCTGAAAATAGTTTCAGATTGCGTTTTATGGCTTCGACTATGTATTTTTGTCGGCGACATAGCGAAGGCAATTTGCTGTAATCTACATTTGACTGCTGATTGAGGTAATTTTCTCGGAGATGTGCTGACTTTACCCAAGATTGCTTGATGCCTGTTCCAGCTTGTCCGGGTTCTCAGTAAAGATGGCAACGTATTTCTCATATGTGTTACGTAGGTCAATAGAGAACTTTATGTATTTTTCAGTTTTATTTTCCTCTCGAATTGTGGAGTCGTTTGTGTTGAAACGATTCCATGCATTTTCGAGTGCTGATATTTTGGCTTGAAAGTATGAAGCTTTTTGCTTCCTTTCTTGAGTATCTTTTTTGAAGTTTCGAATGTACTTCGAGATTTCCTCGCCAATTTCCTGCTGCATATTGAATGCCTTTGTGGCGGCAGCTGGTTCCTCCTGTGGATTATCCATTCTGTCAATTCGACTTTTTGTACTTCTGACCCGATGGGTGTGTCTTATTTGCTTTGCAGCTGGATTACGCTCCGAGTCGCAACCCTTGTTGGTCAAAGAAATACAAGCAGACTTGACCTATTGGATGGAGGGGGTTGTGCTGGTTCCAGTTGATGGAACGAACGTACAGCAGATAATGTCGATCGGTTGGTTAGCAATCGAACAGAGATTTCTTGCTGTTGGCTTTACTCTGAATGTGTCAGAATTGTCGAATTGATAAGTGATATCAATGTTGTTGTATGCGGCTGGTGCCTTTTGCGTCGAATCCTTTCTCTTTCGTGTTTTTGACAGGATGGAAAGGATGACTGAGGTCGGGGTCACCAAATGCTAATGTGTGTGTGTGCGTGTATGAAGCTGGGTTATATACGGTACATAAACCGTCTACAGTTAGGTCGTTGTAACTAGAACTGGAACCAGTTGGACTGCGGAGAGGGTATCTTGCGGTGCGCAATTGAGGATCTGAAGACATGGCGACAGCCTCTGATGATTGCGATGGAAATGGTATCCCTTAATGTGCAGGTGAGGGTCTAAAGACACAGCGACAGCCTCTGATGATTGCAGTGGGAATTGAGTGACAGGCAGCTTTGGTACTGTTTCTGATACTGATTTTATTCAACAAAACCTAACTCCATTTATAGGTAACAAAAGGTACAAAAAGTGCTGATTTAATAAGAATATGATACAATGATAAAAATGATAATTAATGTGGAATTAATATTGATGTAATATGATTTTATTGGCAGGTGCTCAATTTGGGCAATTGTGATGATCAGCAATTGCACCAGTGTTTTGGCTTTTGAGGAATGATCGCATTGTCAGCAGAATTCGCTGCCGAGGCGGTTTATTGTTGACTCAGCTATAATGCTGAGTCGTCATATTTCCTGTTGACCGGGTGAAGTTGTTGTTTTGGTAAAAGTGTCATGTGTATTACATAATATGTCTGCATTGTTATGTATGTATGTATCATGTTGCTTAACCTACGCACAGGAAAGCTGTGAAGGAAAGCAGTGTGGACCGTTGCTCAAACTATTCAATCTGTCCATTACGCTTCATGATTACGCTCGATATGGATAGAGTCGTTTATACTTCCTCTCCATAAGAAAGGTAGTAAGTTTGACGCGAAGAACTATAGAGGTATATCTAAGATATCCGCTATTCCTAACGTGTTTGAGAAAATTTGAGCTCCGCACCTGCAGCATCTTTGCAAATCACTTATATCTCCTTCTCAGCATGGATTTATAAGGCGGAGATCAACAACCACGAATTTATTGGAGTTCACCTTCTTCATCATTAAAGTCTTCCAAAGGAATCTACAGACGGATGTCATTTCAACTGATTTCAGTAAAGCATTCGACTCTGTAAACCACTCCCTCTTATCACAATAACATTACCTTTTATGGTTTCCGCTCAATCTCTTGACATAGATTTCTAGCTACCTTTGTTTCAGCTCTTCCAGAGTCCTCTTCAAAAGCTTCCTGTCGTCTCCAGTTATGGTCACTTCGGATATACCACAGGGCAGCCATCTAGGCCTCTTACTCTTTATAGTCTTCATTAATGACCTGCCTTCGGTATTAACATACTCTCGAGTACTTGTGTATATGGATAATGTTAAGCTGTGTGTCCAGTATAAGGAAAGTTTATCTCAATTCAGGTTTTAGTCTGATGTTAATAGCTTTTAGTTATGGTGTCGAAATGTAAAGTAATGGTGCGTATGGTGCCCTCAGTACAAAGTACACCAGGACCGTATGGAATCTGTCCAGACAAATTTTTTAATTTTCCCTCTCCGAGGCCTCAACTGGGATGCAAGTGTGAGGCTGCCGTCCTACTCTAATAGATTGGTTTTAGTTAACCTTTCGTAGAAAATTGTTTGGTGTGATTTTTGTGCACAACTTGATCAAGGGTGATGTATATAGCCCCGACTTGTTCAGCCACATAAACTTCACTATTCCTGTTAGAAATACTAGAAACTATGTACCGTTGATCCTTCCGACTTATAGATCGAATTATTCCTTGCATGAACCCTTTAGGGTTTTATGCTCGGATAATAGTTCTCTCTACCATATCATATTTAGTTAGAAATTGTAAGTGTGCGAAATTTAAATACATGCTTAGTTCTTTAAGTAAGATTAGTTTTAGTTTTCCTCGAATATTAGTCTAACATCTATCTTTCCTGCATGATTGCGATCGGTTCGGTTGAGGAGTCGCGCGTGATGCGGGAGCACCCCTCGTTCGGTTGAGCGGGAGGAGGGCTGCGTTCCGGCCTGGGATTCGCGCGTAACAGCATTCGGCTGGTGTCCCATGGGCCACTTGATGGTGCAGTCATTGCATATCAACGTCCAAATATATTAACTAAGCTCCTTGAGTTCCTGGTCACCCGGCAATTGCAAAACCTTCGTTCAAACATGTTGGAAATATATTGGGTTTATTTGAGAGACGCGTAGTGGTTCGGTTGAACATTTATTTGAGTTTGTCCGGAAATGAGAACCATACGTTATACGTACATACAAAGCAGTGTGGCCAGATTATTGTTGCTTATTAAATGGGAACTATCGATTACATTTTTAACACTTCTTCTTAAGCTACATATAATCATTTTGAACTAACGCATGTTTATCTTTGTCATTCCAAGTAATTTAACAAAATCGTCGTGCTTTTGCTTGCTTAAACATTTTTTCAGTAGATCTGCAACATTGCCGTTTGTGGATACGTATTCCAGTATTATTTCATTACATTCTACTTTTTCGCGAACAAAATGATACTTAATATCAATGTGCTTGGTGCGTTTGTGGTGTACCGGATTAGCGGCTCTGCAACAGTTGACCAACCAATCTCGTTCAGAAGTCTTCGTAAATAAGCGGCCTCCTTAGCAGCCATAGATAGAGCTATGTATTCAGCTTCAGTGCTGCTCAATGCGACAACAGTTTGCTTAGTTGAAGTCCAAGAAAACGCACTGCCTGCTAGAAAGAATGCGTAGCCACTATAAGATCTTCTATCGAGCCTGTTATTGGCCCAATCTGCATCTGCGAAGCCTCTTACTGGTTCGCCACACTTGCGATATGTGATGCCCAAATTCTTTGTACCAGCCAGATACCTTAGAATGTGTTTTGCAGCAGTCTCGTGTTCTGCATGGGGATCGGTATTTCGTTGCGACAGTTTGCTTACTGCGTGCAAAATGTCCGGTCGGCTCAAGACGGCTAAATACATAAGGGAACCAATTAATGACTGATATTGTGTTATATTCACCTTGACACAATTATCGTTAATGCAGTCAACTTGATAACCTGGGTCGAGCGGTGTGCTGACTGGACGGCACTTGCTCATGCCATATTTCTCCAATAGTCCTTGAATATGCGATTTCTGGCAAAGCGAAATCGAACCCTGTTCACCGTCTCGCTCGATTTCCATTCCTAGGAAATAGTTTATGGGGCCGCCATCGTGCAACTTGAAGTTTGATGCGATCTTCTTCTTAATTACGGCTATATCTTTTTTGTTTGGACACGCAATAATTAAATCGTCGACGTATACTGCAATATAGCTGTATGTTTGTTTATCTTTCTTGACGTACAAGCATGCCTCGTTCTTGCATCTCTTGAAGCCCATGGAAGACAATACTTCGTCCAGCGTTTTATTCCAGACACGTCCGGATTGATTGAGTTACGCAGCTTTAGAACTTTTTCTGGATGATGCTTGTCGACAAAATTCTGAGGCTGCTTCATGTACACAGTCTCCTGAAGTTTACTGTTTAGGTAAGCATTTGATATATCCAGTTGGTGCATATATAGCTGTTTTTCTGCAGCTATCGCGAACAACATGCGAATGGTCTCATACCGAATTACAGGTGAAAATGTTTCCCAATAATTTACTCCAAATTGTTGCCCACAGCCTTGAGCAACCAATCGAGATTTGAACTTCTCAATGAGACCATCCTTGTTTCTCTTGATTCGAAAAACCCATTTTGAGCCAATGGCTTTTTGTCCTGGAGGCAGTTCACACAATGACCACGTGTTATTTTCCTGTAGAGCGTCGTATTCCGTTTGCATTGATTCTATCCAATCTTTAGAGTAATGGCTTTGCAAAGCTTCAGCAACTGACTGCGGTGTCTCAGTGTCATCCACCTGATTGAGAAGACTATTGAGCACTGCCTGGTACTGTTTTCTCGGTCGTCCAGGTTGACCGCTGCGGATGATTTTGGGTCTGCCACGCCCACGCTGTACTGCATTCTCTTGTGGCGGTGCTTGGCCGCTCACGTAATTTTCGTCTGGTTCACTTGCGCTCAAAAACTCCTCCTCTTCTTCGCCGGAGTCACTGCTTGAGTCTGAATGATCGGCTATTAAAGGTACATCTGAGTTTTGATCTGGAACTTCAATTGACTCAAGGCGAAGTATGTTTGTCATGAAATTGTCATTTCTATCTGAAATATCACAATTCGCAATGCTTTTTGTGTCAAACTCACCTTCTACAAATTTGCCATCACGCCTTTCAATTATTGTCCGCTTCTCTCGATCGAACAGCCGGTAAGCTTTTGCAGCTAAGGAGTAGCCAACAAAAATATATTCTTTGCCCTTTGGCTGGAATTTGCTTCTTCTGGTCTTATCCAAAGCAAATGCGCGAGATCCGAATACTCGCAGGTGTTTTACTGACGGCTTGCGTCCTTTCCAGGCTTCGAATGGTATACCGCCGTTTAAGGCCTTTGTGGGGCATCTATTGCGGATGTAAACTGCCGTAGTAACAGCCTCTGCCCACAAGAACTCATCCAGATTTGCATGGATAAGCATACTCTTTGCCATCTCTACAATTGTTCGATTGGCTCTCTCGGCTACACCGTTTTGCTGAGGGGTGTAGGGAACCGTCAATTGCCTTTGTATGCCGCACTCGTTCAAAAAATCTGAAAAATCCTTGTTCACATACTCTGTTCCATTATCGCTGCGCACAGCCTTTATTTTGTTGCCCGTTTGGCATTCCACAAAACTTTTGAATATTTTGAATTTTTCAAAAACTTGGCTTTTCGCGTGCATAATGTAAACAAATATCTTGCGCGAGTAGTCATCAATAAATGTCACAAAATAGCGATTGCCACCGATCGATTTTACATTCATTGGGCCGCATACATCTGTGTGCACTAGCTCAAGCACTTGCTTCGTTGTACGATTTAACTTCTGTTGGAAAGGCAATGTACATATTTTTGCCCTGTTACATGTATCTCAATTAATTTCCATTTTAAATTTTTCAACACTCATGCCATGAACAAGCTGCTTTTTGCTCAGCTGTTTTAAATCTTGGAAATTAAGATGGCCAAATCTATTATGCCACTTCATTTCCGGCGAAACTGTGTTCAACAAACAAACTGCACTTTTTTCTGAGCACTGTTTGTACACATACAAGTTGTTTTCTTGCTTGGCTTTTAAAATGGTTTCTCCTTCTTTATTTTTAATCAGTGCCACTTTTCCAATAAATGTAGTGGAATTCTCGAATTTAGCTGCTGTGCTCACTGAGAAAAAATTCATATGTAATTCAGGGACATATAACACATTTTGCAAGTTTATTATCATATTTTCACTTTGAATTTTAACATTGCCAGATCCGGGTGATGAGACGAACTTATTTGTAGCCAACATTATCGATGTTTCCTTCTCAGCATAGTTAAAGAAAATGTTGCGATCGCAACACATGTGAGATGTTGCGCCACTATCTACGCACCAAACTCTTTTTTGCTGCTCTCCGACAAAACAGTGCATTAAACTGCTTGCCTGTTCTCTTTTTCCACTTGATTTGCTACCCTTTTTTTTGGATCTGCACTCGCTTGCTCGATGACCAGTTTTTTCGCATTTGAAACATTTTCCATTGAAATACTGCTTTGCGCCTATGTTCCCGTCGTTCTTTGTTCCGTTCTTCTCGACATTCTCGTCATCTCGCGATCTGCGCTGTGTATGTGTGTATACTGCTTGTGTGGTCGAATGATTTTCGCGTTCTGCTTTTCCCTGTTTTCTAGTGCCTTCTTCTATCATTTTTACTTTAACAGCTTCAAATTTTGGCAGCTCGTCACGCGTTTCGATCGCGACTACAAAATTTTCCCATGAATCGGGCAAACTGCTTAGTAACATAATTACTTTAAGCTCGTCGTTGAGTTTTATATCCAATTCTGACAATTTTTCAATTGTCTCTACAAAAGAATTGACATAGGCGGACACATCATCGCCCTGCCTCATATTTAGTCGAATTAGTTTTTGATAAAGTTGCACTTTCTGAATGGGGCCTTTTGGCATGTGAAGCTCCATTAATTTTTTCCACATAGCTTCAGATGTTACGCACGTCTTTATGTGCACAAACTGCGATGCCTTAATATTTAAGGTTATGTACGCCATTGCTTTCTGATCAAATTTTTCCCATTTCTGAACAGATGCGTCATCTTCTCCAATCTTTTTTCCACACACTACATCCCATAAGTCTGCCATTACTAGGACACTTTTCATGACCATGTTCCACACACCGTAATTGTTTTCATCAAGTTTTTCGATTTGATTTGACAAATTCATGTTGGCTTATTGTTCCGTGTTAATTCGCAAACGATACTAACTATTGACAATTTAGCACAACCGACACTCAAACTTAGACGCTTTCTAGTCAGTTATAAAACCGAAAACAACGAACTCTGGGCCCATAACCAATGTAGGAAATATATTGGGTTTATTTGAGAGACGCGTAGTGGTTCGGTTGAACATTTATTTGAGTGTGTCCGGAAATGAGAACCATACATTATACGTACATACAAAGCAGTGTGGCCAGATTATTGTTGCTTATTAAATGGGAACTATCGATTACATTTTTAACAAAACAGAATATCTACGTCACAGCACGGTTTTTTTTTAACATCGACTAACTTTCTCGAGTTCTCGTCCATGATCAACCGTGGATTTCGAAGCGGTTTGTAAACCGATGTAATCTTTACAGATTTTAGCAAGGCATTTGATTCGGTAAACCATACTCTGTTAATTCAGAAGTTGTCCTTAATAGGTTTCCCCACAAATCTTTTGAATTGGATTTCGTCGCATCTTTCAAATCGCACACAACGGGTTTTATTTAGTAATTTGTTGTCTGATATTAATAATGTTACTTCTGGAGTACCAAAAGGAAGTCATTTGGGACCGCTTCTCTTCATCTTATTTGTGAATGACCTCCCCCAAGTTATTACGTTCTCTCATACGTTAATGTATGCGGATGACGTACAAATTTGTCTGTCCTACTCTGATTGGTATTTGCAAACACACCTTCAGCTGGATCTTAATGAACAGCTAATGTGGTGTTCAAACAATCTGCTTGTTTTGAACTTTCCTAAATGTAAATTAATGACATTTTACCGACGCGTTAAACATTCTGTGTCATTTCCACTAGGAAGTAATTTCTTGGATCGAATGTCGAGTTGAAATGACCTTATAGTCGTTTTCGATCACAATCGTGTTTTAACAACCATATATCTGTAACAGTTAATAAGGCCAAGGGTATTTATCAAGCGTTGGTCCAAGGAGTTTAACGACTCTTATGTGACCAAACAACTGTATATTGCGCTAATGCATCCAATATTGGAGTATTGTTCATGTGTGTGGAGCCTGCAGTATAAAGAACAACAAGTTATTCTCGAATCAGTGCATAAATAATTTTTAATTTTTGCGCTTCGTAATTTAAACTGGGACTGTTTCGTCGTTTCTCGATAATCATCTTTGCCATCCTAATTTGAATGGTTCTGAAGTCTAGTGTAAGTTAGTATAGGGCAAGGCGGGAGCGCAATAAAAGCTTTCTCTCACTCTTAGCGAATTCGCCCCGCTTGGCCAACGTAGGTTAGTTAGGCTAGAAATTAAATTAAATTATAAATTCGTTGAAATTGATTCTGATCGAGCGCACACAATTATTTTCTCGTCCCGCCTTTTAATAAAATTAAAGTAACCCAAAGTTTTCGGTTTTGCTTTTAGAAAACTATTCTAAATTTTCATTGCGCCCCGGGTGAACTGTAAAGTTAATAAAGGCAACAATAAAAGTGACAGTGACACATAGAAAGCAAACAAAGTAAAACAGTGGTTTAAGACAAATACATATTAATGCATATACATATTTCTATTTATTAGAATCAAGCGTATCGTTGCCCGCGTCGTGTTGTTGTGTGAAAACAAAAACTGCAATTAAAAAATCGCGTCGGTCGCGAAATACCCCAGCCTAATCTTCGTTCTTCGTTTCTGCGTCCGCCGAGGGATGCCCTGCGCGGACGTCAAGAGAGAAGTAGCAGCTGGACGTAAAGATCCAAAAGCAAAGCCAGAGGTATTTGTGCAATAATTGAAAGCTAGAGCTGAAGACATAACTTTCTTTAAATTGTCTTGTGCTGGAAAAATTGCACATCGCTTTCAATTCTTGGCACTGACGTATGATATAGTGGAGCTAGAATTGCATGCACTTAAATAATAAATATTCTTGCAAGTACATTCATATAACACCAAAATATACGCACTTGCATATGTACTTATTGACATACATTATACATACATATATCATAACCTATGTGAACCGCTATTTGGATGCAACAGTTATTTATCGTTTACTGCAATCACTTTTCGTTTCTCATTTTCGTTGTCCGAAATATATAGTTGGGTCATTGGCGAAGCACGCATACCAATACGCAGCTGTAGCGGTGAATTTTCGTTTCGCTTTCGCACCCCACCGTTGCTTATCGCTGTTCTTTTCGTTTGGCGCGCTTGATCCGTCGGGTATATTAATTTGGAATCAGTAGGATCCAACTAATAATCGGGAAAAATCGTGCTTCGCCAATTAATATTGGATTCAGTATTTAATCGTCGTTCAGTGTGTACCATTGCACACGTATACAAACACACACCATACATACTTCAGAACTATGAATTCTTTTGTTTTCGCTTTCGCCTGTCACCATTGCTGTTCGTTGTTGTTGTTGTGTGGTTTTCGTTTGCGCGCTTGAGCCAAGCAACGCTATACCCTACATTTGTCGGGTGTATAGTTTTTTGAACTCGTTTGGGTATATTCGCATGCGAGCATACAACGCGATCTTTAAGTGACGTGATACTTTACCTTAGTCGGGTATATTTATTTTTCACTCGTTTGGGTACAAACACCTGATTACCTTTCGTTATCAGTTGCTTGTGTTGAGAGTCAATATGACCCCAAAAGCCGATCAAAAGCCCCTCCTTGAAGAACTTAAGAAGAAGCGCAGCGGCCGTGTCAAAAAAATTCAAAGATTAGCGGATCGTTTAGAAGCTGGCGATGTTCCGCTGATACTAACGGAGCTCGAGTGCAGGCTGCACAAGCTAATCGAAAACGTTGACACGGCAAGCCAACTTCAAGAGGAGATCGAGCAACTAGAAGAAGTAGATGGCGACGATGAATTTGCAGCCGAGTTGGAAGAGTTATATATCGTAACTAAGGCAAAGGTAATGTCGCTTATCAGCGCCTTTGATGTAACAAGCGATACGACGCTGACAGTATCAGCCTCTGGTGTCCGACTTCCGAAGTTTGCATTACCAAAATTTAGTGGTAAGCATTCGGAGTTTACAAATTTCATCAGCCTTTTTGAGACTCTAGTTCATAGCGACGCAAGTATACCGGTGATCGAGAAATTTAATCATTTAATTTCGTGCCTCTCGGATGAAGCATTAGGAACAATTAAGGCGTTCCAAGTCACCGAAGCCAACTATAAAAAGGCCATGGATAGCCTCAAACGAGTATATGACAACGAGTACCTAATTTTCACAAACATCGATTTATGGTTCATTACTATCGATAGGAGACGATACCAAAATCTCAAATGCAATGTTCATTCATGTCGTTTTAAACAGAGTCGACCCAGTGACTAAACAAAAGTGGGACGAACAACTGACTTATGAGAAGTTGCCGCTTTGGTCTGACCTTGAGAAAGTTTTAAATCGTCGATACCAGTATTTGTCTGCTGAAGAGTCGACGAAGCCAAAACAAGACAAGGTTGTACCAAGCAAGCAGCATAATCGCAGTTCATTTGCTTGTTCGTCCCATTCCACCAACAGAGCTCAGCAAACTTGCAGCTATTGCAATTCGGGAGACCATGTAGTGTCGAAATGCACTTCATTTTTGCGTCATGCAAAGGTTCGAGTTCGCTAAGTCTGCACCCATATGCATTAATTGTCTGCAAAAAGGCCACGCTGTTGTAAAATTCAAGGCCAATAAATGTCGAGTGTGCGGCCGCTCACATCACACCTTATTGCATCAATACACAGTGTCTGCTAATAGTCTCGCGTTGCCACCACCCCAAGAGAGTGCCTCTCCTCCGTCAAACCAGGCTCAACCTTCCACGTCCCATGCTCTGCATGCGACATCGTTGGACAGGGTACTTCAGGCTACGTCGATCGTAAGTGTCGGAACAAAGAGCGGTGACCACATTTTGGCCAGAGCTCTGCTGGACTCTGGATCGCAAACCAATTTTATTACAGAGGACCTTGCTCACCGCTTACAGATCCGTAGAGAGAAGTCATGTATTAGCTTGCTTGGCATTGGTGAATCCAATTCTCAAGTTAAAGATAAAATAAATACGGTGGTGAAGTCGCGATTAAATGGTAATGTTCTCTCCGATTCTCCTTCGATTTTTGGATTCTGAAATCAATTTCAGGTTATCATCCTGACCAATCAGTGAATGTGAGTGACTGTAGAATTCCAAAAAACCTACCTCTAGCAGACCCCTATTTCTACAGCCACAAAGAATAGACATGCTGATAGGAGCAGAATCATTTTTTGAACTATTACCTGTGGGTCAAATTAAACAAGGTCCGGACTATCCAACTCTTCAGAAGACCCTTCTTGGCTGGGTTGTTTCGGGAAGATATGATCCCAAAAGTTCTGTTCCCCAAATTACAAATAGTTTGAGTTGCAGTGAAGAGTTGCTAGTGTCTATTGATAGCACCTTGCAAAAGTTTTGGTCACTGGAAGAAATGCCATCTCAAAGAGAGTTGCTACGCCTGAGCACAAGTTATGTGAAGATCGCTATCGGAAGACGACTCAGGTATTGCCATCAGGTCTGTTTGAAGTAAAGCTGCCGTTTAAATCAGATCCAATCTGTTTAGGCAACTCCTTTGAGGTTGCTAAAAGGCGGATTTTGTCGCTTGAAAAAAGATTGCATCGTAACCCTGAGTTGAAGAAGATGTACTTGGAATACAAGTACCTCTCCTTAGGCCAAATGTCACCTACCGACAATACGATTCCTTCTACTCCACACTATGTAATTCCACATCAGTGTGTCCTAAGGCCCCAAAAGTACGTCTACCAAGCTTCGCGTCGTTTTCGATGCGTCGTCCAAGATGTCCTCTCAGGTGGCCTTGAATGATATTCTGATGGTCGGAACCACCATTCAAGAGGAGCTATACTCGACACTGCTGCGCTTCCGTCTGCACAGGTTTGCCCTGACTGCCGATGTTAAAAAGATGTATCGCCAAGTAATGGTAAATGAAGCTGATAGGCAGTTTCAACTCATAGTGTGGAGAAGAGACCCACCTGAATCCTTAAGATTGTACAAGCTTAACACCGTAACTTATGTGACTGGACCAGCCCCATTTTTGGCTATCCGGTGTTTAAAAAGGTTGAGTGAGTCTGCAAAGCTTTCATTCCCTAAAGCTGCTGACGTTATCGGGTCCGACTTTTACGTCGATGACATGTTGACTGGTGCTGCATGCGTAAAGGAGCTTAGGGCAATTAAGTCCGAAGTGTCTCAGGTTCTTCAGACCGCAGGGTTTGAGTTGGCAAAGTGGTTTTCAAACTCACCTGAGATCACCGCATCTGAGAGCACAGTGACTGAGATTCAAGAGTGGTCAGATGAAGCTACGTTGCGGCATGTACCCACGAAGCAGAACCCAGCAGATATTGTCTTTAGAGGTTGTGACGTCAACGAAATAGTCCAGTCAATCTGGTTCGAAGGACCATTATTTTTGAAGGATGACGAAGAAAACTGTCCCAAAAACTCTCATTTTGAGCTTCCAGAAGACGGTCAGCTGGAGAAGAGGAAAACTGCGGTCGGACTGACCGCCGCTGTGCAAAGTTCGGAGCTGGTATATGACATCGAAGGATTTTCGTCACACCTCAAGCTGCTTAGAGTGTTCGCATATGTTCCGCTTCATAAGAAAATGCAAAGACCCAACTATAAAGTTTGAAAAAATTGTCTCACCGACCGAATATAATGAAGCTTTCCATAAAATTGTTGAGATTATACAACATCACGAGTATAAAAAAAAAATCGAGAAGGTTCGGAAAGGATCTAGAGTTGGTCCTAGTCTTCAGCGATTGAACCCATTCATCCATGAAGACACAGGTACTTGGTGTACTTTTTCTTTGTTGCGAGTAGGGGGGCGACTAGCCAAAACTCCAATATCATATGATGCCAAGTTTCCTTTGCTGTTGACAAAGCGCTCCCAATTTGTGCGGAGCTACGTGCGTCATCTGCACCATTCGAATTTTCATGTCGGCCCACGAACAATGGCGAGCATCCTCCGACAGAGTGTTTGGATAGTGAACGCTCAGGAGGTCTTCAGTCAGACAGTCAGATCATGTATGCGCTGCTTTAAATGCAAGCCTCAATTGCTGACTCAACTTATGGGGAATTTACCCGCAGATCAACTCCGTGCTCTCCGCCCATTTGCAATTTGCGGCGTGGATTTTTGTGGACCAGTATATACGACATTGAAAATTCGAGGAAGGCCCCCATATAAGTCATACATCGCGCTTTTTGTTTGTTTTGCGTCCAAAGCGGTTCAGCTAGAAGTTGTTTCAGATTTGTCCACTGACTCTTTCTTATTGGCTTTCCAAAGGTTCGTCGGGCGCCGAGGATATCCCCAAGTCGTGCACTGCGACAACGCGACGAACTTCGTCGGAGCCAGCCGCCATCTCAGCGCTCTGCGGAGCAGAGGAGGCAGTTCGGGAATTTGCATCAAAAGGCGGATGCGAATTTGCATTCATATCGCCGCGAGCTTCTCACATGGGAGGCCTTTGGGAGGCAGGTGTAAAATCTGCCAAGGCGGTAGGCAGCGCGCTCCTAAACGCCGAAGAGCTCGCCACAGTCCTCGTCGGGATCGAGGCGGCCATGAACTCCAGACCACTGGGAGCTCTCAGCCAGGACCCAAGCGACCCAACCCCCAAGGACCCAACCCCCGGGCACCTGCTGACAGGCGGGTCGCTCGTGGCCCCCCCACTGCGGACTCCGGACCAGGAGAATCTCAGCTGCTTGCGGCGATGGCGACTTGTCTCGTCAGTCAGGCAAGCGTTTTGGCGGCGAGTTTCCCGCGAGTATGTCCTGGGCCTCCAAATTCGGGGCAAACGGCACCAACAGCAGCCCAACCTAGGGGAAGGAGACCTCGTCCTCGTGGCCGAGGACAATCTTCCGCCGCAGGAGTGGCTCGTCGGGAGGATCATCGCCACGCACGCAGGGAAGGACGGCATGGTCAGGGTCGTTGACCTCAGGAGGAGCGACGGAGCAGAATTTAGGCGGGCCATCCACAAGTTGGCGCCGCTTTCAGTGAATTGAAGCCGTGCAGGCCTTCAACGGGGCCGGTGTTTTGTCGTTTCTCGCTAATCATCTTTGCCATCCTAATTTGAATGGTTCTGAAGTCTGGTGTAAGTTAGTATAGGGCAAGGCGGGAGCGCAATAAAAGCTTTCTCTCACTCTTAGCGAATTCGCACCGCTTGGCCAACGTAGGTTAGTTAGGCTAGAAATAAAATTAAATTATAAATTCGTTGAAATTGATTCTGATCGAGCGCACACAATTATTTTCTCGTCCCGCCTTTTAATAAAATTAAAGTAACCCAAAGTTTTCGGTTTTGCTTTTAGAAAACTATTCTAAATTTTCATTGCGCCCCGGGTGAACTGTAAAGTTAATAAAGGCAACAATAAAAGTGACAGTGACACATAGAAAGCAAACAAAGTAAAACAATGGTTTAAGACACATACATATTAATGCATATACATATTTCTATTTATTAGAATCAAGCATATCGTTGCCCGCGTCGTGTTGTTGTGTGATAACAAAAACAGCAATTAAAAAATCGCGTCGGTCGCGAAATACCCCAGCCTAATCTTCGTTCTTCGTTTCTGCGTCCGCCAAGGGATGCCCTGCGCGGACTTCAAGAGGGAAGTAGCAGCTGGACGTAAAGATCCAAAAGCAAAGCCAGAGGTATTTGTGCAATAATTGAAAGCTAGAGCTGAAGACATAATTTTCTTTAAATTGTCTTGTGCTGGAAAAATTGCACATCGCTTTCAATTCTTGGCACTGACGTATGATATAGTGGAGCTAGAATTGCATGCACTTAAATAATAAATATTCTTGCAAGTACATTCATATAACACCAAAATATACGCACTTACATATGTACTTTGTAGTGTGGCTTGTCGGCCTAAAAGTATGTGGGGGAAAAACGGCTGGTTACTCGGGCCGATTGAGTGGAAGAGCGGCGATGAGAGGAGGCAATTTCTCCGAATGGTTCGGGTCTGGAAGGGGTTCGGGAAAGTGATACCTTTTTGGTATGGCTGGGGACAGGAAGGTAGAGAAGAGTTAGTTGTTTGACAGAGTCAGAACTAAGAAGTGCGCGCTCGGGGTATTCCAAGTTAAACTGCTTAAGTCCATTTGACAAACCGTCCAGCTGGTAGAATACTTTAATAGCCAACCAGCTTCCCAGGTGCCACAGCAGACCACAGCGCTGGCCTGGCATCAGTGCCAGAACAACAACCGCATCACAGCAAGCGCAGCTCCAGCGTCGCTTCGGAAGCAGGCCCAGCATCAGCGCCACAACAGCGCAGCTCCAACATCAGCGCCAGCGCAGCTCCAGCGTCGCTTCGGAAGCAGGCCCAGCATCAGCGCCACAACAGCGCAGCTCCGACATCAGCGCCAGCGCAGCTCCAGCGTCACTTCAAAAGCAGGCCCAGCATCAGCGCCACAACAGCGCAGCTCCGACATCAGCGCCAGCGCAGCTCCCGCATCGCTTCAAAAGCAGGCCCAGCATCAGCGCAACAACAGCGCAGCCCCGCTGCCAGAGCAGCCGCAGCTCCCGCGCAAGCGCAACAACAGCGCAGCCCCACTGCCAGAGCAGCCGCAGCTCCCGCGCAAGCGCAACAACAGCGCAGCCCCGCTGCCAGAGCAGCCGCAGCTCCCGCGTAAGCGCAACAACAGCATTGTCCCGCTGCCAGATCAGCCGCAGCTAACGCGCAAGCGCAGCCCCGCTGCCAGAGCAGCCGCAACAGTATTGCCCAAGCCCAGGAGCGGCTAACAGCAGCAACGTCGAACGGCTGTAACAGCCGCCCAGTAACTTTACGTTAGTTAAGGCGCCTTAAGAAGAAGAGCTACGCTCATAAGCAGGTAGTGGAATAGCCCCGCTGTAGGTTTTTTCCCTTTATTCTCTTTCCTTCATTCCCTTTCCTCTTACCGCCAAAACCTTTCCCGCCAAGCTCGAGCGTTGCGCCGCGCTCGGGGAAGCCAAGCGCTAGAGCGAGAGAGGGAACCGGGGCATCGGTACGGGTGAGCGTGCCGTTAGAGAGCTCGTTAGCGGTCTCTCAGAGCTATTCGTAATAATTTCGTTTCAGCCGACGTCGAAGCGCTTCTACGTTGGAGAGGAACGAAGTGTGCATATAAACGCCGCATAAGAGGTATGTAACAGAACGCTCTCTCCCGCTCTATGTCCGGCCTATGCCGTGTATCCCCCTTTGTTCATCTCCCCCCTTTTTGTTCATTAAATTCTACAGCCTTGCTATTCCGCGCTTGTGTTTGCGTGGGCTATAATTAGCTTCCATGCTAACTTTACGAGTTTATACTTAACATTTTAAATTACCTTTACATTAAATTTACATTTACCAGCTAAAATATTAGAGTTACATTGCACATTAATACGGAGTTTACATATGTTAGGGGGGTCAGTAGAGTTAGTTTATGTCCAATGAATTTATAATGTCGGTAATGTGCTAGTTTTCTTATTGGAGCCATGCGTCGAAGTTCGTTTCCGTCTACCTAGTTTTAGTGGGGCACGGGATCATCGAACAATGGAAGTGGAACCGATGATCATGGTTGGGAGTGCGAATCGCTAGCACACCATCTGCTGCGGATATTTGTGCCACTATTACCTTGTCCCTCTATGTTCGGTCTGTCCGCTGCTTTAAGTAGCGTTGTTCTATGTGTGTGGATAGAGTCAACTAGCACGTGAACAATAATTACATTTTTGGTGGCAGCGAGCCCCGTATTGGCACGATTCTTTTCAATACCCCTTCCCTACTCTACCGACTTGGGGAGGCCGGAACCATCACGTGCTGTCGTGGCCCATACCCCCAACACCCGCTCGTAGCGTATAGGTGATATGCTACAGTATTTATCCATATAATATTAACTAAAAATCATAATTATTTGGCGCCCAACGTGGGGCCCGAAGGCTGTCGTAACGACGGATCCATCCGGTATACCCCGATTTTTCTTAAAGTAAACGTCCATAACATCTGACGATTCAACCACGACCTATCCACAATATAGCCTTCGACCCGAGAAAAAAAAGGAGGAAAACACACAATGCTCATATCCTTCAGCCGCTGGATAAGTTTTAGCTACCCGAGCTTTAACGCCGCATTCTAATAAGGAGAGTTCATTCCAAAAAGTATTTTTTTTTGGTAATAGGTGTTGTTTTTTGGTTTTTACGCGGACAATTGAGCTGCGGCCATCCCATCTTTTGACAATTAATACTAAATGATTCAGCGTGTGTGTCTTCTGCATCTATTTTTCTGGTTCGTGTCTGTCTTACTGGAGTATTAGGTCACTGAGCGTCCGGAAATCACCCGGTACCAATTGTTGCCGTTTGCCTTTTTGTTCTGGGTGTATTGTTTCCGTCAGTGAACCGTATCTTCGAAATAGTAATATCAGATGTTCATTACATGTACAAGGTGTTTCGTAAAGGTGTTATTCTATGTTGTTCTATGTGACGACAAGACATCCTTATTGACGTACATACCTTTCTTCAAGACGAATATGGGACAAGGTTCTTTGGTAGAACAGTAGCGATAAACGATTGCATGGCATCCAGATTATAGAAGTTTGAATTTTTTGTGTTTAGCAGTTAAAGCTTGATTCTTTTTTATTCCCAACATATAGACTTACATCAGTTTTAATAATTACTATAGAAATCTTTAGTTATGCCCTTAGCCAGAAGTACGGAGAATTTGTCCACACTGTCAGACTCGGGGAAGATCTGCTTGATTTGCTCAGAAGGGATTGTCCATCAAGCCCAGTTGCTTACTCCCAAGTGTGGCCACGAGTTCCATAGGGCCTGTTTTTCCACCAGAACGGGAAAAAGCAAAGCTTGTCCCGTGTGCTCCGGCTCACAATTAAGCGCATCTCTCGAGAGTTTGACCTCCGACCTTCAGCCTTCCGGCGACGGAAGCCAACATGCCAAGCCCAAACCTCCCACCTGTGGCACAAGCCTCGGCTGCCCCACCAGGTGCGGGTCAGCCTTCAATGATAGACAGCAAGAGGCAAGCTATTGCAGAGGCAATGGCAGCGGCCATGTCTCAGCAGACAGAATTCCTGGCTGCAACCATGCTACAGCAGACGGATAGGCTAGAGCAAACCATGGCTACAGCATTGCAACACAGTGCTCAAGCTGCAGCTGCACCGGTGGGAACAAGCCGGGAAGGCCCCCAGCAGCCTATCTTTCAAGCCATTGATCCCAGGCCTCCTGAACAGCAGCCCAACCTTCAGTCGATGCGAAGTGACAATCTATCACGCAGCACCTCGATGAGTTCGTTGAAGCCAGACAAGGTCACCCAAATTATGACGAACTGGAAGCTGCGGTTTTCGGGAAAAGGCCCAATGGCAGTAGAAGATTTTATTTACAGGGTGGAAGCATTAGCGGCGCAAACCTTGGATGGGAACCTAGACCTGGTAGCATAAAACGTGAATAACCTATTTGAAGGTATTGCCAGTGATTGGTACTGGCGGTACCACAAGAGTGTTAGGGTAGTCCATTGGCATGCTTTGTGTTCAGCGTTGAGGGGCCAATTTATGGACGATCGCACCGATCGTGATATTCGAGCAGAGATAGAGCAGCGTAAGCAACGATCGAGCGAGTCTTTCGACGACTTTTATAGAGTAATAGCCTCGCTAGCTGACAGACTTTCACAGCCAATGTCCGAGCAGGCCATGGTAGAAACCTTACGGGCCAATCTCCTTCCGGATATCCAGCACGGGATGTTGTATGAGCCTGCAGCCTCGGTATCACAACTGCGAAGACTGGTCAGGACAAGGGAGATTTTTATGAAAACAGTAGGGAAAACCCAAGGAGCCGTACCACGGCCTGTGCAAAGACGCCAGGTATGTGCAGTTCAGTGCCAGGTTGACCAAAGTTCCGATTCCGAAGAGGCGGAGATTGACTTTGAGGTGGCAGGCATGGAGCTGGTGTGCTGGAATTGCACATCCAAAGGCCACAGGTACCAAGATTGCACAGCAGAGAGACGAGTCTTCTGTTATGGGTGCGGGAAGGCAGACACCTACAAGCCCAGCTGCAGTAGGTGTAACAGCCAAACGCCAAAAAACTCCTTAGGGCGTGCACAGCTGAAAAAAGCACGCAGACCCATGATTTCGAAGGGAACCATGACCGATTAAAGGCTATGGTCTCTAATTCTATCACCAGCCATGACAACTTATCCACTGCCGATCCACCCCCTGCAATTAGCGTCGCCCATGGAATTAATGCGTCCCGCTCCAAAACCCGTAGGATCAAGTTCAAAAAAAGCCAGGAAGCCGAACGCAAACTCCTCCTTTCGGCGATTGTAGGCCAACTGAGCGACCTTCGACCTTACGCCGAAGTTCAAATTCTGGACAAATTGGTCGTTGGTTTGATGGACACGGGAGCCTCCGTAAGTTGCATCGGCGGGGGTTTAGCAGCAGAGCTGCCAGCGTTAAATATGCCATGCACTAAGTTAGCCGCTTCAATTAGGACGGCTGATAGGCAGTCCCAGCAAATCACCGGGCGTTTAACAACTAAAGTGACTTTCCGAGGAGAACACAAGCAACTTACTTTCTACATAGTGCCCTCATTGTCAGGAGATCTGTATTTGGGTATAGATTTTTGGAAGCACTTTAAGCTTTTGCCAGAACCTTTTTTGCAAAAAGGTCATGCGATTTCGTCACTAGAAGACTCGCCGACCCGACCTTTAACATCACCCCATCAACAAGCCCTGCAAGCTGTAATTAAGGTTTTCCCTTCATACGCTGAAAAAGGTTTGGGTCATACACAGGTGATCACGCATTCCATCGACGTAGGGGATGCCAAGCCGATTAAGCAACGGCACTATGCCGTTGAATCCGCTAGCGCCTGGTCGTCACCTGTAGTGCTGGGAAGGCTGCCAAAAGCTGAATTCATTAC
Source organism: Drosophila helvetica (assembly GCA_963969585.1). Taxonomy (NCBI): domain Eukaryota; kingdom Metazoa; phylum Arthropoda; class Insecta; order Diptera; family Drosophilidae; genus Drosophila; species Drosophila helvetica. The sequence continues at coordinate 27,332,659 of OZ018401.1, read as the reverse complement.
GAGCCTAGATTTAAAGGACGCCTTTTGACAGATCCCTCTAGATCCAAAATCTCGCGACAAAACTGCCTTTACAGTGCCTGGTAGGCCTCTGTACCAATACTGCGTGATGCCTTTTGGTCTCTCCAATTCTCCACAAACGTTGTGCAGGCTGATGGATAAAGTAATCCCGCCTGATTTACGAAACGAAGTTTTTGTATACTTGGACGATCTTTTGATTGTGTCAGAGACATTCGAGCGACATTTGGAGGTCCTAAGAGTGGTGGCAGTGACATTTGAAGAAGCAAATTTAACCATTAATGTGGAAAAGAGCAAATTTTGTATCACCGAAGTCAAATACTTAGGCCACATTATTGGAAATGGTACAATCGGCAGAGATCCGGCCAAAGTATCAGCTATCATGGACTTTCCGGCGCCACGTTCGCTTAAGCAGGTGCGTCGATTTTTGGGGCTAACAGGCTGGTACAACAAGTTTATCCGGAATTATGCCGCCGTGGCATCCCCAATTACCGACACACTTAGGAGCAACCGCAAGTTTGTGTGGACCAGTGAGGCCCAGGAAGCATTCGAAGTGCTGAAGCGGCAGATGTGCACAGCACCTGTTTTGCACAGCGCAGACTTCAATCATCCCTTTGCTATACACTGCGATGCTAGCAATACAGGCGTGGGTGCGGTTTTAATGCAGACAGATGCAGAGGGAAATGAAGTCCCTATTGCCTTTATGTCGAAAAAATTGAACCGTTGCCAAAGAAATTATACGGTCACCGAAAAGGAATGTCTAGCCGCGGTCTTGGCCGTAAAGAAATTCAGGGCGTATGTTGAGGGACAAAAATTTTCGATTATCACGGACCATGCTTCTCTAAAATGGTTAATGTCGCAGTCAGACCTGAGCTCCCGCTTGGCGCGTTGGGCATTAAAGCTTCAAGGCTTTGGGTTTAAAATCCACCACCGCAAAGGAAGCCAGAATGTGGTCCCTGACGCATTATCTAGAACCTTCACAGAAGATCTCTCTCCTATTGAGATAGCCAGTCTGGTAGATCTACAGGCCAAGGAGTTTGATGATCCGGATTACGTGGCTCTGAAAGATAAATTAAAGGACGACAGCCGTCAGATATCTGATGTGAAAGTTAAAGATAGGGGTATATATCGTCGTGCGGAGCACGCGGCTGACGAAAAATTATCGGATGAATCGTGCTGGAAGCTGTGGATACCGAAAGGATTAGTTCCGGAACTCCTACAGAAGGCCCATGAGGATCCGATAGCGTCGCATTGCGGAATAGGGAAGATGCTGGAGAGTTTAAGGAGGTACTATTACTGGCCCAATCTGGTGGTAGATGTGAAGGCCTATGTAAATAATTGCGAGGTCTGCAAGACAACCAAACATCCTAACCACACCTTAAGGCCAGCTCTGGGGAAATCGGGGTGCGCAGAAAGGGTCTTCCAGCGGTTGTATGTAGACTTTTTAGGACCATATCCGCGAAGTACCTCAGGGAACATAGGACTTTTTATAGTCGTCGACCATGCGTCTAAGTTTCCGTTTTTAAAGCCCGTGCGGAAGTTCACAGCAGACGCTATAATTCCTTTTCTGAAACAGGAAATTTTTCACTGCTATGGCATACCCGAAACACTGGTGTCGGATAATGGCGTCCAGTTTAAGGCTAAGGTCTTCAATGCCTTGCTGGAGAAGTATAGCATAGCGCACATGTATACAGCCTTATATGCTCCACAGGCCAATACGTCCGAACGAGTAAATCGATCGGTACTGGCGGCCATTAAGGCTTATATACACCCAAATCAGAGAAACTGGGACGAGAAGCTCAGCAGCATATGCTGTGCCCTTCGCTCAAGCTTACATTCGGGTATCAAAACCACCCCTTATAGGATGGTCTTTGGACAACATATGATAACCGATGGGAAGAGTTATCGAGTGCTGAGGGACTTAGATTTGCTGGAGGACAGGACAGTTCAACTGGACAAAGATGATTCCTTGGATATCATTCGTCATTCAGCTCGAACAGCTATGCAATTACAACACCAACGTAACGAGCGGGCATATAACTTGCGCAGCAGGGAGGTTTCGTTTCGGCCAGGCCAAGAGGTGTTCAGGCGTAATTTTCAGCAGAGCAACTTCGCAAAGGGCTTCAGTGCTAAACTTGCTCCAGTGTTTGTGAAGGCAAGGATAAGACGCAAGCTAGGGTCAGCCTACTATGACATAGAAGATCTGCAAGGCAACTTCATTCGGAAATACCACGCCAAAGACCTGAAGCAATGACAAAGGCCTCACAAGCCTGGATCTCCCTTGGGTGAAGTATCTTCCCCTCAAGTGGGATCTTGGTGGGGGGGAAATTGTAGTGTGGCTTGTCGGCCTAAAAGTATGTGGGGGAAAAACGGCTGGTTACTCGGGGCCGATTGAGTGGAAGAGCGGCGATGAGAGGAGGCAATTTCTCCGAATGGTTCGGGTCTGGAAGGGGTTCGGGAAAGTGATACCTTTTTGGTATGGCTGGGGACAGGAAGGTAGAGAAGAGTTAGTTGTTTGACAGAGTCAGAACTAAGAAGTGCGCGCTCGGGGTATTCCAAGTTAAACCGCTTAAGTCCATTTGACAAACCGTCCAGCTGGTAGAATACTTTAATAGCCAACCAGCTTCCCAGGTGGCACAGCAGACCACAGCGCTGGCCTGGCATCAGCGCCAGAACAACAACCGCATCACAGCAAGCGCAGCTCCAGCGTCGCTTCGGAAGCAGGCCCAGCATCAGCGCCACAACAGCGCAGCTCCGACATGAGCGCCAGCGCAGCTCCAGCGTCGCTTCGGAAGCAGGCCCAGCATCAGCGCCACAACAGCGCAGCTCCGACATCAGCGCCAGCGCAGCTCCAGCGTCACTTCAAAAGCAGGCCCAGCATCAGCGCCACAACAGCGCAGCTCCGACATCAGCGCCAGCGCAGCTCCCGCATCGCTTCAAAAGCAGGCCCAGCATCAGCGCAACAACAGCGCAGCCCCGCTGCCAGAGCAGCCGCAGCTCCCGCGCAAGCGCAACAACAGCGCAGCCCCACTGCCAGAGCAGCCGCAGCTCCCGCGCAAGCGCAACAACAGCATTGTCCGGCTGATTTATTAATTTCTTCTGAGGGGAATGTAAAGCAGGGAAGGGAAGAAGAGCTTCGCTCATAACAGGTAGTGGAATAGCCCCGCTGTAGGTTTTTCCCTTTATTCTCTTTCCTTCATTCCCTTTCCTCTTACCGCCAAAACCTTTCCCGCCAAGCTCGAGCGTTGCGCCGCGCTCGGGGAAGCCAAGCGCTAGAGCGAGAGAGGGAACCGGGGCATCGGTACGGGTGAGCGTGCCGTTAGAGAGCTCGTTAGCGCTCTCTCAGAGCTATTCGTAATAATTTCGTTTCAGCCGACGTCGAAGCGCTTCTACGTTGGAGAGGAACGAAGTGTGCATATAAACGCCGCATAAGAGGTATGTAACAGAACGCTCTCTCCCGCTCTATGTCCGGCCTATGCCGTGTATCCCCCTTTGTTCATCTCCCCCCTTTTTGTTCATTAAATTCTACAGCCTTGCTATTCCGCGCTTGTGTTTGCGTGGGCTATAATTAGCTTCCATGCTAACTTTACGAGTTTATACTTAACATTTTAAATTACCTTTACATTAAATTTACATTTACCAGCTAAAATATTAGAGTTACATTGCACATTAATACGGAGTTTAGGTTACATATGTTAGGGGGGTCAGTAGAGTTAGTTTATGTCCAATAAATTTATAATGTCGGTAATGTGCTAGTTTTCTTATTGGAGCCATGCGTCGAAGTTCGTTTCTGTCTACCTAGTTTTAGTGGGGCACGGGATCATCGAACAATGGAAGTGGAACCGATGATCATGGTTGGGAGGGCGAATCGCTAGCACACCATCTGCTGCGGATATTTGTGCCACTATTATCTTGTCCCTCTATGTTCGGTCTGTCAGCTGCTTTAAGTAGCGTTGTTCTATGTGTGTGGATAGAGTCAACTAGCACGTGAACAATAATTACATTTTTGGTGGCAGCGAGCCCCGTATTGGCACGATTCTTTTCAATACCCCTTCCCTACTCTACCGACTTGGGGAGGCCGGAACCATCACGTGCTGTCGTGGCCCATACCCCCAACACCCGCTCGTAGCGTATAGGTGATATGCTACAACTTATTGACATACATTATACATACATATATCATAACCTATGTGAACCGCTATTTGGATGCAACAGTTATTTATCGTTTACTGCAATCACTTTTCGTTTCTCATTTTCGTTGTCCGAAATATATAGTTGGGTCATTGGCCAAGCACGCATACCAATACGCAGCTGTAGCGGTGAATTTTCGTTTCGCTTTCGCACCCCACCGTTGCTTATCGCTGTTCTTTTCGTTTGGCGCGCTTGATCCAAACCAAACACCAAGTGACGCGCTACCCTGTATTCGTCGGGTATATTAATTTGGAATCAGTAGGATCCAACTAATAATCGGGAAAAATCGTGCTTCGCCAATTAATATTGGATTCAGTATTTAATCGTCGTTCAGTGTGTACCATTGCACACGTATACAAACACACACCATACATACTTCAGAACTATGAATTCTTTTGTTTTCGCTTTCGCCTGTCACCATTGCTGTTCGTTGTTGTTGTTGTGTGGTTTTCGTTTGCGCGCTTGAGCCAAGCAACGCTATACCCTACATTTGTCGGGTGTATAGTTTTTTGAACTCGTTTGGGTATATTCGCATGCGAGCATACAACGCGATCTTTAAGTGACGTGATACTTTACCTTAGTCGGGTATATTTATTTTTCACTCGTTTGGGTACAAACACCTGATTACCTTTCGTTATCAGTTGCTTGTGTTGAGAGTCAATATGACCCCAAAAGCCGATCAAAAGCCCCTCCTTGAAGAACTTAAGAAGAAGCGCAGCGGCCGTGTCAAAAAAATTCAAAGATTAGCGGACCGTTTAGAAGCTGGCGATGTTCCGCTGATACTAACGGAGCTCGAGTGCAGGCTGCACAAGCTAATCGAAAACGTTGACACGGCAAGCAAACTTCAAGAGGAGATCGAGCAACTAGAAGAAGTAGATGGCGACGATGAATTTGCAGCCGAGTTGGAAGAGTTATATATCGTAACTAAGGCAAAGGTAATGTCGCTTATCAGCGCCTTTGATGTAACAAGCGATACGACGCTGACAGTATCAGCCTCTGGTGTCCGACTTCCGAAGTTTGCATTACCAAAATTTAGTGGTAAGCATTCGGAGTTTACAAATTTCATCAGCCTTTTTGAGACTCTAGTTCATAGCGACGCAAGTATACCGGTGATCGAGAAATTTAATCATTTAATTTCGTGCCTCTCGGATGAAGCATTAGGAACAATTAAGGCGTTCCAAGTCACCGAAGCCAACTATGAAAAGGCCATGGATAGCCTCAAACGAGTATATGACAACGAGTACCTAATTTTCACAAACATCGATTTATGGTTCATTACTATCGATAGGAGACGATACCAAAATCTCAAATGCAATGTTCATTCATGTCGTTTTAAACAGAGTCGACCCAGTGACTAAACAAAAGTGGGACGAACAACTGACTTATGAGAAGTTGCCGCTTTGGTCTGACCTTGAGAAAGTTTTAAATCGTCGATACCAGTATTTGTCTGCTGAAGAGTCGACGAAGCCAAAACAAGACAAGGTTGTACCAAGCAAGCAGCATAATCGCAGTTCATTTGCTTGTTCGTCCCATTCCACCAACAGAGCTCAGCAAACTTGCAGCTATTGCAATTCGGGAGACCATGTAGTGTCGAAATGCACTTCATTTTTGCGTCATGCAAAGGTTCGAGTTCGCTAAGTCTGCACCCATATGCATTAATTGTCTGCAAAAAGGCCACGCTGTTGTAAAATGCAAGGCCAATAAATGTCGAGTGTGCGGCCGCTCACATCACACCTTATTGCATCAATACACAGTGTCTGCTAATAGTCTCGCGTTGCCACCACCCCAAGAGAGTGCCTCTCCTCCGTCAAACCAGGCTCAACCTTCCACGTCCCATGCTCTGCATGCGACATCGTTGGACAGGGTACTTCAGGCTACGTCGATCGTAAGTGTCGGAACGAAGAGCGGTGACCACATTCTGGCCAGAGCTCTGCTGGACTCTGGATCGCAAACCAATTTTATTACAGAGGACCTTGCTCACCGCTTACAGATCCGTAGAGAGAAGTCATGTATTAGCTTGCTTGGCATTGGTGAATCCAATTCTCAAGTTAAAGATAAAATAAATACGGTGGTGAAGTCGCGATTAAATGGTAATGTTCTCTCCGATTCTCCTTCGATTTTTGGATTCTGAAATCAATTTCAGGTTATCATCCTGACCAATCAGTGAATGTGAGTGACTGTAGAATTCCAAAAAACCTACCTCTAGCAGACCCCTATTTCTACAGCCACAAAGAATAGACATGCTGATAGGAGCAGAATCATTTTTTGAACTATTACCTGTGGGTCAAATTAAACAAGGTCCGGACTATCCAACTCTTCAGAAGACCCTTCTTGGCTGGGTTGTTTCGGGAAGATATGATCCCAAAAGTTCTGTTCCCCAAATTACAAATAGTTTGAGTTGCAGTGAAGAGTTGCTAGTGTCTATTGATAGCACCTTGCAAAAGTTTTGGTCACTGGAAGAAATGCCATCTCAAAGAGAGTTGCTACGCCTGAGCACAAGTTATGTGAAGATCGCTATCGGAAGACGACTCAGGTATTGCCATCAGGTCTGTTTGAAGTAAAGCTGCCGTTTAAATCAGATCCAATCTGTTTAGGCAACTCCTTTGAGGTTGCTAAAAGGCGGTTTTTGTCGCTTGAAAAAAGATTGCATCGTAACCCTGAGTTGAAGAAGATGTACTTGGAATACGAGTACCTCTCCTTAGGCCAAATGTCACCTACCGACAATACGATTCCTTCTACTCCACACTATGTAATTCCACATCAGTGTGTCCTAAGGCCCCAAAAGTACGTCTACCAAGCTTCGCGTCGTTTTCGATGCGTCGTCCAAGATGTCCTCTCAGGTGGCCTTGAATGATATTCTGATGGTCGGAACCACCATTCAAGAGGAGCTATACTCGACACTGCTGCGCTTCCGTCTGCACAGGTTTGCCCTGACTGCCGATGTTAAAAAGATGTATCGCCAAGTAATGGTAAATGAAGCTGATAGGCAGTTTCAACTCATAGTGTGGAGAAGAGACCCATCTGAATCCTTAAGATTGTACAAGCTTAACACCGTAACTTATGGGACTGGACCAGCCCCATTTTTGGCTATCCGGTGTTTAAAAAGGTTGAGTGAGTCTGCAAAGCTCTCATTCCCTAAAGCTGCTGACGTTATCGGGTCCGACTTTTACGTCGATGACATGTTGACTGGTGCTGCATGCGTAAAGGAGCTTAGGGCAATTAAGTCCGAAGTGTCTCAGGTTCTTCAGACCGCAGGGTTTGAGTTGGCAAAGTGGGGTTTCAAACTCACCTGAGATCACCGCATCTGAGAGCACAGTGACTGAGATTCAAGAGTGGTCAGATGAAGCTACGTTGCGGCATGTACCCACGAAGCAGAACCCAGCAGATATTGTCTTTAGAGGTTGTGACGTCAACGAAATAGTCCAGTCAATCTGGTTCGAAGGACCATTATTTTTGAAGGATGACGAAGAAAACTGTCCCAAAAACTCTCATTTTGAGCTTCCAGAAGACGGTCAGCTGGAGAAGAGGAAAACTGCGGTCGGACTGACCGCCGCTGTGCAAAGTTCGGAGCTGGTATATGACATCGAAAGATTTTCGTCACACCTCAAGCTGCTTAGAGTGTTCGCATATGTTCCGCTTCATAAGAAAATGCAAAGACCCAACTATAAAGTTTGAAAAAATTGTCTCACCGACCGAATATAATGAAGCTTTCCATAAAATTGTTGAGATTATACAACATCACGAGTATAAAAAAAAAATCGAGAAGGTTCGGAAAGGATCTAGAGTTGGTCCTAGTCTTCAGCGATTGAACCCATTCATCCATGAAGACACAGGTACTTGGTGTACTTCTTCTTTGTTGCGAGTAGGGGGGCGACTAGCCAAAACTCCAATATCATATGATGCCAAGTTTCCTTTGCTGTTGACAAAGCGCTCCCAATTTGTGCGGAGCTACGTGCGTCATCTGCACCATTCGAATTTTCATGTCGGCCCACGAGCAATGGCGAGCATCCTCCGACAGAGTGTTTGGATAGTGAACGCTCAGGAGGTCTTCAGTCAGACAGTCAGATCATGTATGCGCTGCTTTAAATGCAAGCCTCAATTGCTGACTCAACTTATGGGGAATTTACCCGCAGATCAACTCCGTGCTCTCCGCCCATTTGCAATTTGCGGCGTGGATTTTTGTGGACCAGTATATACGACATTGAAAATTCGAGGAAGGCCCCCATATAAGTCATACATCGCGCTTTTTGTTTGTTTTGCGTCCAAAGCGGTTCAGCTAGAAGTTGTTTCAGATTTGTCCACTGACTCTTTCTTATTGGCATTCCAAAGGTTCTTCGGGCGCCGAGGATATCCCCAAGTCGTGCACTGCGACAGCGCGACGAACTTCGTCGGAGCCAGCCGCCACCTCAGCGCTCTGCGGATGAGACTCGAGGAGCAGGGGGAGGCAGTTCGGGAATTCGCATCAAAAGGCGGATGCGAATTTGCATTCATATCGCCGCGAGCTCCTCACATGGGAGGCCTTTGGGAGGCAGGTGTAAAATCTGCCAAGGCGGTAGGCAGCGCGCTCCTAAACGCCGAAGAGCTCGCCACAGTCCTCGTCGGGATCGAGGCGGCCATGAACTCCAGACCACTGGGAGCTCTCAGCCAGGACCCAAGCGACCCAACCCCCAAGGACCCAACCCCCGGGCACCTGCTGACAGGCGGGTCGCTCGTGGCCCCCCCACTGCGGACTCCGGACCAGGAGAATCTCAGCTGCTTGCGGCGATGGCGACTTGTCTCGTCAGTCAGGCAAGCGTTTTGGCGGCGAGTTTCCCGCGAGTATGTCCTGGGCCTCCAAATTCGGGGCAAACGGCACCAACAGCAGCCCAACCTAGGGGAAGGAGACCTCGTCCTCGTGGCCGAGGACAATCTTCCGCCGCAGGAGTGGCTCGTCGGGAGGATCATCGCCACGCACGCAGGGAAGGACGGCATGGTCAGGGTCGTTGACCTCAGGAGGAGCGACGGAGCAGAATTTAGGCGGGCCATCCACAAGTTGGCGCCGCTTTCAGTGAATTGAAGCCGTGCAGGCCTTCAACGGGGCCGGTGTTTTGTCGTTTCTCGCTAATCATCTTTGCCAAGTTATTTTAAGGCAAGGCGGGAGCGCAATAAAAGCTCTCTCTCGCTCTTGGCGAATTCGCACCGCTTGGCCAACGTAGGTTAGTTAGGCTAGAAATAAAATTAAATTATAAATTCGTTGAAATTGATTCTGATCGAGCGCACACAATTATTTTCTCGTCCCGCCTTTTAATAAAATTACAGCCACCCCAAGTTTTCGGTTTTGCTTTTAGAAAACTTTTCTAAATTTTCAGGGACTTTGGTAGAATTTTGCCACCTTACCGATCTAGGCTACAACTTTTAGACATTACTTCATTGAACCATCGCAGAATATGCAATGGGGTAGTGTTTGTGCATAAGCTACTTCTCGGGATGGTTGACTCTCAAACGCTGTTGAGCCAGATTGACTTTGCCGTTCCTCTCGACCTACCCTTACCTTTCGACCTATCAGACTACTCTAATGTAGGTCAAAATACGACCAGCATGAACAATTTAGGGTTTTATGTTACAATTGTAAAACCCTTTCCTTAAGTAGATTATTTACTATCTACCACCCCCTTTAATTCTTTTCTTTCCTCCTTTTCTACTTTAGTTTTTAATTTCTGTTAACTTCTTAATTCTTTAATAGTTTATGTTTGAATAAATAGGTTGTAAGCAGCCAGAAAGGCGCTGGAACTCTGAAATGTCATTAATATAAATTTCTAAGCATTAATGTGTAAAAAATGTGCACAACACCAAGCCTGAAAGCTTTTGAGATCGGATTGCAAACGGGATTGACATGTTTTTATGCTGGACGCCCAGCTTATTTTCATTCGCATTCACAAATACGCAAGGGTATGTTAATACCGAAGGCAGGTCATTTATGTAGAGTTTAAAGAGTAAGAGGCCTAGATGGCTGCCCTGTGGTACATCCGAAGTGACGATAACTGGTGACGACAGGAAGCTTTTGATGAGGACTATGGAAGAGCTGGAACAAAGGTGGCTAGAAATCCATGTCAAGAGATTAAGCGGAAACCATAAAAGGTAATTTTATTGTGACAAGAGGGAGTGGCTTACAGAGTCGAATGCTTTACTGAAATCGGTTGAAATGACATCCGTCTGTAGATTCCTTTGGAAGACTTTAATGATGAAGGAGGTGAATTTCAATAAATGCGTGGTTGTTGATCTCCGCCTTATAAATCCATGCTGGGCAGGAGATATAAGTGATCTGCAAAGATGCTGCAGGTGCGGATTTAAAATTTTCTCAAACACTTTAGGAATAGCGGATAAATTAGATATACCTCTTTAGTTCTTCGCGTCAGACTTACTACCTTTCTTATGGAGACGAATTATGAACGACTCCTTCCATATCGAGGGGAAGCATGAAGAGTTTATGGACAGGCTGAACAGTTTAAGCAACGGTCCACACAGAGACTCGGCGCAGTACCTAAGTACACAGCCGGGAACTCCGTCCGGACCTGGTGAAAACACCGGCTTAACTTTCCGGAGATCATGAAGCAGAGAGCTTTAATTTAGCAAGGGACTGAAGATGCCGTTCGACCTCGGTAAACCATATGGGTACGGCTGACTGGAGTAGCATTCCTGTGAATAGGTTGTTTGAAAGAATTGTGAAAAAAGATCGTAAATTGCCTGATCATTATTTGCTGACGTATTAAGGAATGATAGCGAGGATGGATGTGCACACGTTTTACGCTTACTGTTTACGAAGCTGTAAAATTGCTTATGGTCCTGTAAAAAACGTGTCTTGCATCGATATAGGTAGTTCTTATAGCACTGAGGTTTAAGAACTGAAAAGTTTGACCGAGCCATTATATAGCGAGAGAGAGAAGAAGGAGAGCCAACTTCTTGAATTTAAGTTTTTTAGGCTAGATAAATTTATGTTGAGTCCAGGGGGCATCCCAAATCTAATAGGACAGGAAAGCTGGTCACAAGAATCAAAAAGTGAAACAAATACATCGTAGAAAATACGTATGCCCATCGTAACATCAGTGCACAAATACATAGCGGACCAACCAAAATCCCTAATGAGGTTATTAAGCTTCGCAAACTCGGCTTTATGAAAGCAGCGGACACATCGAGATGGCCTACCCGACCGATTCAATGCGGTTGGGAGACACTTCAAATTTAGGATGGTAGGCGTCTTCAGGTTTAGTGAGCGGAGGGAATCGGGTTAACAACGAAATGGTGGGATCCGTTACAAAGCACAGATCAAGCAATTGACCCAAGGAATTTTTCGCATGGTTGACTTGATATGGATAAGTCAGTAAGCCTTCAATAAAGTCATGTCCTTTGTGGGGGTGGAAGGAGGCGTGGTCAAATTTTAAAATAAACTGGTCTCTGTTTGATATCAAACAAGCTCGGATAGAAAGTTTGGTTGATCTACCGTTAATAGTCTAAAGGGGATTGACAGACGGACGTATGGACAGACAGACATGGCTATATCGACTTAGCCATTGATCCTGATCAAGAATATATATACTTTATGGGGTCGGAAACGCTTCCTTCTGGGTGTTACACACAACCGTTATCACAACAAATCTAATATTCCTCTATACTTTTTGAATACCGGGTATAAAAAGCGGGAAGAATCAGTTTTACACACAGGAATTCAAGTTCTTGTTGAATCTGGACTGTGTAATGTTCCGACGTGAAGTTCGAGTCAACTGCAATCAGAACCCCACCTGCACGTCGAGACAAACGGTCTGTTTGTAGGAGGGCGGATCGGGTGCGATTCCAACGATGTGGTACAAAATAAGAATTCGGTGGGCAGAGGCTGTCTTCAATATATGTATCTGTATTTATGTTATATTTGAAATTGTCCCAGTCGGAAGGATCACCTTCGGGTACACGTCCGCTCCCAAGACCAGAGAGATGGTGGCAGGTCGATGGAACTGCTCGTCAGCGAGCCTAAGATCGCTGAATCTGGCTCGGACGGGGTCGCTCAACTGTCGGATCGGCGTGCGGATGCGCAAGCTGGGTTCGACCTTAAGTACCACTTCCAATCGGACCTCGCTCGTTTTGGACCGGATGACGGCGGTGCACACCTTTTCGTCTCCGACCTGAGTGGTAGCCAACTTGAAGGCGTTAGCCAAGGAGTCGTCAATGCAGCTCACCGGAGTGCACGGGTTGATGAGCGCCGCCGTCTCATAGTTTTGGGAACCCGTATCCAGGACCACCAGTGCCGTCGGGAGGAGGTTGAGACTCCGATGCTGGAGAAGCGAGTGGACGGGTTCCATGGGTTGGCTCACGGGGAGACGCGGGTGGTGCTCGGCTTGGGATGCTGACACAGAGGGTGAGGGTGCGGCCGTTTCTCCGACAGGCCGGCTGAGGCGGCGCCGAGGGCGGCGGTTGACATAGGACGGCGGAGGTGGCGACGTTGCTACCGCGGAAGGGCGACGCGACGCGGGCAGGTGCAGCAGCGTGTGGTGGTTTTTGCCACACACCCTGCACAATCCGCCACTGCGACAGTCCCTGCCGGAGTGCTGATGCGCCAAGCAGTTCGCGCAGTATTTGTTGATGAGCACGGCTCGGAGTCTCTTCACGGGGCTCAACCGGAGGAAGTGGTGACAGGTCCGTAGCGGATGCACTCCTGGGCAGACTTGGCACCGGTAGGAATTGAGACGTGGCTTCCAAATGGATCGCCTTCGTGGAGAAGCACACGAATACGCACACATACCCTTTGGTACTCAGACACGCTCTCCCTGTAAAATTGCGTATCTCAAAAGGACCAGCATAGTCAACTCCTGTATGCGTGAACGGCCTGGAAAAGGAAGTCCGCTCCGCTGGAAGGTCTCCCATCATTTGGGTTTGCAACTTCCTTCGGTGGATAGTGCATACTTTGCAGGAGTTGACTACCCCTTTCATAAGCTTCTGAATCCGTGGAATCCAATACTTGGATCGAATAAGGCGCACCATTAGTTGGTTGCCGCCGTGGAGAGTTATCCGGTACGTGAACTGAGCCAGAAGCCGGGACAGCCGACAACTGTACGAAAGAATAATTGGATGCTGTTCGTCATACTTTAGAGCTTCCGAACCCGCGACACGGACGCATGCTCTTATGAGCCCATGTCGGTCTAGGAACGGGTTCAGGGTCAGGATAGAGCTTGACCTTGGCACTGGGCGCTTAGCACTTAGGCTGTGATACTCGGTGGGATATTCGCAACGCTGAGTCTCTAGGATAAGAGCTCGCTCAGCTTCGGCAATTTCTCCGCTGGTAAGATGGTCCTCCTTTGCGGTGGCCACCTTCTGGCAACGGTTTATGAACCAAAAGGCATACGCCCGAACTCGCAGCGCTCTCTCCCAGTTGGAGAAACGTTCGAGGAATTCTTCGGATGGGCTCGGCGCGAAGTGGACCTTCACTATCCGTTGCTCTAAGGTCGTACCGGAAGACCAGTCTACTTGTGCTGGCCATTGGTCTCTGGTTTTTCGCAGCCAATCTGGTCCATGCCACCAGAGTTGGCTATCAACCAGGTCCTGCAAGGGCATGCCTCTACTGGCTAAGTCTGCGGGGTTTTGTTCGGATGGAACATGAAACCATTTCTCGACCTCGGTGGCTTGCGATATCCGAGTAACCCGGTTGGCTACGAAGGTGGCCCAGTGGCACGCAGGCTTTCTCAGCCACGCCAAGACAATTGTAGAGTCAGTCCAGTAGAAACAGCTTGTGCTCGCCGTCGGCATGTTTGGCAAGACAGGCGTCGCCATTTCAGACAACAGCACCGCACCGCACAACTCCAATCGGGGGAGCGATACAGTCTTCACGGGTGTGACTCGGGTTTTTGCGGTAAGCAGTCGCACCTCTACACGATGGTCAACCTCCACGCGCACGTAGATTGCGGCACCGTACGCCTTTTCGGAAGCATCGCAGAAACCATGATGCTAGATGGTCACTGATGGTTGGGAACCAATCCATCTGGGAATGCGGATCTGATTGAGCACGGAGTAGCTTTGCAGAAAGCTCTGCCATCGCTGACACATTTCGCCAGGGAGATCGTCGTCCCATTCCAAATCTTGCAGCCAGATTTCCTGCATGAAAATTTTGGAACGGATAATGAAGGGGGCCATCCCGCCGGATCGAACAACTTCGCAATCTGGGAAAGAACTGCTCGCTTGGTATAGGAGGACTCAATCGCTAATTCGGGAGGGGCAAAGAAGAACTCGTCGGAGGAAGCTTTCCATCGAATTCCGAGGCTCTTGGGCGTGCTCTCGGCCTCAAGCTCAAGGAAGTCGCTGTGTAGGAGATGGTCATTCGGAATGCTGGTCAAAACGTCCTTATGATTGGACTTCCACTTTCGTAGCGGAAAACCTGCAGAACTAAGCGCGGCCTGCAGCTCGCGGATGGCTAGCTGAGCCTCAGTGGTGGAATTTGCGCCTGCTAAGACATCGTCTACATACGTGCAGGAACGGATAATATGGCTTGCTTTCGGGAATTGGGACTGGACGTCGTCTGCCAGCTGCTGCAGCACCCGGATGGCGAGGAAGGGAGCACAATTGACTCCAAAGGTGACAGTCTTTAATTCGTAATCGCAGATTTCTCCATCCGTGTTTCGGAATAGTATGCGCTGGAACGGAGTGTGTTTCGGATCTACCCAAATCTGGCGATACATCTTAGTGATATCGGCATTGAACACGAAACGGAAGTACCGCCATTTCAGGATCTGCAGGGTTAGGTCCGACTGTAGGACTGGACCAGCATGCAGAAGATCATTGAGGCTCACGCCGTTGGTCGAAGGGCTGGACGCGTTGAATACAACGCGGACTTTGGTGGTCGTGCTCTCGGGCTTGAGTACAGCGTGGTGCGGAAGATAGTAATTGGCGGAATCATGAGCCGGAGGAACCTTGTTCATATGGTCGAGTTCTAAGTAGTCTTTGATCACGGAATCGTACTGCTCCTTTAAAGGAAAGTCTCTCCTTAAACGATTTTCGTTTCTCAGAAACTGAGCCAGTGCGATCGACCTTGAATACCCCAGACCTGATCCGGGATGGTCGGGGTCGCGGAATGGTAACGTGACGACATACTTTCCACTTGACGCTCTCAACGTGGTTCGACGGAAATTGCTTTCGCAGTAGGAATCAGATTCGCTTACCACTTTACTAGGTAAATCCTCCACTTCCCAGAAACTCGTGAGAGGGCTATCTAATGGAGGCTCACATTCGGTGGAAACCCGTGTGACAAACGACGAGATGTTGCCTTGACCAGTAGTGGACACTGGGCCGGTAAGCACCCAGCCGAAAATAGCCTCCTGTCCGAAGAGAGACCCACAGATGTTGGGCTGTTCTCCGCTTAAAAGAATGGAAGGAAGGAGGTCAGCTCCAATCAGGACATCGATCTGAGAACTTTCGTAGAATGTAGGATCAGCCCATGGCAGGTTCGGCAAGTCTCGCATTGGTTGCCTGCCAGTTCCGGCAAAACGTAGGCGGCTGCGTCGAGCTGCCAGCTCAGTTTTTTCGGGGAACGGATGCAAAAATCACAAAGTTTCTGGGATAGAGCGGACACTGTCTGATTAAGGCCCGAAATCTGTGCTTGGATAAGTCGGAATGGCAGCTTAATGATATTGAAGAGCCGCTCTGTAATGAACGTTGCCTCGGAACCCGGGTCAATAAGAGCGCGGGCTCGGAAATTCGTACCAAGGTGGCATATGTTAATGACCGCGGTGCCTAGAAGGACAGCCCGCTGGCCAGAGGCGAAGTAGTTTTGAACGCTGGGTTGCGGTTCAAAAGAGCTTGGATTCGAAACGGATGTGGAACGGGGTTCACTGGAAATTGGAATGCCCCGATGCAGCAGCGAGTGGTGTCGTTCCCCACAAGTGACGCAATTGTGGGCGCTTTGGCATTCACGCATCTGATGGCCTCTTGCGAAGCAGTTGAAGCACAGCTGTTTCTGCTTTATGTAGATGGAACGAGCATCAGCGGTCATCTGGAGGAAGTGAGGGCATATCCGGATAGGGTGATTCTCCTTGGAGCAGAGATCACACGATCTCCTCTTTGGAACCACGGTAGTCCCGAACGAGTGAACCCTTCTTGGAACAGGGCTCCCTTGGGAACGGAACGGATTCGGATCGACTTTGGATACGTGCGTGGAAGGGTTGCCTTCGATGGCTTCCAGCGTCAGATACCTTTGACTGAGGAAGGTGTCAATTTCGTTCCACGACGGCATCTCCTTCTTTGTGGTGACGGAGTCTTCCCACAAAGCCCGGGTCAACTTAGGAAGCTTGAATGCGCAAATCGTCACCAGCAAGCTGTCCCAGTTCTCGGTGGAGACCTTGGAGTGTGCCAGTGCGGTCAGTACCCCATGGATCGTCCCTTGGAGCTCCTTCAAAGCACGACTCGACTCCGAGACGGCTGGGGACAGTGAGAGGAGAATGTTAATTTGGTTGGTCACCAGGAGCCGGTTATTCTCGTACCGGTCACGGAGGGCATTCCATGCCGTCTCGAACCCATCGTTGGTCAGCGGGGACTTTGCAACGATGGCCTTTGGGTCGCCACTGATCTTGGATGTCAGATGGTACAGCTTCTCCACTGGAGACAGTCGTGGATTTTTAATGTAGATTGCTGTGAACAGATCCCGGAAGGTGGGCCAGTGGACGTAATCCCCAGTGAACACTTCGATGTCATATGGGGGCAATCGACAGCCGCCATGAGAGTCGGACGGTGCAGAAGGAGGACATGCAGGACTGGCAGCTTGGACAGTGAGGTCAGCCATGTATCGCTCATAGCTGCCATAGCACTCGCGATACATGGCTTGGACTTCCTTTTTTGCCTCTGTATCCTCGTCAACCATTGCTATGGAACAAGCCTCGAATTCAGCATCCACTTTCGCCCACATGCTCCGTAACTGGTCTCGGCGGATCAGAGAGATGGCGGGGGATGGGGTGCTGATACCCGGAGCGATGAATGGGGCTTCGAAAGTGGTCAGCCTGTCGATGGCTGTCTCAAACTTTGCCCGTGCGGAGCTGACGGAAGATTGGGCCATTTTGAGGGCGCGTTGAGAGCAGATAGGGCTGCTGTTAGTAGGTGCTGGCACCTTGAGCGTGACTGGCGAAGGGAACAGCACGGAGTGGGTCTTCGCAACAGTGGAGCTTGCGGGCTTTGGAGAGCCTGGCGACTTTACTCTGCGAAACGCTGAGGTAGGTGTTCCCGGGGCGGACGAGCTCCGGACCTTTTTAGCACCTGGAGCGGACAACGACAAGGGTTTCTTGTTATCCTCGGCACCAGTGGACATATTTGAACGTCACACCCCGAGAAAAAGAAATCGGATGCGGGAGGGTCGGACGGATGGATATGGAGTGTTAGCAATAACAATCGAAAATAGTATACCCGCGGAATATAGGGTAGCGCGTCACTTGGAAAGTCACAGACGAAAACGATATACCCGCGGAATACAGGGTAGCGCGTCACTTGGCAAGTCACAGACGAAAACGATATACCCGTGGAATATAGGGTAGCGCGTCACTTGGCGCTCCGTTATGCTCAAAAGCGGCACCGCACATATACTCTCCCAACAAATACAACGCGAGCAGCGGTGGAGAGACGAAAGCGAAACGAGGAGAAGGCACCGCTATTGCTGCTTGTATGTACGTATGGTTGGGTATGAGCGTTATGTACTGCGGCTTGGGCTAACGAACCGATTATGTGTATATATGTACATATGTAAGGGAATATGTAAGTACGTATATTTTCGATAATTCGGAGTGGACTGTAGGAATTTTTATAATTTATTTGGACTAGGAATGAACATGAAATGAAACACAGGATAGTGTATTTATTTGACTGGGATTGCGTTGCTTATATATGTATGTATATATGTGGATGTCTGTGTATCTATGTATGGGCTTGATTTATTATTTGTTTTTTTTTAAATAATTGGACTGCGTAATGGCAGAGGAGCCGGCACAGATCACGGAGCACAGAAAACACAGACCCACGGAACGGAGGATCGGAACGGAAGATCGGAGAACGGCCGGAATAGCCGATAATATGCCACCGAAAAGAAAGGTGCGGAAAAAAAAGAAGGTGTACAATGATAGAGCGATATTGGTATACCGCTGTATGTAAATACAAGTGTTACGGGACCCGGACCGGGCTGGAAATACACAAGCACTGCACTGTTGGCTTAGGATTGATCTTACTTATCTTTTGATTCTGGGAGGATCCGCCGATGCGTGCTGGGATGGACTTCTCCTTTCTTGATTTGGCGAAGATCCGGCTCGAAGGACCAATGTTTGTAGAAGGGCGGATCGGGTGCGATTCCAACGATGTGGTACAAAATAAGAATCCGGTGGGCAGAGGCTGTCTTCAATATATGTATCTGTATTTATGTTAGTCGGGAGGTATACGTATATATAAGCGAAAACGTAGCGCATATGCGGACGATCGAAACGGGGATGGAAGCGCGAATGTCTGGGCTCGAGCTTACCGACTAGTGGAGAGCGCCCTCGACCGCGCGAGAGCGGTATCATGAGCGCCACCCACAGTGCTATTCACCAGTCTGCTGCTACCCTGAACACGGTCATTCCTAAAGGTTGTGTACCGACTTGTCAAATTTTTAGAGCTAGAATTTCGGGCTGTAACCCGGTCTCGGTGAATACAATTACGTTGGATGCAAATGCGACGTAGCTTACTACGTAAGAATCTAACATTCTAGTAAGTAAATAAAACAGAGGAAGTTCGTTTTTAAGGGTGGAGGTAGAACGGGAAGATGAGGATGGAGCACTGGCCTGATTATTATTGGGGGCCTATTTTTCTTTTTAGCCTTAAGCTCCTTCACCACCAAGTACTGTGGCCAAAATTTAGCAGAGCAAATGGTGTCAAATTGAATTGGGGCATACATTTGATTATGCTTTGTATAAAAGCAGTCACATCACTAATAGTGGAGTCAGCGGCAAGCCGTGAGACAAAAAATTGTCGCTTAGGTGGGATCACCACCAATCTTGGTCTTGGCACCACAGGCCTGGTAGCTGTGATGGCAATGCCCGGTGGCCCGGGTCGTATATTTGTTGGTGGGATCGGAATGGACGGGATAGCTAGTTGGTTGGCGGACTCGACGGACACGAACGCTAAAAACGTTTCTGGCTGCATGCTCTCCGAGGTGATAAATTCGGCTGTCGAATTTGCATCACCAGCAGCTGTCGTTGCCCCTGGAATAGCAAACGATATCAGCTGCTACACATTTGGAGTGGTCGGAGTCAATTCTTCAGCAACGGGTGGCTGAGGAACAGTTGGCACTTGCAGAAACTCATTTAGGAGATGCAAACTGCCAAATTGAGACTACATGGCTAGGAGCCGATCGAAGTGCTTTTTAAAGCCCACGGTCAGCTCCTTGCACCACGTTGCGTGCACTACGTTTTCGCAGAGATAGCAGGAAATATTCAGATATTGCACTACGTTGCGTGCACTACGTTTTCGCAGAGATAGCAGGAGATATTCAGCTGAGTAGCGGTGATCTCCTTTTTGCCAGTTTTTTTGGCACAGACCACAGAGAATTCCATTTTAAATACAATAGCAAACATTAATTTAAAAAACAATTAGATATAAGGTCAGTGTTCCAGACAAACGCTTAAAACGGAATCAGTAAAATCTGAGCGTAAATAGGAGAAAGGTTGCAGCAGCTGCAAAGAGAAACAGTGCGCTACTGCACGAAAAGTAACCAAGAGCGAGAGATGAAGAACAGTTATTTAAGTTTCGGTTATAGAGAGAGAGTGATGCTAAAGCACAGACTACAAGATGAGAGCGGGCTAAATGCAAATTGAGGGCGTACTTACAAAGAGCAACAACAAAACACACTTTAACCGACGCAAAAAATAATTATTAAATTATGTTATTACACAATTACACGAGCATGCACTCGCCGTTAAGGATGGATTTTGTAATAGAAAGTTCATTTGCAAGTTTATCAAAAGTTTATTTTGAAAAAACACCGGCTGTTTAGCAAAATAAATGAAAGATGAGCGGAGCGCAAAGAAAAAACACGTCTGATCACTACGAAAGATATTAGGGATGGCAGAAAGCGTTGCAATACCTCGGTAATTCAGAATGTTAGATCTTGAACCTTTCCGCACCGCCAGTGGTCGCCCGGCACTTGCCTCCACCTGGCACTTAAGATGAATGTCAATCGGCGTCAGATTCAACATGGGGTCTAGAGCCGCCTGGGGGGTGGATTTAAGAGATCCGGTGACCCCGAGGCATGCTACCCGTTGGACTCTACGGAAGTTTTCTAGATGGGATTTAGTGTTGACTGCCTCTCACCATACCAAACCTCTGTATGTCAGAATCTGTCGTACAACCGCTGTGTACAACCAATAGATGATACGTGGTTGTAGGCCCCATTGTCGTCCGAAGGTCTTCCTACAGGTGTAGAAAGCTGCCATTGCCTTTCTCCTTCTTTCCTCTGTGTTCCGGCATGAGGTAGATCGTAGGGGTATGGAGTGGATGCGCTGTTTATATGAGAGGAGTATGTAGACTGGAAAAAGGTTGCGAATAAACTAGCAACGCCAGTGGAAGAAGATTCTATTTTATTGAGATAATAAAGAGATGGAGGAAACGCATTTGATTTATGCTTAGAGTTGACGAAGGAAAATAACTTTTTAGGGTCACTACGGAAGTTTCTACTACAACGAGAAAGGTATTGATTATAACACTGACTATTGACAGATAAGAAATTAGAACAAGTGGAGGAGTATTGTGCAAAGACAAACATGGAGCCAGTTTTCTATTTCAGAATATTTTGACTCAACCGTTCGCACCCTATTTGCAGTGCCAAAAACACTTTTAGTCAGATTAGTTATAATATTCCTCGAATATTTTTCTAACATATATCTCTACCGCATGTCCGCGATCGGTTCGGCTAATGAGTCGCGTGTCACGCGGCTGCGCCCCTCGGTCTGTTGGGCGGAAAGAGCATTCGGCTGGTGTCACTTGATGGTGCACTTGATAGTGCCACTTGGTGGTGCAGTCATTGCATATCAATGTTCAAATATATATATAGGCTATTCAAGATTTTGATTACGGCATTTTACCAAACCTTGCGTTTGCAGATTCATTGTTTTGCTAGCGTTCATTTACAACGGGTTATTTACTATTATTATTAAGAACGAGAGAGTCCGAATTAGAGAGAGCAATAAGCAGATCGGCGAAAGCAACGCCGGGAGTTCTAATACAGCCTCCGACGAAAAGGGTTTTGTTGCGTAACCAGACGACGAACGACGTCCAAGTTCAGTTCTTTGTATGATTCCAAAAAGCCTACGAGGGGCAGCGAGGTCGAGCATTTGTGCATTGCATAAAATCGTGTTTGAAAAAGAAGGAGACCGAAATAAAAGAAGCCGGTTGCGCGATTTAAGTGGATTCGAATACAACGAAAACGACGCCAGATTCTTAGCAAAGCGCGTATACAAGTTAACAAGAGTTAGGTGAATTGACCATTGGGTTGGACGAATTATGCAATATTGTGAGATAAGCAGTTTGGCACCCGTGGGATCGCCGTCGTCGCGATCGCCAGATGCAGGCCGCCACTGGACACCCCACACTTTTGCTGGACAGCGACGAGCGCCGTGGCTGGCAGCTAAGGGTCCACAGCTGGGAAATTTTATGTTCTTAAGCTAGCTTTTAATTATCAGCCGAGTGGTAATAACGTATCAACGTCTTGCCTTGCGGGTATTAATCTCTCATTATATTCATTTACAAGTTTAATTACACACATGAAATAAATAATACTTTTAACAAATACCCGTGCCGTATTTAAATAGCACTGGCGCCCAACGCAATCGAAAAACCACCCCCAAGAGAGTAAATTAGTGCGGAGACAACGCCCGCTAAGTGAAAATCGGTGAAAAGTGCGAAAAAAAAAAAACCGAAAGATCGACAGCAACGAGTGCGGAGACAAAGCCCACTCAAGAACAAGTAAAAAGAAAGTGGAAAATGTGGAGCGCGGAGACAACGCCCGCTCCAAAACACAGAGATTATTATAAAAATGCCACGCCCGTGGGAGATCTGTAAATAGATCACCGCAACACACCACCAAGAATCAAAAATCATGGTGAAAAAAGTGCGTATATCAATTGCACGCAAAAGCTCGTAGCCTCGAGTGTAAATAAAAGGCATTTAATCAACCCCAAAACTGTTACACCAGAGCGGATGGCTTTGGACAGCGGCGACGTTCCACCAGAGAAGAAAAACAACGCAGAACAATACAGGAGCAGCCACCAAAAAGTTGTGCCGGCTAGAATCAATACACCAAGTAGAAGAGAATAAAAGAGGATCATGTAAGTGAAACTTTTCTTCAGTTATCGCCCAATAGCAAAAAAATAAAAACAAAACCAAAGAAATAAAACGTTTATATATTCAGAAATATTCGGCCGTCATTGTTCTCAGAAATTTTTGCCCCCCCCTTTTTTTTATGGTTGCGATAAACGCAAGTAAGAAACATAACACCACACCATAAATACATTGTTGTAGGCGGGCAACAACAACGAGATCTGTGTGTGAGGGAACTTAAATTTGATTCCTAAAGAAAATAAACAGAAGCAACGGCCCAGCAGAGCTGGTTCTGACCTACGACAAATACAAACGAAACGTTAGGGGGCGACCGAGGAAAAATCCGTCTATGCCCATTTCTGATTTAGCGAAATTGTTCGGCGGACTCAGTTTAGACCTTGAAATAGAACCCTAGGGAAGTGTAGAAGGAATGGACCTTGATCAGATCAGAGCTGTTATAGAGGCGGCGGTCAACTCTGCGCTAGAAATACAAAAAGCTGACTTTAATCGGCGTTTGCAGGCTGTAACTGACCAGAATTCAACGAGTCCCAGGATCAATATGTTTCCTGGCGCCAGGCAAAAGCTGCCTATAAGCTATACGAGGGTTTTGTAGGGAGTTCAAAGCACTACCAAGCGGTTTTAATAATCAGGAACCAGATTAGAGGGCCTGCTGACTCACTCTTAGCGTCGTTCAACACAGTGTTTAACTTTGAGGCAATCATCAATCGCCTCGATTTTACATGTTCAGACAAGCGTCCGATACACTTGCTAGAGCAAGAGCTTGCCACACTTCGGAAGAGTGGACTCTCCATCACTCAGTTTTACGAAGAGGTCGAGAAGAAGCTCACCCTTCTCACAAATAAGACGATCATGTCACAAGACGCCGCACAGGCGCAATACATTAACGAGAAGTATAGGGCTGACGCACTCCGTGTCTTTGTTTCAGGCTTAAAAAGAGGCCTCACGGATACATTATTTGTGGCACAGCCTGCGGACTTGCCCTCAGCCTTGGCCTTGGCACAAGAAATTGAGGCCAACTATGATAGGCACGACTTTGCAACGAATTACGCAAGAGCTTTAGAAAGCAAGCCACAGAACCGAACAAAGTATAGGCAGGGCGGACGGAATGAACCCGATCACTACAAAGGACAGTCGAAGACAACCAAAAGACAACCAGGGTAAACATCAAGCAGGTGGTCACTGTAGCCAAGACAAAGTAGAGATGATGGATGTTTATCCATCTTCCTCAAAATTCCGTCAGCCAACTGGCTTTCAAAAGCAGCAGGGGCACGACCCAGGCCTACCGGCTACAGCAAACCCTAATAACGGGCACCAACAGGGTGTGTATAAAAGGTCGGCTGGATCCCAGAGATTCTCCGACCAGCGCGGAGATTGATGAGGAGAATAGTGCAGGATACGAAAATTTGATACTGTGATACTGTCAATTTTTTAGGGGAGAGTCCCTGCTACTGTTCGTTTGACGATCTCCCGTTCGTCAAACGAACAGTAGCAGGGAGAACACTAAACCTTTTAATAGACACTGGAGCTGCGAAAAATTATATCAAACCATTAAAAGAACTCAAGGGAATTATCCCTGTAGGGGCCCCATTTGTTGTTAAATCCCTGCACGGCTTTAATAAAGTAGATCAAAAATGTCTCTTAACCATATTCGGCATAAAATGCCCGTTTTTTATCTTGCCGGAGCTATCAACTTTTAATGGCATCATTGGGCTCGACACGCTAACGAAAGCTGGCGTCAATATAAACCTGGGGACAAAAAATCTCCACTTTGGACAGGATTCTGAAAAGATCCTATTTCACAAATGCCCCAGCGGTAACTTCACAAAAGTGGACGACATCGAGGTCCCGCCAGCAGTAAGAGACGAGTTTCTCAGAATGTTGTACAGTATATAAAGGCATTTGCAGATCCGACTGAAATGCTACCCTTGAACTACTCGAAAACGTACCCCTTCCCTGTAGGAGCCACTGATTTCGTAAATGACGAGGTGAAGGACCTATTGCGGAACAAAATCATTCGGCCTTCCAAGTCTCCGTACAACAACCCCATTTATGTTGTTGGGGGAAAAGGCACTAATGACTCGGGCTCAAACAAAAAGCGGCTAGTCATAGACCTCCGCAAGCTTAACTCAAAGACCATACCAGACATGTATCCAATGCCTTGTATCTCCATGATACTTTCAAATCTGGGGAAAGCAAGATACTTTACTACCCTTGAACTAAAGTCAGGGTACCACCAAATCACGTTAGCTGAACGCGATCGTGAAAAGACCTAATTTTCGGTAAACGGAGGCAAGTATGAGTTCTGCCGTTTGCCATTTGGGCTCAGGAATGCATCAAGCATCTTTCAACGGACCATCGATGACGTATTACGGGAGCATATTGGTAAGATATGTTACGTGTATGTTGACGACGTCATCGTATTCTCTAAGAGTGAAGCGGATCATGTCAGAGACATTGACACCGTGCTTGGCAGCCTCCACGACGCGAACATGAGGGTGTCAAAGGAAAAGTCCCAGTACTTCAAGGTACAAGTGGAATTCCTTGGATTTGTGGTGTCAACCGAGGGCACGAGAACAAGCCCTGATAAGGTCAAGGCTATTCAGGGGTTTAGACAACCCTCCACCCTGTTTGCGGTAAGATCATTCCTGGGTCTTGCCAGCTACTACAGGTATTTTACAAAGGACTTCGCTCAGATAGCAAGACCTATCTCTAGCATTCTGAAGGGAGAAAATGGTAAGATCAGCAAACAACGCTCGAAAGCCATTCCCATACAGTTTGATGAGGTTCAGAAACAGGCCTTTGATAAACTTAGGAACATTTTGGCGTCGGAAGACGTCATCCTCCACCACCCAGACTTCAACCAACCATTCGACCTAACCACTGATGCCCCGTCCAGTGGTACCGGGGCGGTACTGTCGGAAAATAATAGACCCATAACCATGATTTCTAGGACTCTGAAAGACAGAGAACTAAACTATGCGACCAATGAAAGGGAGCTTCTGGCCATAGTCTGGGCCCTAGATACGCTTCGTCAATACCTGTATGGAAAGAGTGACATCAACATCTACACAGACCATCAGCCACTGATTTTCGCGGTTTCAGATAGAAACCCCAATTCCAAGATAAAACGTTGGAAGGTGAAAATTGATGAGTGCGGCGCAAGGGTCTTATACAAACCAGGCAGGGACAATTACGTAGCAGATGCGCTGTCGCGACAAAACATCAATGCGTTAGAAAGTCAGAGTCGATCCGACGCAGCAACAATTCATAGTGAAGCCTCGCTCACTTACGTAATTGAAGCCGCAAACAAACCAGTGAACTGCTTCAGGAATCAGATAATCCTAGAAGAATCAAATACCCCTTCCAAGCAGTTCCACATCCTCTTCTCCGAAAAGACCAATCACAAGATCAACTTTGCCAGTCGAGAAACACTTCTTGCATCCATCAAGGAAGCGGTAAGGCCTGGAGTCGTTAACGCCATCCACTGCACTCTGCCAACTTTGGCGTTTGTGCAAAACGATCTGGTAAAAGCCTTTCCGGACACTAAATTTCGATTTTGCAAGACCTTGGTGACAGACATTACCAACGACGGGGAGCGAAGAGAGATAATGACAGCCGAACACAATCGGGCGCACAGTTCAGTCCAGGAGAATGTGAAGCAGGTACTGCGCGATTATTATTTTCAAAAGATGGAAAAAATCGCAGCAGAAGTGGTGATAAACTGCAGGATATGCCAGAAAGCCAAGTATAACCGGCCCCCTAGGAAGAAAGAGTTAGAGGTGACTCCAATTCCTGCAAGGGTAGGCGAGTTGATTCATATCGACATCTTTTCCACCGCAGGGAAGTACATCCTCACCGCGTTTGACAAATTTTCAAAGTTTGCAATTACGCAGCAGGTTGCTTCACGCACGATCACGGACGTGACAATACCACTTTTACAATTGGTTTACATCTTCCCAGCTACTAGGACCATCTTCTGTGACAATTAGGCAGCTTTTAATTCAGAGACCATTCGGTCTTTATTAAACAACCAGTTCGACATTGATGTAGCAAATGCCCCACCGTTGCACAGCACATCAAACGGACAGGTGGAACGCTTCCACAGCACCCTCTTAGAAATAGCCAGGTGCTTAAAATTGTAACGCCAGGTGGACGATACGGTTGAACTAGTGATTCTAGCGACCATCGAATATAATCGAA
Organism: Drosophila helvetica; assembly: GCA_963969585.1. Lineage (NCBI taxonomy): Eukaryota > Metazoa > Arthropoda > Insecta > Diptera > Drosophilidae > Drosophila > Drosophila helvetica. The sequence continues at coordinate 27,305,893 of OZ018401.1, read as the reverse complement.
CCATCCACTCTGTCACAAACAAGACACTTTTGGATGTTGTCCACGCATGTTGCGACCTTGGGGAAGAAATTATGTCAAAATTAATGAAAGCCCAACAGGAACAACTCGATAGGAACAACCCGACCAGGCAAAATAGGACCTTTGATGTAGGCGAGCAGGTCCTGGTTAAAACCAATAGGAGGTTAGGGAACATGCTTACTCCGCTCTACGCTGAACAAAAGGTAGAGGCAGACCTGGGAACCACCGTTCTTATTAAAGGGAGGGTGGTCCACAAAGACAATTTGAGGTAAGTAAGGAATTAGGTACAGGAAACCGGGATTCATAGCACTAAGTTCAGGTCCACTAGGACAAATTATAGTAGGATTAAAGAAGGTATAGTTAATAAGCCGTTGTGTCTCTCATTTCTTGTAGGTCACCCGTTCAATATCTCTGCCTCCTAGCAGTCTTGACCTTGACAGCCATGACTGACTCAAAGCTGACGGACTACACGCACGCGGACTACATTCCCATAATTGACGGACGGACAGTAATATGGAACGAAACTTTCTGCATACAACACTCCACGAACTTGACAGAGTATGACCGATACATTCAAGAGACAATAGAATTGACTGACGTGTTCCCACAGACACATATGAGGAAAATATTAGAAAAAGGCATGAAACACCTACTGAAATTGACTGCGGCTTTAGGAGTTTATCACAGGCATGCGAGGAGTTTGAATATCTTGGGGTCAGCACTGAAGGTAATCGCAGGGACTCCGGACTTCGATGACTTACTACAAACGAGATAGGTCGAGTATGATTTAATAAACGCAAGTAATAGACAGATAACCATAAACTCAAGGACTCAAACACATAAAAATGCCCTCACCGAAACTGTTAATCAATTATTAAAAGTAAACAAGAAGGAAGAAAATAAATATAGTAAATACAGCTATTATTAGTAATGATTTAGAGGCGATTTTGATGAAAAGTTCCACCGACATCAGTGTGCCCAACTTTTGCGCGCTGCAAATGTGAGGGCACTAGCTAATAAGGAATTGATCATCTTTGTAATTGAAATGCCTAGACCTAAGCTCATTTGTAAGAAAATAACCATTTTCCTAGTCGCACACAAGGGGGTAACGATCCGGCTACCCGAGGACACTATAGCAGAATGCGGCAGCAAGGTCATCGCTGTCTCATCCTGCATGGGGCCCCCATCATTAGCCTTCTGTAAGGGGGCACCGGCGAATAGCTGCGCTCAAGAACTGCGTTTTGGCGCCGTGGCCCACTACGACACCCAGCCGAACAACCTGCCCCAGATCTTGGAGATAGATGAGGGTATTGTGGTAATCAACGACGCCACCGCCATTGTGACCACCGACGACGGCCCCGAGCGAAATGTTACGGGAACGTACTTGGTAACCTTTGACCAGCTCGCGCACGTCAACGGGACAAAATACACCAACTTCAGCAATGCGCCAAAGAGAGTCCCGGGCGTAGCTACCTCGGCGAGGATTAATGTCGCCTGCCACCAAACGCTGTGTGGCCTGCCGTATCTTCACAAGCTGAATGAGGAAAATTTGCAGCACCTGACCAAAGTCCGAACAAACCTTACAATCGGTCCCGCACTGGCCGCTGTCGTGGGCGTGGCCGTGTGCGCTGCTCTAATCGGCGTTTCCTGGTGGATGCGGTGCATGCAGCAGAAGGGTAGCACCGTCACGATCGAGCAGATGCTGAAGAGCATGGGCTTGACCGAGGACGGTCAAGTCTTGAAGGAGGGAGTAGTTAACAAGAGTTAACTGAATTGTCCATTGGGTTGGACGAATTCTGCAATATAGTAAGATAAGCAATTTCGTCACCCGTGGGATCGCCGTCGTCGTGATCGCCGGCTGCCGGCCGCCACTTTACACCACACACGAGGCGCAAGGTCGGCACTTTTGCTGGACAGCGACGAGCGCCGTCGCTGGCAGCTAATGGTCCGCAGCTGGGAAGTTTAATGTTCTTAAGTTAGCTTTTAATTATCAGCCGAGTGGCAATAACGTATCAACGTCTCGCCTTGCGGGTATTAATCTCTCATTATATTCCTTAACAAAATTAATTACACACATGAAATAAATAATACTTTATAACAAATACCCGTGCCGTATTTAAATATCACTTAAATACAAGCAAAGCTAACGGACCGTGATCTTGTTTCAATATGTAATACATTAAACATAAATCACAATGCGGAAAATTTGAGACTTCATATTTTTCGGAATCTGATGGAAGGCAGGCTGCTGTAAAACAACAACGACGATGAGAGCAACGACGATGGTGAAGATGAAGCTGATAAAGACGAGGAAAAAGACGCAAACCGCGAGAATGGTATAGATGAAAACGAATACGGAGAAAACAATGAAGAAGCTGTGTAAGAGAGGCGCTCGAATGAGCGAGAAAACTACAACGACGTATATAACATACACACAAGCGAAATCATATCAACAAGCCGAAAAATCAATACAGAAAGAAACAACGTGAAAGGCAAAACTACAATGAGGTGGTCGCGCCACATTTTGCCATAAGTTTTCGCGACACAGAAGACTTTTTCTGAGCGTTCAATGGCTCCGATGATATAGCCGTCGAGCAATGGTTCACGGAATTCGAAGAGCAGGCTGATTTCATGCATTGGAGTGATCTACAAAAACTCATTTTCGCGAAGAAGTCGCTTAAGGGCATTGCCAGGCTATTTGTTTTGAGCGAGAAGCATGTGAATTCGTGGACAACGTTGAAGAGTGCGCTTTTAAGAGAGTTTAAGTCGAGAGTCAATAGCAAACAGTTACATATGCAGCTCAGTGAGAGTAAACGACGGTCCAAAGAAAGTGTTCTGGAAAATTTTTATCGCATGAGAGATATTGCAGCGCGAGGTAATGTGAAAGACGATACACTTATGCAATATGTAATAAACGGTGTTGACGAGATGGCATTTGGTTGGATTAGGTTAACCCGGACGTCCCTCAGCGGGGACTATCATAGGCCAGTATGGTCCTTAGTGATCCGGATGTAAATGAACCTTTACGGGGTATTGGTGAGGTTTGGAAGTCCTCGAGTATCGAGGTGTGTTTAGCCAAAGCAAGTAATTCCCTCGGCGTCCTCTTGGAGGCATCTTTCAGTGATGACATCTCCGGTGCGCCTAAGTGTCTTTCCTTTTCATTGTGCTCTTTGCACATGGCTCTCGAGGTTCTGCAGAAAGTTGTGTTTCTCCATCTGTTTTCGGTTTGTAGAGCGGCCTGCTTCTCCAGGTCGCTTTGTAACGTTCTAAGGGAGACAGGCACGTTTTCGGTTCTTTCGTTTGCCTGCCCGACGCCTTCCTTAGCCAGAACGTCCGCAGCTTCGTTTCCTTCGATGCCCTGGTAGCTGGGAACCCAGTAGATTCGCACTGACTTAGTCGTGCATAGTGAGTATAGTGCCGCCCTGCTTGCCAGGACACTTCTGGAACTAAATGCAAAGGACTGAATGGATTTTATCGCCGCTTGGTTATCGACCTCTGCTGCCTTCTTGATGGCGAAGACTTCCACCTGGAATATGCTGCATCGGTCCGGTAACTTATATGACACCCTTATTTTGGGGTTTGTGCAATATAAACCCGCTCCTACTCCTCCGTCCATAGTGGAGCCGTCAGTATATATATTGAGGTGTTGAGTCTGGTCCCGTCCTGTTTTCCAGTCTTCGGGTCCCATAAATGTGTTAGTTTTGACCTCGAGGCACGTTTGGGGGGGTCATGTAGTCTGTGTGCCTGGTCATGTCCCTCCCAATTGAACTGTGCCCGTAGCCTTGGGGTGACATGTTCCCCGATGCGATCAGTTGCTGTGCTGCTTTACCCGCAGTCAGCCGAGCGTAGATGTCGAGGGGATCGATTCCGAGTATGGTTTCGAGTGCTATAGTTGGGGTTGACCTCAGTGCCCCTGTGATACATAGCAAAGCCTGTCGCTGGGTCCTTTCCATAAGCTTGTGGTACGTCTTCTTCTCAGTTGCTTGCAACCACACTAGGACTCCATACAGCAGAGTTGGTCGCACCACCGAAATGTAGATCCAATGCATTAGGGCGGGTGACAGGCCCCATGTGCTGCTAAGCATCTTCTTGGATGCATAAAGCGCAATGGTGGCCTTCTTCACCCTTTCCACTACATTGGGTTTGCATGCCAGCTTGCTATCCAGTACTGTACCGAGGTATTTGACCTGTGTTTTCGGGGTTAGCCTTGTTTGGTTGATTTTTGGGGGGAGACATGCCGGCACCTTGTACCTCTTTGTAAAGAGGATGAGGTCCGTCATGTCAGCGTTGATATCGAGTCCTACTTCGTCCGCCCACTCGCATATCTCCCTGAGTTTTCATTTCATTATGGAGCTGAGGGTCGATGGACACACACCCGTAATAATTATGCTTATGTCGTCTGCATAAGCTGTTATTTTTGGGGCCTTCCTCTCGAATCTCTTATTGTTGAGAGCTTTTTCGACGGTAGCTACAAGCGAATGAAGAGCTGTCTCCACCGATTTCCCTTTGGTATAAGCATGCTGGTTGGTTGACATCAGTCCTCCCACCTTCTTCCTGATGTGTCCATCCAGCAGCTTTTCCAGTGTTTTTAGCGTGAAAAAGGTAAGGCTTATCGGTCTGTAGTAATTGGGGCTAACATGGCTGCACTTTCCTGCCTTTGGGAGGAAGACAACTCTAGCTGTTCTCAGTTGGATAAGGATATAGCCTGTGCATAGACATGCCAAGTATATTGCGAAAAACCATGGGATGATCGTCTCTTTGGTCGCTTGCAGCATGGCTGGGAATATTCCGTCCAGTCCAGGAGATTTTATGCCCGCAAAAGAGTCTAGAGCTTATAGGATTTTATTGTGGGTTATTAGATCTGTCGGGGGGGATTGTTCCTCGGTTGCTAGGTCCTGTTGCGTTTCAGCATCAGTGACCTCGGTGCATCACGGGAAGTGGGCCTCCATTATTGCTGTCAGAGCCTCTTCGCTGTCCTCTGACCACTGTCCGTTATTATATTTTAGCTGACTCTGTATGGTGGGCTGCTTCAAGAGCAGCTTCCTGAGTCTTGCTATTTCAGAGACTTTCTCGATGTTGGAGCAGAAGTTCCTCCACGAGCTGCCTTGCGTATTTCCTTCTTGTAGTCTCTGAGTAGCGTTTTATATTCCTCGTTGATGATCTCCTCCTTCGCAACTCTGGCGAGTTTGCAGAGTTTCCTGAGGTTATTTCTCTTGTGAAAGAGGTCCCGGTTCCACCAGAGTGGTATGGTCCTCTTTCTCGCTATTGATGGTGGGTATGCTCCTTGATAGGCAGCCAGTAGATCCTCGGAGAGGGTTTCTAAGGACCTCTCTATGTCTTCTGCGGATTTCACTGTGCCCGGATTCGCGAGCTTCGAGGTAATGGTCTCTATAAACTTCTCCCAGCTTGTGTTCCGGGGGTTTCTAAAGACCGTTACCTTCGGAGTGTATTTGAATTTTCACTTAAACTGAATGTACTTATGGTCCGAAAAGTATGGTCTCTCGAGGACTCTCCATCCAGATACCAAGGTTCTCTTTCCCGTTGCGAGGGTTAAGTCTAGAACGTTCGACGAGGTTGGACCTACGTAGGTGTATTCCTCTCCCACGTTTGCTTTATCTTTGTTAGTTGATAGTATAAAGACTTAGAGTGACTCACCTCGGTCGTTGATATCGGGGCTTCCCCACACACTGTGGTGGCGTCCGTACCAATGATGAGTTGTTGGTCTTTGGAGTCGGCTTCTTCCACCAGACTCCTTAGTTCTCCAGGTGGTGCAGTCCTGTCGTGTGATATGTAGCAGGAGGCTACCAGAAGGCGCTTCTCCTCACTTTCCAGCATCACTACTGTCAGGTCGTCTGTGCTGTAATGAGAAATAAGGTAGGCGTGGATTCCCTTTCGTACTAGTACGACGGTTCTATTCCTGCTTACCGATGTTGGGTAGAACGAGCTGTAATTTGCGAACTTTAGTCCGGCCACTGTATTGCCTAACGCAATCCTGGACCAAAGCCATGTTAGTGGGCCCTTGCTCCATGGCTATGAGGAGCTCCGCCGATGCTACCTTGCTTGCAAGTTGAGTTGCAGCACACTCAGTGTCATGGGCGGCTGGCTCAAATGCATACGACGGGTTCACTATAATTGTCGCGTCACCGTCCTCATCTTCTTGCGAGGCCTCTAGCGTTAGACCCTGGGCGGCGTCCACGATGGTGTCCAGACCGAAGTCCTTCTCCACCTCGCCTGCCTACAGGGTGTGTGTATCTGTGTCTTCGGGGTGGCGCTTCTTGAGGCACACTGCCCATTTTCCCGTATCTGGGGTAGAGAATGTCCTCTGCGTCTTTGGTGATCTGGAGGATCACATGCTGGCCCCCTTGTTGGGTAGTGGGTTACCAGCGTGCAGTACCTTCCAGTCTGCGGTTGGTATATCAGGGTTCTGCCGCTGAAGGAGCTTCAGCGCGCAGTCTCCTTGAATGACGATGGGAAAGAGTACCTTCGCCTTTGGTATGGACGGGATTAGCTCCCTCTCCACCACCTCCAGCTTGGCCCCCCCCACAACACCTCGACGAGCCGCGCATGGACCAGTTTCCACTGCGTCACCGTCATCTTCCCGTTCTCATCACGTCTGTCGATGAGAGCTACAATCAGGTGTCTCCTGGACACATCGCTGACCTGTGAAGCATTGACCGACCTCTGCTTCGTTGTTTTCGGTGTTGGTGGTTCCGCTCTCTTGGGCCCGTGCTGCCGCTTGCCTGCTGGGGCGGCGGTATTTTCGGTCGAGCGCTGCCTCTTGGTAGCTAGCAACTCTTCCACCTTATTGGCGTGTTCGCTAGTGGAAGCCTTCATTTGAAGCAACCGTGCGACGTATCTGCCGCCCTCCTCCTCGGCCCAAGCTAGCTTGGATTTTTCCTCGGGGGAGATATCCGTCTTGCCTTGGAGCCTGCTTAAAATCTTCAGGCCCGCCTTGTATTGAGCTTTAGCCCTCATCCCCTCCTCGAACGCTTCGGCCCTTCCCTCCGCGGGGAGCTGGAACTTTGTTGAGGCGATCGGCTCATCCTACAGCGAGAGGATTGCTCCTCTCCGTGCCCGCCGGTGGTAGCAGCCACGCTTCCCACCGACGTTTGGGTTGACATCCCAACCATTGCTTCATCCTTTAGCCCCTTCATGATTGGCCTGAAGGTCCATACGGCTGAAGTTTTTCGGGGGAGCCACCCCTTAGCGTTTAAGGCCTGACCGCCAGGCACCTCAAGCCATGGCTCTGACCCAGCTCCCTACTCGTTATCGAGAGTACGCTGAATCATTGCCTTAGCTAGACATTGCATTGCCTCGGACAGAGGAAGCGACAATGAATTACCTTTGTCCGGGATAATGCAGTGCCCATTGCCTAGCCGGCACCCTCGGGGAGGGTTCAGCTAGAGGGTTTTTGCCAGCCACGAGATGGCATTAAATAAAACAATTGTATATGGAGCGAAAATGATGAGTGACTTTAAGAATAAATTAAAATTTTTGGAGAAAATAAGCCATAAAATGAATAAGAGTGACAAAGCTGGAAGAGATAAGAAGATGCCATTGGGCAAAATAGTAAAAGTTGTCTTCGGTTTTAACTGTGGAGAGAAGGGACATTTGTCGAGAAGTTGCGTGAGCAAAGAGAAAGGAAGAAAGTGTTTCAAGTGTAATCCGTTTGGCACATATCAAAGAAATGCAAAGAGAAGAATGGAAAGCAGAATAAAATGGAAATAACGTCTAAAGAAGTTTTGATTAAAAGTACGAAGTGTATGACGTTATTTGATACTGGTCATAAATTTAACATTTTACGCTTAGACTTGTACGACGAGCTGCGCATGCCAAAATTAAATGATTGCAGAGTGGGTTTGATCGGTTTTGGAAGTGAGAGTAAAGCTGACAATATCAAGCCGATGGGTAAAGTGGAGGGTGTGTGAGTCGGATTTATAGCTGCATTTGTCAGCTTTTTAGAACTGCAAAAATATATGCAACCAGATATAAGACACTTAAGTTATGTAAAAAATAGAAGAAATACCACTGAAAAAAAAATGAAAAAATAGCACATTTCAAAAATTCTTAAAAAAAAATTTAACCGTAAAAAAAACCATAATTCATTAAAAAATTAAAGTCCTGAAATCTATAAGAAAAGATTATTTTGGGCCAATTTTTATAATACAAATAATAAATTGATATATAATTATATTTATATAAAATAAAATTTATTTGTCAATTTTTATTATAAAAATTGAAAATAAATGCTTAGAATATATTTTTATATAAAAATTAATATGGGCATTTCCGCGGAAGGGTCAACAGATGATTCAAAATTATAGGTCTATAAAAACACATTTCAATATACTTTTGTCCCGATACTATTTTTTAGACATATGGAAATTCAGCCAAATTAACCAATTGAAAAATAATTTGATCAACTTTGATTTTAAAACCTAATAAAATAAGCAAAAGTTCACTTTTTCGTTAGTTTTTGGTATTTTTATAGTCATGTTTTCCATTACAATTTTCTCCTATAAGAAACATGATACGTGGTAATAGGCATTTTGCACTGCCGCATCATTGTCGAAGGTGCAGAAAAATTATGCGAGGCGTTTACACCTAAGCCGCATCTTTTTCACATCATTTTGTCAGCCCGAACACTGCTAAAGTAAACAAACGCTCTGAGTAAAAAGAAGAGAGGAAAATAATTTTTATTGAAATTTAAAGAAATTGTCAAAATAATGAGCGATCTGCTATTAAATGTGGAAAACTGTGCATTTGGATGCTTAACCACGAGAACCCCATTGTTTATGGAGCTTGTTAAGGAGGAGTCCGATGTATGTGAAGCTATCTTTGCTCCATCAAACAAAAATTGTGTGCTGCCGACTTTAATTTACTATTGGCACTTTTAAAGTTGGAATCAGTGCATCCCAAAAGAGGTTTTTGGACCCTTGTAAGTTGTTGTGTTACCATTATATTGTTTGCTATCAGATTTCTATTTATCATATTTTATTTAAGTGTTTAGGAACGATTTGGCGGTTATTGTTTGACAAAAACATATGTTTGCTCTCGATACCCCGATTAATTTCAGAATTTTGTAAAAATACTACACAGAATACACTAGACAATGATGCGCCGCATGATTAAAGATGCGGCCAAATCATTGTCTTCTTCTATCCACAAGGCTCATACCGGCATCATTGTCGCATGTTCCATTTAACAGAAAAATGCAATGATGCGCCCCAGTGTAAATCGGGTATAAAAGTTTTTTCTAAAAGCCTCTCTAAAAAAACTAGAAAGTTGTTTATTAAAGAAATTCGAACTGATTTGTTCGGACGTTGACGTGCAATGACTGCACCATCAAGTGGCCCATGGGACACCAGCCGAATGCTGTAACGCGTGAATCCCAGGCCAAAACGCAGCCCTCCTCCCATTAGTTGTAGATATGATCTGGTAGAGGGAATTATAATCCGAGCATAAAACTCTAAAAGGTTCGTGCAAGAAATAATTCGATCTACAAATCTGAAGGAACAACGGTATATAGTTTCTAGTGTTTCTAATAGGAATAGTGAAGCTTATGCCGCTCAACAAGTCAGGGCTATCTACGTCACCCTTGATCAAGTTGTGCACAAAAATCACACCAAGCAAGGTTTATTAAAAGCAATCTATTAGGGTAAGTCGGCAATCTAACACTTGCATCCCAGTTGAGGCCGCGTAGAGCGAAAATTAAAAAGAGTTTCTGTACTGATTCTATAAGGTTCTGGTGTACTTTGTACTGAGGGCACCATACACAAGAACCATATTCTAAAATCAGACGAACAAGCGATATATAGAGAGTCTTTGTTATATAGGGGTCGTCAAATTCCTTTGACCACCTCTTTATAAACCCAAGCACGCCAATGGCCTTATTTACCATGGTAGAAATGTGTTCAGAAAACTTTAACTTGGGATCTAAAAGAACACCAAGATCATCAACTATTGTAATTCTCTCGAGAGAACCCCCGCCTAGTGTGTAAGGAGCCAAAAAGGCGCTGGAGCGATGAAATGTCATTACTTTACATTTCGAAGCAAATTTGCACAACACCATGACTGAAAGCTATTAAGATCGGATTGCTACCTGGAGTGAGATAAGCTATCCTTGAACTGGACACACAAATTAACATCATCCGCATACATAAGTACTCGAGAGTATGTTAATACCGAGAGTAGGTCATTATTAAAGAGTTTAAAAAGTAAGGGGCCTAGATGGCTGCCCTGTGGTATATCCGAAGTGACCATAACTGGTGACGACAGGAAGCTTTTGAAGAGGACTCTGGAAGAGCTGAAACAAAAGTAGCTAGAAATCCATGTCAGGAGATTAAGCGGAAACAATAACAGGTAAAGTTTTTGTGATAAGAGGGAGTGGTTTACAGAGTCGAATGCTTTACTGAAATCGGTTGAAATGACATCCATCTGTACATTACCTTGGAAGCCTTTAGTGATGAAGGATGTGAACTCCATTAAATTCGTGGTTGTTGATCTTCACCTTATAAATCCATGCTGAGCAGGAAATATAAGTGATCTGCAAAGATGCTGCAGGTGCGGAGTTAAAATTTTCTTAAACACTTTAGGAATCTTAGATATACCTCTATAGTTCTTCGCGTCAGACTTACTACTTTTCTTATGGAGAGGAAGTATAAACGACTCTATCCATATCGAGGGTAATAGAGAGATTGAATAGTTTGAGCAACGGTCCACACAGACATTCGGCACAGTACCCGAGTACACAGCCGGGAACTCCGTCAGGATCCGATGAAAACACTGGCTTTACTGTTCGGAGATCATGAAGCAGCGAGCTTTCATTTAGCAAAGGACTGAAGATGCCGTTCGACCTCGGTAAACCGTATGGGTACGGCTGACCGGAGTAGCATTCCTGTGAATAGTTTGTTTGAAAGAATTGTGAAAAAAGATCGTAAATTGCCTGATCATTATTTGCTGACGTATTAAGGAATGATAGCGAGGATGGATGTACAGACGTTTAACGCTTACTGTTTACGAAGCTGTAAAATTGCTTATGGTCCTGTAAAAAACGTGTCTTGCATCGATATAGGTAGTTCTTACAGCACTGAGATTTAAGAACTGAAAAGTTTGACCGAGCCATTATATAGCGAGAGAGAGAAGAAAGAGAGCCAACTTCTTGAAATTTTTTGTAAAGTCTTGATCTTTAGTTTTTTAGACTAGATAACTCTTTGGTAAACCAAGGGGGCTTTCTAGATCTAATAGGACAGGAAAGTGGGCACAAGACTCAAAAAGTTAGTCAAGTGCATCGTAGAAAATGTTTGTGCATGTCGTAACATTAGTGCACAAATACAAAGCGGACCAATCAAAATCCCTAATGAGGTTATTAAGCTTCGCAAACTCGGCTTTACGAAAGCAGCGGACACATATGGGAAAATGTGTGGTGAATACGCTTACAAAACATATGAAAAAATCGTACGTTCACGACCATACATTCAATTTTTTAAGAAAACCAATAGAAATAAGTTATTGCGACCTTAATTTTTTGTTAAATAAATTAATCGCTTAGAATATTTCGTTTCACTTTGCATATTTTTAATTTTACTAGATTAAGCCAAAGTCGACTTCTATTTCGCGTATGTTTGCGACCACATGTATATTTCAACTATTACGAAAACTAAAACTATTTGAACCCCATATTTTGCATTAAACATAGAGCTAACAAACGGCTATCAAATGTCAAAAAAAAATGAATCAGAAAAAATGTTTGTTTATTTTTCATTTTTTGTACATAAAAAGCTTACGAACGTACGTTCGGGACCCGCGGAAACCTCTCTACTAATTTTATAACGCTTCAACAGCTACTAAAAAAGCTTAAGATTTGATGACTCCAACGTGATTTAAGTAATTCACTAGTGTAAATCAATACAAAAACTACAATTTAACATTAAAATGTAGCTATCTTTCGTTAGTTTCGTTTGCCTGTATTTAAAAAGAAAACAAAAAAAAAACATACATATATAAGCAGGCTTCCCTTTAGGTTAGGTAGGTTAGATAGAGGCGGTTGCCAGGATCGCCACACATAGGCCGGTTTCGGCCCGTTGTGATACCGCAAGAGAATCCTTCCCCTTTCCGCGTCATGAGACCTTAATGTCAGCAGTTATCCCATCCGGCTGCTCTGATAAAGTTTGCTATCTTCCTAGGACAGATTATGGACATTTCTGAAATGTCTGCTATGAAGGGCGAGCACATATGTTGTAGCCTTCTTCTGCTGAGAGCTGGACAAGAGCAGAACAGGTGCTCCACCGTCTCTTCTTCTTCCTCATCTCTGCAGCTTCGGCAAAAATCGTTATATGGGGCGCCCAGCCTGTTTGCGTGGGTGCCTATTAGCCATTGTCCCATAAGGGAGCGTATGACTGCGCTTCACCTTCTTCTGCCGAGCCTGCATAGCTCAGAGGTGCGCTTTCTATCTATAGTCGGCCATGTTTGCCGGGTTATTCGACATCGTGGTACCGATTGCCACGTGTTGTCTCTTAGTCGCTTATATTGCTCTTTTATGATAAGCTTACAGGTGGCCATAGGTACACAAATATCTTCCTTATCTTGAAGAAGGGGGATAGTAGTGCCAGATCTGGCCAACTCGTCTGCTATGCAGTTACCTTCGATGTCCCCGGACCCATATAAGGCTGATAGCGAATTGCTGAGTCATCTCGTGAAGAGATTTGCGGCAGTCTGCCACGGTGGCCGAGTTCGAGGAAATCGCATTTAGCGATTTGATCGCGGCTTGGCTATCGCTGTATATGTTTACATTGTTTACCATGATGGTAACATCCTGAAGGCAGTTCAGTGCTTCCCTGATTGCAATGACCTCCGCCTGGAAGACGCTGCAGAATCTTATATTTGTTTGTAAATAAAACAAGTTTCGTTTTCGAGGGATTAACTCACAGACCTCCAGATTTCGTCCATTCAGACAGTTTCGCGAGCTTTGCGGTCATTAGGTCACAGAGAGTTTGCGGGTATTTCCCCGAACAGATAGCCGCAACGTCATCCGCGTGTGCCACAACTTTGGCAACTTTGACAACCAGGGGGGTTTCCTATTTCCCTTATGTCTGATTGGGGGGAATGCTGCCGTGAAGGCTTTGTTGCATGCTTTAGTGAGCTTATCCACTAGACGGTTTAAGTCGTCTTCTGTGTTCGGGCATACTAGTGCTTCGGAGAGAAGAAGTTTGTCCATTTCTTTTCTATATTTTTCCCAGTTGGCTTTTGTGGGATTAATGTAGTGAATGGGTTTTCGGCTCTCGTGAGATAATATCGATGTACCTGTGGTCAGAGAAGGAATGTTCATCTAGGACTTTCCAACTCTTGACTGTGTCTGACAGTTTGTGAGACACTAGTGTGAGGTTGATAACCTCTTGCCGGTTCTTTATTATAAATGTAGGGTCATTGCCCCGATTACAGATTAGTAGGTTAAAGTTTACGATGGCTTACCGCCGTGTTGTCGCCATTGCTAATGTTATGGAGCGGAAAAATATTTATGTGTTTTCTTTCAAGAATACAGGTACGGATTTTACCATATTTTTGGGTTACAATAAGCTTGTACTCCTTCGTCACAAGTCGTTGAATACATCCTCGCGACACATCGCTTCAAAATGGAGCAGTAGCTCTGCTTCGGACAAGTAGCCTTTTTTGGCCTGCTTCAGCTTGTTGTCCAGCTTATTCGATCTTCCAGGCAACGTCCTTCTCAACTGGGTTGTCGATAGGACGAGTCTCAGCCGCTGCGTCCGACTTATACACCTTTATGGTGACCGAGCTGAAGCCGATGTTCAGCTCGCCTTAGCTGCCTCTATTGGGGCCAGTGACTCTTTATTAAGTACGAAAACAACCTCGTTCATCGGTCCCTGTGTCGCCTCAACCTTCATTACCTTTCAGTCTGTGGTCGGTAGTCCTGTATTGCACCTCTGCAACATTTTGAGGATGCGCTCGGGTTCCTTGAAGGTAGCCGGCACACATAATCTGGCCCGCGGTCTACCGGGCACCTCGCTCCAGTCTACTGCGACGAGCTTCGCCCCAGCGTAGACCTCTCCGATCAGCGCCACCGCTGCTTTATACAGCTTCACGGAGCGCTCGTCTTCACAGGCAATTACTTTAATATTGCCCTTGAACCACCCCATGTCTTTGCAGACAGGACGTGTCCCGGGGTCATTCTCGAGGAGCTCGAAGCAGCGGTCGGAAGCGACTTCCACCCACAAACAGGAGGTCTGGCAGCCACAGTAATGCATAGTTGCCTTTCCAGGGTGTCAGTTTTGGGAGGTGCTTTGCCACCCACCCCAGATTCAGGGTGGGACCCACCCGGGTTCGTTATGCATATTTGATCCCACGACTTGCAAAGAAACGACGGTCCGTCCGGGCAGGCATCATTAGAACAGGGGGCTGCCAAGTCCATGAGCTCTCCGTTTACGCCTGAGCTAGTTTTGAAACCGGGCCCTCAGCCAGGCTGACTCTCGGCACGGGCCGAATGACACCTTAGTCCGGCCCGGTGTGAAGTGAGTGTAGGGGTTGGGATGTGAGTAGGTAGTGTGTAGGGATGAGAGTGTGTGAGCTACTTTTACGAGGCGGCACCACAAGCGCATCGTCAGTGTTGCTGGTTCACGAACACCCGCTGGCTGTCTGGAACTGCTTATTTTCGGTACTCTCCATAGGGATGCCCGCTTATTTGCAGCTGACCTACCTACCGAGGTAGGCCGTTCGCTATCCGCAACCTGCGACCCGTCCGGTGGCCTCAGCTGGGCCCCCTTTGAGCCACCTCACCAGCTCATCAGACCAGACAGGCCGCCCTTACATATAGGGATTACACATAGCTGTAAGATTGCGCTTTTCGTTCTTTCCCGTTTATTACGCGCCGTACTCTTTGCGTTCATCTTCCCGAAAGAAACGTTTCTTAATCCGGCTGCTGCTAACGAAATTCCAATGTCCTGGGAGCAAACAAAGGGTGTATTTTCCAGTGTGGCCAAATCAGCTTTTTTCCCATCAGATCTGGTTTTTTTTCAAAGGTAAATGACGGGATAAATTTGGAAATGAGTGGCAGCGGGAAATCCAGATTTTTATTTGGTTCAAGCCTAGTACTCAGAGAAGCAAAATTTTCTAAGGACAGAATCAGGGATGATATTCGTATGAAAAAAATAAAATTGCATGCCTGTAATTCTTGCGACTGAAATTTCTTGCGCAAAAATTTTGCAAAGGATTACTCAGATAAGCAAAATAAATGACCGATTAGTACTGGAAAGGCTGGCAAAAATCCTCAACTGAACCCTCCCCGAGAGTGCCGGCTGGGCAATGGGCACTGCATTTACTCGGACAAGGGTAATGCATTGTCGCTTGCTTTGTCCGAGGCAATGCAGAGTTCAGCTAAGCCAATGATTCAGCGTACTCTCGATAACGAGTCGGGGGAGCTGGGTCAGAGCCAAGGCTAGAGGTGCCTGGCGGTCAGGCCTTAAACGCTAAGGGGTGGCTCCCCCGAAAAAAATCAGCCGTATGGCTGAAGGGGCTAAAGGATGAAGCAATGGTTGGGATGTCAACCCAAACGTCGGTGGGAAGCGTGGCTGCTACCACCGGCGGGCACGGAGAGGAGCAATTTTCTCTGATGACGTGCTGAGAACGGGAAGATGACGGTGGCGCAGTGGAAACTGATCCATGCGCGGCTTGTCGATTTCCTGTTAGCACGGAAGGAGGAAGACCAAACAGCGCCCATGCCCACTTTCGATGGTGCTGGGTGGCTGAATGGGGTCAAAAATCCTGAAGTGCAATGACGACCCGACGCTGAGGTGGCTGACGCAGACGGTCTGCCAACTGGAGGCGTTGTGAGAGGGGGCCAAGCTGGAGGTGGTGGACAGGGAGCTAATCCCGTCCATACCAAAGACGAAGGTGCTCCCCCATCGCCATCCAAGGAGACCATGCGCTGAAGCTCCTGCAGCGGTAGAATTCTGACGTAATAACAGCGGACTGGAGATACTGCACGCTGGTAGTCCACTACCCTACGAGGGGGCCAGCATGAGATTCTCCAGATCAGCAAAGATGCAGAAGACATCCTCTAACCCAGATATGGGAAAATTGCGTGGGGCATGGGCAGTGTGTACCTGTACCTCAAGAAGTGCCACCTCGGAGACACAGACACACACCCAGCAGACAGGCGAGGTGGAGAAGGACCTCGGTCTGGACACCATCGTGGAGGCCGCCCAGATTGTGGCGTTAGAGGACTCTCAGCACACCTACTTACGTAGGTCCCACCTCGTCCAACGTGCCAGATCTAACCCTCGTAACGGGAAAGAGTAACTAGGTATCTGGATGGAAAGTCCTCGAAAGACCATCCTTCTCGGACCATACCATCATCGTATCGATATCTATCGTTGCTATCGGTCGTGTTTTCAGTTCGCTCCACCTAACAATTTGTATTTTGTTTTATTTTATGTGCGCAAAGGAAATTTATTGAGTTATACTACTCCCTACTGTGTTTAAACCGATCGTGTAACTGATCCGCTATCTGTGCATACTTTTTAAACGTGTTTTTGTGTAGTAATTACCAATTATAGTCCAATTTATGCATTCTTCTTAGTCCTTTTCGTTTTTCGTTCTTATTCTCAGCTGATTTGTTGTTGGACATACGCATAAGTATTACATAAATATGTACATCCATATACCGTGGGTGCCGATCCCAGCGTTTTGCTTTTTGTGCTTTCTGCTTTCATATAATTATTCCCAATTTTAATTTCCGAATTTTACATTCTTACTATCCCCATACATTCTTATTTGCAGCATTTGTTTTGTCATATTCTAACACAAACACGCACGCACCGCGCTTGCCGTCTCTTTCCGCGTGAATCTCTATGTTTCTTTTATCCCGCTGTGCTGTAAGTTGCCGGTGGCCGTACACTTGTTGTTGTTATCGTGATTTTTGCTTGTTCTTTTACGCTAATTCTCGAGTATGTAGTATTTCTCGAAGCTTAAATTCATCGCTTGTGATACACCGACTTATTTTTTACTCTTCAATCTTTTCTTTTTTCTTATACAATTTTTATTTTTTTATATGAGTACCTGCTGTGCTAAAAACTGTGATCGCTCGATCGTAACACGGCAGATGTTCATCTACTGCTGGTTGGGCGAGAATATGGCACATACTACTTGCGCAGGCTATAGACATAGTGGGGGTCACGTTGTCGATCTAATTGAGGCTCGCTCCGGCCTCAACTGGACTTGTTGGGACTGTAGGGATATTGAAAACAACATGCGTGTCTTTATGAGACAGACGCACAATGAATTTACTGCCCTTAATTCTGGATTCTGACTGCTTCAAGATATATTTCGTGCGACGGAGTCTCACTTCAAAACCCTCAAAATTTTGACTGAGTCTCCAAAGAGAAAGAAGTGTAACAATTATGTTTTTATTTCAGTCCCAAAATCACCTGTATCACTACCTCGATCACCATCGTTTACTAACTCTGGTGATATGGAACCTTTAGCCACTGCTTCTTACCGGCAAGCATCTGGATCATTTGCTTCTCAGAGGGGTCATGCCTTGCCGTCAGCAGTAACTCCGCCAACTGTTGCTTCGGTGTTATCACCTCCAAGCAATGTGGATTCCTCAAGCACCCAAGTGACCGTCAACTCAACTTTACTTCCTGCTCACATCACTGCTGATGGCATCGCTGCGTGTGCTCCCAGTGCTGGTGTGCTTGTTGATGGTGATGCCGACTCGGCCGCCGTTGCCCCTTACCGAGGCCTATTTGGGGTATGGCTTCACCATCTCGCTCTCGCTCGGGACGTGAACTTAGTGGAGTGGTTTCTCGGAAAGCGATATTTGTTTCCCGCTTAAGTCCTGAGGCCACATCCGAGGATGTTAGACATTATCTATGCTCTAAACTTAATGCTCCCCTTGATGATATAATTGTGACCAAGTTTACATTTACTCATAAGCGTAATATTTCCTCTTTCAAGATTTTCCTCCCTGATTCTTACCTATCTGCATAACTTGAACCATCAATCTGGCCTAAGCATACAATTATGCACGAGTTCCAACATAAAGCTTTCAATCCGAGTCCCAATATTACCGGCCCTGCCAACTCAAAAAACTAGATAACCTTTTCTCCATTCACGACCAAGACGCACACAGTCTGTTTGGAAAATTGTGACAACCACATACGGATAATGCTTCTTTTGATTTTGATGCTATCGCTTTTATCGAAAACTGGCTTAACTTTACTGTTCTTGATCATGAAATTTTAGTTCACAAATGTATCATTTACAGAATGGACCACGCATCTTATGCAGGTAGAGTATTAATTGCAGTCAATACGGATTTCTCTTCTAAGTTGTTCCCTTTTAACAACATCCATGGGATTGAATTTGTTGCAGTCAAAGTCCGTATTGGTACAGCATCTATGTATTTGACCTACTCTTATATTCCTCCCAAGTCCGATGCTGGGGTTTACTTAAACCACCTCTCTGCTATACATTTTGTTGTGTCCGCCTTAGGCTCTGCTGATCAGATTATTGTCATGGGTGACTTTGGTTGCCCTGTGAGGATGCCAACCTGTTGCTTCCTAGTAATCATAATGATTTTTTTAATGGCCTAGCCGATATCTCCCTCGTCCAAATTAATGCTATTAAAAATAATAGGGACAGAGTTCTCGACCTAATTTTCGTTATTGATGCTTCTCTAGGAACGGTGACCAGAGTTAATCCATTGTCAATTCCTGAAGACCCTTACCATCCTACTCTTTCTATTTCCCTTGAGTGTGCCAATTCTAGCTGTGTTGACGATTCTTTGGCTCCTGGCCGCGTGAAGTGTTTTCG
Organism: Drosophila helvetica; assembly: GCA_963969585.1. Lineage (NCBI taxonomy): Eukaryota > Metazoa > Arthropoda > Insecta > Diptera > Drosophilidae > Drosophila > Drosophila helvetica. The sequence continues at coordinate 27,287,047 of OZ018401.1, read as the reverse complement.
CAAAACTAATTTCACCGATCTAAGCCTTCATTTCTCGAATGTTGATTGGTCAATGCTTCACTCCTTATCGAGTATTGACGAATCGGTCAACTCGCTCTATAAAATTGTAAACTCTGCCCTAAGCACATATGTTCCTGAGTTCACGGTCCCAGTATCGTCCAAGCCTCCTTGGTTCTCCAGAAATTTGTCGTACTTAAGGAATAAGGAATCTAGACTTTATAAAAAGTTCGAGAAAACAGGCTCCATGTTTTTCTTCGTTCAATACTTCTCCGCTCGTTCCCAATTCCTATCTGTCAATAGTCAGTGTTATAATCAATACCTTTCCCGTTGTAGTAAAAACTTTCGTAGTGATCCTAAAAAATTATTTTCCTTCGTCCACTTTAAGCGTAAGTCCAATGCGTTTCCTCCTTCCCTTTATTATCTTAATAATTCTGAGTCTCCTTCTTCTGGTATTGCTAATTCGCCACGTTTTTCCAGCCTACATACTCCTCTCAGATATAAAGCTCATCCACTCCGTACCCCTATAATCTACCTCAGGCCAACGGCATTTTTCTTCCATATTTTAAGGAAAGCGATGTTCAGGCAGCCTTGAAATCGTTGGGCACTTCTTTCTCTGTGAGTCCTGATAGAGTGCCAAGTTATGTTCTGAAACATTGTACCGAATCCCTTAGCCAACATCTGACCTTTCTTTTCAACCAATTTTTGGAAAAAAACACTGCGGAAATTTTTACGGATTTCAGAAAGGTTTTTGACCATACCCTGTTAATTCAGAAGTTTTTTTTATTAGGCTTACGGGTTTTAATTTCTAATGTGTTGTCTGATATTGTTTGTGTCACTTCTGGAGTTCCACAAGGAAGTCATTTGGGTCCGCTTCTCTTCAATTATTTGTGAATGACCTACCCCAAGTTATTACAATCTCTCATACGCTAATGTATGCGGACGACGTAAAAATCTGTCTGCCGTACTCTGATTGGTATTTGCACACACACCGTCAGCTGGATCTGAATGAACTTCTAATGTGGTGCTCAAACAATCTGCTTTTTTTTAATTTTTCGAAATGAAAACGTATGACATTTTATGGTCGCGCTCCACATCTTATGTCATATTCTCTTGGAAATCATTCCCTGGATCGAATATCGAGCTCAACTGACCTTGGAGTTCTTTTTGACCACAAATTGTGTTTTAATAGCCATATATCCGTAACTGTAAATAAAGCCAAGGGTGTTTTAGCTTTTATCAAGTGTTGGTCCAAGGAGTTTGAATTAGTGCGTCCGATATTGGAGTATTGTTCTTGTGTGTGGAGCCCACAGTATAAAGAGCAACAAGCTGTCCTCGAATCAGTGCAAAAACAATTAATTTTTGCGTTTCCTAATTTAAGCTGGGACTCTGGTAGATTCTTGCCACCTTTCCGATCTAGGCTGCAACTAATTAATCTTCCTTTATTGCACAATCGCAGAATATGCAATGGAGTAATGTTCATACACAAGCTCCTTCTTCGGATGGTCGATTCCCAGACACTATCAGGCTTTCTTCATGTAGGTCAAACTATGCCCAGCATGAACCTTTTAGAGTTGTATGCCATAACTTTAATACACTTTATCATATTTTATCCCCTGAATTATCCCTTAATAGTATAGTACTCAATATTTACCACTACCTGAAATCTTTATTTTTATAATTATTTTTACTCTTAAATTCTCTCTATATTAAATTATTTTTAATTATTCAACTTTATTAGCAGAACAATTGTTATTTTTCAAATAAATATATAAATAAGATAAATAAATACGTACATTTAGTTCCAGTGCGTATTCAAATACACTCCGAAGGTAACAGTCTATAGAAGCCCCTGGAACACAAACTGAGAGAAGTTCACGAATACCGTTACCTCGAAGCTCGCAAATCCGGGCATGGTGAAATCCGCGGAAGATATAGAAAAGTCCCTGAAGACTCTATCCAAGGTTCTACTAGATGCCTATCATGGAGCGTGCCCGCCATTAAGAGCAAAAAAGAGGACCAAGCCACCATGGTGGAACCGGGACCTCTCTCTACAAAGAAATAACCTCAGGGAATTCTTCAAGCTTGCCAATTAAGCGAACGATGGGATCATTAACGAGAAATACAAGATTCTACTCAGAAACTACAAGAATCAAATACGCAAGGCACAACGTAGCTCGTGGAGGAACTTGTGCTCCAACATCGAGAAAGTGACTGAAACAGCAATACACAGGAAGCTGCTCTTGAAGCAGCCCACCATACAGAGTCAGCTCAAGTTAAATAACAGACAGTGGCCAGAGGCCAGCGAAAAAGCTCTGACAGCACTAATGGAGGCCCACTTCCCGGGATGCACCGATGTCACTGATGCCGAAACGCAACCGGACTTAGCAACCGAGGAACAGACTGGACGGAATATTTTCAGCCATGCTGCAAGCGACCAAAGAGGCCTTCATCCCATGGCTTTTCACAATATACTGGGCATGTTTAAGTACAGGCTATATCCCTATCCAATGGAGAACAGCAAGAGTTGTCTTCCTCCCAAAGGCAGGAGAGTGCAACCATGTTAGTCCCAAGGATTAGGAAATCAGATCCAAAAAAGAGGTATTTGTGCAAAAAATTGAAAGCTGGAGTAAAGACCGAAAAGATTAAAAACTCGCAATTATTGTCTTGGGCTGAAACAATTGCACCTCGCTTTCGATTCTTGGCCCATACGTATGACATAGTAGAGCTACATTTGCATGTACTAGTTAGAGTTTGCGCAAATATTAATACACATATATTTTTGCATACATCTAACCATCTTGGACGCAACACATATAATATATATATATATATATATATATATACATAATAATATACATTTGTAACTGTAATTGGATTCAGTATTTCAATCGTCGATGGAACCATTCCACACGTATTCAAACACACAACATATACATACTTCAGAATTATTCTTTCGCCTGTCACCATTGCTGTTCGTTGTCGTTGTTGTGTGGTTGTCGTTTGCGCGCTTGAGCAAAGCGACGCTATAGCCTATGGTTGGTTGTATGGTTTTTTTAACTCGTTTGGGTATATTCGCATACGAGCATACAACGCTATCACTGAGTGACGTAATACCCTACCTTAGTCGGGTGTATTTATTTTTTCACTCGTTTGGGTAAAAACACCTAATTTTACCTTTCGTTATCAGTTGCTTGTGTTGAGAGTCAATATGACCCCAAAAGCCAATCACAACCCCGCCCTTGAAGAGCTAAAAAAAGCGCAGCGGCCGTGTCAAGAAAATTCAAAGTTTGGCGAACCGTTTAGAAGCTGGCGATATTCCGCTGATACTGACGGAGCTCGAGTGCAGACTGCAAGCGCTGATAGAAAGCATTGACACGGAAAGCCGACTTCAGGAGGGTATCGAAGAAATAGATAATGACGATGAATTTGAAGCCAAGTTGGAAGAACTCTCCATTGTCACCATGGGAAAGTTAATGTCGCTTAAATGCAACTTTAAGACAGCTGACAATAAAAAGCCTTGAGTATCGACTTCCGAAGTTAGCCCTGCCGCAGTTCAGCGGCATTTTTTCGGAATTGAAAAACTTTATATGTTTATTTGAGACTCTGGCTCATAATGACAAAAGCATTCCAGATATCAAAAAGTTCAAGCAATTGCTTTCCTGTCTCTCTGGTGAAGCGTTAGGAAATGTAAAGGCGTTCCTGGTAACCAAGAGTAACTACGAGAAAGCCATTGCTAGCTTAAGCCGGGTCTACGATAACGGTTATCTGATTTTCAAAAATCAAAATGCTGCCCTATTTAGTCTTCCCAAAATGACCCAGCAATCAGCATCGTCCTAAAGGAACCTAATAGATACCGCCTCATCCATATATGGTTCCTTGTTGTCGATAGGCGACGACAAAAAGTCCTTATTCATCTCGTTTTGAGTAGAGTCGATTCTGTGACCAAACAGAAATGGGAAGAACAGCTCAATTATGATAAGCTGCCACTTTGGACGGACTGCGAAAGTGTGCTCAATCGCAGACATCAGCATCTTTCGGCCGAAGAATCTGCAAATCCAAAGCAGGAGCATAAAGCTGTGCCAAGCAAGCCTCATAATCGGAGATCGTTTTGCGTGTTCGACTGCGAATACAAAGAGCCAACAATGCAGCTACTGCAATGCGAAAGACCATTTGTTGACAGAGTGCAGTCCATTTGGTCGGCTGGCAGTAATGCAAAGGTTTGAATTCGCAAAGACTGCATCCCTATGTATCAATTGTCTGCAACCGATGCAAAGCTAAGAGGTGTCGAGTGTGTGGCTGCTCACACCATTCCTTATTGCATAGGTACACAGTGGCGAACAAAAGTCTAGCATTGCCATCCCCCCCAGAGAGTTCTTCTCCTCCACCCAATAAGAATGAACCTTCCACTTCGCATGCTCTTCATGCGACAGCTATGGACAGAGTTATTCTGGCTACGTCGATCGTAAGCGTCCGAACAAATAACGGTGAACAAATAACTAACGGTCTTGGCCCGAGGTCTGCTTGACTCTGGGTCCCAAACCAATTTCATCACTGAGGACTTGGCACAGCGCTTACAGATCCGTAGGGAAGAGTGGTGTATCAACTTGCTTGGTATTGATGAATCCAATTCACAAGTCAAGAAGAAGATACACACGGTGGTGAAGTCGCGAGTTACTGGTAGTGAGTTCTCCGTTGATTTCTGGATTTTAAGGTCTATTTCGGAGTATCACCCTGATCAAACACTTAATGTGAGTGATTGGCAAGTCCCGAAGAACTTACCATTTGCAGACCCATATTTCTTTAAGCCACAGAAGATAGATATGTTGATAGGTGCAGAAACATTTTTCGAGCCCTTGTCTGTTGGTCAAATAAGACAAGGTCTGACTATCCAACTCTGCAGAAAACGCTTCTCGGCTGGATTGTGTCGGGCAGATACACTCCAAAGGTGACTGTCACCCAGGAAGCGATGAACTGAAGAGTCAGAAGTATTTATCGATAACACACTACAAAAGTTTTGGTCACTGGAAGAATTGCCGTCTTCTAAAAAGTCTTTATCTCCTGAACACAGGTTATGTGCGGAGCATTATAGAAAAACTACCTAGGTCTTGCGTTCAGGTCGGTTTAAGGTAAGCCTGCCGTTCAAATCAGATCCCATCATCTTGGGCAACTCCTTTGAAGTAGCTAAACGGCGGTTTTTGTCGCTTGAAGAAATATTGTCTCGTAAGTTGCTGATAATGAACTTGAAGTTCATGGAAGAGTACATCTCCTTAGGTCACAAGTCTCCCACAGACAACACAATCCCTAAAACTCCATATTATTTTATTCCCCATCAGTGTGTGTTGAGGCTCCAAAGTACGTCGACCAAGCTCCGTGTCGTTTTCGATGCGTCTTATAAGACGTCCTCTCAGGTGGCCTTGAACGACTTATTGATGGTCGGTCCTACGACACAGGATGAACTGTATTCTACATTACTCCGCTTCTGGGTTAAGGCATGCCCTACCCTAAGGCGATTGTGCTCGATTTGCCATAGAATATAGGGGGATCACGAGCAACGCGTTATGCTCCGCAACTGCGCACACCGGAAGTGCAACTATACTATTTCCGTGAATGCGGCTGGTAGCAGGTCCTGGCACGGTCACGTCTCTAACAGGATTCTGGCTAATGGTAGAGAGAGCGAATGGGCGGAGAGAAGAAAACTCTCAGTGAAATTACCCCAATCCCACGTGACACTGTCATATGTCGATGGATGCATGGCCGAGGGGGTGCTCGGTCGCTAATTTGCGGACTCTGGATATCTGCCGACCTCCAGTTTCAATTAAGCTTCCCGGGCTATGCTTGGGGTGACCAACCACTTCCCGACTACTCGTGGAACCAAAAATATGTCGACTACTTAAGTATTAAAAACAAAACAAAAAACCGAATGGAGCTCGGTACTCTTTCTAAAATACCGGAGGGACAAGACCATCTCTCTTGTTCAACGCCCATGAAACCGGGTACTAAGAAGACGGGGAAGAAGACTCAGTCGGTCCACCGTGGTGGCGAGGGGCAAGACCCTAATTGGCGTCCTGGACAAGGGCGCCATGGACGGTAATGTCCCCCGTGATAATTGGAACTTGGTGGAGAACCAGCCCCAGGATAGGTTCCTGCAGGAGCTGGAGGACAACGGCGGGCCACCGCCCAAATGTGAGGACGCCGGATGACATCAAGGCACGGTGAAAGCCATCGCCTGCCAGGATGCTACCTCGGCGGCCCTCTACATGAAGGCAGTGGCTGCGCTCACGGAGGTCTACCCAGAAGCCAAACTGGAGGGCGTTAAATGGGAAGATGTTCCCAGCAGACCAAGGGCCCGAGTGTAGGTCTCTGTAAAGCCTGCAGAGCCTGAGAAGATCCTCAGGATTCTGCAGGTATGCGACCCCCACCTTCCTACAGCCGAATGGAAGGTGGCCAGGATGGAGGATGTCGCAGGGCAGAGGCTGCAGATCATCCTCGCCCTGAATGAGGACTCCTTGGAGCTGCTCTCTAACACGGACGAAATAGTGGACTATGGCTACAAGAAGGTGGCCATAGTCATCTACAAGTCTGACTCCAGGGGCAGGCAAGCGGAAGTCGAATCCTCGAAGGCGGAGAGGAAGACCGCGGTGTCGGACGCTGCGTCTTAAGTGTCAGACGATATTTTGGACGGCTATGTATCCGAAAAGAGTGACCTAGCCAGGGGTCTCAAGCTCATCGACGTCGGGGAGGAGATGGAGTCCTCCGACAACGACACAGAAAAGACAATGGTGGAGGTGGGCCTAAGGAATGTTCCTGACAATCGTGAAGATCAACCTCCACCATTATAAAGCAGCATGCTCTGCTCTCCTGCTCCGACTAACCAAAGGTGACGCCGATATAGTCCTCATTCATGAACGCTGGATCCTCGGAAACAGGGTATCCGGTCTGATGACTCCAGATTATAAGCTATAAGTAGCTGACACAACAGGTAAAACACGTACCTGTATTCTCGCAAGGAAAGAGTTACACTTATTTTTGCTCATAAATTTCAGCAACGAAGACCACACAGCAGTGAGCCTCGAAGGCCAGGAGGACTCACTGAGGTTTTGTTCCGCCTATATGGGTCATGACCAACCCAGCCCACCTCCACATGCGCCCCTCCGTGCGCTCATTGCCGACTGCGAGGTCAAAGACATTGGCCTAATTTTCGGGTGCGACGCCAATGCACACCACTGTCAGTGGGGAAGCAGTGGCACAAATGAACGGGGTGAGTACCTCCTTAGTTACATACTCACCACTCAGATGCTTATACAAAATTGGGGAAATGATCCCACCTTTATACTTAAAAACCGCAAGGAAGTCCTGGACCTTACTCTTGCCTGACATGGGTTACAGCGTAACATAGTATCCTGGAGAGTCAGTGAAGAACACATCTTTTCTGACCACAGGTACGTGGAAACTGTACTCTCTTTCTCAGTACCGAGTCCAGCCCAATTCCGGAACCTCAGGCGGAAAAACTGGACTCGGTATTCAAGTCACCTGGGCCGTATTCTCCCTGAGTCCTCCCCGGAGGAGGGGTTCTCACGGGAGGCCACGAACCTACTAGTTAAAACTTTTACCGACGCCTGGATTAAGGCGCTTGATAAACCTTGTCCTTCTGGTAGAACCAGAGGCCGGAAGAAACCTGAATGTTGGACTTCAATATTAGGGGAACTTCGCAAAGCCTCTCTATAAAAAAGCTAAGGCGGTTAATGTTGAGCAGAACTGGGTCGAGTACAAGACTAGTCTGTCAACCTACAATAAAGATATTAGGATATTAGGAAATATTATTATTACGCCTCATGGCGTAAGTTCTGCAGCGAAATCGAGAACGATTCGGAGGCTTCGCGCCTGGGTAAAGTTCTCTCTAAGACAACACCCACTCTGGGCTACCTGAAGAAAGCCGACCAATCCTGGACAACACCCAGCGAAGAGTCATTAAACCTTCCCCTCGCACACTGTCCCAAAAGATTTCAGACCCATAAGTCTCTCGTCCTTCCTTCTGAAGACGATGGAAAGGCTTTTGGGACTGCATCTCATGGCGAGTATTCCACCCAGTCTAATTTCGGACTCTCAACATGCCTATCGGAAAGGAAGATCCATCGAAACGGCCTTACACACGATCATATCGATCATCGAAGCGTCCCTTAACTGAAAGGAGTACACCCTGGTTGCCTTCCTAGACATTAAAGGCGCCTTTAACAACATCCTCCCGACTGCCGGCTTCTAATGCGACTAGATCTGCGTGGTGCTTCCTCTGACTGCTGTGAGGACTGCTGCTTCCTGCGGCCCTGGCAATGACTGCAGCGGTGACTTCTGGGGCGACTGCGGTGGTGACTGTGCTGGTACTCGTCTATGACTGAGATTTATTTCCGTGTTGCGATCGAACTTCTTCAAATAGTTCTTTGTATTCTTCACCATGCGCTCAGCTTGGCCGTTCGTTGCAGGATGAAAAGGAGCTGATCAAATGTGTCGGATTAGATTTTTATCCATGAAAACCTTGAATTCATCTGACGTTAATGCGGTTCCATTGTCTGATACAATTTCGTCTGGCAATCCATGAGTAGCGATAAGTTGACGCAAGAACCCAATAGCGCCGGCAGCTGCTGTTGACTTGATACCTCGAGCTATTTAGAGTATGAGTCAACTACGAGGGAAAAAGTGTGACCTTGGAAGGGGCCAGCAAAGTCGATGTGAAGTCGGGACCATGGTCTTTTGGCAGATTCCCAGTGCTGAGGATCTGTGTGATGTGGCTCATTTCGATTTTGCTGACATGAAGAGCAACGCTTTACCACCATTTCAATATCGGCATCGATGTTAGGCCACCATACATAGCTTCGTGTACTGGACTTCATTTTTACGATCCCCGAATGAGGGGCATGTTTGGCCTTCAATATAGTTTGTCTAACTGGAACAGGTATAACTGCGCGGTTTCCCCAGACTAGTACTCCTCTATTTGCTGATAGTTCATTTGTCGTGATTAATACGGATATAGAATATCTGAGCGTTCAATTCTGTTGCTGCGCCATCCCCTTAACACCCAGTTTAGAACTTTAGCTAAATGAGGATATTTTGCAGTTTGTGCAGCCAATTCGTTTTCACTCACAATAGGAATAGCTGCCCATTCGATCATTAAGATTTCCTTTGAAAACGATGATACCTGATCCGATGGTATAGGATACCGGCTCAAGAAGTCTGCGCTTCCAATCTTAGTTGCGGGCCGGTGAATTAGAGGAAAATTACATGCGTTCAGATATACTGTTCTACGAAGCATTTGAATGGAGATCACATTTGGAACCGATTTCGTAGTTGTGAAGATCCCCAGTAGTGGGCGATGATCTGCAACCAAAATGAATGACCTTCCCTAGAGATAGTTATGGAACTTCTTGACTCCTGCGGTCAGTGCTACCGCTTCTCTGTCTATTTGTGCATAATTCCGTTCCGTTTTGGACAAAGTTCTAGAATAGAAAGCAACGGGCTTCTTTACTCCGTTGGATTGCTGATGGCTGAGAACTGCCCCAATTCCGTAGGGCGACGCGTCGCATGTCAGTACTACCGGAAGGTTCCCGTCATAATGAATGAGTACGTCGTCAGACGCTATAAGCTTCATTAATGTACTAAAGGATTCTTCGTGTTTCTTTTTCCATTGTCAGGGTGTATTTTTGTCCAGCAGACGATGCAAAAGTTCAGCCACTGTTGCTTTATGAGGAAGGAATGAATGGTAGAAGTTAATAAGACCTAATAATGCCTGCAGTTGTTTCCTGTCTTTCGGAGCTGGAGCGTTGTGAATTGTCTTAACCTTTTTACTAGACGGCCGTATGCCTAGAGCGTCAATCTTGAATCCCAGGAACTCAACTGATGAGACACCAAACTCTCATATATCCTTGCGCAAACGTAGTCCTGCTCTATCCATGCGCGAAAATACTTCATTTAACCTTCCAGCTAACTGCTCCTCTGATTTTCCCATTATGACTATGTTATCGAAGTACGGCAGAGCTCCTGGAACGTTTTGCAGGATGTTTTCGATGAAACTTTGAAATATTCCTGGTGCTGATGAAATTCCGAACTGAAGCCTAGTTACTTTGAATGCACCCTTGTGCGTAGAAATTGTTTGTAAAAGCGCCGAGTGCTCATCGACCACGAGTTGCTGGTTGCCAGAAGTGTATTGATTGCAGGAATTTGATGGCCATGTGGCTTAACGGCGCGGTTAAAAGTTGATTTGTAGTCTCCACATATGCGAATAGATCCATCTTTTTTGATTACTGGAACAGTGGGTGTAGCCCACTCAGAGTATTCCACAGGTTCGATTATCCCTTGTGAGCAGAGGTGGCTAAGTTCTTCTTCGTATATTCCCTTGATAGCGAACGGAATGCGACGTGGAGGCAACCTCACTGGCTGTGCTTGATCATCAAGCTGCAATGACACTGGAGGCCCCGTAAAACGGCCCATATCGGATGAAAATAAGTGCTCGTACTTATTAAGGATTTTCTTGATACTGCTTCCACAGGTGATGGCATGAATGCCTTCAATGCGTATGCCTAAAGGCTCAAACCAATTGCACCCTAGAAGGTTAGCTCCGGTTCCGGACACAATGATTAGAGGCAAATTATCAATTTTACGCCTATGATAATGAATTGATGTGTCGGTGATTCTCTTAATTGGTATCGGATTCTGTTGATAATCGCTAAGTTTCATGTCGCACTTAACAATATCCGGATTTCCGCGAGGCCAGATGTGTCCGAACGTGGATTCTCTCAGAATCGACACTGGTGACCCGGAATCTACCTCGAATTTACAAGTGCGGCCATTGATAATGATGGACACCGACTTCTTTTGATTGACCAGTGGTACTTTTTGATGTATGCTGGAATCTCCTCGGAAATGTCTCGATTGAGATGCACCTTGTCGAGCTGACTGCGAACTTTGAGTGGGAGATGAGCATCCCGATGATCTCGATGTCGACCTTTGTCTGCTTTTGCAAACGCGTTGTATGTGGCCCTTATTTGGACATTGACGTGCGAAACACAGCCCTTCTCCCACCCAACCGACCGAGGGGCGCTGCCGCATAGCGCGCGACTCGTTAACCGAACCGATCGCGATCATGCAGGAAAGATAAATGTTAGACTATTATTCGAGGAAAATTAGAACTAATCTTACTAAAGGAATTAAGCATGCATTTAAACTATCGTACTCAAGTTACAATTTCTAACTACGAGAAAGGTATGTGAGGAATAGTGATTTAAGAAGAGGAAGGGATTTAGTTGTAGATATGATATGGTAGAAGGAATTATCATCCGAGCATACAACTCTAAAAGGTTCATGCAAGGAACAATTCGATCTACAAATCGGAAGGAACAACGGTATATAGTTTCTAGTATTTCTAATAGGAATCGTGAAGTATATGCGGCTCAACAAGTCAGGGCTATCTACGTCACCCTTGATCAAGTTGTGCACAAAAATCACACCAAGCATCTTTCTACGGTTAACTAAGGATAGAAGGTTTATTTAACCCAATCTATTAGGGTAAGACGGCAATATAACATTTGCATCCCAGATGAGGCCGCGTAGAGCGAAAATTAAAAAGTTTTTCTGTACTGATTCTATACGGTCCTGGTGTACTTTGTACTGAGGGCACCATACACCATACAAAGCGGACCAATCGAAATCCCTAATGAGGTTATTAAGCTTCGCAAGCTCGGCTTTACGAAAGCAGCGGGTACATCGAGGTAGCCTACCCGACCGATCCAATGCGGTTGGTCCTATATCGAGCGACACTTCAAGTGTAGGATGGTAGGCGTCTTCAGGTATGTATAGTGAGCGGAGGGACTCGGGTTAACAACGCTATGGATGGATCCGTTACAAAGCACAGATCAAGTCATCGACCCAGGGAATTTTTCACATGGTTGACATGAGACAGGGATAAGTCGAAAAAGCCGTCTATAAAGTCATGTCGTGACATCGGCACTAGGTTATTAGACTTGTTTACCGACGACCAAGCAGTTCCTGGCAAATTGAAATCCCCAAAAACTATCATATGATCTTTATCAGATAGCGAGAAAGAAACAGCGCTTAAGGCGGACAAGTGCTGCTCGTAAGCTGCGATATCCGAAGAAGGTGGAATATACCAGCATGTAATAAAGACTGAAAAAGCGGGACGAATCAGTTTTATACACAGGAATTCCAGTTCTTGTTGAATCTGGACTGTAAAATGTTCCGACGAGAAAATAGAGTCCACTGCAATCAGAACCCCACCTGCATGTGGAGACGAACGGTCATTCCTTAAGGTTGTGTACCGACCTGCCAAAACTTCAGAACTAAGAATTTCCGGCTTTATCCAGGTCTCGGTGAACACAATTACATGGGATGCAAATGCGACGCTATCCCGATACAGAGTGCTGAGCTTACTACGCAAGCATCTAACATTCTGGTAGGTGATTAAGAGATAGGAACTGGCCTGATTAGTATTAGGAGTTATTGGGGGCCTACTCTTCTTCTTTGCCTTAAACTCATTCACCACCATGTTCTCTGGCCAAAATTTGGCAGAGCAAATGGTGTCAAATTGAGTCGGGGAGACGCTTATTTTGAATGAAGCTACCTCCTTGCCAGAAGTTAAACTTCTCCACCTTTAAACTGACGGGTTGTATATTGTTTTGAATGAAAGCAGTAACGTCACCAATAGTGGTGTAAGGGGCAAGCCGTGAGACAAAAATTTGTCGTTTAGGTGTGATCACCACCAATCTTGGGTTTGGCACCACAGACCTTGTACCTGTGATGGCAATACCCGGTGGTCCGGGTCGTATAATTGTTGGTGGGATCGAAATGGACGGGATATTTAGATTGTTGGCGGAATCAACGGACACGGACGCTACGGAAATTTCTGGTTGTGCGTTCTCCGAAGTGATAAATTCGGCTGCCGAATTTGCATCACCAGCAGCTGTCGTTGCCCTTGGAATAGCAAACGATATCGGCTGCTGCACAATTGGAGTGGTCGGAGTCGGTTGTTCGGCAGCGGGCGGCTGAGGGACAGTTGGGGCTTGCAGATTCCGCGGAGTGACTTTTTTTCGCCTAGGAGACTCATTCAGCAGTTGCAAACAGTTAAACTGCGACTCCATGGTTAGGAGCTGATCGTACTGCTTTTTAAAGCCTACGGTCAGCTCCTTAAAGCCATTCCGCGTCTGCCTCATAAGCCTGGCCATCTCTAAGTGAGTCCCCCGGCATGCCTCACAACAGTAGAACAAGCCATTATGTTTGGAAATTGCATCACCCACGAGATCACCCTGAGTACCCAGCGCACTTTGCGTGCAATACTTTTCCGCAGAGATAGCAGGGGATACTCGGCTGAGCAGGTTTTTTTTGGTACAGATAAAGGGGATTCCATTTTAAATACAATAGAGAAACAAAATTTATTTCAAAACAAATAGAAATCAAAACAAACGCTTAAAGCGGAATCAGTAAAAACTGAGCGGAGAGAGGAGAGCGGTTGCAGCAGCTGCAATGAGAGAGAGAGAGCGCTACTGCACGAAAAGAGAGCGAGAGAGGAAGAACAGTTATTTATGTTTGGGTTATAGGGAGAGAGTTATAGAACAACAAAAGCTGAGAGCGGGTAAATATAATGTTATGCGTACTTACGAAAAGCAACGACAAAAACACACTGTTGACCGACGCAAAAATGATTTATTAAATTAGGTTTTACACATTAAATAGACATGCACTCGCGATTCAGGATGACTTTATGTTAGCAAGTTAATTTGTAAGTTCGATAAAGGTTTATTTTGGACAAACACCGGCTGTTCATACAAAATAAGTGAAAAATGAGCGGAACGCAAAGAAAAAACGCGTCTGAACACTACGAGAGAGCCTTCCGGCCATATCCATGACACACAGCGTTTTTAAAGGGACACTGCTGTCGCTCATGGGGTCTGCCGCAGCCGTTGCACGGCTTTTTTGAGTGGCTTCGGCTAGAGTTGTTTTGACCGTCTCGGATTTCATGGATATATTCGTCTTGATCAGTGGCCACTGAGTCGCTTGACCGTCTTATCGCCGAAGCACTGCTTGCTGCAGCTTCGCTTGTGACAGCACGCTCTAAGACGCGTTGCACTGTCAGGTATTTTTCCGCAAGAAAACTTCTCTGTAAGCCTTCGTCCTTCATTCCACAGACGAAACGATCTCGCAAAATACTGTCCAGTGCTGTGGAAAAGTTACACGGTACTTCAAATTTTCGCAACGCTGCCATGTACTGACCAACGGTCTCCTCAGGATTTTTTGCGCACCTCATCCTGGACATCATTAGCGAGTAGATATAACTCGAATCGATCCTTGTACGTTGTCCATTTTCCGGGTTGACTTAGATCAAACGGTTACAAATTACCAAAAGACATGACAATGCGTTTGTTCAAGAATTTTCTCTGCAAATCGAGTCATGTATGTATGTATGTGTGTGTACATACGGAACATACAAAATTTTAACGCAGCAAGAACTCGCGTGCACTAAGTTTTGGATGATTAATTAGCATAATTAGCATTATGTATGCACGAGTTACTAATTTGTTGTTTATTTGTTCTAAGCGGATTGATACAATAATACGTGACACCAATATGCAGTTCCGTCTTAACATCCGTGTGGAGAACGGATTTCAAGAGCAAACTTCACGAGACCAGTGTTGCCACACGTCCGTATACACACACATATATAACAGAACTGCTGCGGGAGATAGAGGGGGGTGGCTGCCGCTTGGTGGCATACGCGGATGATGTAGCTATAGCGTTCTCTGCAAGATTCCTACAGACGCTGTGTGAGTTCATGACAAAAACTCTCAAAAATAAGTCAAGATGGGCTGATAATTGCGGGCTAAGTGTTAACCCGTCCAAAACGGAAGTGGTGCTCTTCTCACGAAAGTACAAAATTCCGACACTCACTCCCCCCAAACTTAGTGGGGAATCGCTGGTCTTCAGCAACAATGCCAATTATCTTCGCCTAGTCCTCGACAGAAAGCTCGACTGGAAACTGAGCATACAGGACAGGGTAAAGAAAGCCACAGTGGCCCTCTATACCTGCAGGAAAGCCATCGGACTGAAATGGGGAATGACCTCATACATAGTTCGGTGGCTCTACACTGCCATCATTCGACCAATAATGCTCTATGGAGTAGTGGTATGGTGGCCAGCCCTAGACAAGAGATCTTATCTCAATAAACTCAGCCGAGTTCAACGCATGGCAGCGCTATGAATAACAGGCGGACTTCGCACTACTCCAGGAGAAGCTCTGGACACAGTGTTGGACCTTCTTCCTGTAGATCTCATGGGAAAAAGGTGGCAGCACTCTCCGCTCTCAGAATGAGAGAAGCCGGGCTGTGGGAAACATCTGCGACTGGTCACTCGGGAATCTTGAAGAACTGTCCCCGGACATAGGGATATCCAGGGAAATGAGGCTGCCGACGAACTGGCCAGGCAGGGCACTACAATTCCTCTTCAATTGGAAATGGAGCTAGTAGCGATGCCAATGGCCACATTTACGCTTCACACGCACGAAATTTTCGAGCAACTCGCAAGCAGGCGATGGCAGGAAACCATCATCTGCAAAATCTCCAGATCGATATGGCCATGTCGATCCAAAAGACGCTCGGCAGAACTATATAGACTCAATAGAGTCCAATGCTCTGCGGTAACACGAGCCATAACGGGACACTGGCAGATCGGCATTCACGCCTCTAGACTGTCAATCCCCCACGACGACTTCTGCAGAAGCTGCCGAGACGAGGAATAGGAGGAGTCAGTCCATCACTTCTTCTGTCATTGCCCGGCTCTCGGAATCCGTAGAATCCGTATTCTTGGGGATGCGTTCCTCACGGACATTTCAGACCTTTCCGAAATAAGACCAGTTTTCTTGTCCAAGTACATCCAAGCCACCGGATGGGGCTGCCCTTAAAACGGCAACTTTTGACCACCACGGTCTAGGCAAAAAGAAGGGGCTCGCGCCCATGCGGCATTACAATGGATCTTAAATATGTCCGCGTGTGCTGGGGAAAGGTTCTCTCCTCAGCTACCACCTTAACCTAACCTAACCTACTCCGCTTCAGACTACACAGGTAAGTCTTGACAGCTGATGTTAAAAAAATGTATCGCCAAGTCTTGGTAGATGATGCAGATAGACGATTTCAGCTCATAGTGTGGAGAAGAGACCATTCTGAGTCCTTGAGAATATACCAGCTCAACACCGTAATATATGGGACTGCACAGGCCCCATTTTTGGTTATTCGGTGTTTGAAGAGGTTGAGTGAGTTATTGCTGAGTCCGACTTTTATGTTGATGATATGTTGACTGGTGCTGGTTGCGCAGAGGAGGTAAAGACAATTAGGTCTGATGTGGCTCAGGTTCTTCGAACCACTGGGTTTGAGTGGAACTCACCTGAGGTCACCGCATCTGAGAGCACAGTTAAACCGATAACGATCTCGGACTCATGGGTCTCCGAGCGACAAAACGGAACATTTTATTGGTGACATCAAAGCTGTTTGACCCCCTTGGCTTGTTAAGTCCTTTAATAGTAAAGGGAAAGATCCTACTGCAGGAGCCTTGGCTTAATAAGCTAGATTGGGATGAGTCAATTCCAATGCACTTGGAAACAGCATAAAACTTACGAAAAAAATCCTTGGGTCAGTTACAGACGATCACGATACCTCGATTTGTGCATACTGATCCCATTTCACCGATACAAGTACCTGCCTTTGCCGACGCATCCATGAGAGCTTATGGAGCCTGCGTCTATATCCGTAGAAAGACTGCTGAAGGTTTTAAGGTCTCGTTGTTGACTGCAAAGTCTAAAGTAGCGCCGCTCAAGACGAAAACGCTCCCAAGGCTTGAGTTATGTGCCGCTCACCTTCTCACAGATCTCTGTCACCGACTCAAATCACTGCTCAAGGTTCCAGTAGAAAAATTATATTCTGGTCGGATTCGGAAGTTACCCCTCATTGGATCCGATCCCACCCTTGGTCGTTGTTAGCCTTCATTGCGAACCGAGTAGATTCAAGAGGGGTCAGGTGACGCTACGTGGCGGCATGTGCCAACAAAACAGAACCCAGCAGATATAGTTTCGAGAAGTTGTGAAGTAAAGGAAATCGTGTGGTCGATCTGGTTAAGTGGATAATATTCGACGCTTGTCGTGCCGTTAGTTGAAATTACCGCCTGAAACTAGGCCACAACCCAATTGTATTTGTTGATCGTGGGAGCTTTAGAAAGCTTCTGATCATATGGCTTGCGACGAAGTGGCAACGCTGTTCTACTTGTCTATTAGCTATTGCGTTTAATTTTATTAGCAATTCTTTGCCTGAAATCTGTATAACAGAACAAGAACGAAGGAGAGTGGAAAAAACCCGTGGGCTACTATACTTCATAGTCCAGGCATCGATCTCTTTCTCTTCGTCGTGGATTAGCGGATTAGTGGATTAGCACCACTAATTCTGGCCTGGAAGCCACCGATCTACGTACATGCGTGTGTGCACAGCCCGGACTTAGGGTGTTCCACGCTTAACGAAGTTGAGCCGCCGCCACGATCAAAGTTCGGCTGGACGTATATGCGTGCTAATAACGTGATCGCCCTTCCGTAGGTGCACATGGCGCTACGATGAATCGATGCCTTGGCTAACTGCCGCGGATAACGAGATTTTCCCGTCCTCTTACTGGCTATATGATCAGACCAGTTGATTGCCGTTCCTAAAAGCCACATGCGTCGACCCGAAGGGAACATAACCCAAACGCCGTCACCTCAGACCATTGCCCCGCGCCTTGACTCCTTTCTGAGGCGAAGCACAATTCAGCAAACCTAAACTGGACCAGCGTACAGTTGGCAGAAAAAATTCCGGTGTTCATCCATGGGCCGAGTTCCAGCAGCAGTTGATTTATTTATTTTTGTAGTGATGTTACTTAGGACCTGATATGAGCCCTTTTTTGAGTGATTCTGATTAGTTGTGAATAGGTTAGGTTAGGTTAGGTTAGGTTAACCCGGACGTCCCTCAGCGGGGACTATCATAGGCCAGTATGGCCCTTAGTGATCCGCATGTAGATGGACCTTTACGGGGGTGTTGGTGAGATTTGGAAGTCCTCGAGTATCGAGGTGTGTTTAGCAAAGGCAAGTATTTCCCTCGGCGTCCTCTTGGAGGCATCTTTCAGTGATGCCATCTCCGGAGCGCCTAGGTATCTTATCCTTGCCTGTGAGAGAGCCGGGCAGTTGCAGATGAAATGTTCCAGGGTTTCGATAGCCCCGGGTTCATCGCATTTCCTACAGCTGTCTCTGTTGGTGATGACTAGCTTGGCTGCGTGCGCCGCAGCCAAACAGTGACCTGTGAGTATTCCCAATAGCAGGCTACAGTCTTTCCGTGGAAGATGCAGTAGATAGTGAGCTAGCTTTCCATTGCGCTCCTTGAACATGGTTCTCGAGGTTTTGCAGGTGGTTGCGTTTCTCCATCTGTTTTTGGTTTGTAGAGCGGCCTGATTCTTTAGATCGCTTTGTAACGTTCTAAGGGAGATAGGCACGTTTTCAGTTCTTTCATTCGTCAGCCCGACGCCTTCCTTAGCCAGAACGTCCGCAGCCTTGTTTCCTTCGATGCCCTGGTGGCTGGGAACCCAGTAGATTCGCACTGACTTGGTCGTGCATGGTGAGTCTAATGCCTCCCTGCTTGCCATGACACTTCTGGAACTAGCTGCGAACGACTGCATGGATTTTATCGCCGCTTGGCTATCGACGAATATGTTCATCACGTTGTGTGGTCGCTCTGTTAGCTGAGCGACCTCTGCTGCCTTCCTGATGGCGAAAACTTCCGCCTGGAATATGCTTCATCGGTCCGGTAGCTTATATGACACCCTTATTTCGGGGTTTGTGCAATATAAACCCGCTCCTACTCCTCCGTCCATCTTGGAGCCGTCAGTATATATGTTGAGGTGTTGAGTCTGGTCCCGTACTTTTTTCCAGTCTTCGGGCTCCATAAATGTGTTAGTTTTGACCTCGAGGCAAGTTTGGGGGGTTATGTAGTCTGTATGACTGGTCATGTCCCTCCCAATTGAAATGTGCCCGTATCCTTGGGGTGACATGTTCCCCGATGCAATCAGTCGCTGTGCTGCATTGCCCGCAGTCAGCCGAGCGTGGATGTCGAGGGGATCGATTCCAAGTATGGTTTCGAGTGCTATAGTAGGGGTTGACCTCAGCGCCCCTGTGATACATAGCAAAGCCTGTCGCTGGGTCCTTTCCATAAGCTTGTGGTACGTCTTCTTTTCAGTTGCTTGCCACCTTACTAGGACTCCATACAGCAGAGTTGGTCGCACCACCGACCAATGCATTAGGGTGGGTGATATGCCCCATGTGCTGCTAAGCATCTTCTTTGATGCATAAAGCGCAATGGTGGCCTTCTTCACCCTTTCCAGTACATTGGGTTTCCATGCCAGTTTGCTATCCAGTACTGTGCCGAGGTATTTGACCTGTGTTTTCGGGGTAAGCCCTCTTTGGTTGATTTTTGGGGGTATCCATGCCGGTACCTTGTACCTCTTTGTAAAGAGGATGAGGTCCGTCTTGTCCGCGTTGATATTGAGTCCTTCTTCGTCCGCCCACTCATATATCTCCCTTGGTGTTCGTTCCATTATGGATCTGAGGGTCGATGGACATACACCCGTAATACTTATGCTTATGTCGTCTGCATAAGCTGTTATTTTGGGGGCTTTCCTCTCGAATCTCTTGATGAGGTCGTCGACCACCAGATTCCACAGGAGGGGTGACAGGACTCCACCCTAAGGTGTAACTCTATGCGCTCCCTTTACCTTGGAAGTGGTGCCCCACTCTGATTGCACCCGTCTACAACTCAGGAGGTTCTTTATCCATAGGTTGATTTCTTGGTGTGTTTGTTGCTTCAAGGCGAACCATTATTGCGTTCGTGGCTACGTTGTTAAATGCTTCGGATATATCTACGAATACTCCCAGTGCGTACTTTTTATTGGTGAGAACCTTCTCGATGGTAGCTACTAGCGAATGTAGAGCTGTTTCCACCGATTTCCCTTTGGTGTAAGCATGCTGGTTGATTGCCATCAGTCCACCCACCTCCTTCCTGATGTGTCCGTCTAGCAGCTTTTCCAGAGTTTTTAGCATAAAAGAGGTAAGGCTTATCGGTTTGTAGTCCTTGGGACTAGCATGGCTGCACTTTCCTACCTTTGGGAGAAAGACAATTCTAGCTGTTCTCCATTGGATAGGGATATGGCCTGTGCTTAGACATGCCGAGTATATTGCGAAAAGCCAGTGGATGATCGTCTCTCTGGTCGCTTGCAACATGGCTGCGATTATTCCATTGCCCGCAAAGGAGTCTATGGCCCATTGGATCTTCTTGTGGGTTATTAGATCCGTCGGGGGGGTTTGTTCCTCGGTTGCTAGGTCCTGTTGCGTTTCGGCATCAGTGACCTCCATTAGTGCTGTCAGAGCCTCTTCGCTGCCCTCTGACCACTGTCCGTTATTTAATTTTAGCTGACTCTGTATGGTGGGCTGCTTCCAGAGCAGCTTCCTGAGTCTTGCTGTTTCAGGCACTTTCTCGATGTTCGAGCAGAAGTTCCGCCACGAGCTACGTTGTGCCTTGCGCATTTCCTTCTTGTTGTCTTTGAGTAGCGTTTTGTATTTTTCGTTGATGATCTCCTCATTCGCTACTCTGGCGAGCTTGAAGAGTTCCTTTGGGTTATTTCTCCTGAGAGAGAGGTCCCGGTTCCACCAGAGTGGTTTGGTCCTCTTTCTCGTTCTTGATATCGGGCACGCTCCTTGATAGGCAGCCAGAAGTTCCTAAGAGAGAGGGTCTCTAACTTCGAGGTAACGGTCTTCCTAAACTTCTCCCAGTTTGTGTTCCGGGGGTTTCTGAAGACTGTTACCTTCGGCGTGTATTTGAATACGCACTTGAACTGAATGTACCTATTGTCCGAGAAGGATGGTCTTTCGAGGACTCTACATCCAGATACCAAGGTACTCTTTCCCGTTACGAGGGTAAGATCTAGCACAATAGACGAGGTGGGACCTACGTATGTGTAGTCCTTTCCCACGTTTGCTACAGCTATGTTATGTGATAATATAAAGTCTAGAAGTGAATCACCTCGGTCATTGATGTCGGGGCTTCCCCACACATTGTGGTGGGCATTGGCGTCCGAACCAATGATGAGTTTGTGGACTTTGGAGTCGGCTTCTTCCACCAGACTCCTTATTTCTTCAGGTGGTGCGGGCCTGTCGTGTGCCGTGTAGCAGGAGGCTACCAGAAGGCGCTTCTCCTTACTCTCCAGCATCACTACTGTCAAGTCGTATGTGCTGTAATGTGACATAAGGTAATCGTGGATTCCCTTTCGTACTAGTACGACGGCTCTATTCCTGCTTACCGATGTTGGGTAGAACGAGTTATAATTTGCGAACTTTAGTCCGGCCCTTGCATTGCCTGATGCAATCCAGGGCTCCTGGACCAAAGCTATGTCGGCAGCCCTTGCTCCATGGCTATGAGGAGCACCGCCGATGCTACCTTGCTTTTATGCAAGTTGAGTTGCAGCACACTCAGTGTCATGGGCGGCTGGCTCAACTGCATACGACGGGTTGACTATGATTATAAGGTCACCGTCCTCATCTTCTTGGGAGTCTTCTAGCGCCGAGGTCCTTCTCCACCTCGCCTGCCTGCAGGGTGTGTGTGTCTGTGTCTTCGGGGTGGCGCTTCTTGCGGCGCAGGTACACACTGCCCATGCCCCACGCCATTTTCTCGTATATAGTTGTGGATAAAAATAGATTAAGATTCAAAAGATGTAAATTTGAAAGAGAGAAATCATGTCCAGGTCAAAGTGCATTCGATTAATTTGGAACCTCGTACTTATCATATTATAATTCACAGAAACACACCATCATTTAAACATTCATCTACACATTTATTTAATTATTCATCATTAATCCAAAGCATCACAGCGAACACAAGGAAAGATCTTTCTGCGTGGAGCCATATTAAGCCCAGTATCGTAAGTGATTCATCTATCCATTGATATCGAGCCATGAGAAAATGAATCTTTTAGTTTGCCTACCTCGTGTTGGTCTTCCACCATAAACGAGTTTCCCGAATACCTATGCACTTTGCGAACAATTTCCAAATGACCGTATGTCAGGAATATCTTTGTTCCTATTCTTAACTTGAATTTCTTGAAATCAATCCGACGGCATGAAGTGTACGTTATCCGCTAGTTTCTATTTTCTAATAAGTAATTTTAGGCATTTTTCATATCCACATTTATCATTATTCACATATATATCTAGTACGTAATCCCATTGAAACCATTTACTCTTAGTACTTCCTTGTTGTTAAGAATCCATACCTATTAACTCCCCCTAGGTTACTCTCGTCCATACTTTATCAATTCTCTCTAATGCTTTACATTATTTACCTCACCCTGAATGCCTAATTATGAAGTTCTCAAATAAATTAAGTTTTGATATGAACCGAGGTTAAGATTATTTGATAGAAACCATGCAGCTTCGTTTAGCAGGGACATGATCACCGGTCGCGTTGTTGGAGGGATCCTTTACGCGTAATACAGATGGAATATAAGGATCATGGAAGGGTGGGCGTGCTCGCAATTTGGCAATCACTCATACACTAATGCCTGGACGGATTTTTTTTTTTTATTAATACTGTTACTCGATACCGGAGCGCTAAATTAGTGGTACCATGACCCTATAACCCACACCCCGCCGACCAAAGACAAAAGCCGAAGCCAGCGCGTACTTCCCCCTCCAATTTATTTTTCATCTGCTCAGAAAGCCTGCACGTTGTATGCTATAGGTATAGAGAGAGTTAGAAATTGGCCATTCCTTGTGAATGTCATTGGTAATGAGATCAAAAAAATTTGGCGCGCCACGTGGGGCCCTCCTTCTTCGGCTTGCCCCGACCAAGAAAAATCATAGAACTCATCTACACCTATGAGTGCTGAATACCAATGCAGTGCCATACGACTAATCACATCATCCTGTTACTCCTCATATATATACAGGGTCGTTCCTTGCTTGTGTGGTTAAAGTTGTGTTGCTGGATTGTGTTGCAGTTTCCAAAAGAACTCAAATTCCTCGCTCAAATTTAATCAAATTACTGGGCATAGTAGTATATGTAGTAGTATATGTCCGGATAGGCAACTCCCCTAAATAGCTTTTCAATGTTTTGTTTGGACTTAGGTTTCAAAGTGGATTAGCTCTACTGCCTACCCACTAAAATGGGAACGTGTTCTTTGGGGGAGGAGCTTGTTCGTACCATAGCTGATCATTGTCGAAAGTGTTGGCCTGGATCAGGTTATTCTGTGGCCTAGAGCTACGGCCTGCCCACGCACGGAAGCAATATCGATCATTATAACTTGACAATCGAGTGTAGAAAAATAAAAAGATTTTATATTAGTAGCGTGGAACAGAATGTCCTTAGATTGGAGTTTCGAAGAGATAGATGAGAACGACCATTCCGATATGATCTGCTGTATTAGTGTCAGACAGGTGGAATATCAAGCCCAGCTTTTTAGGACTAGCTGCAACCACGTATTTCATGTAGCGTGCTTCAATACCAGAAGAGGTGAAAAGACAGTGTACCCGGCAACAAGCCTCTTCGCACATCCGCCCCTAGCTTAGCTGAGGAATAAGCATTAGCACAGGCGACCGTCTCGAACGGCGAGACCTTTCCGGTTCTGATGAGAACCCGATCACAGGGTTTGACCGCAGATCCAGCTTCAAGTGCTGAAAATTGGTCAGCCGTTGGTCCTGCAAGTCCTGAAGCAGCGGAAGCAGCCAATCCGGACTTGGCTCAAATGTCACAGGCGTTGACGGATGCCATGGCCCAAATCAGTTTGTTGTCTCAAGCCATGACCAAAATGACTCAGACAATGGAAGTAAGTTTTCAGCGTATATCAAGTCTAACAGTACCACCGCCGACTACCCAAGCGACTGGACCAGTCCAACCTAGTGGGGAAACCCAAACTTTTGAACAATTGTTCCAAATACCCCCTCGAGAGTCTGCAAATGACCAAGCGTCAGGCTAACAAATCTACTGTCTCCGCATCCCCCTGAGGATCGCAACAGATAGCGGGACTACGACCAGATAGGATTGGACAGATAATAGCAGGATGGAAGGTTAGTTTTTCCGAAACTCGGCTATGTCTGTGGAAGATTTTATATATCGGATAAAAGCACTAGCAAAGCAGACCTTGGAAGGGAACCTCGATCTTGTGGCCAGAAACGCCACTAGCGAGTGGTTTTGGCGCTACCATAAAAGCGTACCCTTGGTGAACTGGCCTCAGTTAAGTACCGCCATGAAAACTCGATTTAGAGATGGGCGTACGGATTTAGAAATTCGTACGACAATAGGTCAACGGAAACAAAAGCACAACAATAAACAATTCAACACCTTCTATGAAGCCATCGTCGCTTTGGCAGATAAGTTAGTCAGCCCCATGTCCGAGATGGCATTGTTGGAAGTGCTGAAGTCGAATCTCTCTCTACGGCTGTGGCAAACGAGATACGTATAAACCGTCGTGTACTAGGTGTAACGATCCAACAAACTCCGCAAACCGTGCACAGTCGGTGCACGCAAACCAGTCAGTTCGAAAGCCACGAACACCAATTGGTGGAAGTTTCGACAGTTCCATTACTCCCTGACTTACTAAAACTCCCAGACATTCCTTCACATACTCGTATTTTACCACCAGATCTGAAAATAACCATGTTCCCGACTCGATCTCGTTAGCGGTTGCTCCAATATCGACAAACGTTCAAAAACGAGCGCGCAAATGTATTTGCATCAGTCGTGAATGCGTCTAAGGACTGGCGACCCTATGCGCAGGTCACTATACTAGGAAGGACGCTCAGTGGACTTATGAACACGGGTGCCGACGTACGGCCGACGGCCAGAGTAAACCAATAATTGGCAAGGTCACGACAGACATATGCTTTCAAGGCCAGACTAAATCATTAAAATTGTTCCTAGTCCCATCCTTGGCTCAAGATTTATATCTGGGAATAGACTTTTTGTCCAGTTTTGAGTTACTACCTGCGTTTCTAGCAAATAAATCAACTAGTCGAGAGATGTCAAGCATATCGTTTGATAGCACGTTGCACTTGCCATTATCAAAGCAACAGCAAGATCAGTTGGCGAAAACGGTCAACTTGTTTCCCTCCTTTGCAAAGCAAGGTCTTGGGAAAACGAGCTGGTTGACGCACGAAATTGACGTGGGCAGCGCAAAGGCAATCAAGCAGCGACATTATGCAGTGTCTCCGGCCGTAGAAAAGCAGATGTTCCTGGAGATAGAACGAATGTTAGCACTTGGGGTCATCGAAGAGTCGAATAGCGCATGGTCGTCACCCGTGGTCCTCGTTCGTAAAACTGGAAAGGTACGATTGTGCATCGACAGTCGAAAACTTAACGAGGTCACCGTAAAGAACGCGTATCCCATGCCACTGATCGATGGTATTCTAAGTCGTCTCCCTCGGGCTGAGTTCATCTCAAGCATTGACCTAAAAGATGCCTATTGGCAAATTCCGTTAGAAGTGAGTGCGCGTGAAAAAACGGCGCTTGCTATTCCCGGGCGTTCGTTGTATCAGTACACGGTAATGCCATTTGGATTGTGCAATGCACCTCAAACGATGTCCAAGCTGATGGATGACGTAATACCGCCATCATTACGGAACGAGATATTCATTTACCTCGACGATTTGCTGGTAGTCTCCGACTCATTTGACCAACACATTCAAGTCCTCACTATACTGTCCGCAAGATTACGAGAAGCTGGTCTCACAATTAACGTGGAAAAGTCCAAGTTCTGCCTAAAGGAGGTCAAATATCTAGGCCATGTAATAGGCAACGGAACTATCCAAACAGATGTGGAGAAGGTCCAAGCGATTTGAGAGTTCCCCATACCGCGTTCCGTGAAACAAGTACGAAGGTTTTTAGGTCTCACTGGTTGGTACCACAAGTTTATAAAAAACTATGCGGGTATCGCAGCACCTATCTCCGACACGCTTAAGACCCAGCAAAAATTTGAATGGACAGAACGCTTTCGAGTTTTTAAAAGAAAAGATGTGTGACGCTCCAGTGTTGCATAGTCCGGACATTAGAATCCCGTTTGCCATCCATTGCGATGCGAGCCACACCGGTGGTGGCGGCGTCTTAATGCAAACGGATGAAAATGGCAACGAGGTACCCATTCCCTTCATGTCGCGCAAATTGAACCAATGTCAAAGCCATTATTCCGTGACAGAAAAAGAGTGTTTGGCAGCGGTAATATGTGTCATGAAATTCAGAGCCTATGTGGAAGGGCATCAGTTCTCCATTATAACCGACCATGCATCGCTCAAATGGCTGATGTCCCAAGCCGACTTAAGCTCGAGGCTTGCTCGATGGGCACAGAAATTGCAAGGATTTTCGTTCAAGATCTTTCATAGAAAAGTATCTCAAAATATCGTGCCGGATGCATTGTCACGAGTGCATACCGAGGACCTATCGTGTATTGGACTTGCTAGTCTTGTGGATCTTAAATCTGACGCATTTAAAACGGCCGAGTATCAAGAACTCATGTCAAAAATCCACGCTAATCCAGATCGGTTACCCGATATAAAGGTAATGGATAACTGACTTTATCATTGCGCGGAGCACGCCGTTGGCGATAAGATTAGCGACGACATGTGCTAGAAACTTTGGGTTCCCCAAGCTCTGGTGACAGCGTTGCTGAAGCAAGGCCAGGAACATCCATTAGCGTCGCACAGTGGGATCAACAAGACCTTAGAGCGGATTCGACGCTAATATTATTGGCAAAACTTAGTGGGCGATGTGAAGAATTTTGTCAATAATTGCGAGTTGTGAAAATGCTGTATGCATCCCAATCATCCTCTTCGTCCGCGAATGGGCAAAGCAGGAGAGACTAACCGATTTTTCCAATAGCTGTACGTGGATTTGTTAGGCCCGTACCCGCGAAGACGATCAGGTAATATTGGCATATTTGTAGTGTCAGACCACTTTTCTAAATTTCCTTTCCTCAAGGTAGTTAAGAAATTCACGGCGGAAGCAGTAATTCGGTATATGGAGGAAGAACTTTTTCATTGCTTTGGAGTGCCAGAGATGATAGTGTCGGATAATGGTGTCCAATTCAAGTCGCAAAAGTTCAAGGACCTGTTGGATAAATACCAAATTCGCCCTTCCTTCACAGCCGCGTACGCCCCACAAGCAAATGCTTCCTAGCGTGTAAGTCGCTCCGTACCCGCCGCTATCAAAGCCTACATTAATCCCGACCAATCCAATTGGGACGAACAGATTAGCTTCATCGTTTGTGCGCTGCGATCCAGTGTACATGCCGCTGTCAAAAGTAGCCCATACCGCGTTGTTTTTGGCCAAAAAATGGTAACTAACGGTTCCACGTATAAACTCCTAAGAAATTTAAACATGTTGGAAGATCGATCTGTTGTTTTCAATCGGGACGACTCCTTTCAGCTAATTCGGAAGACAGCTGCGGCAGCAATGCAAAGGCAGCATGTTCGGAATGAAAATACTTACAACCTTCGAAGTCGAGAAGTCAATTTCCCACCCCAAAATGACGTCGTCAAAATATTATAAATTATAGTCAGTGGTGCAACCCAAAGAAAATTCAGATTATTGTTTGTCAATTGCAATGCCCACTATAAAATTGATTGTTCCCGCATATGCTTATGCACGGCAGCGGTGTTCTTTCGCCTCTTCACATCGCCTCTTTCAAACTTCGCAATCGGCTTAGCAGCAGCCCGAGCTGTTTTACTCTCGGCTTTATCGCGCTCTCTCGCTCTCTTTAAGCATTGCTTCATAGGGCACGGCAATTAGGCCGCCAGCCTTTGCAATCTTTCGGTAACTGAGCTTCGTCGCCACCGGGATAAATTAATATCCATTGGTCATACCACAACATTGTTCTACATACATATACAATAAATCACTCTTATTATTTGAACGTTTGACTTTACTAGCTTAACATTGGTGACCCCGACGTGATTTTGTGCAATAATTAATATTTGTGCATTCGCAAAGTTCATTAAAACTTATAAACTAATTGCCATCTCAACAATTGTCATCGGCTACATAAGTGCACCCATATACAATATACACCGGCCTCCCTTACATATTTGGGATTGTGCATAGCTGGCTTTCGGTTCTCGTCTATTCCCGTTCATTACGCGCGTTCATCTTCCCGCAAGAAACGTTTCATACGCCGACCGTTCGTGTATATAGGGTTTGCACATAGGCTGCAGGCTTGCGGCTCTCGTGCTGTCGTCTATTGCGCGCGTTTCTCTTTACGACCGTCTTTCCGCTAGAGACGTTGGCGGCCCTTGAATATAGCAATCGCACATATGTAGTGTAAGGAAGCCACTGGCCGGGGAGATAGAACTCAGCCAGCCAGGTTCCGTCACAAGAAATGTATAATTCTGAGACGTCAAGACGGGTCAGGTCTATGGGCCTCTTCCCCTCGCGATCGCACTTCCCGTTTAGCTCGGTGGCTCTGCCCCTAGACTATCTATGGTGAGGGCGGCCTACACTGACGGTCGGTCGGTGGCAAGGGAAAGGGAGGTAGGGTCTATCGGGGACCAGTAAGGGACTGAGACTCACCACTGGGTATTTGTCCGCCCCGAAATAAGGTTCAAACGCCGAGCAGTTTTTTATACGGTTTATTCTTACTTCCTGTTGCTTGCTTCTCCTGTAGTTCACAATTTTCACTTTTCTCACTCTCCGCGAGGCCACTAATCACTCTCCTGGCTGCGCACTGACTGTCCCTCTCTCCTCGCCGATCGTCCCGAGGCCTGGCCTTCGGGCGGTGATCGGCTACGCTCTTGGCATGCGCAGTGCGCTGTGCGCCGCTATTCTCCTACTGCCTCTCTGGGCAACTCAAATTTTCGCTTCATGCGACTCTTATATTATGCTTAATCCTATGCCTTAATTCTACTTAATATAATAATAACAATGGGAAATAATAATGTAATAATAATAAGAAACAATAATGCAATAAGGCCGTTGCTCCTCGCGGGCTTATGTCTCGCGCCCCCGTGGGTCCCTGCCGCTTCATGCGGGCCTCTGGTTCGCACGGGGGCGGGTCGCTGCCGTCGTCCTACGTGCTCCTCGCGGGCTTACGTCTCGCACCCCGTAGGTTCCTGCCGCTCCGTGCGGGCTTCTGGTTCGTACGGGGTGGGTCACTGCCGCCGTCTTGTATGGCGGGAGCCCCGGGCTCCGGCCTTACACCCCCCCCTTTCAACCCTCTAGCACGACCGTGACGGCGCCACCTCGCTTCCACGTGACGTGGTACGCCACCCCTTCCTCCTGCAGGGTCGCGCGGCTCCTGACCTGTATCCCCTCACGGCGTCGACGGGTCCTCTCCGCTTCGACCTGGCACAGGATGCGGCCCGGCAGTTCGGCGGGGCCGCCCCGGATGGTGTACTCCTCCGGTGCAGGGACCTTTGCCTGGAACTTGGTCATGGCCACTCCCGTCTCCTCTGGCGGCGCGGCGGTACCCGGCTGGTCCCCGCGCGACCGCATCAGGCGGCGCCTGCCCCTGCAGTCGGCCCACGCATTCGGGTTTAGGAGTTGGGCACCCCTTCCGGTTCCTGTCGTCGCAGCCGCCAATCGTCGGCACCCGCGGTAGGAGCCCCTCAACGACGGGCGCTGGACCCGGTCGGGTGGAGGTGCCCAGCTGGGGGACGGCGAGCGGGCCTTCGAGGTCGCCTTTGGGTTGGCCACCGCGGCGGGGCTCGTCTGCCCGGTCTTTCTCGGAGTGTCCGCTGGCGGCTGTCGCTCCGTCTGGCCGTCACCGTCCGCCCGTTCCTCGGTGAATCGCCGCCGGAATAGGGGCCCGTCCTCTTCTCCGCTTGACGCCGCCTCGAACGTACGCACCGTTGCTGTTCCTCGATTCATGGTATTCTGTAAACACAAAGGTATTAGTATGGTTTCTCTGAATCGCCCCGGAGTGGGCGATGGTTGCTACTATGCCTCGTTTGGTCAGGGCGGGTCTAGGGCGGGTCATGCTAAAGGGTACTGTTGGTCTGATCGCCTCGTCCCCGACTAGTTTCCCCTACACCTTCTCGGACTGCCCCTTCCGTTTCAGCCGCATAGAACGGCTTTAATTGCGCTATGTTGGCCGTCTTGGTTTTCCGCTCCCCAAACTTACTCAGCCTCACGATGTTGGGGGAGTCGAACCTGATCACCTTGTATGGGCCGTCGAACTTGGGCGCTAGTTTGGCCGCGAATCCCGCAGCTGCGTTGGACAACTGGTGTTGTCGCACCCATACGCTCGCCCCGATGGTTGGTCGCCACTCTCGCCAACGCAGGCTGTAGTGTCGAGCCTGTGTGGTAGCGGCCTTCTGCAGATTTCCTCTCACGATGTCGAACACCTCCTTGAGCCGGGTGGCCTTCTCCTTTGGGGTTTGTGGGCTGGTCGCCGACCCCGGGGTGGCCTCCTCGTACAACGCTGCCGGTAGTCTTGGCTCTCGGCCTTGAACCAGGAACACCGGTGAGAACCCCGTCGAGTCGGCTATGCTCGAGTTCACGGCCAACGAGATCTCCGGTAACAGTTCGTCCCACGTACTCTGCTGGTCTCCGATAAACTGTGCTATCATTGTCTTGACGGTGCGGTTCGTCCTCTCGGTCGGGTTCTCCTGTGGGCAGTACGGCGCCGTGTGTTGTACCTCCACCCCCAGCGACGCCAAATATGCCTTGAACATCCGACTGACGAACTGTACACCGTTATCGCAGACGAACTTGCGGGGAACGCCGAATCGACTCAGGATCCTCTCCCGGAAGGCCCGCTGCAAGTTGGCCGCCGTCGCTCGTCTTAAGGGAACTAGTTCCACCCAATTGCTAAACGCGTCGTGGAAAACTAGCAGGACATTATTGCCATGTTTGGATCTTGGAAGGGGTCCCACGAAATCTGCACACAACACCGCGAATGGCTCACCAACCTGCCTCGTCAGCATCTGTCCTGCGGGCTTCCTCTGCTCCCCTTTGAACCTCTGGCACTTGTCGCATCCCCGCACATACCTGGCCGCATCCCGGAACATCCCTGGCCAGTAGTATCGTTGGGCCAGCCGTGATATCGTCTTCCGTACCCCCTGATGGCCAGCCGTCGGTGCGTCGTGACACTCCTGCATGACCCTCCTCCGTTTACCCGACTCCACGCAGAGCTTCCAAGGGATGTAGTCTTCGTCATCCGGCCTGTGCCCCAGGTGGCGGTACAGCTGGTCATTCTCAACGACGTAATCTGGGAACTTAGAAGGGTCATTAGAGATACATTCCCTCATCCGCGCCGTCCACCGGCAAGTGTCTCCCTCTTCCGTGGCCAGGTGCAACTCCTCTAGCGGCTGCCTCGACAACGCGTCGGCCACTACGTTCATCTTCCCTCGTCTATAGCGTACGTCGAACTGGTATTGCTGGAGGTCAAGAGCCCATCGGGTGATTCTACCGGAGGGACTTTCAATTGAGTTCAGCCATTTCAAGGCCAGGTGGTCTGTCACGACCTCGAAGTGGTACCCCTCCAGGTAGCATCTCAGCTTCCTGATGGACCATACTATGGCCAAGCAATCCTTTTCCGTCGCGGAGTAATTCTGCTCCGCCGGCAGCAGTTTACGGCTCGCGTACGCTATCACCTTCTCCTGATCGGCGATGGTCTGGGTCAGCACCGCTCCCAGGCCGAAATCACTAGCGTCGGTCTGGAGGGTGAACCTTTCCTCAAAGTCCGGGCACGCCAGTACCGGGGCTGTGGTGAGCTTTTCCTTGAGTAGTTCTAACGCAGCCTGCTGTTCCTGGCCCCAATGCCACTTGACGCCCTTTTTGAGTAGAGTGGACAGCGGCAGTACCCGATCGGCGAAGTTCGGCACGAACCTTCGGTACCAAGATGCCATGCCGATGCACTGCCTCAGCTCCTTAAGGTTGGTCGGTGCATTCAGGTTCTGTATCGCCTCCACTTTCGCTGGGTCCGTCCCGATGCCGTCCCCGGTAACCATGTGGCCCAAATATCGCATCTCCTGCCGAAAGAAATCGCACTTCTTGCGATTGACCCTCAAATTAGCGGCTCGCAGGCACTGGAAGACCTCCTTCAGATTGGTCACGTGTTGTTCTTTGGTTTCCCCGACGACTATGATATCGTCCAGGTAGGCAAAGGCGCACGGCTCCAACTCCGGCCCGATTACGGTATCCAACGCCCTCTGAAATGTGGCACTGGCTGAGTGCAGCCCGAAGGGCATCACGCGCCACTGGAACAGGCCTCTTCCCGGCACTGTAAAAGTCGTGCATTCCCTACTATCTAGGGCCATCGGGATTTGCCAGTACCCATTTTTCAGGTCCAGCGTGGATATGAACTTCGCTTTTCGTAGTTTTTCCAGGATGTGGTTTATCCTGGGTGTAGGGTATGCGTCCGGGACAGAGTGTGCGTTGAGCTGCCTGAAATCCACGCACATACGCCACTCCCCGGTCTTCTTCCGCACCAAGACTATCGGGGCACTGTGAGGGCTTCGTGACGGTTCCACGGCCTCCGTTTCCAACAGCTCATCGACCTGTTTGTCGATCACCCTTTGCATGGCCGGGTTCTTGGTATAGTAGCGCTGCTTCAGCGGCTTGTCATCCCTCATGATGATCCGGTGCTCTGCGATATGGGACACGCCCTGGAGTCCCTCAAATGCTTCGAGCTCCGCCTCCAGGAACGCCTGCAGTTCGGCTTCCAAGTCCTCGGGCCACGGACAATCCTTACCCGGGTCATTGTCCCTTTCCTCCATCCACTCGGGTGTCAATACCTCGTCCCCCTGGTCCCCTTCCGGGGGCTTCTGGCGGACCGGCCGCTCCGCCTGGTCTCCTTGCCGCCGCGCCTCTTTCTCCGTCGCCGTACCTTCGGTGTCGGTTGGCGCCTTTCCTGATTCCTCTGGTGGCGTGGGATACATCGTGGAGAGCTGGGCCTCCGTTTCCCCGAACTCCTCCTTACCCATTCCCGCCTTTTGCCCGATCGCCGTCCCTCCAGGGGCCGCTGTCGTTCCTATGAGCAGCCTCTGCGACCCGCATTTCACCCGTGTCCCCACTGCGCACAAAAAGTCCATCCCCAGAATCAATGGCTCGACCATCGACGGCATCACCAGGAGTGACAGGCTCACCACTTGCCCCCAAGCCCCGATTTCCGCTCTGAGCGATCGGTTGGTGTCTAGGCAAGAGCCGTCTGCCCGTCTTATGCGCGTCCTCGCGGTCTCCATCTCTACCACCGCTGACAACGTTCGGGCACATTCCTCATTCGCGAAACTTCGCGTCGCCCCGGTGTCGAGCGTGGCGGAGATGGGGCGACCCCCAATCTCCACCCTTGCCACGATCCGGCCCCCTCGACCCTCAATCGGTCTCCGCTCCCCGGGCCTGCCTCTATTATGCCTCCACTCGGTCCCGACCGGAGTGGGGCTGGGATCCGTTTCCCAACCCTCCCCTTGAGCAGCACTCTCTGGTCAGCACGTTCCGTTTCCCACAACCTACGCAGAAGAGGATCCAAGGATTCGGGCATTCTCGAGCGTAGTGGTCGTTCTCGGCGCACCTACGACACGCCCTTCGTGGGTCATAGGGTTGCTCGTCGGCTTGAGTAGTCGCGCGATGAGCCATCTCGGCGTTCCGAGTCATTCCCGGTCCCTCGTGGAACGGGTTCTGCCTTCCCCGCACCCCCCATCTGTCACTCGTTACATTAGGGTGTTCAATCGGCCCCGCCTCAAAGCCAGGATCTCTCTTCCTTATGTATTCCACCTCGGCCGCCCTCTGAGTGAGCTGGCTGAGATTCGCGTAGTCGCTCGGCCGGATAAACATTTTATACATGGCCGCCATGTTATCGTATACCCGAGCGAGCCTCTTCTTGGTATCGTACCCCGCCTGGTGCATCAAGGATTGTATCGCGATGGAATACTGCAAGAAGGTCTTTCCTTTGCAGGCGGACGCGAATCTCGTCCTCGAGCTTCTCGTAGTACCGCGGGGGCAGAAAACTGTCCAGGAAACCCTCCCGGAAAGTCGCCCACGAACCTCGACGCAGCCCGCTGGCCCGCAGCCACAGTGCGGCGGCGTCAACGCAGAGTTCGTTCATCGCACTGGGCATCTCATCCTCGTCTATCCTGTGCGAAATCATCCTCTCCTCTACCTTTTCTATGAAAGACAAGGGGTCCGTCAGCCCGTCGAAGCGTACTCCCCATTTCCGCACGATCTCGGGGACCAACCTCTGATTCCTGGGTGGTCCCCACTCCCGAGTCCTCGGTTCGTCGGGACCAGCATGACGGTCCCCCCTTTCCGGCACGTTCTCCGCCGTCGCGGGCCTTGCCTCGCTCCTAAAGGAGCTCGGTACCTCGTCTAACTTAGGCACTGGCAATGGTGATCTGTTCGCTTGGAAGGCGGGTAGAATCAGAGAGGAGTACGACGCCGTACGACGCGCGGGTACTCTCAACGATGTCCCTATCTCCAGCTCCGACTGGTGTAGGGGCGTCCTCTTCCACAGACCGGACGGTCCCCCTTCCTTCTCATCGGCCTCTATTCTAATATACTGGGCTCCTAACTTGGCTATCAAGTCCCATTTCTCGGCCGTGTGGCGCCCCTGGGATATACAGTGGGCCACCCGTTTACGCAGCTCGTCCACTTCCCCGCACAATCTATTTCCAATTCCAGGGCCATGGCGATCAACTCGTCGCGCCGCCTCCGGTACACCCACCCTACACCAATGCCTGGATTCGGAGTTCGTTTCTCGGTTAGCAGGTGTGGATCCACGGCTCGCTCATCCCCTTCCATTTTTGTCTGGACACTGTCCAAATTTCCCTTCCCAATAACTTTTGTCGCTCGCGCAACCGAATCGTCCCACTGTGTGGGCCCTGCACGCACACGGCAAAGTCCACTAACACCCACGCGATTTTCCGTCGATCGGATCTGCCTGCAG
The DNA here is from genome assembly GCA_963969585.1 of Drosophila helvetica. Classification (NCBI taxonomy): domain Eukaryota; kingdom Metazoa; phylum Arthropoda; class Insecta; order Diptera; family Drosophilidae; genus Drosophila; species Drosophila helvetica. The sequence goes on along the minus strand of OZ018401.1, from coordinate 27,252,076 downwards.
CTGTGCGCTGGTACCGTACGTTTTTCGGGTCCGCTTTACTCTCTCGCTCCGTTTAGCTAACTGTGCACCGTCGGTCACTCACCCGTCAGCCGCGGTGTAGAGACCGAATCAACCCCCGTCGAGCAACTCCGTTATGCTCATCAACCGTCTCTCTCACTCGACGCTGAGCCACCGCCAAATATACGAGACCCGCCGGGGGAGGGGAACCTAAACTGGGGGGGGAAACGAAATGCTACCACGGTCGCGCACCCAAATCGTTTCAGCTTCGCGATGCTGAAAAAGAATTTATATGCAATGAACAAAACGGGAGAGGGGTAACATAAACGGGGGGGAATTAGAGCGCTAGCGCTTAGCCTCTACCTCGTCTCTCCACAGCCTCTCCTTCTTGTTCCCCCGCCTACCGGGCCACGATGCGCGCGGGTGGAATGGAAGAATGACCGATTGTGACAAATTTTCGGTTCTTTACGCCGACAATTTGACACCCTTTGCCGTCTCAACGTCCCTGCTCGGGCGCCACTTGTAAGGAAGCCACTGGCCGGGGAGATAGAACTCAGGCAGCCAGGGTCCGTCACAAGAAATTTATAATTCTGAGACGTCAAGACGGGTCAGGTCTATGGGCCTCTTCCCCTCGCGATCGCACTTCCCGTTTAGCTCGGTGGCTCTGCCCCTAGACTATCTATGGTGAGGGCGGCCTACACTGACGGTCGGTCGGTGGCAAGGGAAAGGGAGGTAGGGTCTATCGGGGACCAGTAAGGGACTGAGACTCACCACTGGGTATTTGTCCGCCCCGAAATAAGGTTCAAACGCCGAGCAGTTTTGTATACGGTTTATTCTTACTTCCTGTTGCTTGCTTCTCCTGTAGTTCACAATTTTCACTTTTCTCACTCTCCGCGAGGCCACTAATCACTCTCCTGGCTGCGCACTGACTGTCCCTCTCTCCTCGCCGATCGTCCCGAGGCCTGGCCTTCGGGCGGTGATCGGCTACGCTCTTGGCATGCGCAGTGCGCTGTGCGCCGCTATTCTCCTGCTGCCTCTCTGGGCAACTCAAATTTTCGCTTCATGCGACTCTTATATTATGCTTAATCCTATGCCTTAATTCTACTTAATATAATAATAACAATTGGAAATAATAATGTAATAATAATAAGAAACAATAATGCAATAAGGCCGTTGCTCCTCGCGGGCTTATGTCTCGCGCCCCCGTGGGTCCCTGCCGCTTCATGCGGGCCTCTGGTTCGCACGGGGGCGGGTCGCTGCCGTCGTCCTACGTGCTCCTCGCGGGCTTACGTCTCGCACCCCGTAGGTTCCTGCCGCTCCGTGCGGGCTTCTGGTTCGTACGGGGTGGGTCGCTGCCGCCGTCTTGTATGGCGGGAGCCCCGGGCTCCGGCCTTACAGTATCTGTTGGCTTGCTTTGCATTTTTCGGTCATTCCCGTATATTGCGCTCGGTACTCTTTGCGATCATCTTCCCGCTAGAGACGTTGGCCGCTCTTACATATAGGGTCGCATATAGCTGTTGGCTTGCCTTTCAGTGCTCGGTCGTTGTCGTCTATTGCGCGCGGTACTCTTTGCGATCATCTTCCTGCTAGAGACGTTGGCCGCTCTTACATATAGGGTCGCATATAGATGTTGGCTTGCCTTGCAGTGCTCGGTCGTTGTCGTCTATTGCGTGCGGTACTCTTTGCGGTAATCTTCCCGCTAGAGACTTTATTACGCGTGGCACTCTTTCCCATCACCTTCCCTCAAGAAACGTTTGCTAAGCTACGCTGCCATGGAGATGCATAGTGAGCTCGAGGAATTGGATTGCCGCGATTTTGGCAGTGGTTTGCGCGACAGGTTTCAAACAATGTTCCGTATGCTGAAGCCTTCGATTACGCGTGAAATCGCCCGGAATAGTGCACACATGCCACCTCATTCTACCTTTGCTGGAGGAAATACTACTACTGAGTTTGCTTGCCCCCAGTTTCTACATCGCCGTAGACAGCTACCCCTTCCGCCTGTACAATTGCCAACTTTCAGCGGTGGGTATGCGGACTGGAGGGATTTTTATTCCATGTTTGTTACCATCATCGACAGTTATCCTGACTTAACCAACATAGAATGGTTCCAGCATTTGCGTTCCTGTCTGCGGGATGTGGCATTGGAGATTAATCGGTCGCTGGAAATAACGGATGACAACTATAGCGTGGCATTAAATTTATTGGAAAAAAGGTTTAATAATTGACGATTGATTTTTCAGGCACACATCAACGAGATCTTGGCGCTTCAAGCTGTGGAACCTGGGTCAGTGGTTATGCTTCGGGAGCTTTCGGAAAAATGTAACGCTCATATGCGTGCGCTTCAACGGTTTGGGCACTACTGAGCAGATCGCAGGATGCATCCTCGTGTAGGAGCTGCTCCGCAAACTGGATCCAGTGACCCAAGCAAAGTGGGAGGAGCGATTCGAGGACCCAGCGTTTGCGAACGTGATTCCGTCGTGGGAAACTATGGCCTCGTTCCTTGAGCAGCGATCCACGTCATTGGAGACATCGGATTTCGCGCATCCTATGCGCCAAGCAGTCAGGTGGGCAAGAATAAGCAGCATAATAATTCTAAGTCCGCCTTGCTTGCAGCTAACCAAACCTCAAGCTGTGTGTTTTGCAATGATAGCACTCACGAAGTCCAATACTGTTCAAAATTTAAAGCATTGTCCCCCGCAAATCGTCATATAGAAACCAAGCGGCTTTCCTTGTGTATAAACTGCCTTAGAACAGGGCATCGAACACCTCGTGCACCTCGAGCCACTGTCGCACCTGCGGGGGTTAGCATCATACTACCCTGCATTTCGGCAACCCTGAAGCGGCTGCAGCCCAAGGGAAAACAGCGCCAATTGATGCTCCCTCTCCGTCCACGTCGTCCCAGCATACCACTGAACCCTCTGCTTCAACATCTATGTCTACTACTCTTGTTGCTCAGGATCTCAGCAATGATGATGTACTATTGCCCACGGCCACCGTTTTGGTCAAAAATCAATCTGGAGACTTCATTTCTTGCCGAACGCTGCTAGATTCCGGTTCTGAGCTGCATTTAATAACTTCCCGTTTCGCAAATCGGCTTCAGCTTCCGACGACAAAATCGTCTATTACAGTCTCGGGAATAGGCGATTCCAGCTTCATCACCGGTGGATTGTCGGTCAATATTAGCTTGCACTCCCGCTGTTCGAACTACTCCACTCCCATTGCTGCTTTTATCGTACCCAACATAACCGATCGCCAGCCAAGCCTTGATATGGACATTTGCAACTGGAACATTCCTTCAAACATACCACTCGCAGATCCGGGATTTAATATATCTCACGGCATCAATCTGTTAATTGGAGCAAAACTTTTCTTGGAGCTCCTGTGTGTTGGACAAGTCAAGCTGCTGCCAGGATTACCGTTAATTCAGAAAACTCGTTTGAGATGGGTCATGTCTGGATGTTGTGGCCGGTACACTGGCTCTTCGTTGATGGTTTCATGCGCTCCTGCCTTATCTTATAGGAAAACGGCTCATCGAAAGGTTTTCCTGGTCAAGTTTCCCCGAATTCAATCCCCACGATTCCTGGGTTGTAATCTTCAAAATCAAATCCATCGCCGTTACCTGTACATAGATGACTCGGAATGCGACTCTCACTTTCAGGAGTCCAATAGGATTTTGTAGATACGAATTGGACCTTTATCCAGACATCGATGCCAATTGGGGCATTCGGTGGGGCCTGCGGAATCTCTTTTGAATTTGGACATTGACAGCGATGTCTCTATACCGCTGGAACCAGCTTCGGAGCCGGCTACTGATCAACGTATATCCTCGTTTTTTAATCATCAATCATCGTCGCCTCCCTGCAGAGGCGCATTTCCTGACTTGTCAACCAAAAAACAGCACTACGTCAAGGCAAACGTTCCACATCCGACTGATATTCAGTCGCATAGAACTCTTCCAGCTGATCCGAGCGAGCCCACATGCTTGGCTTACTCATCTCAAGCCTCGTTGAACTTTGCTGGCAGTCATACAGTCATCCCACCCAGGAAGCATCCAGTTGAGCAAATTCCCGAATCAACTTTCATCAAGGATCATAAGCAGAATCTTCGCGCTGGACTTCGAGCTTTTCTTGGACTAAGTCCATCCCCATATTGGTCTATTGGATCTGCAATGGAGCTTTGGGGCCACATCTTGGCCTTGACTAATTCTAAATTTTTAGTTTCAATTACAGAGAGTCCTACCGATCTGGATGTGCTAATTTAAGCACATTTGAAAGGCGGCCCTCTCTCTTCGCTTGCTGAGCCTAATGTGATCAGCTCAAGTTATAACAACCAATCATATCTCGGGCAATGCGTCGCTTACATGGTTGCATATCGTCGCTGCAGCATCGCTCAAAACGTTTTCCTTTCCCTCGCTTGCCAGATAATGATTTGGCCAAGAATGAGATCTGTCTCGCATCAATAGGTCGAGTCACCTCCCTGAGGACGAGGAGTTGGTGTTTCCCGAGTTGCTGTGCTAAAGTGAAGATGACAACAGCAGTGATAAATCGAATTGATTGTTCCCGCATATGCTTATGCACGTCAGCGGTGTTCTTTCTCCTCTTTATATCGCCTCTTTCGATCTTCGCACTCGGCTTAGCAGCAGCCCGAGCTGTTTTACTCTCGCCTTTATCGCGCTCTCTCGCTCTCTTTAAACATTGCTAGATAGGGCATGGCAATTAGGCCGCCAGCCTTTGCAATCTTTCGGTAACTGAGCTTCGTCGCCACCGGGATAAATTAATATCCATCGGTCATACCACAACATTGTTCTATACACATATACAATAAATCACTCTTGTTTTTTGAACGCTTGACTTTATTTAAACTTTACTTCACAACAGCTGGTGAAAAAACTCACTAGCTTAACAAGGTTTATAGACGAAATTTTAAGCAAAGCAGTTTCACCAAGGGTTTGCGAAACTGGCTCCCACTTTTTGAAAGGAAAATTAGGAAAAGATTAGGCAACAGCTTCTACGAGTTAGAAGATTGTCAAGGCCGGTTCATCGGTAAATATCACGCAAAAGACATAAAACAGTGAATAGTACTACAAACCCGACTCAGCATGGCAATAGCACTCCAATCGTGGATCCCGCTATGGTTGTAAAACCCCCCAAAGTGTGATTTCAGTGGGGGGATGTAATATTTGACGCTTGTCGTGCCGTTTAATTTTTGAATATAAACGGTAAGTTGAAATTACCGCCTAAAACTAGGCCATAACCGAATTGTATTTTTTGATCGTAGGAGCTTTAGAAAGCTTCTGATCATATGCGATCAGATCATTGCCACGAAGTGGCAACGCTGTTCTACTCGTCTATTAGCTATTGCGTTTAATTTTATTAGCAATTCTTTGCCTGAAATCTGTATAACAGAACAAGAACGAAGGAGAGTGGAAAAAACCCGTGGGCTACTATACTTCATAGTCCAGGCATCGATCTCTTTCTCTTCGTCGTGGATTAGCGGATTAGTGGATTAGCACCACTAATTCTGGCCTGGAAGCCACCGATCTACGTACATGCGTGTGTGCACAGCCCGGACTTAGGGTGTTCCACGCTTAACGGAGTTGAGCCGCCGCCACGATCAAAGTTCGGCTGGCCGTATAGACGTGCTAATAACGTGATCGCCCTCCCGTAGGTGCACATGGCGCTACGGTGAATGGATGCCTTGGCTAGGTGCCGCGGATAACGAGATTTTCCCGACCTCCTACTGGCTATATGTTCAGACCAGTTGATTGCCGTACCTAAAAGCCGCATGCGTCGACCCGAAGGGAACATAACCCCAACGCCGTCACCTCAGACCATTGCCCCGCGCCTTGACTGCTTTCTGAGGCGTAGCACAATTCAGCAAACCTAAACTGGACCAGCGTACAGTTGGCAGGAAAATTGCCGGTGTTCATCCATGGTCCGAGTCCCAGCAGCAGTTGATTTATTTAAGACTGTAGTGATGTTACTTAGGACCTGATATGAGCCTTTTTTGAGAGATTCTGATTAGTTGTGGATAACAATAGATTACATTTCAAAAGATGTAAATTTGAATTAAAAAATTTTGCCACTTTAGTGTAAAAATTGAATACGAAAGAGAGAAATCATGTCCAGATCAAAGTGCATTCGATTAATTTGGATCCTCGTACTAATCATATTATAATACACAGAAACACACCATCATCTTAACATTTATTTACACATTCATTTAATCATTCATCTACTTATCCATGTACTCGTCCAAAGCATTACAGCGAACACAAGGAAAGATCTTTCTGCGTGGAGCCACATGAATCCCAGTATCGTAAGTGATTCATCTATCCATTGATATCGAGCCATGAGAAAATGAATCTTTTAGTTTGCCTACCTCGTGTTGGTCTTCCACCATAAACGAGTTTCCCGAATACCTATGCACTTTGCGAACAATTTCCAAATGACCGTATGTCAGGAATATCTTTGTTCCTATTCTTAACTTGAATTTCTTGAAATCAATCCGACGGCATGAAGTGTACGTTATCCGCTAGTTTATATTTTCTAATAAGTAATTTTAGGCATTTTTCATAACCACATTTATCATTATTCACATATATATCTAGTTCGTAGTCCCATTGAAACCATTTAACTCCCCCTAGGTTACTCTCGTCCATATTTTATCCATTCTCTCTAATGCTTTACGTTATTTACCTCACCCTGAATGCCTAATTATGAAGTTTTCAAATAAATTAAGTTTTGATATGAACCGAGGTTAAGATTATTTGATAGAAACCATGCAGCTTCGTTTAGCAGGGACATGATCACCGGCCGCGTTGTTGGAGGGATCCTTTACGCGTAATACAAATGGAATATAAGGATCATGGAAAGGTGGGCGTGCTCGCAATTTGGCAATCATTCATACAACAATGCCTGGACGGATGTTATTCTTCCCCTTCTTCCTTTCAATGCTGATCCTGCCCATTGACCTTCTTTATTCCCCCTCCCATTCCCCTTTCCACATTCGTACGCGATTTTTATTTTTTTTTATTTTTATTGCTACTTGATACACACCCCGCCGACCAGAGATAAAAGCCGAAGCCAGCGCGTGCTTCCCACTCCAATTTATTTTTCATCTGCTCAGAAAACCTGCACGTTGTATGCTACAGGATGAAGAAGAGATCTAGCCCAGAAATCCCCATTTCGAACTTTCCGAAGAAGAGCTGCAGATGGAAGCCAGAAAGCAATCGGTCGGACTGACTGTGGCCGCAAAAACAAATGATTTAGTAGACGTAATAGAGGGATACTCCTCACACCTCAAACTGCTAAGAGTGTTCGTTTTCGTTTTTCGCTTCATCCAAAAATGCAAGGACAAAAGTCTCAAATTTGAAAAAATTCCGTCACCCCTAGAATAAGACGAGGCGTTTCTAAAAATTGTCGAAATCGTACAAGAAACCGAGCATCAGGAAGCAATTGAAAGGGTTCGTAAAGGCACCAGGTTAGGCCCCAGTCTTCAGCGCTTGGATCCCTTCATCCATGAAGAGGCAGGGACTTGGTGCTCTTTTTCGTTGTAGCGAGTTGGGGGTCGACTAGTTAACACTCCTATGTCATATAATGCAAAGTTTCCCCTGTTATTGACAAAACGCTCGCAGTTTGTGCAGACCTATGTTCGCTATCTGCATCAAACGAAATTTCATGCCGGCCCACGAGCACTCGTGAGTATCCTCAGACAGCGTGCTGACCGTGCTGATCGGGATGGAGGTGGTCCTGGACTCGCGTCCGCTTGGACCCCTAAGCCCAGACCCAAGCGACGGAGAACCGCTAACTCGCACCCCCAGCACCCAGGACACCGGAACAGGAGGGTCTGAGTTGCTTAAAGCGATGGCGGCTTGCCTCGTCAGCCAGGCAAATGTTCTGGCAGCGATGGTCCCGGGAGTATGTGCAGGGCTTGCAAATACGATGCAAGTGGTACCAGGAGCAGCTGAACGTCCAGGATGGAGAGCTCGTCGGGAGGGTCGTCGCCACAAACGCCGGGCAGGACGGAAAGGTCAGGGTGGTCGACCTAAGGACAAGTGGTGGAGCAGTTTTTAGAAGGCCAGTCCCCAAACTGGCTCTTCTGCCAATAAGTTGAAGCCTTCCAGGCCTTCAACGGGCCCGGTGTAGCATCGAGCTCCCTAATTTTGTAGGATAGTGTCATAGATTAAGGCGAAGCGGGAGCTAAGAGAGCTCTCTCTCGCTCTTGGTGAATTTGCCCCGCTTCGCTACACTAGTCAGTTTTAAAATCGAATTGTATTGAAGCCAAAAAATTCGTTGAAAATACTTGAAATCGAACGCACATAAGCTCATATTCTCGTCTCATTTTTTTCCGCTATTAAATCAATTAATTTGCACCACCCAATAATTCGGTTTTTTTATTTTTAAAAACTATTCCAAAATTTCACCTCCTTTATGCTAAAAACACTGGAAAAGCTGTTGGATGGACACATCAGGAATGAGGTGGGGGGACTGATGTCGACCAACCAGCGTGCTTATACCAAAGGGAAATCGGTGGAGACAGCACTACATTCGCTGGTAGCTACCGTCGAGAAACCTCTCCACAATAAAAAGTATGCACAGGGAGTATTCATCGATATATTCGAAGCATTTAATAACGTAGCCACGAACGCAATAATGGAACGCCTTGAAGCGACCCACATACACCTAGCAATCAACTTATGGATTAACAACCTCCTGAGCTGTAGACGAGTGCAATCAGAGTAGGGCACCGCTTCCACGGTAAAGGAAGCACATAGAGGCACACCTCAGGGTGGAGTCCTGTCACCCCTCCTGTGGAATCTGGTGGTCGACGACCTCATCAAGAAATTCGAGAGGAAGGCCCCCAAAATAACAGACGACATAAGCATAATTATTACGGGTGTATGTCCATCGACCCTCAGCTCCATATTGGAACGAAAACTCAGGGAGATATGTGAGTGGACGGACGAAGTTGGACTCGATATCAACGCGGACACGACGAACCTCATCCTCTTTACAAAGAGGTACAAGGTACCGGTATGGATCCCCCCGAAAATCAACCAAACAAGGCTTACCCCGAAAACACATGTCAAACACCTCGGCACAGTACTGGATAGCAAGCTCGCATGGAAACCCAATGTAGTGGAAAGGTGGAAGAAGGCCACCATTGCGCTTTTCATCCAAGGCGATGCTAAGAGGCACACGGGGCCTGTCACCCACTCCAATGAATTGGATCTACACTGACGGCTCCAAGATGGAAGGAGAAGTAGGAGCGGGCTTATTTTGCACAAGCCCCGAATTAAGGTTGTCATATACTATCACTATCTATCAGCACCTGCAGACTGCTAGTGCTGCGGCGCCAAGCTGGTCATCACCAACAGAGACAGCTGTAGGGAATGTGATGAACCCGGGGCTATCGAAACCCTGGAACATCACATCTGCAACTGCTCGGCTCTTTCACGGGCAAGGAAAAGATACCTAGGCGCACCGGAGATGGCATCACTGGAGGATGCCTCCAAGAGGACGCCGGGGGAATCACTTGCCTTTGCTAAGCACACCTCGATTCTTGAGAACTTCCAAACCTCACCAACAACACCGTAAAGGTCCATTCACATCCTGATAACTAAGGGCCTTATTGGCCTATGATAGTCCCCGCTGAGTGACGTCCAGGTTAACCTTTACCTAATACTGGAAAGGCAACGATATCTACTTGAAAAGAAAAGGTGATGGGCTCGAGTAGAAAATATGAATATGTCGTCATCGACAATCGTTTATCGACATCAACATGAAGAAGACCAATAGCTTGGGGAGTTCTGCCAGGAAAGTGACAGCCGGCTAGGTAATTGCAATATGGAAAACAAATTTAATATCATTGAAGCCGATTATATGGATATTTTAACTTATCAATTTTATACCCGATACTTTATTTATTTATTTTATTTATTTATTTTTAGTTTGATAGATACTGATTTATCCAATATTGCGGAGCTTTCTATGTTCATTGTCGTTCTTCAGCGCCACAGAGCCAATAAATAACACATTCCGGCTTGTTTTCTGACAAAATTTGAATTTCCAACAAATTTTTTTTGTAAACAAACACAAAACAGTGTAACCGTAGAGCATGCACATGTGGTCATACTGGTCACACAGCAAAATATAGACTACTTTCTGTCGCAAGAAAATTTTGCTTATCTGAGTACTAGGCTTCAGTGTAGGCCTTGGACACAACGAATATATTCCGTATTGTGCGATATTCCGAAAAGGATCCCAGACAATAAAGCGCTATGGCTATCCTTTTCTACAAAAGGATTGCCTGTCGAAAATGCGTAATCCGAAATCCTGCTTTCGGAGATTAGGCAGCAGTCCCAAAAGAATGTCGAAAGTATTCCTCTTCATGCGGAAGTTGTCTTTAAAAAATGCGTTGAAGTTGTTTACAATATCTTCCTCCCAAAATGAACCATATCGTGGCTATTGCAATTTAGAATAGATTATTTAATTGAAAAGAGAACATTATCACCCCTTTTTTAACAAGGGTTCAAGCGCGTGGAGGACATTGCAATTTCAAGACAAATTGTGACTCCTCTGCAAATGACCCCGCCGCTTCCATGCGTTGCAAAAGATTATCTGCACCACCGCAGATAAAAGAATCAATTCTTTTTGTGTTATTTTGCTCACAATCAATTTTTATAACCGGTACTCGAAAAGTAAAGAGGTATATTAGATTTGTTGAATAAATGGATGTGTGTAACACCCAGAAGGAAACGTTTCCGACCCCATAAAGTATATATATTCTTGATCAGCATCAATAGCCATGTCTGTCTGTCCATCCGTCCGTCCGTCTTCATGAGCGCCTATAACTCAGAGACTTTAAAAGCTAGAGCAACAAATCCAGACTCCTGTTCTATCCTAACCTCAACAAACCTGTCCTATCACACTGTTACAAGTGTATTTCAAAATTTCGCCCCGCCCCCTTCCGCCACTCAAAGGACGACAATCTGTGTCATGCAAAATTTTAAAGATACGAAAAATCTATAAACGCAGAATCATAGACCATATCTATCAGAGTGTTGAATCTGGATCAGATCGGATCATAAATATAGCCACAATGAAGAAAACCATTTCGAAATGCATCGGTCCCTCTCGCTCTCTCTCACACACCGGTGTGGTTGCTACGCCTGATCGAATTTTTTGACTCCTAGATTTCAGAGACTATACGAGCTAGATCCACCCAATTTTCTATCCAAGCTCCTGTGATATCAAACCGAGGCGAGTTTGTTTCAAAACTTGGCCACGCCCCCTTCCGCCCATACAAGGGATGAAAATCTGAGGAATCCACAATTTTGAAGATACTGGAAAACCAGAAACACAGAATCATAGAAAATCTATCAGAGTGTTGAATCTAGATTGGATCGGATCATTAGTATAGCCAGAAGGAACAAATGACATTTCAGTGGCCTTCGAAGCGCAGACTCATTCCCGCTCTCTCTCTCGCACACAGCCGTGTATGTATATGTAGGAAGTAGATGTAGACATGTAGAAACATTTTTATTAAATTTTTGCAGCAAAATTTGATCTCTCATCAGCTGTTTTCAAGACGCAAAAAACAGGCTATCAGTTGGCATTTTGGCTCTTATTTGGCGATAGTGTTTATCGACTATCGACACTTCCATTTGATGATAATCCGATGCGATCTATCAGTGTTAGATGCCAGCCAGCAGAACGAAAAAAACTTGTCTATATTTCAGTGCTTATTGCATATTTTAATTTAAGAAAAATAATAGTTGTGAACACATACACGAGAGCAAAAAGTCAGGCTAACACATACGTACATACTTTCTTTTGGGGTGACATTTGTTTTACAGAGTCGCATTGCAATAACCATAGAATAACGATACATATCGCTAAAATCAACACCATCGACTATTGGTACTTCCGCCGCTATGTTGATAGTTCCTTCTCCAAATCATAAAAATGAGCATATGTGCATTTTATTGAAGAAGATGCGGAAAGAATTCTATAAGCAAAAAGATCATGACGTGTGGCTTCAAAGTCCGGAATTCAACGACTGGATGCGCAACGATGTGATGAACACATCTCGCTTGTTTTGCAACTACAGCAAAAATCATATGTGTAACAGGAAAACTTTCTGATCTATATACACATGCCGCAACAAAAAACATTTGAGTGCTGCCGGTAGCTTAGCGCATACAAATAAACTTTACTTTCCTACACTAAACTTCTGAACAAGAAGTAGCTATTTGCCTATCTGTTGCTCAACGTAACAAGAACGAGAACGTAACAATCAAACATATAAAGGTGCATCGCACAAAATGAACAAGTATAATTAAAAATGTGTTGGTTCCATATTTTCGTGATAATTTGGGTGAGGATATTGGGGATGCGAAGTTCAGTTTTTTGCTAGATGAATCTACATGCATTGGCACAACGAAGTTACTTGGTAAGTACTTACACATTAGATTTACATTAAACCGCTCATGCTGTTTCTGAATTTCATGTTCACAGGTGTTTTTATCAACTATTTTTCATTCAAGCGTTCGGAAGTGGTATCAACATTTTTAAACCTATGCCAATTGAAAGGCGTTGATGCCCCTTCAATTTTTAGAACGTTAGAAATTAAACATTGGCGATTTAATCGGCATTGGAACCGATAACGCCAGCGTTATGATTGGTCTTAATAAGGGTGTTGACACTGAGCTAAAAAAGGATTCACCTTCTCTTCTGTTGGTCAAATGTGTTTGTCATTCAGTGCTGTAAATAAGCTGTGAACGACGCGTCGCGACGCATGAAAGGAAACACTATCCCGAAATTTTGAATTTGTAGTCTATAGAATATAACTAATTTATTTATTTCGTACCGTCAAATTCAGTATAAACGGATGTACAAATCAATCCATAAATAATGATAAGGTACTGTTGCATCGATCATAAAATAAAAGTGGCTGTAACGCGGATTATTGATCAGTGGGAAGAGCTGAAAGTATTTTTCGAGCAGGCCAAAAATAAAGAAAATTGTCATCAGGCCGAAACTTTGCACACGATGTTCAAGGATAGGACATATGTTGTATATCATATCTTTTTGAAACTCATCCTAGATGATCTGCAAAATTTAAATACATGTTTCCAAAGCAAAAATCCAAACAAAATAAAACTGTTATCAGACATGATGTTGGTTATGAATTCATTAAAAATAAAAGTCATACCACAAAACAACAATTTGGACATATTTGAAACCGATGGTTTCGAATTGTACGTCAAAGAGGATTTATATCTGGGATATCAATTTAAAATCCTTTTAAAGAAATTGGCGTTGAGTGCCACTGTACAAGAAAATATCCGAGATATTTATACCAATTTTGTAGTTACGCTAACAAAGCAATTTAAGCAAAGCAAAAATTGAAAAATCACTTTTTTTTACGATTTTGATTTTTGTTCAGAAATTATTATGTCCTATCTCAGGCCGAGGTGGGCTCAGCTCATCCAAGATTCTACTACAAGAAATTTGTAGTCTGCAGGAACCTCTCAGAAGAAGGGGTTAACCGATCTCAGTTCAGTTTGAGAACGAAAGGAAGAAGGATAGATAAAAGTCAGAGATATGAGGCTGTAGGATATAATTATGTTTGCTCGTTGTTATCCCTGGTTTGCGAATGACTACACTATGTTAATGTTCGTTTTAGTAAGACGAATTTTCTTTATTATACGTTCGATACCTTTATCTCGACTTTTCTTTAAGAGGGAGTTGCTGTGTGGAGCAAGACTATCTTTGAATGAGGTTCTCAGCTAGGGCCCTCCTTTTGATTTCTTTATCCTTATATATGGTCTCGATCGAAACTTCGAGACTATCGATCGGTGATTTAACGTGCAGAAAAATGTGCTGTCGCAGCTCAAAGTGGTCACGTTGCGCGATCGTATCGTGAGAGCAGGAATTCTTATTGGGGAGGTGCGCAAAGGAGGAGGTGGAGTTAAATGATGATATCGGGTGGTCGACGCAGGTGTCGAAGTTCTTATGTAATGTATATATATATATGGCTATGGCAAAAAAAGAATTTAATGCCGCAGTTTACATATGCTTAAATTTTAATGAAGATCCGATTTCAATATCGGTCTCGCTGTGTCGAATAGAACATTCACCGGAATTTTTATATAATATTTTTATTTGGGGAAAGACAAAGGAATTAACTGGACAGGTTCATATTGGATTAAATATTACTAAGTGTCCGATTTCGACATCGGTCCCACGGTGTCGAATAAGACACTCGTCGCGACTCTTACATAAGAATTTAGGAGGTGGACTTGAATTAATCCCGTTGTTGCCGTTTTCCATTCTTCACTTTTCGCAAAGTGAGGGTAGGATATTCGCTCTCCGGTGCCATTTCCCAAATCTCCGTTTGTTCGGTCAGCTCCGCTTATTGAACTGGAGAGATTTCTTGGGCTTCAGCGACGGCGACGGTGTTATAGATCGTCCACTTCCGATGTTTCTGCCTCTGTACGGTGTATCTTGGCACGTTTTGGCGTAGTCATGAATGATTCTTCCGAGACGTTGGGAACCATTGGAGATTCGGGGTACTTTCGACGCCGAGTTGCTGTGGCCGGTTGCTCCTGAGCCACGGGGATTTCGACGATTTCCACGGCCGGCTTTGCCGGCCGATAACTGATTGGTTCCGCGACCTCCTGATACGTCCTGAAGAACGTGTTTATGTAACGTCCTGGTGGCGCGAAGAAGTCCACGGCCAAGTAGTGGCTCCGGACGACGCGCATTCCCCACGACGTGACCGTGTAATGGAAAGTCTCCGTTTCGAAGACGAATTGTTGGAAGAAAGGTTCCTCCGCTTCGCTTTCTTAATCGTCGTAGTGAGAGTCGTGGGGTTCCGGGATGTATCGTTCCAGATCCCTTGTGGATCTATAGACGCCTCGGCCCGTTCGAGGGTCACGACGTTGGAAGTCTTGTTCGAACATCGGGGCGAACCAGGGTGACTCGGGCTCGGGAGAGTGGTAGACGGTGGAATAGTGGGGGTGACCATAAATTCTCCTGCCGGAACTTGGACGGCCGTCGGGAAAATAGGGGTGGGCTATCCCGTGGATCTTCGGATTCGGAGGTCGACGTTTCAGTTTCCCCGTCCGAACTTTGGGATCCCGACTCTTCATCCGAAGAGTCGCTGAGATCTACGATCTCGATTGGTTCCGATGTTTTCCATGTATGCATTGTAAGTTTGTTTTCCCAACTTTGACAATGTCTTTGGCGACGATTTCAGGTGTCTATCTTCTGCGGTGCAATTGTGTTTTTTGCGATATATCCCTATACTGCCCGGACCTTTTATTGCCTTATGCCGGTGCATACTATCAAGCCCGGTGTCAGTGTATTTATGTGTACATTATGATATTTGACCCGGAGTGCATAACACGGTGCGAAACTTCCATTACCTTATGTTGGCGCCGATTACAGAGCTTCGGTGTGAACTTATTTGTATATATATGATTTTATATGCTTGCTTATATATAATATGATTACCGTCTGTGCTTATGGTAATATGATTATTGTGGTATCCTAAGGGAGGTGTCTGGGTGTCTGGGGTAGGGGCGTCTTTATCTTATTACTGTCCAGAATTCGCACTCGTTACCCGATTTCTGCACCCGTGGACGAGGCATGATGCAAGAGCGCGTGGCGATATTTCGCCGAAATTTAGGAGGAGCGACGGCGGCGTGTGAATGAGATTTGTTGTCGGCCATGGTCAGTACTTCGACCGGGTTGGCGCCAGTGTCAGGTTTGGGAGACGCGGCTTTTATGTCATGGGAAGTACTCTTGTTCTTTCAGGCGATGGTATGATACCCATATAATGGAACAGAGAGGTAACGCGACGCCGAGAGTGAGTAGATAAGAGACCGTGGTCTTTAGGGTTAGCATATCGTTTAGATTGTCAATTTAGTTGAGGTTTCTCAAGCTCAACTCCCGCAGGAAGGGCAGACTGAGTCTTTCGTGGTGAGCCGTGACGTTAACTTGGGTCATCGCGGACACTACTGCCTTTCTCTTTGAGTCGCCGAGGTGATTAATATACCAGGTCCCATTAAGTGAGACCCGGTGGGAATACGTTACAAGGTACGTTCCCGAAATTTTGTGGCTAACCACTACATCGTCAATAACGGTTAAGTTAGCGTCGTTGATGACGAGAGTACCGTGATCTATCGTGACTATAGGGTCCAAATGGCCCGGTTGGGTAGCGCAGTGTGCGACGGATTCAGTTACCATCTGTTGTGCACAGGTGATCTCCTCTTGGTCTTTACAGAATGTGGCACCTACGGTTGACTCGCAAGTCCTGATTTTGAGTATCTGGGACCCACATTCTGCCACTATATATCCTTGACTGAAATCTAAGATTTTATTTTGATGTTGTACTGGGAAGATGATTAATTTTCTGCAATTTAGTTTAGGTTGGGGAAATTTTATGAGGAAATGAAGCAGATCTGGAGTCTGGAAGACACTAATGTTGGAGACTTCTAAACGTTCTACTAGCGTTATGTTATCCAATTGCATTTCGTTCAACTCTCCGATATCTGTACTGTCTAAGAGGGCCGGACTGATCATGTTTTCCTTGGCTAACGTTAATCCCAGGATTAGGTTTTCCAGATCAGTTATAATGATTCTATTCTTAGCGAGGATTGTTTCTACTAGTTGGATCCTCTCAGAGTCGTTTGATTTATGTATCACGTTCATGAATTGGATCAGTTCGTTAAGTCTTTGTTGTGTCTTGGAGTTGATCTCCATCTGCTGGCGTTCTGATTCGATCAGTTGTCGCTGTTTGAATCTAACCTGCTCCCAATCGTTGGAGTCGAGTGTTCCTGCTAAGCCTTTTAACGCTGTCCCGAGTAGATTTATACTCCTGGCTTCTCTGTGGTGGACTTTGAGAATGGCCACCAAATAACGGATATGCTCCAAGTCGGTCGTTAACACTTGAGCCATACGTGCGACCGTGAATAGTTCGGCGACCTGCTCAGTCTGGTCGATGTAGACCTCGTATGACGTGACGTTCGTGGTGTGATGTAGATATCCAGGATTCTCCCAGATTACGATGTCGCCATCCACGATCGGGATATAGTCCGCGTTCGTATAATCGTTTAACTTGACTACGGCCTGCGTCGAGGTGCACAGAACGAGTAAAACTATCAGGGCGGACATGATGCGTAGAAGGTATTGACGACGATGAACGAACGGATTTTGGGGTTGTTTTTTTAGTGGAGTGGAGCGTCAAGAAGGTTTCGTTGATGTTAAGCCGGTTTGTTCTTCGATGGGTCGACGGGTGATAGACTGACCCTATCCTGGGTTGGAATTATCCTAGTTGGAGTGGAAGTTGATTCTGTCCTCACTCGGGGTTGTCCTTGCTGACTGATGGTGGTTTTATCGTTGGCCGGAATTGTCTTCGCTGGATGGAGGTGGTCTTGACTGCTTCGTTGGGGTGACGAGGGCGTACTGATCGAAGAACGTCCGAACGTTGATTTAAAGGGCTCCCCTGCGGCAAATAATGCTGAGGTCGCATTCTGATTGGCACGCGTGTCTTGGATAGGGTCCTCATATTACGCTTGCGTTGCATTTGTGGTGACGTTCACATCGTCGGGAAAATCGTTCAATTCTGCGTC
Source organism: Drosophila helvetica (assembly GCA_963969585.1). Taxonomy (NCBI): domain Eukaryota; kingdom Metazoa; phylum Arthropoda; class Insecta; order Diptera; family Drosophilidae; genus Drosophila; species Drosophila helvetica. The sequence goes on along the minus strand of OZ018401.1, from coordinate 27,234,435 downwards.
GTGGAACTCTTTCAGGTCGTTGATGTTGACGACCTTTTGTTTCCTGTTACCGGGGTGTTGTACTTTTGCGATATTTGGTGACGGGAAACTTTTGACTCGGTATGGTCCGTGGAACTTGGGAGCTAGTTTAGCTGCAAATCCTGCGGCTGCGTTCGACAAATGATGTTGCCGGACGAGCACCAATGAGCCGATCGCGGGGCGCTATTGTCTGCGACGGAGATTGTAGTGCCGCGCCTGTTCCTGGCTCGCCCTTTGGATATTACTACGTACGATGGCGAACACTTCTTTAAGCCTTGAGGCTTTATCTGTGGCCGCCTCTGGGGTGCTTCTGGTACCGCGTGTGACTTCGTCGTACAAAGCGCCAGGAAACCTAGGTTCTCTTCCGTGGAGGAGAAAAGCGGGCCTGAATCCGGTGGTTTCAGAAACACTCGAGTTTATGGACAGTGACATCTCGGGTAAGAGTTCGTCCCAAGTCTTCTGATGGTCGTCGACGAATTGGGCGATCATCGTCTTCACCGTCCTATTCTCTCTTTCCGTTGGATTTTCCTGGGGACAGTAAGGGGCGGTATGTTGCAGTTTGATGCCTGCAGTTTGGAGGAATGTTTTAAAGGACCGGCTGGTAAATTGAGTGCCGTTGTCGCAGACGAATAGTTTCGGTACGCCGAAACTGCTGAGGATCCTTTCGCGGAACGCCCGTTCGAGGTTAGCTGTGGTTGCCTTCTTGAGAGTTATCAGCTCGACCCACTTGGAAAAAATGTTCAAAAATACTAGTAGCATAGTGTTCCCCCGTTTGGACCGTAGTAGTGGTCCGACGAAATCGGCGCATACAGGGGCGAATGGCTCCTCTGCCCTGCGAGTGAGCATCCGGCCCACTGGTTTGCGTTGTATGGCCTTAAACTTTGGGCAACTTACACAGTTCCGAATATAACGTCTGGCGTCTCTGTGGAAACCGGGCCAGTAATACCGTTGAGAGATCCTGGTGATGGTTTTCCGTATCCCGAGGTGTCCGGCTGTTGGTTGGTCATGGCATTCGTTCAATACTCTTATCCGATGGTCTTTCGGAACGCAGAGTTTCCATGATTCTGTTCCGTCGGGTCCGTGGCCTAAATTCCGATAGAGTTGGCCATTCTCATAGGTGTAGTCTGGATACTTTTCGGGTTCCTCATGGACCTGCTGTATCCGACGTTGTAGCCAAGGGCAGGCGGTATTCTGCTCCTCAATACGTGCGAGTGTTTCTAACGGCTGTTGCAATACCGCATCCGCGACCACGTTCTGGTTTCCGGCGCGATAATGTACGTCGTATTGATATTGCTGGAGTTCGAGCGCCCATCTCGCTACTCTACCGTATGGACTTTCCAGAGTATTCAACAATTTCAGAGCGAGATGGTCAGTTACCACATCGAAACGGTAACCCTCTAGGTAGCATCGCAATTTCCGTATCGCCCATATGACGGCTAGACATTCCTTGTCGGTAGCGGAGTAATTCTCCCCTGCTTTGTTCAGGCGTCGGCTGACATATGCTATGACTCGTTCTTTCCCGTCTATCTCCTGAGTAAGGACTGCGCCCACTCCACCATTGCTGGCGTCGGTTTGTAAACAGAACTTCACATTAAAGTCTGGGCAAGCGAGTACCGGGGCGGTGGTCAGTAGTTCTTTCAACTCATCGAAAGCGTTTTGCTCTTCTTGTGTCCACGTCCATTTCTGTCCTTTCTTTAACAATTGGCACATCGGCTGGACCACAGTGGCGAAATTCGGGAAAAATCTGCGTTACCAAGACGCCATACCTTTTACGGCGGCTACTTTGTCGGGGTCAGTATGGATACCTTCCTCGCTGATTACGTGGCCCAAATACTTTATCCTCCGTTGGAAAAAAATGCACTTTTCTGCGTTGATCCGTAGGTTTGCCTTAATCAGTCTTGAGAAGACTTCTTTCACGTTGTTCAAGTGCCCCGTATAATCCTTTCCGATGATGACAATATCGTCTAAATAAGCAAATGCGAAGGGTTCTACATCTGCACTGATGACCGTGTCTAGCGTACGTTGGAAAGTGGCCGATGCGGAATGTAGTCCGAAGGGCATTACCTTCCATTGGTAGACGCCTCTTCCGGGAACCGTGAAAGCCGTGGCTTCCCTACTGTCGAGGGCCATGGGTACTTGCCAATATTCGTTTTTTAGATCTAGGGTCGTGATGAAGCGCGCATTTTTGAGACGCTCCAAGATGTAGTTGATCCTAGGTAACGGGTAGGCGTCTGGGATGGAACGTTCATTAAGTTGTCGATAGTCTAGTCTTTACGTTTTTTTAACGAACGAGGACAATCGGTGCGCTATGAGGGCTTCAAGAAGGTTCAATGAGTCCTTCGGCTATCAATTCGTCGACTTGTTCGTCGATAATTCGCCGCATAGCTGGGTTTTTAGGGTAGTACCTCTGTTTTATGGGTGGGTTGTCCCGCATGCTGATGGTATGCTGTATGAGATCTGTCGTACCCCAGATGTTTTCGAACTTTGGCAGTTCTTCATCTAGGAATTCCTGATTGTCTGGTGCGAGATCAGGTGGGCACGGGTCGTTGGTTCGTTCCACCTCGTCCTCCATTGACTCTTCGATCCGTAAGTCGGAGATTCGGTTTGATCCCTCGGGGAGGATAGTCGTATCAAACGCACTCGGTGGCTCCGTCTCTCGAGCGTTCTCACTTATGTTGACGACGATAGGGGTATCGTCGGCTATGAGAGGGCCAATCGTGAAGGTCTGATTGAATGTTGGGCCGGAATGGTGAACAACGTTTGAGACGTGGTACTAGGCGTGGCTTGGGGATATATAGGGATCCCATATAGGGGGTTGTCCAGGTTGGGTTCCCTATGATCGGTGATGGTTTGTGCGGAGCCGACGGTAGGTACTTCGGGGTTCCAGGTGACGTCTTTGAATTCGACCATCCTTCTTTCCGGCACTTGGGCTGGTGGTTTCCGTAGTGCTGATCTGAGCGCTGGCTTGGTAGTTATACCCGTCGGGGAGATGAAGCGATGCTTGCTTGTGCCTACGGGGACTACGGTACTCGCTTCCTTTGGCGCTCGGCCGTTAGGTGATCGTTGCGACTGAGGAGAGGTTGTCTTGTGAGAAGACTCTTCGATTTCCACCTTCTTCGTAGAAGGTAACGTGTCGTAAACGTCGGTGGATTTCCTTATGTCTAGCGTAGTTACGTGGGAGGTGGGGCATCCCATTGTTGGCCTGGGAATTGTGTGTTCCGTTGCGGCCGTGAGACTTTTGTTCCGTGTTGTTGGTCTGGGAATCGTTTGTTCCGTTGTGACATCATAAATTGTACCCTGCGCATCTTCTGTGGTCGTTACGTTCGTGGTCGTTTCCTGGATCTTTGTGTCAGGTGTGGTTGTTCGCCCTGTCGAGTTTCCTGGGTTCAGGGCGTGGACTTGGCTAGCAGTGACCACCGGAGGGTTTGCTATGGGACGGCAACCTCGGAGTCGTAGGAGAGGGGTACCACATTGAATCGTTTTTTCGATTGCACATAGGAAGTCCATGCCCACAATGACTGGTTCCAGCATATTTGGTAAGACAAGAAGGGGTATTTGAACCTCTCGCTTATCCAACCTGATGTATGCTAGGAAGATTTGCGTGATTTCTCGCACTGAACCATCGGCCAGGCGGATCCGTACGCAGCGCTTCCCCGAGATTGGTCTTGTCGTCGAGTCGGCGTGCGAGGCCTGCACTGACGAAACTACGGGACGCTCTCGTGTCGATTGTGGCTTCGGTATTTTGGCCCTCTATTGTCACCCTCGCCACTATCCGGCCGTCGTGCATGTGTAGTGGTTGCGTTAGTTTTGGGTCTGGGGGCGTCGTTCCTGTCTGTTCCCGTGCCAGTCGGGGACGCAAATCGGATTGTTGGTTTGGTTTGTCGCCTGTCCTCGGCCCGACTCGGGGGAGTCCCATTGGGGCTGTCGAAACCTTGTACGGTTTGTTTCACCTTCCCGGGATGACTGGTTTGTCACTGGTCTGTTCCGTCTTGGTACGCTCCACGAAGGGGTGGATGTTACTGGTCCTTTCCGTTTCTGGATGCCCTCCTATTCGGTGGCCAGCGTTGTGAGCTGAGTCAGATCTTGTAATTCGTGCTTTCGCATATACAATTGGTACTCCGGTAAGATGTTGTCGTATATCCTATTGAGTTCTTCGGTGGTATCGTACCCAGCGTGGTGCATGAGCAGACGCAGTTCGATGATGAAGTCTTTGAACGGTTCACCCACCGCTTGTTTGCATTCGCGGATCTGATCCTCCAGTTGTTCGAAATATCGTGGCGGCAGGAAAAATGCCAGAAATTCTTTTCGGAACTCGAACCACGAAACGCTCTGCAGTCGGCTGGTGCGGAACCAACGACTCGCCCGATCCGTGAGGCAAATGATTCGTGCCTACTCCATATGAGAGTGCCCGTTCTTCGAGGAGTTCGACAAATGATAGGGGGTCGGTCTGCCCATAGAACTGGATTCCCCACTTCCGTATGCGTTCTGCCATCTGGGCGGCGTAGCTGTAGTGACGTCCCACGGGGTGGTCGTTTTCTGTTCGGGTCCATCGCCGGTCGAGGGGGCCCATCTCATCGGCGTGGGTCTTAGATCCGGAGACCCAGATCTTACGGATTCGGCCGCGGACGCGGAGTTCTGTGGACCGACAAATTTGCCTACTGAGACCTCCGGGGGCTGTAGCCACAGGTTGGGTTCCGTTGCGTGTGTTTCCTCTTGTCTAGAGGTACTAGGTCGAAGTGACTTTGAACGTCCTGTCGGTTTGGCATACCGTCGCTCTAAATCTGCTAGTCGGGTCCAGGCCTCCTGTTCGAGGGACCCGTCGACCCAAGTGGCAAAACTTTTCCGCATCTCGTCAACATTTCCTACCTTGCTGAGCCCGAAATCGTCTGCGAATCCTTCTAGTTCTTCTCGACGGCGCTTGTGACTCCACCCGGTGCTTACCCCAGGATTATTGATTAATTCTCCCATTTGGTACTCGCCCGATTGTTCTTCTGATTTATTGTCCTCGCGTATATTTTTTACGACGGATACTCAGGATGTTGGTACCGTTTATGAACGAACGAAGGGCACTTTTGTGTGTGTTTGCGTATTTCGAACGTTGACTCGTTCTATCCGTTCCCTAAGACTCGGCGGCCGTGGTTTTTAATCCACACCCCTTGCTAAAGTTTCCTTCGGGTCCCTGCTCGTGCGCCACTTGTAACGTTCCTATCTCAGGCCGAGGTGGGCTCAGCTCATCCAGGATTCTACTACAAGAAATTTGTAGTCTGCAGGAACCTCTCAGAAGAAGGGGGTAACCGATCTCAGTTCAGTTTGAGAACAAAAGGAAGAAGGAGAGATGAAAGTCAGAGATATGAGGCTGTAGGATATAATTATGTTTGCTCGTTGTTATCCCCGGTTTGCGAATGACTACACTATGTTAATGTGCGTTTTAGTAAGACGAATTTTCTTTATTATACGTTTGTTACTTTAACCTCGACTTATCTCTTTACGTTTTATAATTTTTATTTGTTTTATTTCAGTTTCGTGTGTGTGTTGCACTTTTCTTTAAGAGGGAGTTGCTGTGTTGAGCAAGACTATCTTTGTATGAGGTTCTCAGCTAGGGCCCTCCTTTTTATTTCTTTATCCTTATATATAGTCTCGATCGAAACTTCGAGACTATCGATCGGTGATTTAACGTGCGGAAAAATGTGCTGTCGCAGCTTAAAGTGGTCACGTTGCGCGATCGTAACGTGAGAGCAGGAATTCTTATTGGGGAGGTGCGCAAAGGAGGAGGTAGAGTTATATGATGATATCGGGTGGTCGACGCAGGTGTCGAGGTCCTTATGTAATGTATATATATATATGGCTATGGCAAAAAAAGAATTAAATGCCGCAGTTTACATATGCTTAAATATTAATGAAAATCTGATGTCAATATCGGTCCCACGGTGTCGAATAGAACATTCACCGGATTTCATATATAATATATATTTTTGGGAAAGAAAAAGGAATTAACTGGAAAGGTTCATATTGGATTAAATATTACTAAGTGTCCGATTTCGACAAAATTTATTTTATATGTTTCATATTTATATATATTTTACTTATATATCATAAGGGTCCGATGTCGGTCCAGCGGGGTTGGGCGTTGTAACGTCCACCTGTAGTTCGTTACAGTTAATAATTTTTAATTTAAGGCTTCCAGATAAGGTTGATATTTTACAGAAAATGAATATATTTTCTGAAATGAACCTTCTGAAATGGGATGAAATGGAAGAGACTTGTAAGTTTTGGCTGGAATTTTATTATATAGAGATTATTCAGAACAAAAGAGATTCAAAGATATAGCAAATGTTGCCATATAGATGCTTTCTCTTCCTTGGTCAAATGCAGGAGTACAGCGGATTTTTAGTCATATGAACATTGTCAAAACGAAGTTAAATAATCGGATGAACACGGAAACTTCGAACGTTAATTTTTTCTTAAATTACGCAGGAACCTAATTTGATTTTATCCATTTAATATTTGGACTACGCCGAGTGCATAAATGCTGTTTTGACATGACGAAAAAATATCAACCACAAAGGGAAAAGAAAAAAACAAAAAACACAAGAGCAGCATCAAACCCGGGATCAGGCCCTTTAGAAGCAAAAATGCGCGAACCACCTGACATAAACAAACCATACAATTAACAACTAGCCGAACCAAAATGTATTGTAATTAAACGCCAAGACAACAACTCATTTGAAAGGGAATCACCGTTTATCATAAAAAAATCAATTCGTTTGACCGCGTCTCGTCTCCTACTACATAAAATTTAAATAGAATCCCTTGACTCTAACGGGAGCTAAACTCCGAAGACAACCGATGGATATGTATAGCATACACGCACGAAAGCAAAAAAGGACGAGAATGAAATAAAAGGCCCTGGAAGCCCTGGAAGTAGCGCAAGCGTTTGGTTTAGGCTAACGGCTGATCAAAAGGGAAAGGGGAAATATTTCGGCTCACTTACAATTTCATCACAGTGGTCCCTCGCTGAAAGGCGCCTTTCGTTTTGGAGGCTGTGGGAATAATATTAATGTTGGCTCATGGGGAAGGGTGAAGGGAGGGGAATATAAGGGAGGTTTTATTTTTTTGAACACAAAAAGAAAAGAAGGTAATAACTTTAATTGTTGGAAAAATGAAAACTGGTAGCGGTGGTTGAGGTAATACTGTAACCGGTAAATTAGTTTATTGGTGCATGTGAGGGTTCAGAAGGAGCCAAAAAAATGTAATTGAACTTATAACAAATAAATCTACACTACACTACAACAACTTTGCTCCATGTAACAAGCGGCTTCTCGCGGCTGTCGAAGAAGGTGGTTAGCGGCGCAGGGGGAAGGGGAGCGTCACTAAACTGCACTGCAGGCAACTGCAGGCACTACCAGGTGTGGCGCCTGCGCAAAGGCTATGGCCGGTGCAGGGGTTATGCAATCGTCGGAGGCTATGTGTACCGCAGGTGGGGTTTTCCAGTTGTTTGCCGAGGAGAAAAAATTACTCGGCCCCACACCAAGGTTTTGCTGGCGGGGCTTACGAACGTCAAGTGACGAGGCTTGGTGTGGGTGCGCAATTTTGGGGAGCTTGATGGGATGCCGATCGCAGGCAGGGCCCTATGGGCGAAATAGAAACCACAAGGGCAGGGCTTCGAGCCACACAGTTTTCCGGGCACTTTGGGGAGGCGTGGCAGAGATGCAGCTATGCTGAAATTTTCTCGGCACCCGATTATGCACTTGGCACCATTAGCCGAATAGCGAGCACAACACGGATAATGAAACTTTTCCCGATTATGGTTCTTTCCCGAACACGTGGTGGTTTTTGAGGCAGGAAATTTTGCGGAAAGCGAAGACACTGCCACTGATCCAACGATTTGAAAATTCAAAAGAGAGCGATCTTGGGCTTTTGCACTGCTTAAATATGACCTAAAAGAAGATCTGAACGCTCGTGTTCCAAAGCTTCTTGGCGATGCGCTGCACAGCACTTGCCAAATCTTCGCTCAGCTGTTCTAGCACAGAGCTTTTATTCTCCCACCCCAAAATATGCTATGAATGACCTGCATACATAATTAGGCCCCAGGTTATTGCATGCGATATACCCGAATAGCAATAACCTACTTACGATCTGTGCTGCTCAACGGCAACCGGTACGCCACCCGATAATATCCCACCGTTAGACAAAATATTAGCGGGAATCAGGCTTTAATGTCTTAAAGGTTCCTATTTCTCGGCCCTGTACATTTTCAAGCAGGTAAAAATAATTGCCATGTTTTTTCCGAACTCGAGATTTTAGAAATTTGGGAGCCATTTGGCAATTTGGCATTAAAATTTGCTCAATGCAAAATTACGGTGAAAACCTTCTCGGAAAGAAACGGGCCTGGCTCGTAAATTGTATTGGGCAACATTGCGATCATACGCTTTCTTGATATTGGCCTGAATATCTTTTCGAATTAAAGCCAAATTGTCAGATGTTGGAGGAACCTGTTGGAGGTATGATCTCACGGCTGCTAACAAGGACCTATTCACTCGTTCCGCCGCGTTACTCTGGGGAGAGTATAGTGCCGTGTACATATGCTTAATTCCCAGCTCAGTCAAGAACGCATTGAATTCCGTAGCCTTGAATTGCTTTACATTGTCGCTAACAATTGTTTCCGGCACGCCATAGGCATGAAAGATGTGCTTTAGCAGAAACTCTTGGACGGCCACGGACATACATTTTTTAATGGGTGTAACCAGTTATACTTGCTGAAGTGATCTAAAACAATTAGCAAGCCTACATGTCCATTCTTGCTGCGTGGATAGGGTCCAAGCAGATCTATGTAAAACCTTTGAAAGGGTCTACAAGTTGACATGTGGCTTATCATGGGTGGTCGCAGAGTGTAATTGGGAGCTTTGCTTGCTTTGCAAACCTCACAACTACGAATATACTCTCGAACATCCTTAGCTAGGCCGGGCCAAAACAAACATCTTCGGACCTTCTCTATGGTCTTTTGCATGCCGGCATATGCAGAAGTAGGATTGTCGTGAGCCTGTTTAAGAACGTCAGCCTTCAATCGCTCCGGGACCCATAATTTCCACGTTCTACTGTCTTCCACAGCATTTCCAAGTGCGTGCTCCGTTCGAATGTTCAGAAAATCATCTACAATCTTCAAATCTGGCAACTTCGCGGAATTTTTATTGAACTGCTCTTTTAACTGTTAATAGTTCTCATCCTGAAATGCATCAGATCTATCACAGGACTCATCTCTAATCCGGATACTTCGGGTTCATGTAATCTGGACAGAGCATCGAGGACAATATGATCTTTTTCTTTTCGGTGCGATATCGAGAATTTAAATTGCTGCAATCTAAAGATCCAGCGAGCTAACCTTCCCGACACGTTTTGCTGACGCATAAACCACAACAAACTGGAATGATCAGTAACCACCTCGAATTCTTGAAGTTCCAGATAGCAACGGAACTTTTCAATGGCCAAAATTACTGCCAAACACTCACGCTCCGTAACGCTGTAGTTACGTTGGGCACGACTAAGTTTTTAGGACATAAGGGCTATTGGCTTTTCCTGCTTATCCACCAACTGTATTAGCACGGCTCCTATACAAAAATCACTAGCATCACAGTGAAGGTACAATTTTTGTTCAAATTCTGGGTTTTCGAGCACCGGAGCAGAAGTCAGCACGGTTTTTAAAGAGTCCATTGCGACTTGCGCTTCCGGTGTCCAACTAAACTTCTTTTAATTGGACAGAAGCCTGGTTATCGGACATGTCCGATGATAGCTCCGAGAAATTCTGAATGAATCTGCGGTACCAGCCACATACCCCAAGAAATTTTCGAACCTGCTTTAGATTCCTCGGCGGAGGCCATTTCACTATACAAGCTATTTTGGACGGATCTGTGCAAATACCTCCATTACTGATGACATAGTCAAGATAATTTACGCTTGTGTCACAAAACTGACTCTTAGCTATGTTCAGCGTCAGGTTGGCTTTTCGAAACTGTTCCGCTAGTCGCACAAGCACGACAAGATGGGAGGAGAAATCCTCAGATACGATACAGAGATCGTCCAAGTATCCAAAAACACAGTACCGCAGATCCGGGGGAATGATCTCATCCATCAAACGACACATGGTAGATGGAGCGTTGCACAGGCCAAAAGACATAACCTTAAACTAGTATAACGGCCTTCCAGGTATCGTAAAAGCAGCTAGTGGCTTTGAATCCTCAGCGACCTCGATCTGCCAGTACGCATCTTTTAGATCGAGCTTGGTTACGATATTTGCCTTAGGCAATCGCGAAAAAATACCATCGATACTCAGTAATGGGTAGGCATCTTTACGGGAGACTTCATTGAGTCGTCGAGCATCGAGACACAGATGGACTTTGTTGGGCTTGAGAACCAGTCTCACGGGGGAACTCCAAGCACTGCAGGACGGCTCAATCACGCCCAATTGGAGCATGCGATCTACTTCAGCATATCCCAACTTTTCAACCGCTGGGCTAACCGGTAGGGGGGCGGCCTGACCTACATCGATATGATGCTGAAGCAATGCCGTACGTCCTAATCCCTCAGCTGCATTCGGGAATAATTGCTTAACAACATCGAGTTGTTGTTTTTGCTGTCGAGATAGGGGATAACATAATGGATCTGATTCCTGTTCTTCATCGTCCTTTGAGCTAATCTCGACGACTGAAATAATGTCTGGGGCTAGCGAAAAGGATCTCCAAAAATCGTGACCGAGAATCAGAGTTTTCTTCAGGGATGGAATTAAATAGAACTGCATGGGTTTCTCGATATTGCGATACCGCATGTTTATATTTAACACCCCCAGTATCTTTTGACTTTGGGCATCTGCCGTTTTTACAGTACTTTTATAGGTTTGTATTCCGCAACAGACGAAAAATCCACCTGAGCACCTATGCAGCTAATACTAGCCCCCGTGTCAAACAGACCCTGTTCTGTTCGACCCGAGAAGGACACTTCGGCATAGCTGCGCATATCCTTGGGATTACTAATAATAGCGGAAACTAAAATTATACGGTTACTTTTTACATTGGCATAATATTTTCTTAATCGCTTGATGCGTTTTGGGACTTCATGGTATTCTTCATTGAATATTCTCTTCCGAACCTTGAAATATTTATCAATCCGTTCGTGATACGGCAAAAACCTACAACTATTATTTACGACCTCCTTCTTTTTTATTTTTAGAGCATAAGAAGAAACATTGGTATTATCTTCTATGATAGCCGTAATAGCATACACGCTAGTTCCAGGCAACCATATGCAGCCACTGCTGCCGTTACAATAACACTCGTAATAATTCACTGGTACGAGTGAAGACTAAGTCCGGAATCGCAATTTCTGTGCTTCCATAACCCGTACAGGGAGAATCAGTACTGATATCCATCTCAACTAAATATGCAATATTCTGCAAAGGTATGTACCCGTATGATCCACACAAGGATTAACAAAACCAATTTAAAACCAATCAACCTCATAAAAAAAACTATTGAACCTAAAATCCTTTGAATTAACAATAGCTGTATCCAATGTTTGGTAAGGATACGCAAACAGCAAATTCACAAATTCCAGACAAAAATTTTGACTAGCCATAACAGATGAAGCAACATTAAACATTATTTCGTTTGACCGCGTCTCGTCTCCTACTACATAAAATTTAAATAGAATCCCTTGACTCTAACGGGAGCTAAACTCCGAAGACAACCGATGGATATGTATAGCAAACACGCACGAAAGCAAAATAAGACGAGAATGAAATAAAAGGCCCTGGAAGCCCTGGAAGTAGCGCAAGCGTTTGGTTTAGGCGAACGGCTGATCAAAAGGGAAAGGGGAAATATTTCGGCTCACTTACAATTTCATCACAGTGGTCCCTCGCTGAAAGGCGCCTTTCGTTTCGGAGGCTGTGGGAATAATATTAATGTTGGCTCATGGGGAAGGGTGAAGGGAGGGGAATATAAGGGAGGTTTATTTTTTTTAACACAAAAGAGAAAAGAAGGTAATAACTTTAATTGTTGGAAAAATGAAAACTGGTAGCGGTGGTTGAGGTAATACTGTAACCGGTAAATTAGTTTATCGGCCGTCGCAGAAGGTGGTTAGCGGCGCAGGGGGAAGGGGAGCGTCACTAAACTGCACTGCAGGCAACTGCAGGCACTACCAGGTGTGGCGCCTGCGCAAAGGTTATGGCCGGTGCAGGGGTTATGCAATCGTCGGAGGCTATGTGGACCGCAGGTGGGGTTTTCCAGTTGTTTCCCGAGGAGAGAAAATTACTCGGCCCCACACCAAGGTTTGGCTGGCGGGGCTTACGAACGTCAAGTGACGGGGCTTGGTGTGGGTGCGCAACTTTGGGGAGCTTGATGGGCTGCCGATCGCAGGCAGGGCCCTATGGGCGAAATAGAAACCACAAGGGCTAAAAAAAATTTTTCCCCAGAGAGCACTTGCACACACCGTTTTCCTGCGTTTCCACTGACCGAGATCGATCGGGGCAGGGCTTCGAGCCACACAGTTTTCCGGGCACTTTGGGGAGGCGTGGCAGAGATGCAGCTATGCTGAAAATTTCTCGGCGCCCGATTATGCACTTGGCACGATTAGCCGAATAGCGAGCACAACACGGATAATGAAACTTTTCCCGATTATGGTTCTTTCCCGAACACGTGGTGGTTTTTGAGGCAGGAAATTTTGCGGAAAGCGAAGACACTGCCACTGATCCAACGATTTGAAAATTCAAAAGAGAGCGATCTTGGGCTTTTGCACTGCTTAAATATAACCTAAAAGAAGATCTAAACGCTCGTGTTCCAAAGCTTCTCGGCGATGCGCTGCACAGCATTGCCAAAGCTTCGCTCAGCTGTTCTTGCACAGAGCTTTTATTCTATCACCCCAAACTATGCTATGAATGACCTGCATACATAATTAGGCCCCAGGTTATTGCATGCGATGTACCCGAATAGCAATAACCTACTTACGATCTGTGCTGCTCAACGGCAACCGTTGCAACATTGACGAATAAATAATCCTCCGAGAACTGAATCCACAAACCGAAGATAACCAAACCACATTGGTAGAAACTGGACCTATTATAATAACATTCGCAACACACAAAATACCCGAAATATTAAGAATTGGCTAGGAAACCGTGCGCGTGCGCCCTTAAATTCCTCTTCCACTCTGGTGTAAAAAATGGCTACACTTTGGACATCCAGCTCCCATCTGTAAAAGCTCAGATAAATGTACGAATTGCTCAGGGTAACAACACACAAGTGAAGAAGCTCCAAAAACAATCCAGAGATACATAGCCTCTCGACCGTAAATGACCCTACTTTCTCAAAAAACAGGATCTAATAGCAATAAAAAACACAGAACAAGTTGACCATAAAACTGCTTTGGGTATTTACTTCATTCGACATGGTTACCCAATAAGAACATCCTACGCTAAAACGCTTAGAAACGCCACACCTCAGAACACAACAAACCTTCAAACACCAAAAACGCAAAAACAAACAAATAAAACACCAATCACCCAACAAACATCCGAATGGCAAAAAAATCTTAACTCTCACTCTGCATCTACATCCCGTGGTTACAACTCACTTAAAACAATGGCAAAGACAACTAGACAAGCCGAATCCTCATTACTAAAAAAAAATCATGAACATCACCCCCACCACGATCCCGACAAACCAGAGGAAATGGAAACTGACTACGCTAATCCCACCGGCACACAAACCAAACCATATATGTCAAAACGCACTGAAGAACTGAAAATAAGAATCTTCCCTAAAGATAAGTCCAACCCTCTTTCTACCAATTTCAAACCTTCCAAAACTAAAACAAAACCCTCAAACGTAAACCACCGCACTACTAATAGCGACAGCAAATCCATATAAAATCAAAAAGTAAACTTTAGAGCTAATCTTATACAAATTAAAACTCAAATACCTAACATTACCTCAAAATTAAAATGTCGCTTATAATAATTCAATGGAACATCAAAGGATACAAATTACTATAACCATCTTCTCATTCTGATTAAAAAATACTCCCCTCATATCCTTTTAATACAAGAAACACATTTACAAAACACCAAGAATATACCAATCCCAATTAACTACATACTATTAACAAATATAGCCAACAACAGATTTGGCGGCGTAGCGATTCTACTACATAAACCAATCCAGTATACTAACCTGAACCTTTGAAACGATCTAGAAGTACTAGCAATCAATATACAATCTAAACAAAGTCTAAACATATTTTCGACATACATCTCCTCAAACAAAACCGTAACAAAAGAGATTCTCGAAAACACGCTTAGCACCCAACAAACACCTTCACTAATCACGGGAGACTTTAATGGATGGCATCCATCTTGGGGATCCCCAACAACAAACGCAAAAGTCAAAATACTACAAAAAATCATTGACAATGCAAATCTTATACAACTAAATGACAAATTTCCCACACACTTCTCAACACACAATACATACACACATATCGACCTTTCAACTTGCTCCTCGACATTAGCCCCTTATACCGAATGAAAAATACTCGACGACCTTTATGGTAGCGAAAATTTTCCAATAATCATTTCCCTATACCCATTGAACAACTCGCAAAAGTTTAGCAGACCCTTTTTCAAAATAAAATATGCTAATTAGGAACAATATGACATACTCATAGTATAAACTCAACATTGCATGTATCTCAAAATGTAAACAAGGAAGCCGTCCAAATCAACAAAATCATCCTACAAAGCGCCAATCTCTCCATCCCAAAAACCTCACCAAATATAAAACCCTACAAGGTTCCTTGGTGGAACAAAAATCTCAACCAGTTGCGACAAGAAAAACAAGTTGCCTAGAAAAAATTAAACCGCAACATCAGTTTGGAAAACAATATTAATTATAGAAGGATAAATGTAAAATTTAGATTTGAGATAAAAAAAAGTAAAAACGACGCTTCTAGCACATTCATCTCAACAATTCAACCCGATACCCCTTCATCCAAAATATGGGCCAATATAAGACGCTTCTGCGGACTTAATCCGATTAAACAAATACGCACCATTTCGATCACAGAAACAAACAAAACAACAACAGATAGCAACGAAATTGCCAACATCCTCGCCCAACACTGGTCTGACCTCTCAAGCGATTGGAACTTCACAGAGGAGTTTCGAAATAATAAACATAAAAAAACCACAGCAAACTATACACCTTCCGCAAGTGCTCTAACTATAGAGAAAAACATTACAACTCTTGAAATAGTTTCAGTACTACAAACACGAAAAGGTTCTACCCCAGGGCTGAATAGAATATCATACCAAATGATCAACAATAGCTCTGACACTTCCAAAAACAGAATCACAGACATATACAATCAAATTTTCAACAATTACATACCACAAGCGTATAAAATAAGTTTATTCATCCCAATTATCAAGCCAAAAACTGACAAAACAAAAATTACTTCTTACAGACCCATCTCATTAAATTTCTGCCTAGCAAAAACCCGAAATAAAACTATTGCTTAAAAGTCCGCGTCGGTCCGAACATATCTAAATCATTACCTTTATGCAATGGAATCCCCCAAAGATCACCCATATCCGTAATTTTGTTCCTTATAGCTTACAATAAATTATCCGACATCATAAACGTACATAAATAAATCAACTTTAACGCCAACGACTTCTTTCTTATTATAAATTTCAACAAAAAACCAAAACAAATGTTACAACGTAGACAACATACTACACGACAAAGGCAACTGGGGCTCATACTCTGGGCCATCCCTATCAAAATGCCAACACCTTCACATCTGCAAAAAATACAAGTGCTTCTGCACCATAAGCTGTAACAACCTTCAAATCTTTAATGTGACTTCGTTGAAAATCTTAGGAATAACCATGGACAACAAATACAAATGGAGTACACACATAACTACACTTATACCATCACTCCACCAAAAACTAAACATATTAAAATGCCTATCCAGCCTCAAATTTAATTGCAACACATACACATTAATCAACGTTGCGAAAGCAACCGTTATAGCCAAAAGAAAACGGATTGTTCCTTTATGGGCATTCACCCAAAAGCATGCTAAACAAATTAAAAACTCTATTTAACACCACTATACGTCTAGCCCTCGGAGACTACAGGTCCACTCCCATAAACAACCTGCTTTACGAGGCCAATATTTCCCCTATCGAACTAAAACGAGACATATAAACAGCCAAAATCTTCAAAAATCTCTTTAGATCTAAAAACACTCCAATCTACAAATTTATTAAGCAACGAAAACTCAAAAAGAAAACCCCACCTATCCGTAAAATAACCCTATGCAAGGGATTTAACATACCCTAAAAACCACAAAAACAAATTAAATACAAACCCCCCTGGGACCTTCCCAATCTTATCGACACTACCTTGCGAATCCATAAGAAACCTGTAACACTCCCAGAAATATACCGAAAACTGTACAAAGTCATGTAAGCCAACTTAAAACCACACCACTTTATATTCACAGACGGCTCAAAAATAAACAGCACAATCTCATACGCCATCACAACAGAAACAAACACACTAAAGTAGGGGTGCGCAGTGCCTATGCTCACGATACACATAGCATATGGGAAGTGTGTGAGCTTACTCACTGGTAAGGTTATTTTGCACATTGCAAATTACACAAACAATTTTTCACTTTTCGCTTTGCGTCAACTTTCGTTGCTGGCAAAGCAACAAAAATTTTATTGCTTCGTTTTGCCGTCCCTATCCCGAAAATATTTTGTTGTTGTCTCTTCGTTTGCTGTACACTGAAAAACGAAAAAGTTCACTTCGTTGTAAACCATGAGACGCATTTGTTTGTTTTTGAAGAAACATGTTCCTATTTTTTTCTGTGTACACAAAAAGTGATCGTTACATGTGTGAGTGCGAATTCCTTTATTTGTATTTGTGCGTGCACATCCATAAGACAGCTTTGCGCATCCCTGCACTAAAGTATGGTATTCTGTCTCCCTACGCATCAGTTTTTACTGCCGAAAAAATAGCCATTCTAAACGCTATCGAACACTTTGAAAACAAAAGAGGAAAATTTGTCATCTGTTCTGACTCTCTGGCAGCAATACATTCCATCAAAAATACAAATAATAAAAATTTCTAACCCAACAAAATCAGATCGCTAGTAATATTGCTTAGCCCCGAAAATAAAAATAATGTGGGTCCCTAGTCATGCAGGCAAAACAGGAAACGAATTAGCCGATCAAGCTGCTAAGACAGCTAATAAAATGCCTCTTATTTTTACACCAAACATAAATTCAACGGACATAAATAAATCCCTAAAATCAGAATTTACAACAAGACAAAAACAAAACCTTACACACTGCAGTCAATGGTACCGAAACATAAATTTGGATAAGTCAAACATTGGTGACTACTTTGACTCCTGCAATCAAACGATTAGCAGTCTTGATCACTCCAAAATAAGCCGACTTCGACTAAGCCACACTAAACGGACTCACCAACATTACCTTAACCGTAACCAACTACCAGCCTGTCCTTTTTGCCAAGATAACAACACTACGATATCCCACCTAATAAATATATGTCCAGCTCCCACCCACATCAAGCAGTCTATATTCAGCAATACAAACCCCTTAAGCCTTCTCAGCAAACCTCAACCCAGATAATATACAAAAAATCCAACTCCTTCTAAAAACATCCAACCTGCACCATACATTTTTGGGGTTGATTATTGGCTGTATGTATATAATATACGGATAAACAACTTAATCAACTACCTATAATTAAGTTAATATACAACATATGTATTTCAATTGACCACCAACAGTGATGTCAACCAACATAGCCGAAGGCCTTGCAGCCAGCGCTATACACCTAAGTTAGTTAAGTTTTGTAAACTTCTCTATCTCTTATAATAATAATAATAATAATAATAATAATAATAATAATAATAATAATAATAATAATAATAATAATAATAATAATAATAATAATAATAATAATAATAACATGACGCTATAAGGTCTAGAAGCTTAAGTGTCAAAGTTGAACTTTGTTACCGGTACATATTTTGTTTGTTTATATTTATTGTTGTTTAAATTATAACAAAATTCAGTTAAACTGTAAGAGGAAAGTGACAAGACAACTAAGTAATCGAAGAGACAAAGGTGAATAACACTGATCCGGTGGGGTTGATTATTGGCTCAATAGCCGATATGGTCCTACCCACAGCCAAATCTAGGTCAGAGAAAAGCCGGTAGCCTAACAGCTTCCAATTAAATTAAGTTATTCATTAGGATAGTTTTGACCATATTATAACTCGTATCAAAGGAAAACAGATGGAAAAATGTAGTATAGTTACGGCAAAGGCTACGGAAAGATTCATGATCAGAGTAGTTAGAAAAACATTGTTGGAGATGAAGAGGAAAGTAATGCCTTGTCGGGCGGGAAAGGACAGCAATACTAATATGACTAATCAGGGCAGTTGAATCGACCTCACCAGAGAAAAGCTTGTGGAGAAAGAGAACTTCATGACAGATCCTACGGGATTTAAGAGATTGGAGATTAATGAGACGCAGCCTGCTTTAATAGGAAGGGAGACATATCGAAGGGTCCCAATTAAGTCCACGGAGAGCAAAGATAAGGAATTTTTTTTTTAACGGTTTCGAGAAAATCTTGAAATTTTTGGTAGTGAGGTGACCAGATGCAGAACCATATTCTAAGATAGGCCGGACCAGAGAAACATACAAAAGCTTAGTGGTATAAGGGTCAGTAAATTCTTTAGACCATCTTTTGACAAATTCAAGAACTCCCATGGCTTTATTTGAGATTGCGGAAATATGGCAATTAAATCATAAATTAGGTACAAAGATAATGCCCAGGTCATTAATTTTAAATAGGTGTTGTTAGGTAATGTTATTAATATGGTAGTGAAATAGTTATGGCTTGCTGCAATGGAAACTCATAATATTACATTTGGAAATGTTAAGAGGAAGAACGTTAATTAAGAACCAAATGTTGCAAGCATCCAGATTTAATTGCAGAGATAACAGGGACACGGAGTCCATATAGGAAAAACATAGCTGTTCGGTTTTGAACCACTGGTCCCAAGGTGCCAAAACTCTCCAACCTATGCTCTCTTGGAGCTCCGGGAACCCTTCCGGGAACTCTTCCTCTATGTCCTCTGGATTATTAAAAATATATAAATCCACGTGGACACAACTGTTCATGGTGGCCCATGAGGGGGACCCAGCTGCAAAACATAAACGATTTGGTGAACATAATATAACGCCGTTAGATCGGGGGCTGTTAAACGAAGAAGTGCAATATAGGAATGTGATAGCCGCAAGCGGTGCTTCTTGGTGAACGTGCGAAAAGATCGTCACTAGGCAAAGCTTTAGGGAAGATTCGGAGTAGAAAAAGATTTTCAGAAGCGGATGGATCAAGTTGAATGCTTGCGGACGGCATTTCATGAAACTCACGAAGAGCTCCTAAATATGGAGGGATACTCTAGCCGAGGAGTCCGAAAGGCTGCTACCTGCAGCTCCAAACCTGTCCAATATCTCATCCGAAAGGCCCATGACGAACCAGAGGTTCACCTAAAATTTGCACACATGCCAGTCCCCAAATTATCCGGTGCATGCATCGACAGGGGTGGGTTTTATGACGCGTCGTTAAACTTGATCCATGACATTTCTACTTTAAGCGGTGCACAAAAGTTTCGTTTTCTCAAAGAATATTCGCCAAATGCAGCTCACGGACGCGTGGGGTTTTCACATCATTTGAATTCCATCAATGCCCTTCCCAGATTGCAAAAGGAGACTGCTGGGTCCTTGACTGCGTTCCGCCGCAGCCAAGTTTTGGATGGGGAGCCCAACCACTGGCTGGCTCACTACCTGGCATCAAAGTTACCAAAGGAGACTCATAGGGATTGGGAACATCATCAAGGTAACAGCTCCAACGTACCTTCGTTTCTGGAGCTAGAATCGTTTCTGAACGACCGGCTGGATGGATGCGATCGAAAACCGCAGCTCATCGTACGACTCCAATACTTTGTCGGGCTTGTCAGATTGTACCAAGCGTGTTCGAGTGCGTAACGCGCAAGACCAACTAAAGCGCTCGAATGTACAATGCCTTCACCTGCGTCGTTATCCAGACTATCTGGCCCTAGATTGCTAAAAGCACAAAGACATTGTGAACAAAGCGAAGCTATGTCTTAATTGCTTAAGCCGGTCCCATACTTTTTCTGGCTACACCAAGGGCTGTCAAGTGTGTGGGCATCGGCAGCGTAATTTGCTAGATTTTCCCGTCACTTCACAAGGTCAACCCTCTTACCCGTCGCTACCGCACACTGCTCGGCTTGCGACACCGCAATCATCTGTGCCTTCGGCCAGTAACCCATCACAGTCATCCATGCCTCCGACCAGCAATCCAGTTTGCCTGCCTGGTCTATTGCATGGTGAGTCCTATCGATGATTTTCAGCCATATCGTCGAATACCCCTAGAAGACGGATTCTCCTCGCAACCACGCGTATCCTCATTCGGAATCCGATCAATGGTCTTCAAGCGGTCATCAATGCTCTCATCGACCAGGGATCCGAGGCAACCATCGTATTCGAGCATGTTGCACAATTCCTTCATCTAAAAAAAACGGAGGTCGCCGCAGCTAGTATATGGTGAATTTTCATGCGTTCAGTAATATTAATCTGCAGTTTTCTTTAGATATCTGTTCGGTGTATGTAATCAGCACATTAACGTCGTATTTTCCTGGTCAAAGTTTTCCTTCAAAGCGCTGGGATCACATCCAGAGACTGCAGCTAGCAGATTCTCAACACTATCGATTGAAACGAGTGGATATAATATGGGGAGCTGACTTGATGGCACAAATCATGTTGCCTGAAACCAGGATTGGAGGGCATAACGAACCTATGGCTCAAAACACTCATTTTGGATGGATTCTATCAAGCTAAGCTCACGTAATGGAAGGAACACTCAGCTACGCTGTCATCAAATTTCTTTGGAGACGGAATCGCTTCTGAGGAAGTTTTGTGAAGTCGAAGCCGTACCGGAACGATCCACAGTCACCGGAGAGGATCTGTGGTGTGAATCGTTTTTCCAAAAAACTTACATGCGAGGACCGGATTGATGCTACGTAGTGAGACTTTCGTTCAAAACATATCGGTATCCAAATATGGTTTAAGGAAACCCCATCAATTGGCGTTTAATCGCTTTTTGCGGTTGGAAAGGAGGCTTTCTAAGGCTTCTCATCATTGGAAGCGATGAAGCGACGAAATAGGGGAATATTTTTCATTGGGTCAGATCAGTCTGGGCACTGAAGGCAATTTGAAATTTTATATTACGCTATCAGTCGAGTTTTTATTTCGTTCTGCCTAACAATTTTTGTTTTATGTGTAGTTATTACCATTTATAGTCCAATTTATGCATTTTTCTTAGTCCCTTTCGTCTTTCGTTCTTATGCTCAGCTGATTTGTTGTTGTATTACATACATCCATCCATATACCGTGGGTGTCGACCCCAGCGTTTTGTACTTTGTGCTTTCATATAATTATTCCCAATTTTAATTTCCAAATTGCGCATTCCTACTATCCCCCTACATTCTTATTTGCACTAGATTCGTTGTTGTCACACGCACCGCTCTCTTTCTGCGTGACTCTCTGTGTTTCTTTTATCTCGCTATGCTGTAATTTGCCTGTGGCCGTACACTTGTTGTTGTTATCGTGATTTTTGCATGTGTTTGCGCGCTTATTCGTGTAATAATAGAAGCTTAAATTCATCGCTTGTGCCACACCGCCTTATATTTTACTCTTCAATTTTTTTTTTCTTTTTTCTTATACAATTTTTATTTTTTTATATGAGTACCTGCATTGCTAAAAACTGTGATCGTTCAATCGTGACACGGTAGATGTTCATCTACTGCTGGTTGGGCGAGAATATGGCACATACTACTTGCGCAGGCCCCTATAGTGGGGGTCGCGTTTTTGTTCTAATTAAGGCTCGCTTCGGCCTCAACTGGACTTGTTAGGACTATAGGGATATTAAAAACGACATGCGTGTCTTTATGAGACAGACGTACAATGAATTTTCTGCCCTTAATTCTAGATTCCGACTGCTCCAAGATAAGTTTCGTGCCTGCGTCTCCAAAGAGAAAGAAGGGTAACAATTATGTGCCAAATATTAACAAAGATGTTTTTATTTCAGTCCCAAAATCACCTGTACCACTACCTCGGTCACCATCGTTAACTAACGCTGGAACCTGCAGCCAGTGACTCTTACCGGCAAGCATCTGGATCATTTGTTTCTCAGAGGGGTCATGCCTTGCCGTCTGCAGTAACTCTACCAACTCTTGCTTCGGTATTATCACCTCCAACCAATGTGGATTCTTCATGCATCCAAGTGACCGTCAACTCAACTTCCTGCTCACATCACTGCTGATGGCACCGCTGCGTGCGCTCCCAGTTCTGGTGTGCTTGTTGCTGGTGATGCCGACACGGCCGCCGTTGCCCCCGTATTGAGACCTATTTGGGGTATGGCTCCATCATCTCGCTCTCGCTCGGGACTTGAACTTACTCCTTCAAGATTTTCCTCCCTGATTCTTACCTATCTGCATTACTTGAACCAATCTTGAACACAATCTGGCCTAAACATACAATTATGCACGAGTTCCTACATGAAGTTTCCAACCCGAGTCCTCATATTACCGGCCCTGCCAACTCAAAAAATTAGATAACCTTTTTTCCATTCACTACCAAAACGCACGCAGTCTCTAAGGCAATTTGTGCCAACTACGTACGGATAGTGCCTCTTTTGATTTTGAAGCTATCGCTTTTACCAAAACCTGGCTTAACTCTACTGTTCTTGATCATGAAATGTTAGTTAAAAATTGTATCACTTACAGAATAGACCGCGCATCTTATGCAGGTGGAGTTTTGATTGCAGTCAATACGAATTTCTCTTTTGAGTTGTTCCCTTTCAACAACAACCATGGGATTGAATTTGTTGCAGTAAAAGTCCGTATTGGTACATCATCTGTGTATTTTACCTGCTCTTATATTCCTCCCAAGTCCGATGCTGAGGCTTACTTAAACCACCATTCTGCTATACATTCTGTTGTGTCCGCTTGAGGTCCTGCTGATCAGATTATTGTCATGGGTGACTTTAATTTACCACTTCTTTCTTGGTTGCCCTGTGAGGACGCTAACCTGTTGCTTCCTAGTAATCATAATGATTTTATTAATGGTCTAGCCGATATCTCTCTTGTCCAAATTAATGCTATTAAAAATAATAGGGACAGAGTTCTCGACCTAATTTTCGTTATTGACGCTTCTCTAGGAACGGTGACCAGAGCTAGTCCATTATTACTTCCTGAAGACCCATACCATCATATTCTTTCTATAACCCTTGAGTGTGTCAATTCTAGCTGTGTTGACGATTTTTTTGGCTCCTGGCCGCGTGAAGTGTTTTCGAAAAACTAATTTCAGCTCTGCCCTAAGCACATATGCTCCTGAGTTCATGGTTCCAGCATCGTCCAGACCTCCTTGGTTCTCCAGAAATTTGTCGTACTTAAGGAATAAGGAATCAGGACTTTATAAAAAGAACAAGAAAACTCCATGTTTTTTTTCGCACAATACTCCTCAGCTCATTCTCAATTCCTATCTGTCAATAGTCAATGTTATAGTCAATACCTATCCCGCTGTAGTAGAAACTTTCGTTGTGATCCTAAAAAAATGTTTTCCTTCGTCAACTCTAAGAGTAAGTGTAATGCGTTTCCTCCTTTTGGTATCGCTACTTTATTCGCCACGTCATTTGGGTCCGCTTCTCTTCATTTTATTTGCGAATGACCTACCCTAAGTTATAACATTCTCTCATACATTAATGTATGCGGATGACGTACGTATGTCTGCCCTACTCTGATTTGCACTTGCACAGACGACTTCAACTGGATCTCAATGAACTGCTAACGTGGTGTTTAAATCATCTGCTTTTTTCGAACTTTTCGAAATGCAAACTTATGACCTTTTATCGTCGCGCTCCACATTTTGTGTCATATTGTCTTGGTCAGCATTCCCTGGATCGAATATCGAGCTCAACTGACCTTGGAGTCCTTTTTGATCACAAATTGTGATTTAATAGCCATATATCCGCAGCTGTAAATAAAGCCAAGGGTGTTTTAGCCTTCATCAAGCGTTGGTCCAAGGAGTTTGACGACCCGTATGTGACCAAGCAACTCTATATTTCCTTAGTGCATCCGATATTGAATTATTGTTCTTGTGTGTGGAGCCCGCAGTATAAAGAGCAACAAGCTGTCCTCGAATCAGTGCAAGAACAATTTTTAATTTTTGCGCTTCGTAATTTAAACTGAGACTCTGGTAGATTCTTGCCACCTTACCGATCTAGGCTGCAACTTATTTATATTCCTTCCTTGCACCATCGCAGAATATGCAATGGAGTAATGTTCATACACTCATGAGTCAGATTGACTTATCCGTTGCCTTTTGATCTACCCGTACCTTTCGGCCTATCAGGCTTTCTTTATGTAGGTCAAAGTATGCTAAGCATGAACCTTTTAGGGTTTTATGATATAACTTTAATACACTTTGCCATATTTTATCCCCTGAATTATCCTTTAATAGGATGCTCAACCTTAATACATACTACTACTTAATACAGCTAATCTTTAATTTTATTATTTTTCCTCTTAATTCCTCTCTATATTAAATTATTTTGAATTTTTCAACTTTATTAGCAGAACAATTGTTAATTTTCGAATAAATAAATAAATACGCACTCACCTTCGTGTGTTCTGCCACACCACGCTATCTTTAAGAAGGAGAATATGTCCACAAAGCTACGCATAGTTTTTGACGACAAAACGAGCAATGGACGCTCATTGAACGGTATTCTGTGCTCTGGACCTACGCTTCAAAACAACATGTCTTCGGTCATCCTAAATTGGCGGAAATATCGTTATGTCTTCACAGCGGATATACAAAAAATGTATCATGTGCTGACAGTACAAAGGCGTCCCTGGATTGGGATGATGCAGTTTCGGAGTCTCTCGCAGAACGATTGAGATCATTTCGAGACGGCTTTCAGGGGATCGGTGATATCAGCATTAGACGATGGAACCATTATGCGCCGGAATCTGTAGCATCGATGCATCAACATGCGTTCTGTGACGGGTCCTCAACAGCATATGCAGCGGTCATGTATCTACGAGTGGAACCCGTATCGACGGGTCATGTTTCACATCCCTGATTATTGCCAAAGCAAAGTTCACTCTCTCTAAGCCCGTGACCATACCCCGTACAGAGCTAAGAGGGGCGGTATTGGCTATCAAGCTATTGGACCGACGCTACGATTGTCCTACATTGGTTGTATGGCGACGTTAAAAGGTGGAAAACATTCGTCGCCTAAGGAGCTGCTTTTATACTTGACAATTCCCCACCAAATGAATGGGGTCATGTGAGCACGACAGAGAATCCAGCAGTCTGTACGACGAGAGTACTCGCCCCAGAGGAGCTGAAGGATTTCGACTTGTGGTGTATGAGACCAGGCTGGCTTCAGCCAGGTGTCTGAGATCTCTATGTCCGAACAATCATTGGAAACCAAATCGGATAAAACTCAAATTCAAGTATCCTGGACTGCAAGAGAATTAACGGTGTTTTCATAGGGCAAACTATTATTAACCCTTTTTTTCTTTGAAGATTCGTTTAAGAGTAAGAGTAATTGCCTACTTAAACATCGAAAAACTGGACCAAGCTCTGTTTTGTATTGTGCGCACAGTCCAACTTGACTTCTTCCCAGCAGGTCTAGTCACTATGAGAAGTACCCTCCAGAAGCAAACTCGTAGGACCTTCACCGATTGTGCCCATCGTAAGGATAAGGGGACGTTTGCAGCACTCAGCTTTACAATATGATCTACGTCATCCCATCATTTTGCCAGGTTCCATTCACTTCACAACATTGGTGGAGCCATGGAGCTCAAAGCGGGTTATACCCGAGGGGCAAGTGGAAGCTGATGTAGAAGGAACCTCAACTTCCTTTCTGAAAACAGCGTTGGCTTCAATTGAGGGCAAAACAGCGCCAGCGACGTGATCGTCATAGACTTCCAGTTGGGCATCTTGGGCAGACACGGGCACAGGAGAGGCCACCGGTGAAGAGCCAGATGCAGACGTCATGTACGGTGCAGGAACATTTGCTTTGATTTCCTTGGCACCAAAATCAATCAGCTGAGTGCTGCAACCAACCAAGGCTGGCGAGGTAATTGGAGGAGTGGAAGTATCCTGGACTGCAAGAGAATTAACGGTGTTTTCATAGGGCTATTATTAACCCTTTTTTTCTTTGAAGATTCATTTATATTTGAAGATTTTAAAAATGAGCTTCCATTGAGAGAAACTTATCATGTAGCCGCGAGTGGGCAGCAGCGAGTTTGTCACATAAAGATTCGCATGTCGCCTTCAACTACCCTGCAATCCCAACAAGTCCAGTTGAGACCGCAGAGAGTCTTCATCAGATCGACAACATGACTACCAATATGACCCAGGCCCAAGCAGCTGGCGTGTGCCGTTTTGTCACACAACCTGCAGAATATACATTTTTGCCGTGTAGCTACCGAACGGTTAACGTCGCAGCGTTGGGCGCAGCAGAAGCTCATTGTTAAAATGATGAGAGCAATATATAAGAATAAAGAAAGGTAAAATATAAGTCGGTGTGAGGCAGAGGAAGTGACTTTAAGCTTATATTACAAGCACAAACAAAAAAGTCACAATAACAACAAGCGTAGATCGCCCTACGATTTAGAAATGGTGAAACGAAAGAAACTCAAAGTAGAGAGCTGCGGCAAGCGCGGTGCGTATGTTTAACAATATAAATAGATAAGCAGAAGGTAGATAAAAGCAGAAAGTGGCTGAAAGAGAGCCAGTGTAGCGCACAAGATTTTAGAAACCACAACACCGCTTCAAATAATAATGTGAAGAGAAGGTATGAATGCACACTAGGATGAAAATTTAAAATAAATACACAAAAATAGGCTTAATGTGTATGCACTGATACCGAAAAAATTGCACGATCAGCCAAAAACACAAGAGATAATTAAAAATCACATTAATTTTCCTTTAAACCACGGATTTAAAAATTTTAAAACGAAGCGCAGTTATAATTATAGCGAAGTTACGAGCGTCAGCAACGATATATCGATATCGATTGAAAGGTACATGAATTTGAAAGTTGTTTCAAAGATACTTTTCTTTGAGTGCCAAAAGTGTGGCGGAAATAGGATAAAATGTTTCATAATAGTTATTCTCTTCATGGATCGAAATTCGTTAGTTTATTGTTAGATAGCAGCCTACGTATCCTTATATGATGTAGCCATCTGATTTTGATCAAATCTCTGTGAAATATGAAGAAACAAATTCAAGTTGGAATGGTTGATTGGCTTTTCCCTATGAACGAACAACTTTTTTCACGGTTGCTTCCTACAAAAGAACAACAAATTTTATACAAGTTTTCCTCGAGACCAAGTTTTCCATCAAAACTTCAATCGTAGGGTTTGATCTATTGATCCGATTCACTTCAAAAAAATTGTATCTGGAAGTAAACACTTTTTTTATGACTTATACCAAGAAGAAATAGTGAAAAATATGGTGTAATACGGCATACCGTGAGAACGGCTATACCTACCCGCGATCGTCAAAAAATTTAATTTTAATTTGTGTCTGCTGTGTGAAAAAATATCAGCCATAGAATAGTAGGAAGAAGAGGCCATTGTCATAGTTGGAGATTGGTTCCATGGGTTAGGTTAGGTTAAGGCGGCAGCTGGGGAGAGGACCTCCCCCAGAGGTCTACGGTTTCCGAAAGCCGGGCAATGACAGGGGAAGTGCGGGACCGACTCCCCCTCTTCCTCGTCCCGTCAACTTCAGCAGAAGTCGTTGTGGGGGATAGACAGTCTAGAGGCGTGAGTGCCATTGGACTCTATTGAGTCTTTAAAGCTGTGCCGAGCGTCTTTTCGATCAACATGGCCATATCGATCTGGAGGTTTTGCAGGTGATGGTTTCCTGCCGTCGCCTGTTTGCGAGTTATAGAAGGTATAGAAGGCCACTGTGGCTTTCTTCACCCTGTCCTCTATGCTCAGTTTCCAAACGAGCTTTCTGTCGAGGACCAGGCCGAGATACTTTGCATTATTGCTGAAGACCAGCGATTCACCACCAAGTTTGGGGGGAGTGAGTGTCAGAATTTTGTACTTCCGTGAGAAAAGCACCCGTTCCGTTTTGGACGGGTTAACACCTAACCCGCAATTATCACCCCATATGGACATCTTCTTAAGAGTATTTGTCATACACTCACACAGCGTCTGCGGAAATCTCGCAGAGAACGCTATAGCACTACCATCCGTTCCATAGGAGGGGCGAGAGGATTCCACCCTGCGGTGTGCCTCTGCTGACAAACTTGGTTGACGTCGATGTCTCCAGTGATGCCTCCACGGTCCTGCATTTTAGCATCTGATCGATGAGGCTCACCATCCGGGAATCGACCCCCAATTCGGTCAGTGCACTCGTGATGGCGGTCAGGAGAATGTTGTTACATTCCTTACAGATGTAATGGACGCTTCGATGATCGATGTGATCGTGTGGAGGGCCGCTTCGGTGGGTCTTCCTTTCCAATAGGAATCCTGAGAGTCCGAAATTAGACTGGGCAGAATACTCACAATGAGATGCAGCCCCAAAAGCCTTTTCATCGTCTTCAAAAGGAAGGATGAGAGACTTATGGGTCTGAAATCTTTGGGAGTAGGATGCGAAGGCTTGCCTGCCTTGGGAATGAAAATAACTTTGGCCTGAAACTATGTGTCAGGGATGTGTCAGTGGGAGAATTGTCCCTCGAAGATCCTATTGAGCCTGTTTATGGCTTTTTGTCCTGCATGGATCGGTTGTGCAGGAATGATGCCATCTATTCCAGCACTCGCGAATGTATTCTTAACGTGAACGGACGTGCTCGGGAGCGGCTTGTGAAAGTACGTGAACAACTGGTGAAAATTGGTTTCGGACAAGTCCACACAGTGGCAAACATTATCAGATCACGCCGAAATGCCAACAGATTAAATTTTGCAGTGCAGTGCCGCCTAAATAAACACACAAGTGAAAAAAACAAGCAAATTGGACTTGCCAAGTCGGCCATAACCAAAAAATCCCACGCGTGTGGTAAGTGCGCTCTCATAGACAAATCCTGTCGCTGCAGGTACTTTAAACATAATTCTCGGCCCGTACATAACGTCGTGAAGTGCGATTGTGTGAGATCGAGCTATTTAGTGTACATTTTTCGTACGTGGAAAATTTTCATTCGAGAAAATTCTAACCATACCGGCACTCGCGAAAAATACCTCGAAAAACTCTGGAAACACCGAAATCCCAAAAAGTTGTGCGGAAATAAATACCGAATCACATAGACTCAGTGTGGACAAATCTGAACAAAATATACTGAAAATTGTGCGAAACAAAAAAACCGAAACACTCTAACTCAAAGCTGCGGTATAAATCGAGCGGAATGTACCGAAAGTGACACAAAAAAATAACGAAAGCGAGAAAAACATATCGCAACGAATACCCAGGTTTGCATAACTCAAAAAACACAGAAAAAAATTACCCAACCCCACCGGAATTATGGCGGACGCCCCTCAGGCCAGTCCCATTGAACTGGAAGACTACAATGAGGAATGGTCAGACCCTGAATTCATCTCTAACAATGACTTGGGCGCCCCCAATCGCTCCCATGGTATCTCCATCAACTCCAGTGCTGGACGTTTTTGGCAACACAAACTTTGATCCCCAGCCACCACTATGACTACAATATCAACAGCATTCACAGCAACAACGTTATCAGCCAGGTATGGAGTCTTAGAATTGCCTCAATGGTTGCTCCCACACCGTCCCTGATCGCCGATCCTAGCTCAACAACCATGCAGGCCAGCCCAGTGGCGACCCCAGCCTCAGGTACTACGCAAAGACCGGCCACCTCTGTGGCGCCCATTCCGGCGGTGGACAGCCAACCTCAGATACTGGCTCCCTGGAATACTTTTCAGCCCCAAGCCGCCGTCCAGTCTCCTGCTGTGAAATGGCAAGCTGCCTCCAGGAAGAAGAGACGAGGGACTGAGCTGGCTGCCGACGCCCAAAATAAAAAGGGCAAAACCAGGCAGGGCCCCTCCTCAACCCTACTGGCAGCCCTACACAGCAATCGATTTGCCCCACTAGGAGAGCCTGATACAGAATCAAAAGCACGTACAGGTACAGCTTCCAGTGCAGTTCGCAGTGCCCTCGAGGTATTGTCTGACGAAGAAGCCCCAACCACCGCAGCTGCAGCCCAAGAAATGAGAACTGGCGCCACCACCAAGAAACCGCCCAAACCAAGATCCATCACCGTCCCTGGGATCCTTGACGTGGCTGCTGTTGAAGCCTCCCTGTCACCTGCCATCACGGAAAAAGACTATGAGTTCCGCGTAGCGCTATCAGGTGACCTCCATATTTACGCTAAAGATGCCGATAGGCAGAGGCAAATAATTAGGACCCTGAATGACTTACCTGTACAATATACCCACTTCTGCCTCGCTGAGGATAGAAACTTCAGAGCTGTTGCTAAAAACCTAAACGGGTAATTCGTCAGGCGTTCGAGAAGTTGGGTCACAAGGTGCTCAACCTCTACAACCCCAGATCCAGAAGGAGCCCTGTCGTAGATGCTAACGGAGTGAAGCAAGATCCTAACAAAAACAGTTGGTTTATTGACCTTGCCCAGGCGCAGAACAATAAAGAGGCACTCAAAATCGCAAGGATAGGCAGACAACGGGTGCCCCGTAAGAGCACCAGCGTAAGGCAGTGCTTCCGCTGCTTCGAGTTTGACCACACCAAGAACTACTGCCTTAAAAACCCCGTGTATGGCAGATGCGCTGGGGAGCACTAGACATGATCGCCTGAATGTAGGGCCGTGACCACGGATGACCTTTCTTGCTCCAACTGCGGAGGAAAACACGCAGCGTTTGACAGAACGTGTAAGGTATACACCATATTGCTCAAGAACAAGCAAACGTCAGTCAACCCGCCTAGCCTGGCGAATACACGGCAAGGACGCAGAAAGGTGTCAAATGTCCCAACCATGGCCGTATATCATTTGCAATCAACCCCAGCGGACACACACTGGAGCTCCCAACCACAGCCTATCCAATCAGGATTATACCCTGCTTTTCCCACAGTTCCGAAGCAGCTCAAGCTGAACTCCATGGCCTAATAACACCTAGGGCTCCCACCCAGAGCGGCAGATGGACACTGGCTCAATTGCACAGGTCTTCGTGGAGCTTCAAAAAACGGTAGCGGGTCTGACGACGGCAGTAGCAGACATACTGCAGACGCTCAATCAGATGCGTAACACAGACCTTCCCCATTCACCCCATGACGCCAGAAGACTATATTGCTGAACAGCATAAGAATTTGTCTCTGGAATGCTCGCAGCCTGGTCGCGAATACAAACGAACTGGCACTATTTCTACACCGCCACGACATATATGTTATGCTGATCTCTGAAACACACTTACACTCAGAGGGAAGATACGTGCTTCAAGGGTATGAGTGCTACAGGGCAGATCACCCAAGCAGCAGAGCCATAGGAGGAGCAGCTGTGCTCCTTAAAAAAAAGCATCTGTCATTACCACAATAGTCCAGTCTGTCTTGAGTCGATACAACTTGCGCAGGTGACAATTTAAACTCAACGTGGGGAGATCCTCGTTGCAGCTGCCTATCTGCCAACACTTGCCCTGTCTCCTTTTGCAGTCCCAGTCAAGACAAGGCTGCTGTCCCCAAGCACGAATACACCGCTGTTCAGGGAGATTCTAAGTAATTCGATAAATCTAAATTTAGCCATTATGACCACAGAGGAAGTAAACGAGGCGATTAACACACTAGTGGCAAAAATCCGTGACGCTTCTGCAGCTGCTACCACCTGCGGCCAACAGGGCGCTCAGACGACGTGAATTGGAGGTGGTACCAGTCCTACCAGACGGCATCATCTAGGAGGACAGAGCAGGCTGCCAAGAAACTGGAAGAGCCCCACCAAATAGAACTCCCGGTGGCTCCGATCACGCTGCAGGAGGATAAAGAAGATGTTAGGAAGCTTAAAACAAAAAAAGCCCCAGGAGAGGATGGTATTGACAACTGAGTGGCTAATGCCCTGCCCCTGTTGCCCTGTTGCTTCTGCTACTTATCTTTAACTCGACTTTGAAACTTGGCTATTTCCCCAAGGCATGGAAAATAGCAAGCATCGTCCTTTTCGTCAAATCCAACAAATCGCCAGAGGACATGGACAATTATAGACCAATAAGCTTGCTTCCCACGTTTGGCAAACTGTTTGAGCGCTGTATTCTAAAAAGAGTCCTGGGCACCACAAGGATCGAGGAACTTTCAAATTGGATTCAGGCTTCAGCACGCCAGAGCAGCTCCATAGAGTCATTGAGACAATACTCCATGGGTTCCAGCGCAAGCAGTACGTAGTGGCAGCGTACATTGATATTCAACAGGCGTTTGACCGTGTATGGCATGATGGGCTGCTTTTTAAGATCAGACAGCTGATCAACCCACAAATGTACGCTCTGGTCAAAAGTATCCTTTTTGAGAGGAGCTTCTGTGTGTTACAGAGTGGCGTGGCCTCCGCACCCAAATACATCTGAGCTGGAGTCCCTCAGGTCAGTGAACTGGGGCCACTTCTATAAACACTGTACACTCATGACATGCCGAAGCCAAACATCACTAGAATGCACGGTAGCCAAACCCTTACTGTGGCTACTTTCGCTGACGACACTGCTGCAATGGCTAGAGCTGAATGCATTTGTGAGGCTACAGACGTTCTGCAGGGATACCTCAAAAGGTTTGCAAATTTGGCTTGCAGGTGGAACACCAGCATTAACCCCGACAAATGCGCGTTAGTAACACACACCCTGAAACAAGGAAGCTGTCCTGGGGTATTCCTGCACGGAATTCTAATCAATCAACAAAGGGAACATAAATACCTTGGCATAACCTTTGACTCAAGACTAACGTTCAAAAGCCACATCAAGAACATCACCCATCAGCTGACAGCAAGGGCTCGGAAAATGTACTGGTTGTTAAACGCCAAGAACAAGCTAACGCTCAAAAACAAAGTTCTAATTTACAAGACAATCATGGCCCCAATATGGAAGTTCGGCATTCAAATTTATGGCATTGCTGCAAAAACACAGATAAGACAGATAGGAACCCTACAAAACAAGCTGTTGCGCTCAACCTCAGAAGCTGAGTGGTTAATCAGAAACCGGGACAAAGCCAGAGACCTTGGATTCCCTCTCGTTGGCGATGTTATCAATGTCCAAGCCGAGAAATACATCACGAAGCTCGTGACTCACCCCAACGCACTGGCGAGGAGACTCGCCAGAACCTCACACGGACGACGGCTGTGACGGATCCATCCAATCGACCTACCAGACAGGAGGATCTAATGGCCTCCATTAAACTTGGTTAAGCAACCACAGAATGACCTACGACGCACCCTTCAAGAGGATTTTTTAATTAGATTTAACGAAGCTTACATAACCCAATATAAAAGATGCTTTTTAGTTACGGCACATATTGTTATCGTTATTATTGTTAATGTGATATATATTTAGTTTAGTAATAAAACGAATAAAAAAAAAAACATCTCTTCCAGCAGACTAGTAGGGCACTGTAAAGCTCTTGACTGACCTATCCTCCTGATTTAACAGGCGGGTGCTCAGTGTAGTCAGGTCTGTTTACATTGCAGCCCGGGAAATGGGTGTTGAGGATAAGGCTTATCTTCGAGAGAACTGTACGCAGACGCAAAGCTTCTGAGTTGCTTTCGATTTTTCTGCAGAACTTACGCCATGAGGCGCGTTTGGCTTTTCCAAGTTTTTTATTGTTGGTTATTGTAATCTACCCATTTCTGCATTTACATTCACAGCTTTAGCATCATTGAAGAGCCTCCGCGAGGCTTTTCGGAGTTCTCCCAGTTTTGGAGACCACCATTCAGGTTTCTTCCGGCCCCTGGTTTTATTAGAGGGGCAGGATTTATAGAGCGCCTCTCCACAGGCGTCGGTAAATGTTTTAACAAGTCGGGTCGTAGCCTCCCGAGAAAACCGAGTCCAGTTTGTTCGCCTGAGGTTCCGGAATTGAGCTGGACTCGGTACTGAGAAGGAGAGTACGTACATGTGGTCAGGTCCAGGACGTCCTTGCGGTTCTTAATTATAAAGGTGGGATCATTTATCCGATTAAGTATAATCATCTGAGTGGTAAGTAAGTAACTAAAGAGGTATTCACCCTGTTCGTTAGTTTCATTGCTTCCCCACTGACAGTGGTGTGCGCTGGCGTAGCACCATACTATGACGCCAATGTCTTTGACCTCACAGTCTGTCATGAGCGCACGGAGTGGAGAGTGGAGGAGGGTCCGGCTGTCGTGACCCATGTATGTGGAGCAGATCCTCAGTGAGCACCCCTGGCCTTCGAGGCTCACTGCTGCATGGTTTTCATTGCTCAAATTTGGGAGGGTTGGAGGCTTACTTGCAAAAGTGTCAGTGACATTCCTGAGATCCACCTCCACCACTTTTTTTTCGGGATCGAACCGCCCGCTCCTCCCCGACTACGATGCGACTCACGGCAGACATTTAATCGTCCAAAAAGTCGCCTGACAATGCAGGCGCATAGTCTTATTATTATTCTACGCCTTCGAGACTTCAGGCAGCTCCGGAACTGGATCCACCTCCGCTCGCCTATCTCTGTAGTCGGACTTGTAGGGAGCTATGGCCACTTTCTTGTAGCCATAGTCGACTACTCCGATGGCATTCACCGTGCCTTGATGCCACCCGGCGCCCTTACATTCGGGTGCTGGCCCGCCGTTGTCCTCCAGCTCCTGCAGGAACCTATCCTGGAGCTCGTTCTCCACCAAGTGCCAATTATCCCAGGGGACATTACCGTCCTTGGCGCCCTTGTCCAGGACGCCAATTAGGGTCGTGCCCCTCGCCACCTCAGCGAACGACCGGTGCGCGGGGTGGGTTTTCGCCCGCTTGGCTTGCTGAGCTAGGCCTGGCTGTGTGGAGGGGTCATCCGCCAAGCATTGCCGCTTTTTTGGGGCCTTGTTCTTACCAGCTTTGGCTTGCTGGAAGTGTGGCAGGATTGACCGGGGTTCCCCGGTTCACCCCCGACTTCCGACTTGGATGGGCCCGATTGAGGGGCCCTTCCTCTCAGCGGTTGGCGCCTGAAGACGGTGGACCGACTGAGTCTCCTTCCCCGTCTTCTTAGTATCCGGTTTCATGGGCGTTAATCGAGAGGGATGGTATTGTCACTCCGATATTTTAGAAGGAGTACCGAGCTCCAATCGGTTTTTTTTTTGTTTTTAATATTTGTGTAGTCGACATATTTTTGGTCCCACGATTAGTCGGGAAGTGGTTGGTCACCCCAGGCATAGCCCGCTTGCCCCGGAAAGCCCAATTGAAACTGAAGGTCGGCAGGTATCTAGAGTCCGCATATTAGCGACCGAGCACCCCCTCGGCCATGCATCCATCGGCATATGACAGTGTCACGTGTCTCCGCCCATTTGCTCTCTCTACCATTAGCCAGAATCCTGTCAGAGGCGTGACCGTGCCAGGACCTGTTACCAGCCGCCCTCACGGGAATAGTATAGGCGCACTTCCAGTGTGCACAGTTACGGCGGGTAACGGCTTGCGCGTGATCCCCCTGTATTCTAATGCAGATTGAACATAATCGCCTCTGGGTAGGGCAAGCCTTAGTTCAGGAGCACCTGTGCTTAAGCCAGAGCTTACAGTTGTGGCGAATCGACGCGTTATCCGTAATTCCCCTTGCAACACCCGACGGCTAACCGCCCCAGATTGGTTCCATGCTCGGTATAGTATTCTCCCTCGACGAAACAATTACTCAAGTTACTAATGATTGTTTTTTTACGATCAAACTTTGGATGACGTAAACGTATTGCAATAAGAAGTTCGAATTTGCGTTATAATATAATGACCAAGAATTAACGAAATTAATGTGAGGACCAAAATTATCATTTGGGATGAAAGCACGATTGCGCATAAACTAGAATTCGAGGCAGTGGATCAAACGATGTAGGATTTTCCAGGTATTTTAAGACTTTTAAAGAGGGCTATGATTTTTTCGTTTTCTTCCCGTCATTTCGATATTTGCTTCGCCCGATGAACTTAATGCATGCCTGATATTATTAAATTGGTGCGAGACAATTTTCGCCAGGTCCGCTACTATATATATATATATATATATATATACATATAAGTATATACACCAGGGGGGTAAATTGGAATGGAGTAAAAAAACGTGTTAAGTGTCCACCAGAAACGGAGTCTACGAAGAATTCTAATAATCTTTCACAAAGAAACCATGTGTCTAAAATGAACGAGGGGGAACGTTGTGAGCCGCGTCTACCGCCGCGGCTCTACTTTATACCCGGTACTCAGTCAGTATATATGTATGTGAGCTTACGATTTATGTAATTTATTATATGTTCGCAAAAGGAACAAATTGAATTTTAGACGAAAAAGTAAAGAATATAATTCTAACCTTTTCGGAGATTTTTATATATTAGATGTCTCCATTTTTGTTTACATAGGTTTTTTACATCTGTCTTTTCTACATATCTACATCTACTTCCTACATATACATACACGGCTTTGTGCGAGAGAGAGAGAGGGAATGAGTCTGCGCTTGGAAGGCCACTGAATGGAGTCTTAGAAGTGCCTCAACGGTTGCTCCCACACCGTCCCTGATCGCCGATCCTAGCTCAACAACCATGCAGGCCAGCCCAGTGGCGACCCCAGCCTCAGGTACTACGCAAAGACCGGCCACCTCTGTGGCGCCCATTCCGGCGGTGGACAGCCAACCTCAGATACTGGCTCCCTGGAATACTTTTCAGCCCCAAGCCGCCGTCCAGTCTCCTGCTGTGAAATGGCAAGCTGCCTCCAGGAAGAAGAGACGAGGGACTGAGCTGGCTGCCGACGTCCAAAATAAAAAGGGCAAAACCAGGCAGGGCCCCTCCTCAACCCTACTGGCAGCCCTACACAGCAATCGATTTGCCCCACTAGGAGAGCCTGATACAGAATCAAAAGCACGTACAGGTACAGCTTCCAGTGCAGTTCGCAGTGCCCTCGAGGTATTGTCTGACGAAGAAGCCCCAACCACCGCAGCTGCAGCCCAAGAAATGAGAACTGGCGCCACCACCAAGAAACCGCCCAAACCAATACCCATCACCGTCCCTGGGATCCTTGACGTGGCTGCTGTTGAAGCCTCCCTGTCACCTGCCATCACGGAAAAAGACTATGAGTTCCGCGTAGCGCTATCAGGTGACCTCCATATTTACGCTAAAGATGCCGATAGGCAGAGGCAAATAATTAGGACCCTGAATGACTTACCTGTACAATATACCCACTTCTGCCTCGCTGAGGATAGAAACTTCAGAGCTGTTGCTAAAAACCTAAACGGGTAATTAGTCAGGCGTTCGAGAAGTTGGGTCACAAGGTGCTCAACCTCTACAACCCCAGATCCAGAAGGAGCCCTGTCGTAGATGCTAACGGAGTGAAGCAAGATCCTAACAAAAACAGTTGGTTTATTGACCTTGCCCAGGCGCAGAACAATAAAGAGGCACTCAAAATCGCAAGGATAGGCAGACAACGGGTGCCCCGTAAGAACACCAGCGTAAGGCAGTGCTTCCGCTGCTTCGAGTTTGACCACACCAAGAACTACTGCCTTAAAAACCCCGTGTATGGCAGATGCGCTGGGGAGCACTAGACATGATCGCCTGAATGTAGGGCCGTGACCAC
Organism: Drosophila helvetica; assembly: GCA_963969585.1. Lineage (NCBI taxonomy): Eukaryota > Metazoa > Arthropoda > Insecta > Diptera > Drosophilidae > Drosophila > Drosophila helvetica. Next base: position 27,196,482 of record OZ018401.1, on the reverse strand, counting down.
GGATGACCTTTCTTGCTCCAACTGCGGAGGAAAACACGCAGCGTTTGACAGAACGTGTAAGGTATACACCATATTGCTCAAGAACAAGCAAACGTCAGTCAACCCGCCTAGCCTGGCGAATACACGGCAAGGACGCAGAAAGGTGTCAAATGTCACAACCACAGCCTATCCAATCAGGATTATACCCTGCTTTTCCCACAGTTCCGAAGCAGCTCAAGCTGAACTCCATGGCCTAATAACACCTAGGGCTCCCACCCAGAGCGGCAGATGGACACTGGCTCAATTGCACAGGACTTCGTGGAGCTTCAAAAAACGGTAGCGGGTCTGACGACGGCAGTAGCAGACATACTGCAGACGCTCAATCAGATGCGTAACACAGACCTTCCCCATTCACCCCATGACGCCAGAAGACTATATTGCTGAACAGCATAAGAATTGTTCTCTGGAATGCTCGCAGCCTGGTCGCGAATACAAACGAACTGGCACTATTTCTACACCGCCACGACATATATGTTATGCTGATCTCTGAAACACACTTACACTCAGAGGGAAGATACGTGCTTCAAGGGTATGAGTGCTACAGGGCAGATCACCCAAGCAGCAGAGCAATAGGAGGAGCAGCTGTGCTCCTTAAAAAAAAGCATCTGTCATTACCACAATAGTCCAGTCTGTCTTGAGTCGATACAACTTGCGCAGGTGAAAATTTAAACTCAACGTGGGGAGATCCTCGTTGCAGCTGCCTATCTGCCAACACTTGCCCTGTCTCCTTTTGCAGTCCCAGTCAAGACAAGGCTGCTGTCCCCAAGCACGAATACACCGCTGTTCAGGGAGATTCTAAGTAATTCGATAAATCTAAATTTAGCCATTATGACCACAGAGGAAGTAAACGTGACGCTTCTGCAGCTGCTACCACCTGCGGCCAACAGGGCGCTCAGACGACGTGAATTGGAGGTGGTACCAGTCCTACCAGACGGCATCATCTAGGAGGAAAGAGCAGGCTGCCAAGAAACTGGAAGAGCCCCACCAAATAGAACTCCCGGTGGCTCCGATCACGCTGCAGGAGGTTAAAGAAGATGTTAGGAAGCTTAAAACAAAAAAAGCCCCAGGAGAGGATGGTATTGACAACTGAGTGGCTAATGCCCTGCCCCTGTTGCCCTGTTGCTTCTGCTACTTATCTTTAACTCGACTTTGAAACTTGGCTATTTCCCCAAGGCATGGAAAATAGCAAGCATCGTCCTTTTCCTCAAATCCAACAAATCGCCAGAGGACATGGACAATTATAGACCAATAAGCTTGCTTCCCACGTTTGGCAAACTGTTTGAGCGCTGTATTCTAAAAAGAGTCCTGGGCACCACAAGGATCGAGGAACTTTCAAATTGGATTCAGGCTTCAGCACGCCAGAGCAGCTCCATAGAGTCATTGAGACAATACTCCATGGGTTCCAGCGCAAGCAGTACGTAGTGGCAGCGTACATTGATATTCAACAGGCGTTTGATCGTGTATGGCATGATGGGCTGCTTTTTAAGATCAGACAGCTGATCAACCCACAAATGTACGCTCTGGTCAAAAGTATCCTTTTTGAGAGGAGCTTCTGTGTGTTACAGAGTGGCGTGGCCTCCGCACCCAAATACATCTGAGCTGGAGTCCCTCAGGTCAGTGAACTGGGGCCACTTCTATAAACACTGTACACTCATGACATGCCGAAGCCAAACATCACTAGAATGCACGGTAGCCAAACCCTTACTGTGGCTACTTTCGCTGACGACACTGCTGCAATGGCTAGAGCTGAATGCATTTGTGAGGCTACAGACGTTCTGCAGGGATACCTCAAAAGGTTTGCAAATTTGGCTTGCAGGTGGAACACCAGCATTAACCCCGACAAATGCGCGTTAGTAACACACACCCTGAAACAAGGAAGCTGTCCTGGGGTATTCCTGCACGGAATTCTAATCAATCTACAAAGGGAACATAAATACCTTGGCATAACCTTTGACTCAAGACTAACGTTCAAAAGCCACATCAAGAACATCACCCATCAGCTGACAGCAAGGGCTCGGAAAATGTACTGGTTGTTAAACGCCAAGAACAAGCTAACGCTCAAAAACAAAGTTCTAATTTACAAGACAATCATGGCCCCAATATGGAAGTTCGGCATTCAAATTTATGGCATTGCTGCAAAAACACAGATAAGACAGATAGGAACCCTACAAAACAAGCTGTTGCGCTCAACCTCAGAAGCTGAGTGGTTAATCAGAAACCGGGACAAAGCCAGAGACCTTGGATTCCCTCTCGTTGGCGATGTTATCAATGTCCAAGCCGAGAAATACATCACGAAGCTCGTGACTCACCCCAACGCACTGGCGAGGAGACTCGCCAGAACCTCACACGGACGACGGCTGTGACGGATCCATCCAATCGACCTACCAGACAGGAGGATCTAATGGCCTCCATTAAACTTGGTTAAGCAACCACAGAATGACCTACGACGCACCCTTCAAGAGGATTTTTTAATTAGATTTAACGAAGCTTACATAACCCAATATAAAAGATGCTTTTTAGTTACGGCACATATTGTTATCGTTATTATTGTTAATGTGATATATATTTAATTTAGTAATAAAACGAATAAAAAAAAAAAAATCTCTTCCAGCAGACTAGTAGGGCACTGTAAAGCTCTTGACTGCCCTATCCTCCTGATTTAACAGGCGGGTGCTCAGTGTAGTCAGGTCTGTTCACATTGCAGCCCGGGAAATGGGTGTTGAGGATAAGGCTTATCTTCGAGAGAACTGTACGCAGACGCAAAGCTTCTGAGTTGCTTTCGATTTTTCTGCAGAACTTACGCCATGAGGCGCGTTTGGCTTTTCCAAGTTTTTTATTGTTGGTTATTGTAATCTACCCATTTCTGCATTTACATTCACAGCTTTAGCATCATTGAAGAGCCTCCGCGAGGCTTTTCGGAGTTCTCCCAGTTTTGGAGACCACCATTCAGGTTTCTTCCGGCCCCTGGTTTTATTAGAGGGGCAGGATTTATAGAGCGCCTCTCCACAGGCGTCGGTAAATGTTTTAACAAGTCGGGTCGTAGCCTCCCGAGAAAACCGAGTCCAGTTTGTTCGCCTGAGGTTCCGGAATTGAGCTGGACTCGGTACTGAGAAGGAGAGTACGTACATGTGGTCAGGTCCAGGACGTCCTTGCGGTTCTTAATTATAAAGGTGGGATCATTTATCCGATTAAGTATAATCATCTGAGTGGTAAGTAAGTAACTAAAGAGGTATTCACCCTGTTCGTTAGTTTCATTGCTTCCCCACTGACAGTGGTGTGCGCTGGCGTAGCACCCTACTATGACGCCAATGTCTTTGACCTCACAGTCTGTCATGAGCGCACGGAGTGGAGAGTGGAGGAGGGTCCGGCTGTCGTGACCCATGTATGTGGAGCAGATCCTCAGTGAGCACCCCTGGCCTTCGAGGCTCACTGCTGCATGGTTTTCATTGCTCAAATTTGGGAGGGTTGGAGGCTTACTTGCAAAAGTGTCAGTGACATTCCTGAGATCCACCTCCACCACTTTTTTTTCGGGATCGAACCGCCCGCTCCTCCCCGACTACGATGCGACTCACGGCAGACATTTAATCGTCCAAAAAGTCGCCTGACAATGCAGGCGCATAGTCTTATTATTATTCTACGCCTTCGAGACTTCAGGCAGCTCCGGAACTGGATCCACCTCCGCTCGCCTATCTCTGTAGTCGGACTTGTAGGGAGCTATGGCCACTTTCTTGTAGCCATAGTCGACTACTCCGATGGCATTCACCGTGCCTTGATGCCACCCGGCGCCCTTACATTCGGGTGCTGGCCCGCCGTTGTCCTTCAGCTCCTGCAGGAACCTATCCTGGAGCTCGTTCTCCACCAAGTGCCAATTATCCCAGGGGACATTAAGTGCCAATTATCCCAGGGGACATTACCGTCCTTGGCGCCCTTGTCCAGGACGCCAATTAGGGTCTTGCCCCTCGCCACCTCAGCGAACGACCGGTGCGCGGGGTGGGTTTTCGCCCGCTTGGCTTGCTGAGCTAGGCCTGGCTGTGTGGAGGGGTCATCCGCCAAGCATTGCCGCTTTTTTGGGGCCTTGTTCTTACCAGCTTTGGCTTGCTGGAAGTGTGGCAGGATTGACCGGGGTTCCCCGGTTCACCCCCGACTTCCGACTTGGATGGGCCCGATTGAGGGGCCCTTCCTCTCAGCGGTTGGCGCCTGAAGACGGTGGACCGACTGAGTCTCCTTCCCCGTCTTCTTAGTATCCGGTTTCATGGGCGTTAATCGAGAGGGATGGTATTGTCACTCCGATATTTTAGAAGGAGTACCGAGCTCCAATCGGTTTTTTTTTTGTTTTTAATATTTGTGTAGTCGACATATTTTTGGTCCCACGATTAGTCGGGAAGTGGTTGGTCACCCCAGGCATAGCCCGCTTGCCCCGGAAAGCCCAATTGAAACTGAAGGTCGGCAGGTATCTAGAGTCCGCATATTAGCGACCGAGCACCCCCTCGGCCATGCATCCATCGGCATATGACAGTGTCACGTGTCTCCGCCCATTTGCTCTCTCTACCATTAGCCAGAATCCTGTCAGAGGCGTGACCGTGCCAGGACCTGTTACCAGCCGCCCTCACGGGAATAGTATAGGCGCACTTCCAGTGTGCACAGTTACGGCGGGTAACGGCTTGCGCGTGATCCCCCTGTATTCTAATGCAGATTGAACATAATCGCCTCTGGGTAGGGCAAGCCTTAGTTCAGGAGCACCTGTGCTTAAGCCAGAGCTTACAGTTGTGGCGAATCGACGCGTTATCCGTAATTCCCCTTGCAACACCCGACGGCTAACCGCCCCAGATTGGTTCCATGCTCGGTATAGTATTCTCCCTCGACGAAACAATTACTCAAGTTACTAATGATTGTTTTTTTACGATCAAACTTTGGATGACGTAAACGTATTGCAATAAGAAGTTCGAATTTGCGTTATAATATAATGACCAAGAATTAACGAAATTAATGTGAGGACCAAAATTATCATTTGGGATGAAAGCACGATTGCGCATAAACTAGAATTCGAGGCAGTGGATCAAACGATGTAGGATTTTCCAGGTATTTTAAGACTTTTAAAGAGGGCTATGATTTTTTCGTTTTCTTCCCGTCATTTCGATATTTGCTTCGCCCGATGAACTTAATGCATGCCTGATATTATTAAATTGGTGCGAGACAATTTTCGCCAGGTCCGCTACTATATATATATATATATATATATACATATAAGTATATACACCAGGGGGGTAAATTGGAATGGAGTAAAAAAACGTGTTAAGTGTCCACCAGAAACGGAGTCTACGAAGAATTCTAATAATCTTTCACAAAGAAACCATGTGTCTAAAATGAACGAGGGGGAACGTTGTGAGCCGCGTCTACCGCCGCGGCTCTACTTTATACCCGGTACTCAGTCAGTATATATGTATGTGAGCTTACGATTTATGTAATTTATTATATGTTCGCAAAAGGAACAAATTGAATTTTAGACGAAAAAGTAAAGAATATAATTCTAACCTTTTCGGAGATTTTTATATATTAGATGTCTCCATTTTTGTTTACATAGGTTTTTTACATCTGTCTTTTCTACATATCTACATCTACATCCTACATATACATACACGGCTTTGTGCGAGAGAGAGAGAGGGAATGAGTCTGCGCTTGGAAGGCCACTGAAATTTAATTTGTTCCTTTTGGCTATACTAATATTTCGATCTGATCCAGATTCAATAATCTGATAGGTTTTCCTGTATCTTCAAAATTGTGGATTCCACAAGATTTTCGTCCTTTGTGGGGGCGGAAGGGGGCGTGGCCAAATTTGAAACAAACTCGTCTCGGTTTGGTATCACAGGAGCTTGGATAGAAAATTTGGTTGATCTAGCTCTTATAGTCTCTGAAATCTTGGCATCAAAAAATTCGAACAGGCATAGCGCCCACCCCGGTGTGTGTGAGAGAGCGAGAGGGAACGATGCATTTCGAAATGGTGTGCTTGTGGTTTATTCATTGTGGCTATATTTGATAGATATGATTCGGCGTTTTTAGTTTTCTCGTACCTTTAAAAATGTGCATGCCACAGATTTTCATTCTTTCGTCCTGTGTGGGCGGAAGGGGGTGGGGCGAAATTTTGAATTACTCTTGTAACAGTGTGATAAGACAGGAGTCTGGATACAAAATAAGGTTGCTCTAGCTTTTATAATCTCTGAGCTATAGGCGCTAATGAAGACGGACGGACAGACGGACAGACGGCCAGACGGACGGACAGACAGACATGGCTATATCGACGCGGCTATTGATGCTGATCAAGAATATATATACTGTATGGGGTCGGAAACGCTTCCGTCTGGGTGTTACACACATAAATTTTTTCAACAAATCTAATATACCCCTTTACTCTTCGAGTACCGGGTATAATTACTAGCTCGCACTGACAACGAAGAAAATTTCAGATTGAGTTTTTTTATGTTATTTTAAGGAATTTAATAAAATGTAGCACATTTTCAAATAATGTTGGTCTCAATTCTGATGCACCTTTTAACAACAAATGTTATGTATTTTTTTTTTTTTTAATTTACCAAACATTACCAATTTTAAATGTTATACAATTTAATCGTTTATCCATCGATTCTTACAAGCGATACCTTAAGCGACGCTCTATCACTCAGTCTTAAAACCAAAACGCTTGCCAAGAATAGGTGTTTTTTCGACTTTTCCTGAGCTTTCAAAGTCAAAATTTCCGAAAAATTATGGCAAAATATGATTAAATTTGAATTTGAAAGCTTAATATCTTCAAGACGGAAAACTGCAGCTACAAAAAGTGAAGGTATATGAGTTAATCAGTTTTTTAGAAGTTCAATACAACCAAATATACGATACATAAGTAATCTGAAAAAAAGAAGCACTACCTCCGAAAAAAGCATGAAAAAAATACCAGACTTAAAAAATTCTTAAAAAAAAACTGTGCCTTAAAAAAACAGGGCGCTTGACGACGCCCCCTCCTGTCCACACATCGGACGCCCTGACCTTACCATCCGCTCTTTCGACGACGCTGATCACCCTGCCGGTGATCCACTGTTGCGGCGGCGTATGGTCTTCGTGGACCACACGCCTGCCAGAGCCGCCGTTTGAAATCTGAGTTGCCACCTCTTGGTAAAGGTGGTACCGCTGTTCAGTGCATCTGGCTCGTGCCCTTGCGGCAGCTAACGAAGTGCCAGTCCAATTAATAGGTGGCCTGGCGTGAGCACCTCTCCATCGTTGGGATCGCTGCTGACCGAAGTGAGTGGCCTGGAGTTGAGCATTGCCTCTGCCTCGGCCAACACATTTCGCACATCGCTCTCCGTGAGTGCGGCGTCGGCAATCTGCAGGACGACAAGGCATTTCGCCGACTTGACGGCAACATCCCACAAACAGCCGAAGTGCGGTGCTCGTGGAGGGATACATTTCCACTCCATCCCTTGCTCAGCTGCGAACGTCATCAGGCTGGGCTGCTGCTCCTTGAACGATTCCTGAAGCCTCCTCAGCTCATTCCGCGCTCCGACGAAATTGATCCCGCTGTCGAAATACATCGTCTGCGGAACGCCACGTCTCGCGATGAAGCTTTTAAACGATAAGAGAAAACAATTAGTCGATATGTCCGGGATAAGTTCTAAATGGACGGCCTTCGAAGCGAAACAAACAAGCCCCGCGATAAACATTTTGAGCGGCAGACGACCTCGAATTCGAAGTGAGACGTTGATAGGGCCACAAAAGACAACAACACAGATCAGGAAAGGAAGACCTTCTATAAACCTGTCTGCCGGCAGATCTCCCATGATTTGCCTCATCAACTTCGGTTTGTAGTGAAAACAGTGAATGCATCCTCTAACTATCAGAGTGCATTCCCGACGTGCACTTATGAGCCAAATTTCCTGTCTCAACAGGCTAATGTCTTTGGAATGGCATGACAATTCTTCAAGTGGAAATTCCTCAAATGCAGTTCAACTAAGTGACTCTGGCAGGCAGTAGAACCGGTAACTTGGCCTCAATTGGCACAAAGGCATGCAACAACCTGCCTCCCACCCTGATCAGCGAAAATGTCCTTTCTTCTGTCCTCCTCTGGATAAATGGGGCCATCATCTGCAAGCTCGGCTTCAACGGTTGTCCCTTCTTTAGCTTTTTAAATTCTTCTGGGAAGGCACTTCGTTGAACCTCATCAACTACATGGACGATTGCTGCAACTCCTTTTCAGTTAACTCCCTGGAGCGTTTTGTCCTTAATTACAAATATGTACAAATATGCCACCACTCGAACTTATTTGGTATACGACGAAAACCGAGACGATATAGCATTGGCAAATGACTCCTCAATACAAACTAAGACCTGGACAGATTTTTTCACCTTGGAATTCATCGGCTTGAATGTTAAAATGCGTGTTCTTTGGCCAACAATTCTCAGGCACAAATACGAATTTCTAACCTTCTAGAAAAATCGACTCCAGGAGCTCAGGGACGTCGGATCCGCGCGATTCCAAGTCCGCTGGACTTGACAGCGACGGCACGTGACGCCATGTAATCTTATCTGAAAGCTCCTGAATTGTGGCTACCCTATTTGATAGAAAAACAGCAAGCGACGATGGCAGAGTCTTTATCCAATGTAGCGTTATTTCGGAGTCTGTCCAGAAATACACGATCTCGATTCTACATTCGTCAAGAACTTGTTTGACATATAACCAAAATTGGGCCAACAGAGTGGCGGCGCATAACTAAAGCCTTGGTATGGTTTTTGTTTTTAGTGGGGCCACTTCCCAACGTTATGCCAATGGGGCACAGCAATCCCAACGGATCGAATAGTCGCGCACTCATCGACAGAAATGTGCGTTTAGTGGGTGTCACATCCGTAAAACTTTCATCTAAATGGAAGTGAAATATGTTTGTCTGTGGACTCCACCGCATACCTAAGACTTTGGTCGAATCGGCATCATTGAAATTAAGGAATTTTCCATATTGATCCCTTCACCTAATTGTGGATAGTTTGAAAACCACTTAGACAGCTGAAAACCGCCTTAACTGAAAATTTCGGGCACTTGATTACAATTCACATTCAAAGTGTCATGTCGTCCGCATAAAAATCGTTGCAAATTATTTGAAACCAATCTCAGGAGTGTCCCTATGACAAACTCCAAGATCCTGCAAACACCGAATGGCAAGAAATGGAGCTGAGGCCGTTCCGTAGGTGATAGTACTTAACCGAAATATTTGTAACTCATCAGATGGATTTTCTCGCCATACTATGAGTTGAAAGTTACGATTGTCTTCAGCCACATTCACTTGCCTGTACATTTTCGATACATCTGCTGTTAAGGCAAAGCGATTCAAACGAAATCTGATCAGAGATAACACCAATTCCCTCTGAATAGTGGGCCCCACCATTAAAATTTCATTTAATGACTGCGACGAAGTAGTCTTTGAAGACGCGTCGAAGACGACTCGAGGTTTGGTTAAGGTACTATCAGCCCTTAGGACGCATTGATGTGGTATGAAATAGTGTGGTTGTGGTGGAATAGTTTTGGCTATGGGAGACATATGACCTAGCTGGAGATACTCCTTCATAAACCCAACATACATTTCGCGAAGTCTTTTAGACTTGTACGCTCTGAAGCTATAAATCGTCGCTTGGCTACATCGAACGAAGATCCCAGCATAAGGGGATCAGATTTAAAGGACAGACGAGCTTCAAAATGCCCTGAATTTAAATATGACACATGTTTTACAAAAAAGCCCACACAAGCAATCTGTTCTGTTGAATGTTTTACCGATTCCTTATTTTATGGAACAGCATCCAACTCCCAAAGCCTTTCGACATGCTCCCCAGCACCATATTTTCTTTTGACAATGCTGCGACGCAACACGCAGCTTCCTTTTCCTGTTGCTTACATCGCCCAGAAACTACCAATCCCAGCAGAGTTTTCTGTAGGAATGGACCTCCATCGTTGAGCATGAGTTGACCAGTGCACAAAAACTCGAAGAATGAATCTGCTCCAGGCAACAGATCTATCTTTTGAGGTCGATGGAAAGCTGGATCTGCCAGCTCCACGTTAGCCGGAATTTTCCACTGCCCACTGGGAAGATTATTATCAGGCTGCTGGCTGGTAATGCTGTTGAGAATCCAACAATCAGCGACGAACTTATGATTGTTTAATCGAGAATATATTGTAATCTAAACTTTACTCTCTGAGACCGAGCTTGACTTTCCCACAGATGTTACTGTCAAGCAGCGATTTACCCTTGACAATCTAAGAGGCTGCCCCAAGCTTTCCGTCATGAAATTGACCTGCGAACCTGAGTCTGAGAGTGCTCTTGTGAACTGCACTTGGCCAAACCTATCTCGCACTCGAACCACGGCTGTGGCAAGGATAACGTGATCGAGCTTAGTGACACATAGTGACTCTGCGCAGGATGTGACGAAGCCTGAACATTATTGGCCTGGCCTTGTGGATCCGAATTTTCAGTTGTATTTGGAGCTACATATCTGAGTAAGAGTGTGTGATGACCCTGTGAACAAACTCTGCACTTAGAGGATGTGCACCAAGAAACCCTATGCCCAGGTTAGAGGCAATTAATGTAATTAATACCTCCTATTTAATGCTTTTTCACAATCGGACTAGCTTGGCAACGTATCATAACTCAGCTGCTCCCTATATTTCGATTTTGTAGGTGGGTCCACCTTTGATAACGCCAGATGTATTATCATGACATTAGCAACCTCTCGCTCGTCTTCTAACGATAACAGCGACTCGAAAATTGCAAAAACTGTGTCTGTGATCAATCGCAGAGACGACGCTGACGGCTCAGTCATGGCCGGGATGTCAAACAACTGGGCAAATGTATCCAAATATATTAAGAACATGTTGTCGTATACCTCTTTTAAACTTTCTAACGCCTTTGGATAGTTCGTATTGGAAACTTGGAATGCCTGTATGGTACACAGGGCTTCATCTGAAAATCACGAAATGAGATGCTTGAACTTCTCTATAATGGTCAACGACCGGTCGGAATCTATTAAACTTTCAAACAAACTCATAAATTGTTTATAATCCGCATGCTTGCCGCTAAACTTTGGCCACTTTATTTTTGGCATATTAGAATGAACCTGTTTTTCCCGGCTGTTGAGTGGGATTATTCGGCGCTGCCGACGTGTACAACGCCATTGTAATCACACAAGTCTCTTCTAGCTGGGACCTATCCGAATTTTCTGGAGCTAAAAGGTAGATTTGGGACTGCAAGCCCATTGCTTTGGCAATGTAGGAGTCTAAAATTTTCAAACGAATTTGGATTTGTAGCGGACTTGTCGTAATTTTACCCTCCTGGAAGGATATTCTCATTCCATTTATATCATCGCAAACTTTCTTCAGCTGCTCATACAATCCTGTAAGCTTTGTGCTTTTACAATTACCGCTAGCGATTGCTTTCTCCACGTACCAAGTTCGAACCACGTTCGATCCGATACGCAACGTATGATGCGTGAGACGTTAAGCTTGCTGATAAAAATGCCTAAGTCAGAACAGCGTTCGACCCGAAGACGAAGCGGCGAACGATTTTTCACTTAACTCCACAAATATAAGAGCTTAAACAGCTGCTTAAGCAGGAACAGCGAAATCAAGCTGAATAACGTCGACGACAAACGATGCTCCAATGTATAATTAACTCCACGAGTATAAAAGACCTCAAGGATCACTTTTGGCAGGAACGAAAAGCACAGCAATCTGAGCAACGCCAGCTAAAGAGATGAAAATGAAGCTGCGAAACCAAGACACGAATTAAACGGAACGCCAGGTTATGAGCCGTGCAAAGGACGAATGCAAAAATGAAGAAAACTCTCCGCTATGTGCATCAAAGAGAGGAACTTTCTAGAGAGCGCGACAATGGGCATTAGCTACCGCTGCAAGGGTCAATGTATTTCTCGTAACGAACGACAGGAAAGACAAAATAATGCAACCCAAGCTTCGAAATAAGCGGTAAACTAAGGCGTTGGCGCCTTCTGATACTCTTCCCTTAAAGCATCGACACACGGATTATCAACCGTTTGGGCAGATGTACATGTACATATATGTATGTTCAATGCCAAGCCAATAGGTATTTTCGCTATTATTTTAGCCGATATTGCTTTGCCATTGTTACCTGATCGTCGGATGAATTCATCTCCTCCTTTTGGTCTGTTGGCGAGGTTATCGTCTGATCTTCCTTCCGTCACCTTCTGACGGCTAAAGCTTTTATTTGACGAGACTCGAAAAACGGTTAGTCGCGAACAGCGATTTGCTCCAAACGAACGATTGCGATACGAAAAGCTAATCCCAAGGTCCCTGCTCGGGCGCCATGTAGAAATTTGAACGATTAATTCGTATTAATACTGTTAACTTAGGTGTGGGACACAGGGACTTGCGGGGTGAACCAGAGCTGTGGGCGGCGATGGAAAAAACGAAAGAAAACACCACCGTTTCCAAATTGTTCCATGTAACGACTGCATTCAATTTAATTCGGAACGCATAGCGGCACATAGTTGCCCGCTATTCTGCCGACAATGTTGCTAAACATAATCTATGTATATGTGTTAGGAGGTAGCTAAGGCGGTAATACTTCATTCTTTTTTGGCAATACATATTTATTAATTTTTCTCTTCACCGCTGATCCGACAGTTGTGAGGAAGTGACCCTCACAACGCCACCTGACGCGCACACACAGCCCCCCGCCGGAGGAAACACCGTCGGTGAATCGGACAGTGGCGAGACGGAGCGGGGCGGAGCCCCAAACCTTTTTCTTGTTATTTTGTTATAAGACCGAGCGGCCCTCGTAAGTGGCAGCGACAAAATGGGCTGGAGCCCACTTTAACCCGAAGTTCATTATTATTTACGGGGTTTAGTTTAATTTACTTTTAGTTATTTTCTAGCTTATAATGATTATTAGAATTTAAGGGTTAATAGAAATATAAGGTTTGACAGTAGGGAAAGCCAGCAGAAGGTTTTACTAGGGGGAAAATACCATCAGGTCCCAGCGGAACAGGCCCCACGTATCAGGTCCCCCTATCGGCACAATGACCATCGACCAGAGAGTGAAGCTGCATCAGGAGCGCGGCAAACAAAGAGAGCGCAGCGTAACTACGCAGTAGTAAAACAAACGCGAGCGGCGGCCCCGGCATACGTAGAGAGAGAGAGAGCGAGGAAAACCTTAACGGTAAATTTCCAGCACCAGGCGAGAGAGGCCGGTCGAGAGAGCGCTCCAAAGTACGCAGCGAGAAGATCAACGCACACAGCATAAAAAGAGAACGCAGCGAAACTACGCAGCAGCCGAACCCACGCGAGCGGCGGCCCCGGCATATTTAGTGAGAAAGAGAGCGAAGCTCGAGCGACGCCGCGCCGAAAACCCACCCCGAGCTGAGAGCGGCGACGGCAGCGACGGCGGCAGAGGCCGAAACAAGCGAGAGGTAACGAGACGCGATCGTCGCTCTCTATATAGTGCCCACGCAAAGCCTTAAGCCTTGGCGACAAAATGCCACGCGACAAGTGACGCGCGACAAAAGGGAGCAGAGCACAGCTCCGACGCGTGCCGGGCGGCAAGAACAGGGGAGTTGAAAATTAGAAGTGAAAGTGAAAAGTCTTTTGACCGGAGTCCATGATTCTGTGTTTTTGGTTTCCCCGTATTTTGAAAATTGTGGATTCCACAGATTTTCGTTCTTTGTGGAGGCGGAAGGGGGCATGACCAAAATTTAAAATAAACTGATCTCGGTTTGTTGATCTAGCTTTCATAGTCTCCGAGCTCTAGGCGTCAAAAAATGCGAACGGGCATAGCACCCAACCCGGTGTGTGAGAGAGAGCGAGAGGGAACGATGCATTTCGAAATGCTTTTCTTCATTCTGGCTACATTTATGATCCGATCTAAGACGCATGTAGATGTTGAAATGAAGAGAAGACAGATGTATAAAACAAATGTAAATAAAAATTTAAAGGGTTCGAATTTATTTTTGTCTCTTAATTTCCTTTTCTGGCAAATATTCAATTGTTTGCAAACCTATAATAAATTACATAAATTCTAGGCTCACATATATACTGACTGAGTACCGGGTACAAAGTAGAGCCGCGACCCTAGCCGTGCCTCCAACGTTCTCTCTCGATTTTAATATAATTTTTGTTGAATATAATTTATTTATGTCTTTATAATTTGGAATAAGTTAGAGCATATATATAATTTGGATATCCGTTGGAATTTTTAATCTATCAGTGAACTGTGTACACTGTGTACCATATGTACACGTGGAGACAACTGCGAAAAGTGAACAATGGAATATGTTGCCAATACATTTATTTATTCATTTGATGCCGTACTTTAAGAAATATCGGCAATTTTTTTACCCGATACTCGAAGAGTAAAGGGGTATATTGCATTTGTTGAAAAAATGGATGTGTGCAACACCCAGAAGGAAGCGTTTCCGACCCCATAAAGTGTACATATTCTTGATCAGCATCAATAGCCGAGTCGATATAGATATGTCTGTCTGTCCTTCTGTCTGTCCTTCTGTCTGTCCGTCCATTCGTCTTCATTAGCGCCTATAGCTCAGGGACTATAAAAGCCAGAGGAACACAATTTTGTATCCAGACTCCAGTCCTATCACACTGTTACATATGTTTTTCGAAATTTCGCCCCGCCCCCTTCCGCCCACTCAAAAAACGAAAATCATAGACAGTGACCATATCTATCAGAGTGTTGAATCTGGATCAGATCGGATCATAAATATAGGCACAATGAAGAAAACCATTTCGAAATGCATCGTTCCCTCTCGCTTTTTCTCACACACCGGGGTGGGCGCTATGCCTGATCGAATCTTTTGACACCTAGATCTCAGAGACTATTAGAGCTAGAGCAACCAAACTTTCTATCCAAGCTCCTGTGATATCAAACCGAGACGAGTTTTTTTTCAAATTTGGCCACGTCCCCTTCCGCCCCCACGAAGAATGTAAATCTACAATTTTGAAGAAACGGGAAAACCAAAAACACAGAATCATAGAAATAGACCATATCTATCAGAATTTTGAATCTGGATCAGATAGGATCATTAGTGGAGCCAGAAGGAACAAATGAAATTTCAGTGGCCTTCCAAGAGCAGACTCATTCCCTGTCTCTCTCGCACACAGCCGTGTGTATATTGAGGAAGCAAATTTAGCCATGTAGAAAAGACAGATGTAAAAAACGTATGTAAACAAAAATGGAAACATCTAATACATAAAAATCTCCGAAAAGGTTTTTTTTGTTTTTTGGCTAAAATTAAATTTGTAACTTTTGCGAACATGTAATAAATTACATATATCGTAAGCCCACATACACATATTATTGCCGCGCCGGGCAATGCCTCCAAATATGGGGGGTACGTTTAATGAGTCTCTTCTTACTGGTCTTTCGTGATTCATATATTGTTTATTCAATGTTGTAGATTTAATGTTACGATGAGAATTTATGTGAGAAAGATATAGATAATAAGAAATAATTGAAAGATCGAGAGAATTGAGCTAAAAAACTTGTACGCTCTTCCAATTTACGCTCTAGCAGCTCGTTTTCGCTTTTTTGCACCGCATTGATCTTCTTCCTTTTTTCCCCTGCTTCTGCCGTTCGCCCTGCTTAACCTTCGCCTTGGACATTCGCACTTCTAAGCCCTTTGCGAATGTTGGTGCTGTTAAGCGCAGTGATATTTGGGCTGCCACTGAGGTTCACGCCGTAACATTCCCCCCCTCGCAAACTTCGTCGCTTGTCGTGATGTTTGCCAAAATGCCGGTTACGCCTTGGTCCTTGTGTGGGTTCGTTGTCTTCACGTCTAACTTGGCTAGCTTAAAAATTGGTCGGGTAAGCATTCCCGACGCAGTGCGGATCACCGCGCTGCGGGCGATATCGTCCTTAGCTACTCGAAGATCCATGACAACGCCTTTCCTCCACTCTGCTCTGGTGCTTTTTTCGTCCCCTGGAACCACGACGTCTCCTAGTTGAATGGGGTTAGTTGGGGCCATATGCCACTTGGTTCGCGGCGTCAGACTCGGTAGGTATTCCTTCAGCCATCGTTTTCTGAAGCTGTCCACAATCTGACCTGCAATGCGAAAACTCTTACCAAGTAGAACTCCAATCGCGTTGCTGTCGTCTTTCGCTGCCATCGAACTAGTTTCTGCTGTCCGGAAGTGATTCGTTGTAAGTACGTCGGCTTCCGGATTCTCCAACGACACGTAAGTCAGGGGTCTGAAATTTAGCATATTTTCGATTTTTGCCAGTGCTGCTCTCAACACTGGCTCTTGAACGTGGGTCTCCTCCAGTATTTTTTCTAGTATGGATTTGACGGATCTGATCATTCTTTCCCACGCACCTCCAATATGGGGTGCTCCTGGAGGTATGAAGGACCATTCTATTACCGGGTATTTTGTTTCCAATTCGTTCGATGAGATTCTTTCAATTTCTTCCTGTAGAAGTCGGCTCGCTCCTCTAAAGTTTGTCCCGTTATCCGATATGATTCTCTTAGGGACTCCACGACGGGCTACGAACATTTCCAGAATTAACATGAACGCATCTGCAGACAAGGAATTCGCCAGCTCGATGTGTACTGCTCGCACGGTGAGACACGTGAACAGTACCCCCATCGTTTCTCGCGTCGCCTTCCTACGTTTACTTCCAGTGGTCCAAAGTAGTTGATGCCTGTATTTGTAAATGGTGGCTCATTAATTGCTAGCGTCCGGGGGTAGACTTCCCATCTCCGGCGCCTCTGGGAGCGCTCTTTTGTTGCGACATCTTTGGCATGTTTTCGCTATGGCGCGAACTCTTGCCCTCAGTCCGGATATGTGGTACAACTGCCGCATCTCGTTGACCACGATCTCGGTAAGTTGTTGCTGAAACTTCCGATGAAAATAATCAATAATAAGATTAGTGACGTAATGTCCTCCTGGTAGAATTACTGGCCGTTTCAGGTTCTCTATGTCCATTGATCTGTCTATACGGCCGCGTATTCTCATCACACCTGCTTCATCGAGATATGGTGATAATTTGTAAATCGGACTTTTCTTACTCACGATTCTTCCTTGTCTTAGAAGAGCTATTTCCTCGGAGTAAGCCTCTTCTTGTACCATCCGGTACACAACGTTATTGACGTCTTCCATGTCCCGAAGGCGTGTCGCTAGTTTTGCCTCCTCTGTCACTACATTCCCTTTGCAAGTTCTGGTCAGAAATCGCATCACGCATCACGCATCTCAAGGCTCCTCTGAGCTTTTCCCACTTGCTGAATCGCGATACATTTGGGGCGATGCTGTTTAGCCTTGACTGTGGCGTCGGCGTCTCCTTCAACTCGTGTATATGTATCCGTTCTAGATTACTCGGGCTTAGCTGCGTGATCGGCCAGTGCTCTTCTCTGTCGAATAGAAACGACGGGCCGGAAAACCATCAAGCCTCTGGGTGAAAACTCGATTCCTTTGTCCATATCGTTCCATCGTCTGCTACGTTCAGTGCGGATGGAACCCATTTCCATTCTGATATGTCCGAGTTCTCCAGGATTTCGCCTATTCGGAGCGCCACGAATTGATGATACTTTTGGGCGTCAGAACATATCCAGTACAGCACGTTCTTGGAGTCGGTCCAGAAGACACGTCGCTCGATATTGACGGACATCTTCTGTCCTATGAACTTAGCCAGTCGTAGACCTAAAATCGCTGCCATAAGTTCCATTCTGGGAATCGAAATTGGTTTCAATGGCGCCACTCTCGTTTTGGAAGCGAGTAGTGTGCACCGGACCTCTCCTTGCTTCTCGATCCTTATGTAGGCGACGGCTGCAAAGGCGTTTATGCTCGCGTCTGTAAAGATGTGCAATTTAATATTAGATGTTTCCTTTGATAGACCTATATAGCGTGGAACCCTTAATTCTTCGATGTTTTGTAGTTGACGTGCCTATATAGTCCAGCGTTGATGTTCGTTCTCTCCAACCTTTTCGTCCCAGCCAACGGCAGACCTCCACTCGTCCTGCAGTATTATTTTTGCCTGTATTATATAGAAGCCTAATAGTCCGAGTGGGTCAAATATGGTCATGACTATGCGTAGAATTAATCTCTTCGTCACCGTTTTCGTTTCATCGTATATGTTATCCCGAAACTTATTGATAAAGGTGAAGTAGTCAGTCGATGGGTCCCACCACATACCAAGCACTCGTTCTCGTCTTGTCGAATCCGTCATCTCGATAGGGCGTTCTTGATGATCTCCATCATCTGAGAGCGCTCTCATCACGGTGTTCGAGTTGGAGATCCAGCCTCTCGTCTCGAAGCCTCCTTCCTTGTGTATGTTCCGCACCACCGTCGCAAGGTGAACCATTTCGTCTTCGGAGTCACAGCTTTGGAGCCAGTCGTCCACAAAGGTGTTGAGTAATATGGCCTCTACCGCCTCTCGTTCCTCGATGAATCTTTCTGCGTTCCTATCTCTCACGTAGGTTGGTGCTGCTGGGGAACAAGAAGCGCCGAAAGTCATTACGTTCATTACGTACCTATCCGGTTCTCGACTGTTGTCGCCGTATCTCCAAAGCAATTGCTGCGAACTTTGATCCTCCGCGCGTATCATAACCTGGTGAAACATTTCTCTGATATCTCCGCAAATGCCAATGGACTTCTCTCGAAAACGGAATATTACTCCTACCAGCGACGGCAGTTGGTCGGGCCCTTTCAGTAGCATTAAATTAAGAGCAATGCTTTTCACCTTGGCCGCTGCGTCCCACACGAGTCTTAATTTTCCTTTGTTTGGATTCTTGGTCACAAATACAGGCAAATACCAGGAGCGCTTCCCTTCGACCAATTCCTCTGCTTTGAGTTTACGGACGTGGCCGATGTCTTCGTACCTCTGGATCTGTTTGTTTAAAAAGTCTCGTAACTCCTTGTCGCGTGCCATACGGGATTCTAGGCACTAAAGTCGTCGCATTGCCATCTCTCTGGAGGATGGAAGTTCCACGTTGTCGTACCGCCACAAGAGCCCTGTCTCCCATCTCTTCATTTCGCTGCGAAACGTCGTGGAATTGTCCAGTATCGAGTTGGCTCGTTCATCTTCTTTGCACCTGAGTGTGTGCTTTGAAATACATACGCCTACCGCGTCTAATAAGAAACTCTCTTTTACAAGAGCGTCAAACTGGAGATTGTTATTACATTCGCATACGTTGTCCAATCCGATAATCAATGACGCCCTCACATCTTTGTAACCGAGTATCGGTAGCTTCGCCAGGTACGAATGTGATCTAAGGATTGAGTCGTCTAGCGTCTGCTTCGGCAGATCCAGGTTTTTGACAGTTCTCACATTTTGAAGCGTGAATTTGCGTGCCGCAGTGTCCCTTGACGATATCGTTAAGCTTACCCATTTGGATTCTGCTTCTCATTGCGTGATTTCTCCTGTCCAGCATAGGCATAGCTCGTCCGAAGGGCCGTCGATGCCTAATTTCTCCGTTATCTCGGTCTCGATTAGGGTACAGGCTGATCCTTCGTCTATCACTGCGAACGTTTGAATTTGGCCGCTCGGTCCATACAATGTCAAGGGGACATATCTAAACAGCGCAGCTTCGTTCTGCATTGTGTGTAGGACTGTAGCTCCTTCGTTCTTCGTGTTCTCTACCCTTGTACTTTTCTGATTGTTGATGTGAAGAAGAAAATTATGCTTTCTCGCGCATCCATCGATGTTTGTCTAGGCACCTCCAGCATAACTTAATTTCTTTAACGAAGTTCCATCTACCTGACGAATCCAGCTCTAGAAACTGCTTACATTCCTCTAGTTTGTGGATCTCATTGCATTTGCGACAGGGCGGTTGTGCGTTGCTCTTGGATTCTTCTCCTTTGAGTAGACCTCTTTCTCGGATGCTACTGGCATCACGGTGCTCGCACATGACGCTACTCTGAATAGCCAGTCATCAGTGCTTTGTCTTGCCCAGTCAAGCTTCAGGTCGAATGGTAGTTTCTCCACAAGGTCTCGAAGTAACATTGGATCGTTCAGATAGGCGGACAGTCCTATCGTGTCGACGGTCGCACGACAGTTTTGCACCGATAACGCCAGGCGTACTAGGCTTTCGATGCTGCTCGATTTCACAGCCGGTTCCAATCGTAGCTTCGTTTGTAGGGTATGTTATATAGCCTCTGGTCGGCCATATAACATTCGAAGGGTCTCCATGGCTGTCGAACTGTTGCTGGCATCATTAATTTTCCTCGTACTGCTTCCAAAGTAGCACCTTTCAGGCATTTTTGCAGCCTCATGAGATTTTCTTGATCGCTGAGTCCACAGCGATCTGTAGATTGCTCTAAGTTCACTATGAACATGGGCCATTCCCCGGGTTTGCCAGAAAAGACTGGTAGATCCTTGTTGATGACCTGTCTTGTGGCTCTCTGGGATGCAGTCAGGCATCTCTCCGTCCCCGCTGGCGCGACCGCTTGATTATTCACGTACGCGTACGGACCTGAAATATTTTGGCTCGTACTTGGATAATGCTGTGCAGTCGGGGCATGAATGAAAGGGTTTTGCCCATACAGATTGGTGTTCGTCGCCGGTGCACCCAGTGGATGCACCGATCGGCATTGTCTCGTTCGGGTTCAGCCCAAGAGGCATTCCAATCCGATTTGCTCCCATGAATCCTGAAATTTGGCCTCCGCTCCAGTTGGGAGCTGCTCTGTTCCAACCTCCGTTCAGTAACGTAGAGCTCATGAGACCTCCTTCTTGAGGCAGTGCTGAATGCGTGGAAACGGGGCGCATTCCCTCGAAGGCCGTTGCATACGACGGCTTTCCTGAAATATCCGCTCTCTGCTGGGCGAACACTTCCAAGTTCCAAGCTCGTTCTTGGTGAGAAGACTTGATCAGCCCATCCTCCTCCGTTGGTATGCTCTGGTACCTGATGGTTTGTTGGAGCTGCTATGGGCACGTTAGGTGCGGCCATTGTCGCCGCCAAGATCACGTTTGTATTCGTATCCCTAATGTGATGCATTTCCCCTGCGCCTACATCAGCCACAGAACTCGTACTAGGCATATTTTCTGGCTCGCATATTTCTCCTAATCCGTTTGCGACTGCTGACCGTTAACACCATCCATTGTACTCCGATGTCTTTTGTCACACAGTCCTAGATTGTGGTTATACACGAACCTCGTGTCGCTCGAATGTAAGAGGTTAGCCATTTTGTCCAATTAACGAATCTCTCGTGACGCAGATATCTGTGTCGCACGCCGATCCTTTTTCTGTCGGTCGCTAGAGCAGGTAAAGTTTTTTAGAATATTGCCGCGCCGGGCAATGCCTCCAAATATGGGGGGTACGTTTAATGAGTCTCTTCTAACTGGTCTTTCGTGATTCATATATTGTTTATTCAATGTTGTAGATTTAATGTTACGAGTGACAAAGGTAGATGGATGATTAATTTACGATGAGAATTTATGTGAGAAAGATATAGATAATAAGAAATAATTGAAAGATCGAGAGAATTGAGCTAAAAAACTTGTACGCTCTTTCACTTTACGCTCTAGCAGCTCGTTTTCGCTTTTTTGCACCGCATTGATCTTCTTCCTTTTTTCCCCTGCTTCTGCCGTTAGCCCTGCTTAACCTTCGCCTTGGACATTCGCACTTCTAAGCCCTTTGCGAATGTTGATGCTGTTAAGCGCAGTGATATTTGGGCTGCCACTGAGGTTCACGCCGTAACACATATACTGACTGAGTACCGGGTATAAAGTAGAACCGCGGCCGTAGACGCGGCTCACAACTTTCCCCCTCGTTTTAAATAAATTTATTAGTTGGTACAAATTTACAGCATTTTCAAACCTTGCGATGTTTTTGTAATCAATTCACTCAGATTTCATATCAGCACCGCAAATTTTTTAAACGGATACTCTGCTCGCATGCAGATCGACACGAAAAGCAAGTAAAGCAAAAAAGAGATGAGAAGACGTCGCACAGTGGGACATTCGGCCATTTCAGCTTGCTAAACTAAAAACTTCTGAATAAATTAAGATATATTCATGAAATAAACTGCATTATAAGATAAGATAATATGTAGCATGCGAAAGAACAGTGTGCTCCAACGTCAGAAAGCTTAACAACACATTGTCAAATTGAACTTTTTTTGTTGCATATTTGCCTATATAAAATAAACTTTTTGTTAATTTTTTGTTGATCAATAAAGAACGTTTAATTGTCAATTTTACAATAAAAATTATTTTATTTTTCATTTTTGATAAAATATACTTTTTTTTTTCCTTTAAAAAAAATATTTTGTTGTATAAAAAGCTTGTCAAATTTTTTTTTTTAATTAATTTCTTCTTTGAAAATAGTATCTTATAAGCTTAAATTTACTTTAAAGTATTTATTTGCCTATTTATATTGGTATATTCTATGTCTTATATATTAATTATATGGATGTATTAGTATCTGTATCTCACTTTTGGGCTGTTTTTCAACTTTCACTTGGCTTTACAAATAAACTTCATCAAATTTTCTCGAGATATTTTTTTAATATATTCATTGAATATTCCTTTACCCAAGTTCCCAATCCCATTTTGCGATTTTGAGGCGTTTGGCTTCTAGATCGATTTAAGTGACGCTACCTCGCTCGAAAAACAGTCAAAACATGATTTTGTATGGGACTTAGCACCTGCAACAGCCCTTTTTTGCCTGTTTTTCGTGCGAGGTAGCCTCACTTAAATCGATCGAAAAGCCAAACGCCAATTCTCTGTTAGCTGTGTGTATTCATTTTATCCAAAGCGCTCATAAAATGTTTGACTTTTGCCACCTCTTTGCGTCTGATGTCCCACTGTGCTTCGTTTCGTTTCGTCTCTTACTCATGCAAGAACATGTTCATGTCTACGCCAATACATGTGTGATTTGTTAGAGATGATATATTTCAACACCCTTCTTCAATGAGAGCATGTTTACAAATTCATTTGATTCAATTCAAGCTTAACAATTTTGTGAATTCGACTTGCTTTCTCTTAGGGAGATTCTTGGTCAAGATATCTGCAATCATATCTGTTGTGCTAGCATACTTTAAGTTAACTTGACCATCTTCTACAACCTGACGTACAAAGTGATATCTAATATCAATATCACTCCTTACACGCAGCCGACAATGCCATGTTTTCTGCCTCCGTTCTGCTAAGCGCCGCACTGCGTTGTTTCTCGGATCGCCAAGAAATAAACATGTTTATTTATACAGTATACAACTTCCGGTTAGTTCGGTCAACGCCCCAATCCGCATCCACATATCCAGTAAGTGGCCGATGACACCCTTTGCAGTGTAGTTTGAAATTTATCGTCGCTGCCAAGTACCTCAAAATGTGCTTTACGCTAGCCAGATGCTCAGCGTGCGGATCTTGATTCCTCTGGGCCAACTTTGCAACTGAATGCAAAATGTCTGGTCTGGCTATGAGCGCCAACCACATCAGCTCACCAATCATGGATTAATACATGACAGAATCAACCTTTTGACACTGCTCATTAGTACAATCCACCTGGAACCTCGCAACCAAAGGACTAGCCACTGATCTTCATTTGTCCATTCCGTGAGCTTGCAATAGTTCCTTCATATATTGCGTGTTGCCCATGGTCTCCATGCTTAAAAACAGCTTTGGAACGCCTTTGTCCACACATTCTAACGAATTGGAAATAGCCGATTTGATACTGAGCAAGTCCTCTTTGGACTGGCATGCGATAAGTAAATCGTCAACATAAACCGGTATTAACGATTAGTCATCTTTCCCTATCTGCTGGTATAGACAAAGCTCGCTGTCACAGGCAACAAAGCCCAAATTCGTAAGGACGCCATATAGTTTCGCATTCCATTCTCTTCCTGACTGCTTCAATCCATATATGGCCTTTTTAAGAAAAGCCTTAGCTGGGTGAGCTCGATCAATGTACCCTTGTGGTTGCTTCATGTACACTGTATCGCTCAGGTCACTGTTGAGGTATGCCGTGCATACATCCATTTGTTTGACGTATAATTTCAATTCCGCTGCTAGTGCACGAATAAGTCGAACGATCTCCAGTCTGGAAACTGGGGAAAATGTTTCAGAATAGTTTATGCCGAACTGCTGGAAGCAACCTTTTGCCACCAACCGTGCCTTGAAAAGTTCAACTAGACCATATTTGTCACGTTTCAGCCTATAAACCCATTTGCAACCAACTGCTCGCTGTCCTGCTGCTAGGTCTGCCAACTGCCATGTCTGGTTTGCCATTAGTGCCTCATATTCACGCTGCATCGCTTCAGACCAATTTGATGCATGAATACTATCCAACGCCTCATCTTAGGAATTTTCACGTTGCTGGCAACCAGAGCACCAAGAATGTTGTACTCCTTCCTCGAGCGGCCAGGCTTGCCGGTCCCAATCAGCCTTGGTCTGCCAGGCCCAACGCGAGGAGCCGACTCATCTGGCTCAACTTTTTCAGCTGCGCTCTCGTACCCATTAAGACCGCTTCTACTAGAATTGTCCTTGTCATTACTAGCACCATGGCTGCTGTCACCTTTATCAGTACCGCTACCATCCTGCATGGTAGCTTCCGCCCTCGGAAACTCGAATATGACTGCATCCTTGTCGTCTCGGATCTCGTTAAAGAGGACATCTCGCCTCTCAATCACCTGATCATACAGGTCATACAGACGATAGCCTTTAGCTGCTACCGAGTACCCAATCATGCGAAATTCTTTGCCTTTTTCCTTGCACCCTCGTCCAAAGCTAACCAGGTCCAAAAACTGGACCAGCATACACCTTGATATTTCCACCAGAGTGCGGCTTGCCCTCTCAGCCACGCCGTTTTGTTGTGGAGTGTATGCCACTGTCAGCTGCCTCTCGATTCCATGATACCTCAGAAGTTCATACAACGATTTGTTGACAAATTCACCTCCATTGTCGCTCCGGAAAAATTTAAGAGTTTTTTCCGTTTGCCGTTCAACCAGGTATTTGAACTCGACGAACTTCTTGAAGACTTCATTCTTCCTCCGCAGAAAATACACAAATAATCGCCTGGATTTGTCATCGATGAAGGTTAGGAAGTACTTCGATCCAGCAATTATGAATTATTTCCAATGTAACTTGCGCTCTATTGGTGCTTGAAACAGGAAATAGTTGCGCATGAATCTTGCTCAGCATGCATGTTTTACAATTCATATCTGGTGGAAAACAATGTTTTAAGTGCCGCTCACCATTCCTTTGCTGATTAATTCTTTCATACTGCTGAAATTCAAATGGCCGGACCGTTTATTCCACAGAACACCATCAGCCTTAGCCGCCGCAAAACAGCTGTTTTGTTTCCCTTGAAGCATGTACAAGTTTCCAACTTTGTTCGCCTTTATGATGCATTCACCTTCTTGGATAACTTTTGCATATTCTTGTCCAAACATCACGAAACATTTATTTATTACAGCGCTGCTCACCGAGAAAATATTTCCATTTTTCTTGGGCACATAGAGAACATTCTTTAACGTTAGCGTGCATATCTCAGTCTTCAGCCCCACCTCCCCTTTTCCTTCTGTTTTTAGGAAACCGGAGTCAGCCAGACCAATAATTTCTGTGTGTTTCTCTAACTTTGTGAATAACTGTTTGTCGCAACACAAGTGGTTGGTGACGCCACTGTCTAAACACCACATACTCTTTCAAAAATTATCTGCGTCCAACGCATTTAATAGTCTTCACTGCTTGAGCGCCCTCTCTTACACTGAACCTTCATATGGCCGCTTTCGGCGCACTTGAAACATATAACGGTTCTGTTTCTCTTCTTTTGCACTCGATGAAGGTTAGGAAGTACTTCGATCCAGCAAGTGACTGTGTGCCAAAAGGCCCGGCCGGCTTTTATACTGCGGTAAATGCTTTTGCGTTTTCCTTTTACTCTTCTGCGTTTCCCTTTCGCTCGCTCAGCTTTACACATAGAACGTCAAAATTCGGCAGATTGTCTCGCGTCTCTATGGCGACAGCAAAATTTTCATAATATTCTGGAAGGCTCAAAAACAAAACAATTGCACGCAATTCATCATTCAGTTCGATTCCTACTGACGCAAGGCCATCGAGCATATCCACGAACTCATTTATGTAACTTGGTCCATGCGCTTACAATTTCTTGTACAGTTGAACCTTTTGTACCGGTCCACTTGGTTGATGAACATCTTTCAATTTCTTCCATGCCTCGGACGACTTTCGCAATTTTTGATGTCAAATTCACACATTCGGGAGTATTCGTTGGAGGCGGGTCACCAGATGAGCCACTCCACAGTTCAACGTGCACCAACAGAAACCGCATTTTAAAACACCAGGAGTCTTAATTTCCCTGTTCACGTGTACGTCAATTTACTGCGTGCAGTGCAAATTATAAAGACTTAAATAAATTATATTCAACAAAATTATATTAACGAGGGGGAACGATGTGATCCGCAAATAAGGCCGCGGCTCTACTTTATGCCCGGTACTCAGTCAGTATACATGTATTAGAGCTTGTTGTAATTTATTACATGTTCGCAAAAGGGACAAATTGAACTTTAGCCAAAAAAAAAAAAAAAAATTAAGTCGAACCTTTTCGGAGATTTTTCCATTTTTGTTTATATAAGTTTTCTTCCTCTGTCTTTTTTACATGTCTACATCTACTTCCTACATATACATACACGGCTGTGTGTGTGAGAGAGAGGGAATGAGTTTGCGCTTGGAAGGCCACAGAAATTTCATCTGTTTGCTTTTGGCCATATGATCTGATCCAGATTCACCACTCTGATAGATATAGTCATTTTCTATGATTCTGGGTTTTTTGTTTTCCCGTATTTCCGAAATTGTGGATTCCACAGATTTTCATATTTTACGGGGGCCGAAAGGTGCGGGGCGATATTTTGAAATACACTTGTAACAGTGTGATATCAAAGAAGTCCGAATACAAAATTTGGTTGCTCTAGCTTTTACAGTCTCTGAGATATAGGCGCTCATGAAGACGAACGGACGGACGGACGGACGGACGGACGGACGGACAGACATGGCTATATCGACTCGGCTATTGATGCTGACCAAGAATATATATACTTTATGGGGTCGAAAACGCTTCCTTCTGGGTGTTACACACATGCACTTTTAGCACAAATCTAATATACCCCTATACTCTTCGAGTACCGGGTATAAAAATAATATAATTTCAATAATTTATTTTCCATATATTAAATAAATCCCACCGTGAGCCGTCTATGCACAGGCCACACACATTTAAAACAAGTACACATGGTACACGCATACCAACAACATATTTGTTCATGTACAATCGATTCTCCGTGTGTGATAAAATGTTGTACATGCATACTATACATTTCCAAGCATACAAAAAAGGATTTCTTCGTTTTATATGTCGCATCACTTTAGAAACACGCGGATCCATCTGGCTGATATTGATTCGCAGCACTCGGATTCGGTCGTGCTGAGCTGGTAGACATTTGGAGGAAAAATATTCGGTTCAAGAGACGCAGTATGACGTATATGGGCCAATACGAAAATTTTTAAACCAAGGGCTGAAATTTAAAGTTTACCAAAACCCAACTGTTTGTTAATGGAATAATAGGATACATATTCAAGCTTCAAAATGTATAAGCAGTAAAATTGTGGATTTTCGTCCTTTTGGGGGCGGAAAGGGGCATGGCCAAATTTTAAAACAAACTCGTTTCGGTTTGATATCACAGGAGCTTGGATAGAAAGATTGTTTGCTTTAGCTCTTATAGTCTTATAGTCTAGGCGTCAAAAAATTCGATCAGGCATAGCGCCCATCCCGGTGTGTGAGAGAGAGCGAGAGGGAACGATGCATTTCGAAATGGTTTTCTTCATTGTGGCTATATTTATGATCCGATCTGATCCAGATTCGACACTCTGATAGATATTGTCATTCTCTACGATTCTGATTTTAGTTTTTTCGTATCTTTAAAATTGTGCATGCCACAGATTTTCGTCTTTTGAGTGGGTGGAAGGGGGCGGGGCGAAATTTTGAAATACACTTGTAACAGTGTGATGGGACAGGAGTCTGGATACAAAATAAGGTTGCTCTAGCTTTTACAGTCTCTGAGCTATAGGCGCTCACGAAGACGGACGGACGGACGGACAGACAGACAGACATAGCTATATCGACTCGGCTATTGATGCTGATCAAGAATATATATACTTTATAGGGTCGGAAATGCTTCCTTCTAGGTGTTACACACATCCGCTTTTGGCACAAATATAATAGACCCCTATACTCTTCGAGTACCGGGTATAATAAATTAAAATACAATAAATGAATAAAAAATCATAAACTAATATATGTAAGAGTAAGGAAATATTGAATAATTGAATAATGCATGAATACTCTTTTTTTACACCATTTGTCCTGATGGAAAAAGTGTACTTATCCTTCTTTTATAAGCTGGATTGAAATGGTCATATATTCCACTTCATTTTTTGTATTCGAACTTTTTTGGTTTATTATGCAATTCGTATTTCTTGTAACGTCCGTAACGGAACTTTAAGCAAGCATAACTTCTTTTTCAAACAGTTACCCCCTTATTTTTAAATAAGCTTAAAAGTACTCCCAAAGAGCTGCAGTTTGCATTCAATTTTATGAAAATTTGGACGCCAGCTACGTCAAATTCAACGAGCAAATTTGCGTACTAATGTAACGCCCGTAACGCAGGATTAGCCCTATGTTATAAAAAATTACACAAAAACATGTAAGTGACGAAAATATTAAGTTAATAAATGAAAAAGTGAAAGCCTTCGCCAATTTTATAGAAGAGGCCACGCAAGAAAATGCAGTCGACTAGATGTTTTCAATAGATCAATGGAAGTTCTGATCCTTTTTTGTCCAGTACCTATGTAAAAGATCCCCCAAATTCAATCAAAACCAAAACCATAAAAGCAGATGTCACAAGCCTCTTTTTTGGAAATTCAAAAGGATCCAAATTTATGATCCATTTTATGATCCAAATTCCACACAGAATTCTTCTGACAAAGAGTATGAAGAACAGGATGGACTTGAGGTTATTGCTTCAGAAGAAGAAATGGACTTACTTTTGTGAGTAACGTAAAAAAAAATTTCTAATTATTATTTTTCATCAAATACAATAGAAAATTAAAAAAAAAACGGTTTTTAATGGAAACGTCAAACACCTATTTGCAGGTCGGCCAGATCTGTTTTATGGCAGCTATATGAAATAGTGCCCCAAATCATATGCATCTACGTAGGTGAGCTTGTGATCGTAAATTACTAATACAATCCAAATTTCAATTCAATAACTATAAATTTAGAGCTTATGCCAAAAAAAAACGGGGAAAAAACCACTGTGCACGGTTCCGATTCCTTCAATACCAAATTCCCGGGCTAGACTCTAGAGTTCCTACTTTCGGCAATAAGCTAACCACCGAGTGTTCATCCTGCTCTTTAGGGTGGTATTGCCCAGCTCAGGGTTGTGTCTTTGGAGTCACTGAGTATCAGTAATCCTTTATGACCTGGGTCGGCAAAGGTCCTTGGTGTGGTGAGTGGCACTGGGTGTGGCGGGGTACGCGGCTTGACGATGGGATTCAGGGATCCTCGAGAAGGATATGCTTTAAAGTGGATCATTGGTAAGGATGTGTTGTAGTGGCGCTGGTAGTTGATAGTTGGTGGTCGGTAGCTGGTCGCAATAAACGACATAAAATAGTAGGACCCACCCATTCGATAAACTTTGGCCAATTATGTGGGCCGAAGCCGCTGCATAATTTTGGGAGAAAGTCGAGAACAGCTGTTTAAGTGAAGCTTTTGCAAGTGCTAGGCAGCGCATCACAAAGGAGCTTTTGATCTTTAGATCCGAGTTAAGCAGTCCAAAGCACAAGGTCGTTCTCTTTCGTATCTGCTATTCAGAGTGTCCGGTCAAGTTTTCTCCATCGGGATAATTTTATATCCAAACCTATATAAATTCCACGTGTCCGGAAAGAAAAAAACCCGAAAACGAAAGTGCGGCTATAAATACAACCTTTAAGCGTGAATCCCGTATCATCGTGCGCTGAGATACGGTCATTCGAAATCCCTGTAACTTCTCGGGTATACCGGCCACGCCTCCACGAAGCCTCTGGAAAACTGGACCTTGAGAATCCCAGGCCAGAAGGCAACCACGATCCGTGGATAAAACCAGAGAAAAAGCGGTATGTGCAAGTGCCCTGTGGAAAAAGTTGGTTTTTTTTTAGCCCTCGCGGGTGTTTTCTGTTTCACTTATAGGCCCCTGGCCGCGAACGGCAGCCCACCAAGTTTCCAAGTAGCGCCCCTTCACCAAGCTCCGCCACTTGACGGCCATAACGTCAGACGAACCTTGGTGTGGGGCCGAGGTTATTTCTCCGATAGAAATTGGCGGAAAAACCAGCCAACCACATTACATAACCTCTGCCGGCCCTAACCCTTACGTCGGCCATAACCTTTGCGCAGGCGCCACGCGTGGCAGGCGCTGTGCTCTACAAGCTGCTGAGCGCCGCCCCCCCCCATCTGGTTCACCGCTAACCATTTCTGCGACGGCTTATAGGCCGAGACCAGGATCCGGATTAAACCTTTTTTTTTGTTTGCCTAGTGTAGTTATAAGTGCATTAATTTTAAATATTATTTTTGGTTCCTTCTGAACCCCTCTTTTCGTCTATTAATTACTCTCAGTCCCACTCCAATCTACAGTCATGCCTCAATATAACCGCTACCACATCATTGTTTTGTAATTGATAAATTTGGTTGGTGAGAAAGGAAAAAAAGAAAAGCAAGAAGAAAAACCCCTCCCCCCCCATTACACCTCCTCATCCCATATGGGTCATTTATAATTTTACGTCCACAGCTTCCACGAATTCCACAGCGAAGGGCGCCTTTCTGCGAGGGAACACTGTAAGGAAACTGTAAGTGACCCAATTATTACTCTCCCTTTTGTGCTAATGTTCTTGTGACAAAATGTTTGCGCTAAAGATCATCGACCGCCGCTAAGCTTGGCCTCTTATCAGTTTAGTCGGTTGTGTCTGCGTGCGCTTGAGTGCTTGCATTTTTTTTTTTGCATTCTTCCGATGCCCTCACATCACCCGTACCAACAAACAACAACAAATTCATGAATTGGTATCGCGGAGTACTACTTTTCTTTTCCCTCTGACTTTTCTACATATATTAAATTCTCATATTATCATTTATGCACATTTAAATTACTATGTCATATTTTTTCCTATGACTATACATTTAAATTACATTACATTTATACTATATATATACATTTACATTTTTATATTATAATTTCTTCCTATATATATACCTTTTTATACCCTACTTTATAAATTACCATTTTGTCGTTTGCCTAATAGAGGTCAACAGAGCTGAATTGTTTGCAAAAGAATATGAAGTTTGTAGTGTTAGGATTTCCATTGCTTGTGTAAATAAATTTACTTTGATATGAATTTCTGCTATTTGCGCCTAATTTACGGGGTCATGCGTCGTGTAGGGGATAGGTACCGGTAGACTTATTTTGGTATCGCTATATGTACATTGTTTTGGATTTAAGCGATCACGGAAGGGAGGGCATCAGTGGTCGCGTTTACACCTTGCGCCACGTAAATAAGTCCGGATGCTAGGAGTTTCCACTATTTCTTTCTGTCACATTTTCTTCTTTCAGTGTTGAAATAACCAATTTGTCCATCGCACGCGAAAATTAATGAACTAATGTGTTTAGGCGAGCAGGCAGAGCAGCGGCTCCTACCCTTTCCCACCCCCTCTCCCGACTGCAAGAGACCGGAACCAGCGCGTGCCCCGCCAAAAGCTCTTCACCCACCACCAGCTCACTACGTTACATACTACAGATCATATAAATACATAAGTTTATTTGGCGCCCAACGTGGGGCCAGATTTTCCGGTGGCCCCGACCATAATCGCTTTTAGTCGATATCATCTGACTCATGTATGTCCCCTTGAACATTTCGGTTTATTTCATTGTCTATTTCCTTCTCATTCATTTCTCTTCCGTAATTGTTTGTACTTAGGATTGTGGATCAAGTGTAAATTTAAAAATATTTTCCTTGCCCATTACTGAAGATAGCAAACATAAAAAAAAAATGCGTTTGTCAAGCGTACTGGAGTAATCATAGCTTCTAAGCAGCATTGATTCCGTTGCTTATATACATTTCGCATGCATTTCCTTTTGTTACTATTGGTGTTTAGAGGCTGCTGCTGGATATGGAGAACTATCTAAGAGCTTAACTCCTCCGCTCAGCTGATACAGTACCAATAACAATTTGCATCATTTCGGCTTTTCTATGGCTGGTTCGTTGTCGCTGGATACGATAAATAAGCGCTAGGCTATTATCGTCCGCTCAACCACCAATTCTTTCGTTCTTTTAGCATCATTCCAAATACCCATAATCACATTTCGCATAGACCCCGTATACATATATGATTTTCGATTAAGTTTTGTCTCGTTAGTGAGTTCAATACTCATTTAGTGATTCGTGATAACATAAAAGGAGGAATGACGTCAGTAGGAGTGAGTGCAGAGGCAGTGGTTACAAAAAAGGCAGTTATCACCTGTTTCATTTGTACAGGCCCCATTCTTCACGATTCGGAAGCGTTGAAGGTTAGTTGTGGACACACTTTTCACCACGTATGTTTTAGTACGAAAATAAAAAATAAGAAAGTGTGCCCGATTTGCAAAAGAAATCTCGAAGACCCGTCCGCCGAAAAACCAACTGGATCAGGGACCACCACACGAGCCCAAGCAAAAAGAGACACTATGGCCTCAGTTCCCGAAATGGCCGACGACAACGTTGCAACTTCCGTATCAGTCGCACCATCCGTAACCGATGCACCTGCAACAGAGAGCTTGCATCAATTGATTGTGAATTCGATGGCAGCCGCATCGACCCGTCAGTCGGAAATATGGGCGCAGTCCGCTGCCCGACAGACAGAGATGATCATGCAAGTCTTGCAGAAAGGGTTCGAGCAATTGTCAGGTGCCAGTTCTGTCCGGCAATCTGAGCAAATAGCACGGAATGGTTCTGGCCGGACCGATTCGACTCAAGCAGAGCAGACCAAATTTGAGAGACTGTCTTCTTCTGGGTCTGCTCAAGGGTCGACTACAACTTCCCCACCAGCAGTTAGACAGCAACCTGATCCTGGAAATCATAGTTCTGATAGGCTGCTACCATCGAATGTATTAGGCCAACAGTCTGCAAATAGATATACACCGCTAGGTTCGGATTTGCGCCCAGATCGAATTAGCCAAATTATTTTTAATTGGAAGCTACGATGTTCTGGCAAATCTGCCTTAGGAGTTGATGATTTTATATATCGAGCGGAGGCATTAACATTCCAAACGCTAGATGGCAATTTCGAGTTGCTTGCGCGATATGTTAGCAACCTATTCGAAGGAACAGCAAGCGAATGGTTTTGGAGGTATCACAAGAGTGTGGCGATAATAAAATGGGAAGGACTTCGCCAAGCTCTTAAGATGCAATTTAAGGACGAGCGTACAGATCTGCACATAAGAGCTAGTATAGATAGGCGTAAACAAAAGGAAGGAGAAAGTTTCGATGAGTTCTACGAGTCAATAATTTCACTGGCTGACAAGCTCTCTGTTCCCATGTCTGAAGCTTCTCTCTTAGAGTCACTTAGGTCCAATTTGCGTGCTGATATTCAACATGAACTCCTATATGAGGAGATTACCACCGTAGCAAAACTCCGCCATTTCGTTAGGACTCGAGAGATATTCCTTCAAACGGTAGGAAAACCATTGACATCAAAACCTCATCCAGTGCCAACGCCACGTCGATCAGTTAATGCGGTTCAATTTCAGGTCGAGGGGGAACCAGAAACCGAAATATCGGATGACGAAGAGGTTGAGATAGCTGCAGTAAATTTAGTATGCTGGAATTGTGAGGGCACTGGTCATCGCTACCAGGATTGTGATAGCCCAGTTCGTCGCGTATTCTGCTACGGCTGTGGAAAGGCGGACACATATAAACCGTCATGCAAAAAATGTAGTGGTCCAAAAAACTGGGTAGCCCGTGCACCTCCGAAAAGTGCACGCAAACAAACGAGCTCGAAATCAACCAACACAGACTAGATGCTGTCAAAGACACACCTACCACTTCCTTACCCATGAATTCTCATCTACCGGCTGTTCCCTTCCCCATTTCCATCTCATCTGAATTCGACCAACTAATCCATACTAATGGGAAATCTAATTACTTATCTCGCTCTGTTGCACGTCGCACTGACTTTCATAAAATGTGCAAGCGAGAACGAAAATTATTGCTATCTACAGTAGTTGCCAACTCTCAGGACATTAGACCGTATGCCGATGTTTTTCTTTTAGGCAAAACCGTTAACGGCTTGCTTGACACAGGCGCTTCGATTAGTTGCATCGGAGGTAATTTCGCTCAAGCATTCCTTGAATCAAAACACCCATACAAAACTCTGTTATCGAATGTGCGCACCGCCGATGGTAAGGCGCAGAAAATACTTGGAAAACTAACCACGGATATTCGATTTCGTGAGAAATCGCATCCACTGACCCTCTACCTTGTACCGTCATTGTCGCAAGATCTATATTTGGGAATCGACTTCTGGAGAACCTTCAATTTGCTGCCTTCATGTTTTGTTTCAGAGCACTTACCACTTGCCGAAATAGATGTCACTCCGATGAGGACATTGAATACAAAACAACAGGAGTTATTGTTAGAAGCAATAAATTGGTTTCCATCGTTTGCTAAACTGGGTTTAGGACGAACATCTCTTCTTTCACATGCAATCGATGTCGCCAATGCCACTCCTATCAAGCAGAGACATTATCCAGTCTCTCCAGCCGTTGAAAAACTAATGTACGAAGAGCTGGATAGAATGCTTAGTCTAGGCGTGATTGAGGAATCCTTGAGTGCTTGGTCTTCCCCTGTCGTTCTCGTCCGAAAGCCTGGCAAGGTGCGTCTGTGTTTGGACAGCAGGAGAGTGAACGCTGTCACAGTTAAGGATGCCTACCCAATGCCGTTTATAGAAGGCATTCTCAGCCGGCTTCCAAAGGCTGAGTACATCACAAGCCTTGACCTCAAAGACGCTTTTTGGCAGATTCCGCTAGTACCTTCATCCCGGGACAAAACAGCTTTCACTGTACCTGGTAGACCTCTCTATCAATATACCGTTATGCCATTCGGTCTTTGAAACGCCCCACAGACATTGTCAAAGCTGATGGACAAAATCATTCCAGCTCATCTACGGCGTGAAGTTTTTATCTACCTAGATGATCTTTTGATCGTCTCAGAGTCGTTCGAGAGGCATTTGTCAGTGCTGAAAGAAATTGCAGAACAATTAAAGCAGGGAGGTTTGACCATAAACATCGGTAAAAGCCATTTCTGTATAAAAGAAGTTAAATATCTAGGCCATGTCGTCGGACACGGAACTATCAGTACAGATCCTGATAAGATTGCCGCGATTAAAGATTTTCCTATTCCTCGGTCTGTGAAACAGGTTAGACGCTTCTTAGGCATGACTGGGTGGTATAACAAATTCATTTGCAACTATGCCTCCATTGCGTCACCTATAACCGACACACTAAGAGCTAATCGCAAATTTTGTTGGAGTGAGGAGGCTCAGAAAGCGTTTGAGGTATTGAAGAGTAACCTCAGCTCTGCTCCAGTCCTTCATAGCCCGAATTTTGAAAAACCTTTTGCAATTCATTGTGATGCAAGCCATACTGGCGTAGGTGCCGTACTAGTCCAAATTAACAGCGATGGCGATGAGGTACCGATAGCTTTCATGTCCCGCAAGCTTAACCAATGCCAGAGGAACTACTCTGTAACAGAAAAAGAGTGCTTGGCAGCTGTCTTGGGCGTTAAGAAGTTTAGAGCTTACGTGGAGGGGCAAGAATTTTCTATAATTACAGACCATGCCTCCCTAAAATGGCTTATGTCCCAGTCCGACCTCAGCTCGCATTTGGCTCGTTGGGCCATGAAATTGCAAGGTTTTGAATTCAAAATAGTTAATCGAAAAGGTACCCAAAACGTGGTCCCTGACGCACTGTCCCGTACCCATAATGATGATCTATCCGAAGTCAGTCTTGGCGATACAGTGGATCTGGATTCCGAATACTTCCGGTCAGTCGAATATAAGGCTTTGGCCGATAAGATACAGGTGAACCAGTCACGCACGCCTGACGTTAAGGTAGTCAATGGATACATTTATCGAAGAGCGGAGCATGCGACAGGAGACAAGATTGCCGACGATTTATGTTGGAAATTATGGATTCCAAAAGACTTGGTTCCAGAAATTCTCAAATCCGCTCACGAATCTCCCCTATCTTCTCACGCAGGCATTTGTAAGACCCTTGAGAAGCTGCGTCGTCATTTTTTCTGGCCAAACTTAGTGACAGACGTGAAGAATTACATCAACAACTGTGACCTGTGTAAGTGCACAAAATATCCGAACTACACCTTACGTCCGCCCCTTGGGAAAAGTGCTGAAACGCAACGAATTTTCCAACGGCTATTTGTCGATTTTTTAGGACCCTACCCTAGAAGTCGCTCAGGGAATGTTGGAATATTTGTGGTACTAGACCATTTGTCCAAGTTTCCGTTCCTAAAACTGTAAAAAAATTCACAGCTGATGCCATCATTCACTTCCTTGAAAAAGATATTTTCCATTGCTTCGGTGTTCCGGAAGTTATCATTTCCGATAACGGCGTTCAATTTAAATCGAACAGCTTTAATGCCCTTCTGGAAAAATATAAAATTAAACATTCCTATACTGCCATCTATGCTCCCCAGGCAAATGCGTCTGAGAGTGTAAACCGGTCGGTGATTGCCGCCATGAAGTCTTATATACGACCCGATCAGAAAAACTGGGACGAACAGCTCAGTCATATCTGCTGTTCTTTGCGCTCAAGCGTGCATTCAGGTGTTAGTTCCAGTCCCTATCGAGTACAACATCTTGCGCAATCTAGAACTATTGGAAGATCGAACCGTGCAATTCAATAGGGAGGATTCTTTTGACTTAATTCGTTCCAAAGCAAAACAGTCCATGCAACAGCAACGCATGCGAAATGAGCGAAATTATAATCTACGGAGCCGAGAAGTGTCCTTTGCCGTTGGTCAGGAGTTATTCCGTCGCAACTTCCAACAAAGTAATTTTGCAAAGGGTTTTAGTGCTAAGTTGGCTACAAGCTTTATCAAAGCAAGAGTAAGAACGAAATTGGGCAACAGCTATTACGAAATCGAAGATTTGCAAGGTCGCTTGGTCGGAAAATATCATGCAAAAGATCTCAGGCAATAATGCTTACTCCCAGCGCGGATCACTCTTTCCATGATTTCACCCTGTAAAGTGTGATTTTAGCAGGGGGGTGTTGTAGTGGCGCTGGTAGTTGATAGTTGGTGGTCGGTAGCTGGTCGCAATAAACGACATAAAATAGTAGGACCCACCCATTCGATAAACTTTGGCCAATTATGTGGGCCGAAGCCGCTGCATAATTTTGGGAGAAAGTCGAGAACAGCTGTTTAAGTGAAGCTTTTGCAAGTGCTAGGCAGCGCATCACAAAGGAGCTTTTGATCTTTAGATCCGAGTTAAGCAGTCCAAAGCACAAGGTCGTTCTCTTTCGTATCTGCTATTCAGAGTGTCCGGTCAAGTTTTCTCCATCGGGATAATTTTATATCCAAACCTATATAAATTCCACGTGTCCGGAAAGAAAAAAACCCGAAAACGAAAGTGCGGCTATAAATACAACCTTTAAGCGTGAATCCCGTATCATCGTGCGCTGAGATACGGTCATTCGAAATCCCTGTAACTTCTCGGGTATACCGGCCACGCCTCCACGAAGCCTCTGGAAAACTGGACCTTGAGAATCCCAGGCCAGAAGGCAACCACGATCCGTGGATAAAACCAGAGAAAAAGCGGTATGTGCAAGTGCCCTGTGGAAAAAGTTGGTTTTTTTTTAGCCCTCGCGGGTGTTTTCTGTTTCACTTATAGGCCCCTGGCCGCGAACGGCAGCCCACCAAGTTTCCAAGTAGCGCCCCTTCACCAAGCTCCGCCACTTGACGGCCATAACGTCAGACGAACCTTGGTGTGGGGCCGAGGTTATTTCTCCGATAGAAATTGGCGGAAAAACCAGCCAACCACATTACATAACCTCTGCCGGCCCTAACCCTTACGTCGGCCATAACCTTTGCGCAGGCGCCACGCGTGGCAGGCGCTGTGCTCTACAAGCTGCTGAGCGCCGCCCCCCCCCATCTGGTTCACCGCTAACCATTTCTGCGACGGCTTATAGGCCGAGACCAGGATCCGGATTAAACCTTTTTTTTTGTTTGCCTAGTGTAGTTATAAGTGCATTAATTTTAAATATTATTTTTGGTTCCTTCTGAACCCCTCTTTTCGTCTATTAATTACTCTCAGTCCCACTCCAATCTACAGTCATGCCTCAATATAACCGCTACCACATCATTGTTTTGTAATTGATAAATTTGGTTGGTGAGAAAGGAAAAAAAGAAAAGCAAGAAGAAAAACCCCTCCCCCCCCATTACACCTCCTCATCCCATATGGGTCATTTATAATTTTACGTCCACAGCTTCCACGAATTCCACAGCGAAGGGCGCCTTTCTGCGAGGGAACACTGTAAGGAAACTGTAAGTGACCCAATTATTACTCTCCCTTTTGTGCTAATGTTCTTGTGACAAAATGTTTGCGCTAAAGATCATCGACCGCCGCTAAGCTTGGCCTCTTATCAGTTTAGTCGGTTGCGTCTGCGTGCGCTTGAGTGCTTGCATTTTTTTTTTTGCATTCTTCCGATGCCCTCACATCACCCGTACCAACAAACAATAACAAATTCATGAATTGGTATCGCGGAGTACTACTTTTCTTTTCCCTCTTACTTTTCTACATATATTAAATTCTCATATTCTCATTTATGCACATTTAAATTACTATGTCATATTTTTTCCTATACCTATACATTTAAATTACATTACATTTATACTATATATATACATTTACATTTTTATATTATAATTTCTTCCTGAATTGTTTGCAAAAGAATATGAAGTTTGTAGTGTTAGGATTTCCATTGCTTGTGTAAATAA
Source organism: Drosophila helvetica (assembly GCA_963969585.1). NCBI lineage: Eukaryota > Metazoa > Arthropoda > Insecta > Diptera > Drosophilidae > Drosophila > Drosophila helvetica. The sequence goes on along the minus strand of OZ018401.1, from coordinate 27,157,363 downwards.
ATTTACTTTGATATGAATTTCTGCTAGTTGCGCCTAATTTACGGGGTCATGCGTCGTGTAGGGGATAGGTACCGGTAGACTTATTTTGGGATCGCTATATGTACATTGTTTTGGATTTAAGCGATCACGGAAGGGAGGGCATCAGTGGTCGCGTTTACACCTTGCGCCACGTAAATAAGTCCGGATGCTAGGAGTTTCCACTATTTCTTTCTGTCACATTTTCTTCTTTCAGTGTTGAAATAACCAATTTGTCCATCGCACGCGAAAATTAATGAACTAATGTGTTTAGGCGAGCAGGCAGAGCAGCGGCTCCTACCCTTTCCCACCCCCAAGAGACCGGAACCAGCGCGTGCCCCGCCAAAAGCTCTTCACCCACCACCAGCTCACTACGTTACATACTACAGTGTTTTATAATGGCAGGATACGAGGCGCGGTAGTGAAGTCATGCCTTTGGTTCAAGAATAAACGGCTTTGTTCTCGCGGATTTTCCCTCGGAGGTTGGTTTTATGTTACGATCCTAAAATGGGTTCCGCTTGCAGGCTCGGTCTTGATTCCTCTGAAGTATCCCAGTTGAAGGTTTGGACTGGATTGATTTCTCCTGGGCTTCTCCTTAAATCCGCTGCTGCCAAGCTTTTCAAGCAAAGGGTAATATCGCCCGAGTGCAGCTCTTTCTCGGTTCCGCCGTCGCCGTGTCACCGCTGCCTACTTCGGGGATGCTGGGCGCCCTCTCTCGGTAGCCATGTCGCTTTGGCCTCTCTCTCCGCGTGCACGTCAGTGCGCCTTGCCGCTCTGCTCCTGGGCGCCCGCTGCTGCTGCCTGGCTGACCCCTGTACGTGGGTGGTTTTTTGCAATATTTTTCCGCGGCCTCGGTTCCTGTCTCTTTCCCACTTGTTGCAACGCTGGCGCCGTTGCGATTTTGCGTCTGCTACTGGGCCTGCCGTAACCACGTGGTCGCGCAGTCACCACTTCTTGCCTCGTGGTTCAGGACTTGCTGTTGCTGTTGCTAGGGGAGGGGAGAAAACCAGCTTCAGCTGTATTTGACCCAGAGTTCCTTTACGCTGCTGCTGGTTGTCCGCGTTTGAATTTGCGGTACAGCTTCGTTGCCGGGCTAAGTGGCCACGTTAATCTGCTACCCTTCTCGGCTGACTGAATTTATGCCGGAGGCGCGGAGGGCGTTTTCGGCCGTGGTCTTTGAAATTTGGGATCGGGGGTCAAATTTTTGAGGCACTGGTTGCCAGCCACTCATTCTCTAATTGCTCTCCACTTTCCCGCTCTATCTGTATGGAAGTTCCTGTCCCAGGCCGGGGTACAGGCTTTCAGTCTGTCAAAGGCCTGATCTTCAATACAGCGAAATTTGTATTTGGAGACTATATACGCCGACGCACTCCGAACCGCAAAACTTTGTCTCTATTGTTGTGATATAATTTATTTAAGCATTAAGCATTACAATACGGAAGAAACAGAAATTGAAATTGCATTGTTAAGAAATACACAACTGAAACATCTTCAAAAATTAGTGCAAAAAAAAAAAAAAAAAAAAAAAATAGAGAGTGATCGGAGGGACGCGTGCTGGGCGCGGGGCTCGCTCCGATCGGGCAGGGAAAACGTGTTCGATCGAACCAGGGGTATAGGGGGCACGCGCAAATTCGTAGGATCCGCGTACAAATTCGCTAGCTGGCGTCCACAAGGATGAGGGATGTTTTACTGGAGGAGTTCTTTACGGAAGGGGGAGCTTGGTTCGTGAAAGCCGTGGTATCCGCGTACAACACCAGAGTCCCCAGGCTAAGTCCCCTGGCATGGACAAGAACATCATTTGATCGCCTAAAATTGATGACAGTATTTTTAGCTTGCGCAATTAGTCAAGGAACAATAACCCGTCTCTTTTCAAAAGCAAGAAGACTCTTTCATTACCTAATACAGTAAATGATTCAGCAGATAGAGCTGTACAATTGATGCACGATTTTTACGTTCTTCTAACAGTCGATGAGGAACAAAAACCATTTTTGTTACATTGCATTCAGGAACACATGTATGTAGGAAAATGTACCCGGATTGTAAAAAGGAGACTTTAAAAAGAAAATATTTCCAATAAAAAATAGAAATTGCGTACTTTGATGAAAATTATACCAATATTTCTTTTTTATATGAAAATTGTTAAACAAATAAGATATCTCAAAACCTTGCATATATGCAAGTGCGATTGAGTGCGATTAGGCATGTGTTAATGACGAAATTTGAAAATAATATTTTAAACACATATACTTTAAGGCGAAAGGAAAATAATAAGAGCCTATGCATGATTGAATTCGGTGAAAAAAAATGTGTCCCCATATAAGGGACTTTCTTTCTTTCGCTTTCCCTATCGTTCTCTCGATCTGTTGGGCTCTCGCTTGCATTAAGGCACGGGCAATTCGACCCGCCTGCCTTCAATTTATCCTGCACCTGGGCGTGCCCTTACTGGAAGGTGAGAAGCTAAAAACTCCTTTCAATAGCCTCTCTTACTCGTTAGGCCAGCAGGCGACTTAATCCGCGTCTGTAGTATCTCGAGCTGGGCGTCGTAATTTTCGTTAGAAAAATTAAATTTACTTTTGTTTACGTTAACCTTATGTTTAATACCTCTTATACTCGTGTAAAAGTTTTTGTTAGGAATCTCACTCTCTCCACATCATCTGCCGTACGCTTAATATAGTGGTGTTTGGATTGTCTTCTTTAACTGATGCCCATCCCATTGATAATGGATGATGATACATGGTCATCCGGTTTAAGCAGCTATACATGCTAAGAGTTCTTGGCAATCAATAAGAAGATAACTCAGATAACACTACTCGACAAAATTGAACTTTTTATTTCCGCTGTGGCCAAAAATTATTTTTCTGATAGATTTCAGGATTTAATTTTTCTAAAGAATTATGGTTTTTTTTTATTGTGTAGATTTTTTTTAATAATTTTTTTTAAATCAGATATTTTTTTCAGAGGTAGTACTTCTTTATTTTACATAACTTAAGCATCTTACAAGGCTGTAATGCAGCTTACCGTCAGGATGTTATTAAGCTTTTAAATTCCAATTTAATAATTTGTTGCGGTATTTTTTTCGGAAATTTTGAATTTGAAAACTCAGGAAAAGTCGAAAAAAAATATTTCTTGGCCAACATTAATTAAGCGTCTTTTAAGTTATTGTTTGTAAGAATCGATGAATGAACGGCTAAGGTGGAGCCGTTTGACCAAAACGCCTAAAACCGCATTTTACCTGAAAAAATACCGTTTGGTACGTTACTGGAATTTTATGCTTTAACTCATACAACCATAAGTAATTTTCAGTCTTCTCAGTAAGTTTTAATAAAATAAAGCATTTTTTATTCAAGTGTTATGTCACTACTACTTGTACTACTCTCGAATGCCCCATATGAGAGCGTCAACCGGCAAGTATGCCAACAAGGTGAAGGAGATGCTGGCCAACAAGAGGCAACGCTCGGTCAAAAGTGGCGCTAAGGACACTCCAGAGAGAAAGCGGCAACGCAGGCCCAAGGGCGCAGCACCCCCACCTAAAATGGCGAATCCTCTATTGAAGAAGTAACCGAAGTCGAAGGCCTGTAACGTGTCCAAAAGACAATTGATCGTAGCGCTCATCGACCGGAGTGACGAAAACGGGAAGATGATGGCGGAGCAGTGGAAGACGGTTCACGCGCGGCTCGTCGATGCGCTCTTTACGCGGATGGAAGAAGACCCCACAGCTCCCATGCCCACATTCGATGGTGCTGGATGGCTGAACGGGGTCAAGATCCTGAAGTGTAAGGATGATCCGACGCTCAAGTGGCTGACGCGAACGGTCTGCCAACTATAGGCGATGTGGGAGGGGGCCAAGCTGGAGGTGGTGGACAGGGAGTTAATCCCGTCCATACCAAAGGTGAATTTACTTTTCCCCATCACGATCCAAGGGGACCGGGCGCTGAAGCTACTACATCCCCAGAACCCAGATGTCCCCTCAGTACTACAAAAGTACTACATACTGGTAGCCCACTACCCAACGAGGGGGGCCAGTATGTAACACTCCAGATCAACAAGGAGGCTGAAGACCTGCTGTATCCCAGGTTCGGGAAGATGGCGTGGGGAATGGGCAGTGTTTATCTGCGCCTTAAAAAACGCCACCCCGGAGATCAAGACACGCACACCCTGCAGGCAGGTGAGGTGGAGAAAGACCAAGGTCTGGATACCATCGTGGAGGCCGCCCAAGTGTTAGTGCTAAGCGACTCGGAAGACTCGAAGGACGGAGACCTGAAGTTGAGCCGGTGAGCACCGGTGAGCAGGAACAGAACCGTCGTACTCGTACGGAAGGGAATCCACGTTCACCTTATGTCTCATTACAGCACGGACGATCTGACAGTAGTAATGCTACAGAGTGAGGAGAAGCACCTTTTGGTAGCATCCTGCTACATGGCACACGAAAGGCCCGCGCCACCTGACGAACTACGGAGCCTGGTGGAAGAAGCCAACTCCAAGGACTACCAACTTCTCATTGGTACGGACGCCAATGCTCACCACAGTGGGAGTCACTCTTAGACTTTATTTTATCAACTAACATAGATATAGCAAAGGTGGGGGAGGAATATACTCGGCATGTCTAAGTACAGGCTATATCCCAATCCAATGGAGGACCTCCAGAGTTGTCTTCCTCCCAAAGGCAGGAAAGTGCAGCCATGTTAGTCCCAAGGATTAAAGACCGATAAGACTCACCTCATTTCTACTGAAAACACTGGAAAAGCTGCTGGATTTACACATCAGGAAGGAGGTAGGAGGACTGATGTCTACTAGCCAGCATGCTTACACCAAAGGGAAATCGGTGGAGACAGCACTACATTCCTTAGAAGCTACCGTCGAGAAAGCTCTCAATAACAAAAAATATGCACTAGGAGTAGTCGTAGATATATCCGGAGCATTTAATAACGTAGCTACGAACGCAATAATGGATCGCCTAGAAGCAACCAACATACACACAGCAATCACCCAATGGATAAAGAACCTCCTGAGTTGTAGACGGGTGCAACCAGAGTGGGGTACAGCTTCCATGGTAAAGGGAGCACACAGAGGCACACCTCAAGGTGGAGTCCTGTCACCCCTCCTGTGGAATCTGGTGGTCGATGACCTTATCAAGAGATTCGAGAGAAAGGCCCCTAAAATAACAGCCTTTGCGGATGACATAAGCGTAATTATTACGAGCGTCTGTCCATCGACCCTCAGCTCCATAATGGAACGAATACTCAGGGAGATATGTGAGTGGGCGGATGGAGTAGGACTCAGTATCAACGTGGACAAGACGGACCTCATCCTCTTTATAAAGAGGTACAAGGTACCAAAATGGACCCCCCCGAAAATCAACCGAACAAGGCTAACCCCAAAAACGCAGGTCAAATACCTCGGCACAGTACTGGATAGCAAACTAGCATGGAAACCCAATGTAATGGAAAGGGTGAAGAAGGCCACCATTGCGCTTTATGCATCCAAGAAGATGCTTAGCAGCACATGGGGCCTGTCACCTGCTCTAATGCACTGGATCTACATCTCGGTTGTGCGACCAACTTTGCTGTATGGAGTCCTAGTGTGGTGGAAAGCTACCGAGAAGAAAACATATCACAAGCTTATGGAAAAAACTCAGCGGCAGGCTCTGCTCTGCATTACAGGGGCGCTGAGATCAACCCCAACAATAGCACTCGAAATATAGCACAACCGGACCGATGCAGCATATTCCAGGCTGAAGTCTTCGCTATCAAGAAAGCTGCAGAGGTCGCTCAACAGACCGAACAAGCGCATAACGTGGTCAATCTATTCGTTGAAAGCCAAGCGGCTATAAGATCCATGCAGTCGTCCGCGGTTAGTTCCAGAAATGTCCTGGCAATCAGGGAGGCACTAGACATACTAAGCACGACCAAGTCAGTGCGGATCTATTATGTTCCCAGTCACCAGGGCATCAAAGGGAACGAAGCAATGGACGTTCTGGCAAAGGAGGGCGTCGGGCTGGAAAACGATAGAATCGAAGACGTACCTATCTCCCTAAGGACGCTACAAAGCGACGTGGAGAAACAGGCCGGACTGCAGACCGAAAGCAGGTGAAGAAGTACCACCACCTGCAGAATCTCGAGAACCATGTGCAAGGAGCGCAACGGAAAACTCAGTCACTATCTAATGCACCTACCACGGAAGGACTGCAGACTGCTAGTGGGAATACTCACAGGTCACTTTCTGTCTGTGGCGCATGCAGCCAAGCTGGGCATCACCAGTACAGACAGCTGCAGGAAATGCGACGAACCCGGGGCTATTGAAACCCTGGAACATCTCATATGCAACTGTCCGGCTCTCTCACTGGCAAGGAGTAGACACCTAGGCGCACCGGTGCTGGCATCAATGGTAGATTCCTCCAGGAGGACGCCAAGGGAACTCCTTGCTTTCGTGAAAAACACCTCGATTCTCGAGGATTTCCAAACCTCGACACCACGCTCGTAAAGGTCCATACACCTCATCCGGATAACTAAGAGCCATACTGGCCTATGAAAGGCCCCGCTGAAGGCCGTACGGTTTAACCTAACCTAACCTATGTCAGTACAATATTTTTAAGATTAGTGATTAATTGGGTTTGTTACTGCTTTTTACTATTTCCGAAAAAGTAACTTGGCTGTCTTCCCTTATGAGAGTCCACACATAGTCGCCCAACATATTCTCATTCCAAACACCTTGATACCGTCGTTCCATAGCTTTTAATTGTTGGTGAAATCTCTCTTCGTGTTCATCATCATTAATGTAATCATCACTCTTGCTGTTACCAAGAAAACTTTTTGTAACATTTCGGAATGAGTTCCAAACTGCTTTTTCGTTCGTAGATAAAATATTTTCAAATCCATCATCTTTTATTAGTTTCCGAATTTGGGGTCCATCAAATACGCCTTCTGTAACTTACGTGGAAAAATAGTTCTTAAGCTCTTCTTAACAACGAGCTTTTCTTCCTTGCTGATCATAAACTTTCCGCATTCGTAGCAAAATGAATCTGCTTTATAAAACTCATGAAAATTAACGGCTTGAGTTATCCATTTCAATTGCTTTCAGTTAGAAACAATTTGTATTTTTGGAACACACACGATCGTATTCTGATGGAAGTCAGAACTACACTGAGGCAGCCCTTACTATGAATAGGTAGAAGCGATAAAGGTATAATTTGTGCGGGACCAGCACCTGTGAAGGGAGAAAGGTCAACATTTGACCATAACATGTCTTTATGTATATTTGTCTACACCAAGGCTTAGGTAAAAGGAATAAAAGTAACTGTCCTCCAGATTTGCAGCCCAAATGGACATGATCAGGTAGGGTATATATCCGGTATATATCCATACCTAGGACTCTGTAAAACTAAAATTAATCGTTTTGGTCAAACGGCTCCACCATAGCCGCTTATCCATCGATTCTTACAAACGATGCCTTAAACGACGCTTAATTAATGTACCTATCTAAAACCAAAAATGTTGGCCAAGAAATTTATTTCGACTTTTCCTGTGTTTTCAAAGTCAAAATTTCCTAAAAAAAATACCGCAAAAAAATTATTAAATTTGAATTTGCTTGGATACGACTTATAGCTGAATTTTCAGCTTTTCAGAACTGCAAAGTTTAATACAGCCAGATGTAAGATGCTTAAGTTATGTGAAAAAAGAAGCACTACCTCTGAAAAAAATAACAGATTTAAAAAAATACAAACAAGAAAAACAACTACACCATAAAACGAGGGGGAACGTTATGAGCCGCGACTGCGCCGCGGCTCTACTTTATACCCGGTACTCAGTCAGTATATATGTATGTGAGCTTGTTGTAATTTATTACATGTTCGCAAAAGGAAAAAATTAAATTTTAGCCAAAAAAAAACAATTTAAGTCGAACCTTTTCGGAGATTTTTATCTATTAGATGTTTCCATATTGGTTAACATAAATTTTTTACATCTGCCATTTCTACATGTTTTTATCTACTTCCTACATATACATACACGGCTGTGTGCGAGAGAGAGAGGGAATCAGTCTGCGCTTGGGAGGCCACTGAAATTTCATTTGTTCCTTCTGACTATATTTATGATCCGATCTGATCCAAATTCAATACTCTGATAGATATAGTAATTTTCTATGATTCTGCGTTTTTGGTTTTCCCGTATCTTCAAAATTGTAGATTTTCATCTTTTGTGGGGGCGGAAGGGGGCGTGGCCAAATTTTAAAACAAACTCGTCTCGGTTTGATATCACAGGAGCTTGGATAGAAAGTTTGGTGGTTCTAGCTCTTATAGTCTCTGAGAACTAGGCGTCAAAAAATTCGATCAGGCATAGCGCCTACCCCTGTGTGTGAGAGAGAGCGAGAGGGAACGATGCATTTCGAAATTGTTTTCTTCATTGTGGCTATATTTATGAGTCGATCTGATCCAGATTCAACACTCTGATAGATATTGTCATTCTCTACGATTCTGCGTTTTTAGTTTTGTCGTATCTTTAAAATTGTGCATGCCACAGATTTTCGTCCTTGGAGTGGGCGGAAGGGGGCGGGGCGAAATTTTGAAATACACTTGTAACAGTGCGATAGGACAGGAGTCTGGATACAAAATAGTGTTCCTCTAGCTTTTATGGTCTTTGAGCTATAGGCGCTAATGAAGACGGACAGACGGACAGACGGACGGACAGACAGACATAGCTATATCGACTCGGCTATTGATGCTGATCAAGAATATATATACTTTATGGGGTCGGAAACGCTTCCTTCTGGGTGTTACACACATTAATTTTTTGCACAAATCTAATATACCCCTTTACTCTTCGAGTACCGGGTATAAAAAGCCATAGTTCTTTAAAAAAATGTAAATTCCGAAATCTATCAGAAAAAGTCATTTTTGGCCACAGCGGAAATGTCGTGTTTACTATTGTAATTGAAGAATTTAGGTTTTTATTTGTCAAGTCCAATATTGATGTTATATGTGTGTCCAAAACGTGGTTTTCGTCTTATGCTAGTAATTTGTTAGTAGAATGTAATGGCTATGATTTGTTTCGATGTGATCTAGATATAATTGAATAGTTGGGTTTTCAATTTATTAAGAAAAAACACTCATTTCATTTTTTTTTTTAGCTAATGATTGTACTCATTTAAGTGAAGGTTATATCAAGATGGCAGCTAAATGAAATAATTCTCCAAATCATATGACACTTCGTAGGTCATATAGGGATCTTAAATTACTAATACAATCCAAAATTCAATTGAATAGCTTTATAAACAAACGAGGGAACGGGTAATGTTGTGAGCCACGTCTACGGCTGCGGCTCTACTTTAAACCCGGTACTCAGTCAGAATATATGTATGTGAGCTTGTTGTAATTTATTACATGTTCGCAAAAGGGATAAATTTAGTTTTAGCCAAAAAAGAAAAAAAAAATTAAGTCAACCTTTTCGGGGATTTATTTATATTATATGTTTCCATTTTTGTTTACATACGTTTTTTACATCTGTCTTTTCTACATGTCTTTATCTACTTCCTTCATATACATACACGGCTGTGTGCGAGAGAGAGAGGGAATGAGTCTGCGCTTGAAAGGCCACTGAAATTTCGTTTGTTCCTTCTGGCTATACTAATGATCCGATCTGATCCAGATTCAACACTCTTAATTATATGGTCCATTTCTATGATTCTGTGTTTTTGGTTATCCCTTATCTTCAAAATTGTAGATTTTCATCTTTTGTGGGGGCGGAAGGGGGCGTGGCCAGATTTTAAAACAAACATAGCGCCCACCCCGGTGTGTGAGAGAGAGCGAGAGGGCACGATGCATTTCGAAATGGTTTTCTTCATTGTGGCAATTTTTATCATCTGATCTGATCCAGATTCAACACTCTGATAGATATGTTTGTTCTCTAGGATTCAGAGTTTTTAGTTTTCTCGTATCTTTAAAATTGTGCATGCCACAGATTTTCGGCCTTTGAGTGGCCGAAAAAACTGTAAATTTAGAGCTTATGCCAAAAAAAACGGGAAAAAAACCACTGTGCACGGTGCCGATTTCTTCGATACCAAATTCCTCAGCTAGACTCTAGAGTTCCTACTTTCGGCAATAGCTAACCACCGAATGTTCATCCCGCTCTATAGGGTGGTATTGCCCAGCTCAGGGTTGTGTCTTTGGAGTCACTGAGTATCAGTAATCCTTTATGACCTGGGTCGGCAAAGGTCCTTGGTGTGGTGAGTGGCACTGGGTGTGGCGGGGTACGCGGCTTGACGATGGGATTCAGGGATCCTCGAGAAGGATATGCTTTAAAGTGGATCCTTGTTAAGGATGGGTTTTACAGTGGAGGGATACCCGGCGCGGCACTGTAGGTCAGGGATCCTTGGTAAGGATATGTTTTACAATGGCAGGATACGCGGCGCGGTAGTGAAGTCATGCTTTTGGTTCAAGAATAAACGGCTTTGTTCCCGCGGATTTTCCCTCGGAGGTTGGTTTTATGTTACGATCCTTAAATGGGTTCCGTTTGCAGGCTCGGACTTGATTCCTCTGAAGTATCCCGGTTGAAGGTTTGGACCCCTGCTGCCAAGCTTTTCAAGCAGAGGGTAATATTGCCCGTGTCACCGCTGCCTGCTTCGGGGATGCTGGGCTCCCTTTCTCGGTAGCCATGTCGCTTTGGCCTCTCTCTCCGCGTGCACGTCAATGCGCCTTGCCGCTCTGCTCCTGGGCGCCCGCTGCTGCTGCCTGGCTGACCCCTGTACGTGGGTGTTTTTTTGCAATATTTTTCCGCGGCCTCGGTTCCTGTCTCTTTCCCACTTGTTGCAACGCTGGCGCCGTTGCGATTTTGCGTCTGCTACTGGGCCTGCCGTAACCACGTGGTCGCGCAGTCACCACTTCTTGGCTCGTGGTTCAGGACTTGCTGTTGCTGTTGCTAGGGGAGGGGAGAAAACGAGCTTAAGCTGTATTTGAACCAGAGTTGAAGTTTGGTGCACTGCCACTGTTCTTCTACCCTTCCTTTACGCTACTGCTGGATGTCCGCGTTTGAATTTGCGGTACAGTTTCGTTGCCGGGCTAAGTGGCCACGTAAATCTGCTACTGCTTCTCTGCTCGGCTGACTGTACTTATGCCGGGGTATGCCAGTGGCGCGGAGGGCGTTTTCGGCCGTGGGCTTTGAAATTTGGGATCGGGGGTCAAATTTTTGAGGCCTGCGGGGCACTGGATGCCTGGCACTCATTCTGTAACTGCTCTCCACTTTCCCGCTCAACTTTCCTCTCGATGCACTGGATGCCTGGCACGCATTCTGTAACTGCTCTCCACTTTCCCGCTCTACTTTTCTCTCGATTCACTCTCAAGGACCTGCGCGGGCGCCATCTGTAAGGAAGTTCCTGTCCCAGGACGGGGTATAGGCTCTCAGTCTGTCAAAGGCCTGATCTTCAAAAGAGCGAAATTTGTATTTGGAGACCATAGAGAGTGATCGGAGGGACTCGTGCTGGGCGCAGGGCTCGCCCCGATCGGGCAGGGAAAACGTGTTCGATCGAACCAGGGGTATAGGGGGCACGCGCAAATTCGTAGGATCCGCGTACAAATTCGCTAACTGGCGTCCAGAAGGATGAGGGATGTTTTACTGGAGGAGTCCTTTACGGATGGGGGAGCTTAGTTCGTGAAAGCCGTGGTATCCGCGTACAACACCAGAGTCCCCAGGCTAAGTCCCCTGGCATGGACAAGAACATAGAAAAAAACGTCCCGGTACAAGGCATCATTTGATCGCCTAAAATTGATGACAGTATTTTTAGCCTGCGCAATTAGTCAAGGAACAATAACCCGTCTCTTTTCAAAAGCAAGAAGACTCTTTCATTACCTAATACAGTAAATGATTCAGCAGATAGAGCTGTACAATTGATGCACGATTTTTACGTTCTTCTAACAGTCGATGAGGAACAAAAACCATTTTTGTTACATTGCATTCAGGAACACATGTATGTAGGAAAATGTACCCGGATTGTAAAAAGGAGACTTTAAAAAGAAAATATTTCCAATAAAAAATAGAAATTGCGTACTTTGATGAAAATTATACCAATATTTCTTTTTTATATGAAAATTGTTAAACAAATAAGATATCTCAAAAACCCTGCATATATGCAAGTGCGATTAGGCATGTGTTAATGACGAAATTTTAATATAATATTTTAAACACATATACTTTAAGGCGAAAGGAAAATAATAAGAGCGTACGCGGGATTGAATTAGGTCTATGTGGCTATTACCGTAAGTTAATTCCAGACTTTGCAAAAGTCGCATAGCCCATGACTCTTTTTTTAAAAAAAGGATGTAAAATTGACTTCAGAAATTAAGAATATAATAGATTTTTTCAAAAAATTGAAAACTTTAATCATGAATTTCCAAATTCTCAGACGACCAGATCTTACAAAGATATTCCAAGTCACTACTGATGCCAGTAATTTTTTTAGGAGCCGTGTTGTCACAGGAGAACAAGCCTATTAGTTTCGCAAGTAGAACCTTAAATGATCACGAACAGAATTACGGTACAATCGAAAAGGCATTGTTAGCAATTTTTTGTGCAACCAAATATTTTTGCCTGTATTTATATGGAGTTTCCTTTGAAATTCTAAGCGATCATAATGCACTGGTTTGGCTTAATAAGATTAAAGAACCCAATATGAAATTACAACGTTGGCGTATTAAACTCAGTGAATATGACTTTAAAATTAAATAATTGGAAGGAAAACAAAAGTTTGTAACATACGCTTTGTCACGCACTAAAATAGAAGAAAATATGGTAGGAGAACCAGATAATATTTCTGCAGCAGCGACTATACACAGTGCACAAGAAGATAACGAAAAATGTATAGAAATGACCGAAAAACCAATAAATCATTTCGCCAGACAAATGGAGATAATAAAAGACACCAAAGACCATTACTTTAAAAAATTAAAGGTAAATATAAGATACACAGATACACAACCATACCAGTGCCATTTACATGGACAACGAAACAGATTTTGTATAGTTTTCCAACAATCATATTAAGAAATAATAAATCCATAATAATATAAATATTAAATATTAATATTGTCGCGGAACGGATCGGCTCGGTAATCGGGAAATTTAAATGTAGCGCTCCGCGCGTGTAATCGATTTAGTCTGTCTCAGTATTTGTCAAGAACTATGTATTATTTTTTGTGTACGGTCATACTTAAAAGTGCCAAAGAGTGGGAGGCGAGACTGCGGTACATAGCTTTACCATTGGAATTCTAGGTCAAACTAAGATTTTGTATTGTTATCCCTAGAATAAAACGCTAATATTATCGCACTTCATTATTTACGCTACGGGATCTGGCTAGCTCTCGTTTCGGTGTTGAGTCGATACATGGTGTTCAAGGCAACTCCCAGCTGCTCAGCGTCGGTCGGCGTCATTTCTGTTATTCACATTCGCGGCATTTTTTCGCACGCACCCTTTTGGTTTGCACAATGTCGACTGCACATTCAACCCGGCGAAGCCCCCCAATGGAACAGCCCCAGTCTGTTCGCAACTGCAACGACCACGGCAGCATCGACTGGCACTCCGAGCAGTGTCACGAGTAAGGATGGTGGATCGATGTTGTGGCCACAGACTCCTAAGGAGAGTGGGACACAAGAAAGGAATCCGAGTGGTGCTGTACAGCCTGACGGATCAGGCCAGAGCACGGACCCCATCAAAGGCCAAGTTACGGCGCTCATGATGAAAATCGCAACCTTGGAGAAGGAGCTGGAAAAGGCAAGGGCAAGTGAAATACAAACTGGAGGATCCGAGAGACCAGTTGGAAACGGAGCGAGCGGTATTGGAGTGAGCGGTGCGGCAAATGTGTCGCAACGGCAGATATTGAGTGGAAATCTGCCACTAGATTCGTCTGGGAGAGTGACGCCATATTTATATGAACAGTCGCCGGTGCAATTGAGTGGAAATTTTTGCCGCCATCATTGAGTGGAAATCTGGCAATAGGGCGACTAATCACACTGAGCTCTAACTGTACGACGAAAAGCTACTCCACGCCATGTTGTGTTACGGCCACGGTGCTGCCAGAGCAAGGTAATATGCATGAACTACGGGAACCACAACACAACTTCATGGCACCGACCCCATCGCCTCGTTCATATGGAACAGTGTCGCCGAGCCCGTTGAATGGATGGACGCCGCGCAAATTGCCTGATCTTCCTGAGTTTGAAGGTCAGCCGGAGGAATGGCCTATATTCCAATGCGCGTTCGTGGAGACAACGGCGGCATACCACTGCACAGCTTTGGAGAACAACCAAAGGCTAGTGAAGTCTGCTCATACACCCGGCCAACGTTCAGGCGGAAATTGACCAGCTGCGGTTCCGGTATGGACATCCGGAACAGCTGATACGCAGCCAGCTGGAAAGTGTGCGAAAAGTTCGGTCCATTCAGGAGCACAACATCTACAAATTCGTGGCATTTGCTAAACGGGTGAGCAATCTCGCAGCGTTCCTAAGATCAACCACGAATGGAAATAAGCACCTATTGAATCCCACCCTGATGGAGGAGCTGATAGCTAAGTTGCCCTTGAGCAAGCGGCTGGACTAAGCTAGGCATGCACCCACCATAGAATCATACCAGACGGTTGTGCACTTGAGCGAGTGGCTAAACGACCTCGCAAGACTAGTCTGCACCATCACCGACGTCGGCACCAATAATGCAAAACGAAGAGTAATGCACGCCAGCACAGGTCCCATGGATCAGGAGCTGCAAGACGAGCGCACCAAGTGCTGACCGATATGCGAAGAGAAACACCCGATCAAGGACTGCAAGGTCTTCCACCATGCTTCGCCAACGGTCCGCATGGAGTTGGCAAGGAAGCATCGCAGCTGTTTCTCGTACCTGGAAGCTGGACACATGAGCAGGCTCTGCAAAAGAGACATGAAGTGCAATGTCCACGGGTGCCAGAGAACGCCCCATCGCCTGTAGCACGATGGACTGGCCAATTCCAAACGGCCACCACAGTCAAATGGTGGGGCCCGGAGAGATCAGAGGAGTCATCGCGATCGTTCGCTGCATGGAGGCAGTGGTCAACGGAAGGATGACTCGCGAGCATTGCAGCCACCGAATCCAACCCCGAGTGAGTCCCTCACGCCATCAGCAGGCAGCATCGAAATGCCGCATCGGAACCAGAGTTGTGTCGACTCGGATGGAGGTCACGTGCTATTCCGCATTCTGCGGAATTCTGCATGATCGAGGACGAGCTCATGCGAAGCCTAGACCTGGAAGGCAGGAATCGACAGCTAAACATCCAATGGTTCGACGGGAGATCCACAAGACAGAGCACGAAGGTGGTGAGTCTGCAGATCAGCGGAATCGGGAAGCCGAAACGTTATGGGCTAAGAAACGTGTACGCAGTCTTGAACTTGAATCTACCGATGCAAAGCTTGCGTCGAGAAGATGTCAAAAATGCGAGGACTAGCGCACGTTTGCCGATGAGGCCATACTGCAACGCAGTGCCGAAGATCCTAATTGGATTGGATCATGCGCACTTGGGCATACCTATGCGAAATAGGAACTTTGGGCCAGGAGGGCCCTATGCAGCCGCCACCAAGCTTGGGTGGGTGGTGTTTGGACCGGTGAGACATCAAGTAAGTTGACCAACTCATAAATTATAAATCAAATCCTAGCATTCCCACACGATAATCTTCTGAAGAAGATGGTCAGTAGTAGAGAATTTCGGAGTAAAGCCAGCGCCGCCAGTCGCAGCTAGCGGTGATGCATGGGCTTTACGAATTCTCGAGGCCACGACAAAGCGAGCGGGCCAACGGTATCAAACGGGTCTGCTACGGAAGGAGGACAAAGTGAGTCTGCCAAACAACTACAATATGGCACTTAAGCGAATAGTCAACATCGTGGGGAAGATGCAGCGCGATGGGAACTTCGCGCAGGCATATCAAGGAATCATGGATGTTTACGTCAAGAAGGGATACGCGCGACGGTTAGAGCAGCAGGAAGGCACTTCGGTAAACAGTGACAGAACATGGTACCTGCCGCACTTCGGGGTCGAGAACCCCAATAAGCAAGGGAAGATCCGTCTGGTATTCGATGCCTCAGCCAAGGTTGGCGGCGTATCCCTGAACACAGCTCTACTCAAAGGCCCATAGCAGTACAAATCTCTGCCAGCCGTGCTCTTCCACTTTCGGGAAGGAGCAGTGGGAGTTTGCGCAGACATTAAGGAGATGTTCCACCAGGTGTTGATACAGCCACAGGATAGATGTGCCCAGTGATTCCTATGGAGGAACGGAGACGAACAGTGGGATCCAGACCTGTACGAGATGGAGGTGATGACGTTCGGAGCAGCGTGCTCGCCGTGCTCAGCGCACAACGTCAAGACCCTGAACGCTGCAAAGTACATCCACACAGATTCCCGCGCAGTCCTGGCCATAAACGAGTACCACTATGTGGACGACTACGTGGATAGCTTTGCAGACGAGAATGAAGCTTTGCTGTATCAACACGGGTAAGAGAAATTCATGCTAACGGTGGTTTCGAGTTGTGCCGATTTTCTTCCAGTTCGGAAAGTGTGGTCAAGGCTTTGAACCCACTAGAATCCAACAAGGACGTTGAATGGACCGAAGCTGAGGAGAAGATCAGTATCATGTACTGGTAGCCGGCTACAGATGAATTCAGATTCAGCGTCAAGTACCATCGGGTGCCCAGCAGCGTGATGACTGGAGAACGTGTCCCCACAAAGAGGGAGTTCCTAAGCCTCGTCATGTCAACGTTTGACCCGATAGGATTCTTGAGCTGCTACACGGTGACCGCCAAACTGCTGACGAGACAGATTTTGCGGGAAGGAGTTGGATGGGATGAGCCGTTGCCAGAAGAATTTGCCACAGCGTTCGAGAGCTGGCTGCTAGAGATGAGCTACGTGAGAGAGTTCCGATGTCCGCGCCACTACTTTGGCGTCGGACGCGTGTGGGCGCTGCAGCTGCACATTTTTTTGGACTCAAGCCAATCGGCGTTTGCTTCGGTGGCTTACTGGAGAGCCACATATGACGACGACGACCTGCAGGCGCATTTTGTTTGTTTCAAAACGAAGTGTGCCCCAATGAGGACCATGTCCATACCCCGACTGGAACTTCAAGCAGCCGTACTAGGAACGAGACTGATGGACACCGTAAAACAGACGCACGGTGTGCCGATCAGCAGCTGCGTACTCTGGACTTATTCTAAAACTGTGCTGTAATGGATAAGCAGCACCCACCGGCTGTACAAACAGTTCGTTGGAAATCGGGTGGCGGAGATTTTAGAGTCCACTGATGTATCCCAATGGAGGTGGAGAACGTGCCGAGAACGTTGCAGACGACGCAACGCGGCCGCAACGCCATGTGGATCTGAGCCAAGGATCACAATGGCTAGGCGGACATCCCTTTCTGCGGGAGCCTGACGAGTGATGGTTGCTGCCCACGGACCATGGATGAAGAGGAAATGCCATGTTAGTTTGCGCTCGACACGTTTATATCTTTGCAGAGATTCTCCAACTACGAACGACTGATCAGGAACACTGCTTGGGTCCGCCGGTTCATACGACGCTGTGGGGACAGCGCGACGAGCTCGAAGGATATGGCCTTACTGCTGCTGAGTGCGCCGATGGAGAGCTCGTCCCAATAAAGCAGGCACAAAATGAGGCGTTTGCGGAGGAGACGCAACGGAAGACCGTTCCTAAAGGCAGTGAACTGCGAGGGCTGTCGCCATACGTAGACTACGATGGAATTCTACGGGCGTGTGGGAGGATCGAAGCCGCCACGTGCATGGCATTTAGCGCACAGCGCCCGATCATAAAGTCACACAAGCACGCTCTGACTGAGATGATCGTCCGTCACTATCACGTTAAGATGAAGCATCAATACCTGGATGCGACGAAGGTTGCAACGGAAGGTGGTAACCAATTGCCACACATGCAAGCTACGGAGAGCGCAACCGATCCAGCCTGTGATGGGTCCATTGCCAGAGGACCGGCTCGAGGCCACCGGATGGCTATTCAAGTACACCGGCCTGGACTATTTGGGTCCGTTGCTTGTGACAATTGGACGTCGAACGGAGAAAAGGTGGGTCGCAATTTTCACCTGCCTAACCACAAGGTTATATGAGATGGCGCATGATTTGTCCATAGATTCATGCATCATAGCCATCAGGAACTTCATGTGTTGCCGCGAACCGGTAGTCCGAATAAGAAGCGACAACGGCAAGAACTTCATCGGAGCCAATCGAGAGGCCAGAAGATTCGATGAAGTCTTCGAACCAGAGAACCTTCGATCCAGGGCGAGCTGTCGTCCAAAGGAGTCGAATGGATCTTCAACTGTCCGGCAAACCCAGCTGAGAGCGGCGTCTGGGAGAGAATGGTCCAGTGCGTCAAGAAGGTACTGGCGCACACCATGAAGGAGGTTGTGCCAAAGGAACACGTACTCGGAAACTTCCTGATCGAGGCGGAGAATATTGTAAATTCGCGTCCGCTCACTCATCTTCCAGTCACGGTTGATCGGGAGGCACCCCTCACCCCTAACGACGTGCTTAAAGGAGCAGCCAATTCGCCAGAACTGCCAGGAGACAACAGTCAGCTGCCTGAGAAGTACGCCACACGGAAACAGTGGCGAATTGCCCGGATGATGAGAGACCGATTCTGGAAACGATGGGTACATGAGTACTTACCTACGCTTGTGCGCCGGGAGAAGTGGTGCGCGCATGTCGAGCCTATGCGTCGCGGAGATCTGATCTTCATTTGTGATCCGGCTATTCGAAGCAGAGAATGGAGAAGAGGCATCGTGGAAGAAGTGTTCCTTGGCGTGGACGGAGGACCACGACAAGCGGCGGCGCGCGTGACCAACGACGATCGAGCCAAGATAATGATGCGTCCCGTCTCCAAGTTAGCTGCTCTGGATGTTGTGAATGCAGCTGCTTCACGGGGGCCGAGATGTCGCGGAAAGGATCGGCTCGATAATCGGGAAATTTAAATGTAGCGCTCCGCACGTGTAATCGATATATTATTATTAACTATTATTTGTTTTGTACGGTCAAACTTAAAAGTGCCAAAGTCAAGCCACGGTTCCCGCTTCGGTATTCCGATTGACGAGAGCAAAGAGAGTGGGAGGCGAGACTGTGGTACGTAGCTTTACCATTGGAATTCTAGGTTAAACTAAGATTTTGTATTGTTATCCTTAGAATAAAACGCTCCTATTATCGCACTTCATTATTTACGCTACGGGATCTGGCTAGCTCTCGTTTCGGTTTTGAGTCAATACATGGTGTTCATGGCAACTCCCAACTGCTCATCATCGGTCGGCGTCAAATATTAATGTTAATATTAAAATATTAAAAAGTATAATAAAACTTAAAGACATCAAGTCCTACCCAGAATTTATCATCAATGAATACGTTAAGTTGCTTCATCCAAGTATTAAGAAAATGATCCGCCTTTTTAAAGAAACCCACTTTTTTCCGGACTATCAAAAATGAATTCATCATTATCGAATGTGAAGTTTGCAATATTGCAAAATCAGAACACCGATCCACAAAATTTACCTTTGAATTAACCCCAGAGACCAATAGTCCTATCCATGTGATAGATTTATATTCAATCGACAATGAACATGCATTGACGTATATTCAAAATTTGCATTACTTATAAAAACTAATAGCGGACATTGGCTAGAAGCCAAACGTGCCCTCACTAGAATTTTGAACGACATGGGAAAACTACAACAAATTAAATCAGATAAGGATTCGGCATTTCTAAGTAGCTCTTTAAAAAGTTGGTAAGAAACAGATAAAAATACAAATAGATATAACAACAAGTAAAACAGGAGTACCGGTACTCAGTCAGTGTATACATATGTATGTGAGTATTGCCGCGCCGGGCAATGCCTCCAAATATGGGGGGTACGTTTAATGAGTCTCTTCTAACTGGTCTTTCGTGATTCATATATTGTTTATTCAATGTTGTAGACTTAATGTTACGAGTGACAAAGGTAGATGGATGATTAATTTACGATGAGAATTTATGTGAGAAAGATATAGATAATAAGAAATAATTGAAAGATCGAGAGAATTGAGCTAAAAAACTTGTACGCACTTCCACTTTACGCTCTAGCAGCTCGTTTTCGCTTTTTTGCACCGCATTGATCTTCTTCCTTTTTTCCCCTGCTTCTGCCGTTAGCCCTGCTTAACCTTCGCCTTGGACATTCGACATTCACTGCAGTTAAGCGCAGTGATATTTGGGCTGCCACTGAAGTTCACGCCGTAACATTCCCCCCTTCGCAAACTTCGTCGCTTGTCGTGGTGTTTGCCAAACTGCCGGTTACGCCTTGGTCCTTGTGTGGGTTCGTTGTCTTCACGTCTAACTTGGCTAGCTTAACAATTGGTCGGGTAAGCATTCCCGACGCAGTGCGGTCCCGTCCTTAGCTACTCGAAGATCCATTACAACGCCTTTCCTCCACTGTGCTCTGGTGCTTGTTTCGTCCGCTAGAACCCCGACGTCTCTTAGTTGGATGGGGTTTGTTGGGGCCCTATGCCACTTGGTTCGCGGCGTCAGACTCGGTAGGTATTCCTTCAGCCATCGTTTTCTGAAGCTGTCCACAATCTGACCTGCAATGCGAAAACTCTTACCAAGTAGAACTCCAATCGCGTTGCTGTCGTCTTTCGCTGCCATCGAACTAGTTTCTGCTGTCCGGAAGTGATTCGTTGTAAGTACGTCGGCTTCCGGATTCTCCAACGACACGTAAGTCAGGGGTCTGAAATTTAGCATATTTTCGATTTTTGCCAGTGCTGCTCTCAACACTGGCTCTTGAACGTGGGTCTCCTCCAGTATTTTTTCTAGTATGGATTTGACGGATCTGATCATTCTTTCCCACGCACCTCCAATATGGGGTGCTCCTGGAGGTATGAAGGACCATTCTATTACCGGGTATTTTGTTTCCAATTCGTTCGATGAGATTCTTTCAATTTCTTCCTGTAGAAGTCGGCTCGCTCCTCTAAAGTTTGTCCCGTTATCCGATATGATTCTCTTAGGGACTCCACGACGGGCTACGAACATTTCCAGAATTAACATGAACGCATCTGCAGACAAGGAATTCGCCAGCTCGATGTGTACTGCTCGCACGGTGAGACACGTGAATAGTAACCCCTATCGTTTCTCGCGTCGCCTTCCTACGTTTACTTCCAGTGGTCCAAAGTAGTCGATGCCTGTATTTGTAAATGGTAGCTCATTAATTGCTAGCCTCCGGTGGTAGACTTCCCATCTCTGGCGCCTCTGGGAGCGCTCTTTTGTTGCGACATCTTTGGCATTTTTTCGCTATGGCGCGAACTCTTGCCCTCAGTCCTGATATGTGGTACAACTGTCGCATCTCGTTGACCACGATCTCGGTAAGTTCATGCTCAAACTTCCGATGAAAATAATCAATAATAAGATTAGTGACGTAAAGTCCTCCTGGTAGAATTACTGGCCTTTTCAGGTTCCTCTCCATGTCCATCGATCTGTCTATACGGCCGCGTATTTTCATCACACCTGCTTCATCGAGATATGGTGATAATTTGTAAATCGGACTTTTCTTACTCACGATTCTTCCTTGTCTTAGAAGAGCTATTTCCTCGGAGTAAGCCTCTTCTTGTACCATCCGGTACACAACGTTATTGACGTCTTCCATGTCCCGAAGGCGTGTCGCTAGTTTTGCCTCCTCTGTCACTACATTCCCTTTGCACGTTCTGGTCAGAAATCGCATCACGCATCACGCATCTCAAGGCTTCTCTGAGCTTTTCCCACTTGCTGAATCGCGATACATTTGGGACGATGCTGTTTAGCCTTGACTGTGGCGTCGGCGTCTCCTTCAACTCGTGTATATGTATCCGTTCTAGATTACTCGGGCTTAGCTGCGTGATCGGCCAGTGCTCTTCTCTGTCGAATAGAAACGACGGGCCGGAAAACCATCTAGCCTCTGGGTGAAAACTCGATTCCTTTGTCCATTTCCTTCCATCGTCTGCTACGTTCAGTGCGGATGGAACCCATTTCCATTCTGATATGTCCGAGTTCTCCAGAATTTCGCCTATTCGGAGCGCCACGAATTGATGATACTTTTGGGCGTCAGAACATATCCAGAACAGCACGTTCTTGGAGTCGGTCCAGAAGACACGTCGCTCGATATTGACGGACATCTTCTGTCCTATGAACTTAGCCAGTCGTAGACCTAAAATCGCTGCCATAAGTTCCATTCTGGGAATCGAAATTGGTTTCAATGGCGCCACTCTCGTTTTGGAAGCGAGTAGTGTGCACCGGACCTCTCCTTACTTCTCGATCCTTATGTAGGCGACGGCTGCAAAGGCGTTTATGCTCGCGTCTGTAAAGATGTGCAATTTAATATTAGATGTTTCCTTTGATAGACCTATATAGCGTGGAACCCTTAATTCTTCGATGTTTTGTAGTTGACGTGCCCATATAGTCCAGCGTTGATGTTCGTTCTCTCCAACCTTTTCGTCCCAGCCAACGGCAGACCTCCACTCGTCCTGCAGTATTATTTTTGCCTGTATTATATAGAAGCCTAATAGTCCGAGTGGGTCAAATATGGTCATGACTATGCGTAGAATTAATCTCTTCGTCACCGTTTTCGTTTCATCGTATATGTTATCCCGAAACTTATTGATAAAGGTGAAGTAGTCAGTCGATGGGTCCCACCACATACCAAGCACTCGTTCTCGTCTTGTCGAATCCGTCATCTCGATAGGGCGTTCTTGATGATCTCCATCATCTGAGAGCGCTCTCATCACGGTGTTCGAGTTAGAGATCCAGCCTCTCATCTCGAAGCCTCCTTCCTTGTGTATGTTCCGCACCACCGTCGCTAGGTGAACCATTTCGTCTTCGGAGTCACAGCTTTGGAGCCAGTTGTCCACAAAGGTGTTGAGTAATATGGCCTCTACCGCCTCTCGTTCCTCGATGAATCTTTCTGCGTTCCTATCTCTCACGTAGGTTGGTGCTGCTGGGGAACAAGAAGCGCCGAAAGTCATTACGTTCATTACGTACCTATCCGGTTCTCTACTGTTGTCACCGTATCTCCAAAGAAATTGCTGCGAACTTTGATCCTCCGCGCGTATCATAACCTGGTAAAACATTTCTCTGATATCTCCGCAAATGCCAATGGACTTCTCTCGAAAACGCAATATTACTCCTACCAGCGACGGCAGTTGGTCGGGCCCTTTCAGTAGCATTGAATTAAGAGCAATGCTTTTCACCTTGGCCGCTGCGTCCCACACGAGTCTTAATTTTCATTTGTTTGGATTCTTGGTCACAAATACAGGCAAATACCAGGAGTGCTTCCCTTCGACCAATTCCTCTGCTTTGAGTTTACGGACGTGCCCGATGTCTTCGTACCTCTGGATCTGTTTGTTTAAAAAGTCTCGTAACTCCTTGTCGCGTGCCATACGGGATTCTAGGCGCTAAAGTCGTCGCATTGCCATCTCTCTGGAGGATGGAAGTTCCACGTTGTCGTACCGCCACAAGAGCCCTGTCTCCCATCTCTTCATTTCGCTGCGAAACGTCGTGGAATTGTCCAGTATCGAGTTGGCTCGTTCATCTTTTTTGCACCTGAGTGTGTGCTTTGATATACATATGCCTACCGCGTCTAATAAGAAACTCTCTTTTACAAGAGCGTCAAACTGGAGATTGTTATTACATTCGCATACGTGCAATACTCGCGGGCTTGTCGGCCCGTCACCCTTTTTGCGGCCATAAACAGACCACCCCAACCGGGATTTGGCGGCGATAAATTCGGAATCCTTGCGCTCTTTCACGGTCAGTGATACTCCGAGTTTCACGTTGTCCAATCCGATAATCAATGACGCTCTCACATCTTTGTAACCGAGTATCGGTTGCTTCGCCAGGTACGAATGTGATCTTAGGATTGAGTCGTCTAGCGTCTGCTTCGGCAGATCCAGGTTTTTGACAGTTCTCACATTTTGAAGCGTGAATTTGCGTGCCGCAGTGTCCCTTGACGATATCGTTAAGCTTACCCATTTGGATTCTGCTTTTCATTGCGTGATTTCTTCTGTCCAGCGTAGGCATAGCTCGTCCGAAAGGCCGTCGATGCCTAATTTCTCCGTTATCTCGGTCTCGATTAGGGTACAGGCTGATCCTTCGTCTATCACTGCGAACGTTTGAATTTGGCCGCTCGGTCCATACAATGTCAAGGGGACATACCTAAACAGCGCAGCTTCTGTAGCTCCTTCGTTCTTCGTGTTCTCTACCCTTGTACTTTTCTGATTGTTGCTGTGAAGAAGAAAATTATGCTTTCTCGCGCATCCATCGATGTTTGCCTAGGCACCTCCAGCATAACTTACTTTCTTTAACGAAGTTCCATCTACCTGACGCATCCAGCTCTAGAAACTACTTACATTCCTCTAGTTTGTGGATCTCATTGCATTTGCGACAGGGCGGTTGTGCGTCGCTCTTGGATTCTTCTCCTTTGAGTAGACCTCTTTCTCGGATGCTACTGGCATCACGGTGCTCGCACATGACGCTACTCTGAATAGCCAGTCATCAGTGCTTTGTCTTGCCCAGTCAAGCTTCAGGTCGAATGGTAGTTTCTCCACAAGGTCTCGAAGTAACATTGGATCGTTCAGATAGGCGGACAGTCCTATCTTGTCGACGGTCGCACGACAGTTTTGCACCGATAACGCCAGGCGTACTAGGCTTTCGATGCTGCTCGATTTCACAGCCGGTTCCAATCGTAGCTTCGTTTGTAGGGTATGTTATATAGCCTCTGGTCGGCCATATAACATTCGAAGGGTCTCCATGGCTAGTCGAACTGTTGCTGGCATCATTAATTTTCCTCGTACTGCTTCCAAAGCCTTGCAGCCTCATGAGATTTTCTTGATCGCTGAGTCCACAGCGATCTGTAGATTGCTCTAAGTTCACTATGAACATGGGCCATTCCCCGGGTTTGCCAGAAAAGACTGGTAGATCCTTGTTGATGACCTGTCTTGTGGCTCTCTGGGATGCAGTCAGGCATGCTCCCATGAATCCTGAAATTTGGCCTCCGCTCCAGTTGGGAGCTGCTCTGTTCCAACCTCCGTTCAGTAACGTAGAGCTCATGAGACCTCCTTCTTGAGGCAGTGCTGAATGCGTGGAAACGGGGCGCATTCCCTCGAAAGCCGTTGCATACGACGGCTTTCCTGAAATATCCGCTCTCTGCTGGGCGAACACTTCCAAGTTTCAAGCTCGTTCTTGGTGAGAAGACTTGATCAGCCCATCCTCCTCCGTTGGTATGCTCTGGTACCTGATGGTTTGTTGGAGCTGCTATGGGCACGTTAGGTGCGGCCATTGTCGCCGCCAAGATCACGTTTGTATTCGTATCCCTAATGTGATGCATTTCCCCTGCACCTACATCAGCCACAGAACTCGTACTAGGCATATTTTCTGGCTCGCATATTTCTCCTAATCCGTTTGCGACTGCTGACCGTTAACACCATCCATTGTACTCCGATGTCTTTTGTCACACAGTCCTAGATTGTGGTTATACACGAACCTCGTGTCGCTCGAATGTAAGAGGTTAGCCATTTTGTCCAATTGTCGAATCTCTCGTGACGCAGATATCTGTGTCGCACGCCGATCCTTTTTTTGTCGATCGCAATGATTCGACTTGCACTCCGCTAGAGCAGGTTAAGTTTTTTAGAATATTGCCGCGCCGGGCAATGCCTCCAAATATGGGGGGTACGTTTAATGAGTCTCTTCTAACTGGTCTTTCGTGATTCATATATTGTTTATTCCATGTTGTAGATTTAATGTTACGAGTGACAAAGGTAGATGGATGATTAATTTACGATGAGAATTTATGTGAGAAAGATATAGATAATAAGAAATAATTGAAAGATCGAGAGAATTGAGCTAAAAAACTTGTACGCTCTTCCACTTTACGCTCTAACAGCTCGTTTTCGCTTTTTTGCACTGCATTGATCTTCTTCCTTTTTTCCCCTGCTTCTGCCGTTAGCCCTGCTTAACCTTCGCCTTGGACATTCGCACTTCTAAGCCCTTTGCGAATGTTGATGCTGTTAAGCGCAGTGATATTTGGGCTGCCACTGAGGTTCATGCCGTAACACATATACTGACTGAGTACCGGGTATAAAGTAGAACCGCGGCCGTAGACGCGGCTCACAACTTTCCCCCTCGTTTTAAATAAATTTATTAGTTGGTACAAATGTACAGCATTTTCAAACCTTGCGAAGTTTTTGTAATCAATTCACTCAGATTTCATATCAGCACCGCAAATTTTTTAAACGGATAGATCCGCAAAATTTATAAACGGATAGATTCCAAATTATTGGACAGAATATCGCTGCCGTAGCACGGGAAGTTTATTTGCACGAAAAAGTAAAAACGCAACCGTTCATATTCAAAGTTTATTTGTGACTTACTCTGCTCGCATGCAGATCGACACGAAAAGCAAGTAAAGCAAAAAAGAGATGAGAAGACGTCGCAGAGTGGGACATTCGGCCATTTCAGCTTGCTAAACTAAAAACTTCTGAATAAATTAAGATATATTCATGAAATAAACTTCATTATAAGATAAGATAATAATTAGCATGCGAAAGAACAGTGTGCTCCAACGTCAGAAAGCTTAACAACACATTGTCAAAATGAACTTTTTTTGTTGCATATTTGCCTATATAAAATAAACTTTTTGTTAAATTTTTGTTGATCAATAAAGAACGTTTAATTGTCAATTTTACAATAAAAATTATTTTATTTTTCATTTTTGATAAAATATATATATTTTTTTTCATTTAAAAAAAATATTTTGTTGCATAAAAAGCTTGTCAAATTTTTTTTTTTTTAATAAATTTCTTCTTTGAAAATAGTATCTTATGAGCTTAAATTTACTTTAAAGTATTTATTTGCCTATTTATATTGGCATATTCTATGTCTAATATATTAATCATATGGATATATTAGTATCTGTATCTCACTTTTGGGCTGTTTTTCAACTTTCACTTGGCTTTACAAATAAACTTCATCAAATTTTCTCGAGATATTTTTTTAATATATTCATTGAATATTCCTTTACCCAAGTTCCCAATCCCATTTTGCGATTTTGAGGCGTTCGGCTTCTAGATCGATTTAAGTGACGCTACCTCGCTCGAAAAACAGTCAAAACATGATTTTGTATGGGACTTAGCACCTGCAACAACCCTTTTTTGACTGTTTTTCGTGCGAGGTAGCCTCACTTAAATCGATCGAAAAGCCAGACGCCAATTCTCTGTTAGCTGTGTGTATTCATTTTATCCAAAGCGCTCATAAAATGTTTGACTTTTGCCACCTCTTTGCGTCTGATGTCCCACTGTGCTTCGTTTCGTTTCGTCTCTTACTCATGCAAGAACATGTTCATGTC
The DNA here is from genome assembly GCA_963969585.1 of Drosophila helvetica. Lineage (NCBI taxonomy): Eukaryota > Metazoa > Arthropoda > Insecta > Diptera > Drosophilidae > Drosophila > Drosophila helvetica. The sequence continues at coordinate 27,129,947 of OZ018401.1, read as the reverse complement.
TACGCCAATACATGCGTGATTTGTTAGAGATGATATATTTCAACACCCATCTTCAATGAGAGCATGTTTACAAATTCATTTGATTCAATTCAAGCTTAACAATTTTGTAAATTAAGTACGATCCATCCTAAGCTAACAACAGTGCAGTGTTTGTGTGTGTGCAGCCTAGTCCGAGTCCCGTGAGACCTGCATGTACAAACAGCGGTCGATCCACAGCGATACATAATTGTGCTTTTCTTTTTGCGCCCTCCTTTTCGGCGGCATATTATCGGCTATTCCGGCCGTTCTCCGATCTTCCGTTCCGATCTTCCGTTCCGTGATTCTGTGTTCCGTGGTCTATGCCTGCTCCTCTGCCATTAAGGAGCATCCAAGCTTCCAACTTATTTACATAGAACATAAATACATTAAATATATTCTATATATATATATATATTATCATTACGCTGCCAATTAATTAAAATTAATTAATTCCGTTAAAAATACATATGCATTTCAAATCAGCTAACATCCCACAAACCTAATTCGTCCAAAAGGACGTATCCGCTTTCCGTATCTATCCATGGTCGTGTCCATCCGTCCGACAATACCGCATCCGATTTTTCCTCGTCTTGTAAAATTCGAATATGCCCACTGGTGACGAGGACAGCAAGAAACTTTTGCCGCTGCCCACTCCAGGTGTTAGAAAGCCGCGCAGCTCGTCCGCCCCGGGAATACCTACCTCGGCGTTTCGAAGAGTAAAGTCGCCAGGCTCTCCAAAGCCCGCAAGCTCCACTGTTGCGAAGACCCAATCCATGCTGTTCCCTTCGCCAGTCACGCTCAAGGTGCCAGCACCTACTAACAGCAGTCCTATCTGCTCTCAACGCGCCCTCGAAATGGCCCAATCTTCCGTCAGCTCCGCACGGGCAAAGTTTGAGGCAGCCATCGACAGGCTGACCACTTTCGAAGCCCCATTCATCGCTCCTGGTATCAGCACCCCATCCCCCGCCATTTCTCTGGTCCGCCGAGACCAGTTACGGAGCATGTGGGCGAAAGTGGATGCTGAATTCGAGGCTTGTTCCAAAGCAATGGTTGACGAGGATACAGAGGCAAAAAAGGAAGTCCAAGCCATGTATCGCGAGTGCTATGGCAGCTATGAGCGGTACATGGCTGACCTCACTGTCCAAGCTGCCAGTCCAGCATGTCCTCCTTCTGCACCGTCCGACTCTCATGGCGGCTGTCGATTGCCCCCATGTGACATCGAAGTGTTCACTGGGGATTACATCCGATGGCCCACCTTCCGGGATCTGTTCACAGCAATCTACATTAAAAATCCACGACTGTCTCCAGTGGAGAAGCTGTACCATCTGACATCCAAGATCAGTGGCGACCCAAAGGCCATCGTTGCAAAGTCCCCGCTGACCAACGACGGGTTCGAGACGGCATGGAAGCCCTCCGTGACCGGTACGAGAATAACCGGCTCCTGGTGACCAACCAAATTAATATTCTCCTCTCACTGTCCCCAGCCGTCTCGGAGTCGAGTCGTGCTTTGAAGGAGCTCCAAGGGACTATCCATGGGGTACTGACCGCACTGGCACACTCCAAGATCTCCACCGTGAACTGGGAAAGCTTGCTGGTGACGATTTGCGCATCCAAGCTTCCCAAGTTGACCCGGGCTTTGTGGGAAGACTCCATCACCACAAAGAAGGAGATGCCGTCGTGGAACGAAATGGATTCCTTCCTGAGTCAGAGGTATCTGACGCTGGAAGCCATCGAAGGCAACCCTTCCACGCACGTTTCTAAAGGCGTTCCGAATCCGTTCCGTTCGCAAGGGAGCCCTGTTCCCAGGAGGGTTCACTCGTTTGAGATCGAAGTGAATCCGCAGACGAGGACGTGCGTTCTCTGCTCCAAAGAGAATCACCCAATCCGTGTATATCCTCGCTTCCTTCAAATGACCGTTGATGCTCGTTCAAGCTGCATTAAGCAAAAACAGCTTTGCTTGAACTGCTTCGCACGAGGCCATCAGAGCCGAGAATGCCAAAGTGCCCACAACTGCATCACTTGTGGAGAACGGCACCACACGCTGCTTCTTGACCTCCGGAAAGTTAAGCCGGTGTTTTCACCGGGTCCGGACGGAGTTCCCGGCTGTGTACTTAGATGCTGCGCCGAGTCTCTGTGTGGACCGTTGCTTAAACTATTCAGCCTGTCCATTAACTCTTCATGCTTCCCCTCCATATGGAAGGAGTCGTTCATTATTCCTCTCCATAAGAAAGATAGTAAGTCTGACGCGAAGAACTACAGAGGTATATCAAAGTTATCCGCAATTCCTAAAGTGTTTGAGAAAATTTTAACTCCGCACCTGCAGCATCTTTGCAGATCACTTATATCTCCAGCCCAGCATGGATTTATAAGGCGGAGATCAACAACCACGAATTTATTGGAGTTCACCTCCTTTATCATTAAAGGCTTCCAAGGTAATCTACAGACGGATGTCATTTACACAGATTTCAGTAAAGCATTCGACTCTGTAAACCACACTCTCCTAGCACAAAAACTTGACCTTTTAGGGTTTCCACCCAATCTCTTGAGATGGATTTCTAGCTACCTTTGTTCCAGGTCCCAAAGAGTCCTCTTCAAAAACTCCCTATCTTCACCAGTTATGGTTACTTCGGGCGTACCACAGGGCAGCCATCTAGGCCCCCTACTCTTTACACTCTTTATAAATGACCTGCCTTCGGTATTAACATACTCTCGAGTACTTATGTATGCGGATGATGTTAAGCTGTGTGTCCAGTTCAAGGACAGCTTATCTCACTCCAGGTTGCAATCCGATCTTAATACCTTTCAGTCATGGTGTTGTGCAAATTTGTTATACCTTAATGCTTCGAAATGTAAAGTAATGACATTTCATCGCTCCAGCGCCTTTCTGGCTCCTTACACACTAGGCGGGGGTTCTCTCGAGAGAATTACCCTAGTTGATGATCTTGGTGTTCTTCTAGATCCCAAGTTAAAGTTTTCTGAACACATTTCTACCATGGTAAATAAGGCCATGGGCGTGCTTGTGTTTATAAAGAGGTGGTCAAAGGAATTTGACGACCCCTATATAACAAAGACTCTCTATGTATCGCTTGTTCGTCCGATTTTAGAATATGGTTCTTGTGTATGGTGCCCTCAGTACAAAGTACACCAGGACCGTATAGAATCAGTCCAGAAAAACTTTTTAATTTTCGCTCTACGCGGCCTCAACTGGGATGCAAGTGTGAGACTGCCGTCTTACTCTAGTAGATCGCTTTTAATAAACCTTCCATCTTTAGTTAACCGTAGAACAATGCTTGGTGTGATTTTTGTGCACAACTTGATCAAGGGTGACGTAGATAGCCCTGACTTGTTGAGCCGCATAAACTTCACGATTCCTATTAGAATTACTAGAAATTATATACCTTTGTTCCTTCCGATTTGTAGATCGAATTATTCCTTGCATGAACCTTTTAGAGTTTTATGCTCGGATTATAATTCCCTCTACCATATTATATCGGCAACTAATTCCCTTCCTCTTCTCAAATTACTAATACTCACATACCTTTCTCGTAGTTAGTAATTGTAGTTGTGGTGTACGATAGTTTTAATGCATGATTAACTCCTTTAGTAAGATTAGTTCTAATTTTCCTCGAATACTAGTCTAACATCTATCTTTCCTGCATGATCGCGATCGGTTCGGTTAACGAGTCGCGCGTTTTGCGACAGCGCCCCTCGGTCGGTTGGGTGGGAGGAGGGCTGCGTTTTGGCCTGGGATTCGCGCGTAACAGCATTCGGCTGGTGTCCCATGGGCCACTTGATGGTGCAGTCATTGCACGTCAACGTCCAAACACCGTGGAAATCCAAGATCCAGCGAATCCACTTCCATGCCCGTTCCAAATTCAAGTTCTTCCGAATCCCAGCCCAACATTCAGACTTATTTCGCTTCCGGCACAAGGGCCGTTCTTCTGGGCACGGCCATGATTAATATTTGCCACCTGGGAAAAAATTTCCGCGCCCGCGCTTTGATCGACTCTGGCTCCGAGGCAACGTTCATTACGGAGCGTCTGGTCAACAAGATCAAATTGCCATTCCAACGCATCCAGGCACAGGTCTCCGGCATCAATCATACCATATCCGCTCAATCCAAGAAGCTCTGTAATTTGTCCATCCGCTCTCCGACCAGGCCGGGTTTACAATTATCCGCCACAGCATACGTTATTCCGGAATTGGCACAAAATATTCCATCGTATCCGATCTCGCAAGGTTTTTTGAGAGACTTGCCGAGCCTTCCATTCGCGGACCCTACATTTTTCGAGAGCTCACCCATCGATGTTCTGATTGGAGCTGACATCCTACCATCCGTACTGTTGAGCGGCTTACAGACTAACATTTGTGGCTCTCTCCTCGGGCAAGTAACAGTTTTCGGTTGGGTACTCATTGGCCCAGTGTCCAATACGGCGAGCCATAACATTGCATCCTTTTCGAGCCAAGTTTCCAGAGGACCTATCAACATGGTAGGAGACTCGGATTTCTGCTACGAAAGCAAATTCCTTCTAGCCCATTCCGCGGAATTTCTCGATCGATGTCCTACGCTTGTCCGGAAAGAACATTTCCAAAATAACTTAAAATCTTCTTTAAACCAACGTGACCTCATCAGTAGTAGTATTGGACCCGTTTCCAAGGTCCTACGTGTGCCCGACACCCGTTCCAAGCTCCTTTCTAATGCTAATAGGCCTTAGCCCCCATTATTCTTTGCATTCCTGCAAGGGGGGGGGGGAGGATGTTCAGAGTAGCAGCAGATTGTTGCCGCGCACTTTGCAAAAGAGTGCGATCCGGTCCAAACTAGCTCTCAGGCGCTCGTGGGCGCTCTCGCGCTCTCACGGTCGCTCCCACGATCCACATGGCATTAACCGTCGTGTAAGCATAGATTGTAAGCTAGTCAACTCTCGCTTCCACCCCCGTTTCGATAAGCCGCTTTCTTACTGGGTTTTCGTTTCGGTTCCTTACATATGTATATACATATAATTACAATTATACCCAGGCACACTGAAAATCTACGGGAGTGAAAATATATTAAACTGAAGAAAATCGACGCTCTGCATTGTGTTTTTTTGGGTTTCGTTGGAATCTCGCACCCGATCCGCCCTCCTACAAACACACTGTTACAAGTGTATTTCAAAATTTCGCCACGCACCCATCCGCCCACACAAACAAAAAATCTGTGGCAAGAACAATTTTAAAGATACGAGAAATCTAAAAACGCAGAATCATAGACAATGACCATATCTATCATAGTGTTGAATCTGGATCAGTTCGGATCATAAGTGTAGCCACGATGAAGAAAACTATTTCGAAATGCATCATTCCCTCTCGCTCTCTCTCACACACCGGGGTGGGCGCTATGCCTGATCGAATTTTTTGACGCCTAGATCTCAAAGACTATAAAAGCTAGAGCAACCATACTTTCTATTCAAGCTACTGTGATATCAAACCGAGACGAGTTTGTCTCAAAATTTGGCCTATTCATAGTAAAGGATATATAAATCTGCACCTATAGTTTCGCTGCCTCAGTGTAATTCTGACTTCCATCAGAATACGATCGTGTGTGTTCAAAAAAAAATTACTTGTATTTAACTGAAAGCAATTGAAATGGATAACTCAAGCCGTTTATTTTCATGTGTCTTAGAAAGCAGACTCATTTTGCTACGAATGTGGAAAAGTTATGACCAGCAAGAAAGAAAAGCTCGTTGTTAAGAAGAGCTTAAGAACTTTTTTTCCACGTCTTTCGCTGGCAAAAGTTAAAGAAGGCGTATTTGATGGACCCAAATTAGAAAACTAATAAGAGATGATGGATTTGAAAATATTTTATCTACGATCGGCAAAGCAGCTTGGAACTCATTCCGAAAGGTTACAAAAAAATTTGCTTGGTAACAGCAAGAGTGATGATTACGTTAATATCGTTCAAGGCCTAATTAAGAATTCTAAAAACATTGGAGCCAAAATGTCACTAAAAGTCCATTTCCTGCACAGCCACTTAGATTTTTTTCTGCCAAACCTAGGGGACGTTAGTGATGAACACGGAGAGAAATATCACCAACAATTAAAAGCTATGGAACGACGGTATCAAGGTGTTTGAAATGAGAATATGTTGGGCGACTATGTGTGGACTCTCATAAGGGAATCTGATTCTAATGACAAAGGAAGACAGCCAAGTTAACTTTTCGGAAATAGTAAAAAGCAGTAACAAACCCAAAAAAACTGAAAATTACTGATGGTTGTATGAGTTAAAGCATGAAATTCTATATCTCAGCTACTTATGGGAAGTTGGACCAGTAACGTACCGAACGGTATTTTTTAGTCGTTTTGGTCGAACGGCTCCACCTAAGCCGTTCATTCATCGATTCTTACTCGTACAAACGATAACTTAAAGGAAGTTTAATTAATATACCTATCTAAAACCAAAAATGTTGGCCAAGAAATATTTTTTTTTTCGACTTTTCCTGAGTTTTCAAATTCAAAATTTCCGAAAAAAAATACCGCAAAAAATTATTAAATTTGAATTTAAAAGCTTAATAACATCTTGACGGTAAGCTGCATTACAGCCATGTAAGATGCTTAAGTTATGTAAAAAAAAAAATAAGCACTACCTTTGAAAAAAATACCTGATTTTAAAAAAATTCTTTAAAAAAAAATCTACACAATAAAAGAAACCATAATTCTTTAAAAAAAAATTAAATCCCTATATCTATTAGAAAAAGTCATTTTTGGCCCAGCGGAAATGTCGTGTTTACTATTGTAATTGAAGAATTTAGGTATTTATTTGTCAAGTCCAATATTGATGTTATATGTGTATCCGAAACGTGGTTTTCGTTTAATGCTAGTAATTTATTAGTAGAATGTAATGGCTATGATCTGTTTCGATGTGATCTAGATAGTCACGCTGGAGGTGTAGCTGTATATAATTGAATAGTTGGGTTTTTAATTTATTAAGAAAAAACACTCATATCATATTTTTATTTTTATTTATTGATTGAACTTATTTCAGTAAAAGTTATTTCAAGATGGCAGCTAAATGAAATAGTGCCCCAAATCATATGAAAATTCTTAGGTCATCTAAGGATCTTAAATTACTAATACAATCAAAATTTCAATTGAACAGCATTATAAATAAACGAGGGGTACGTTGCATGCCGCGTCTGCGGCCGCGGCGCTACTTTATACCCGGAACTCAGTCAGTATATAAATTATCTTTAAACTATGTTGGTCCGAGCTGCGGTCTCCGTTGCGTGGGCTCCGGCGACAGCGATCAGGTTCCCGTGGCCCGCTCTGGTAGCGGGGGGCGGTGGATGCCGTTCGGCATCTAGGTCTTCTACTACAGATTATGTTGAGAGGGTGACTGCCCTCTATTTCGTTGGCCCTTAAGGCTCAACGATATAATTAAGTTAATAAAACTTTTACGACTCGTGTCGGAGTAAGTATGAACGATCCGTTCGTTTATTTGTCAAATCTTAAACTGAAACTTAATTCTGAACCTAACCGAAACATAGCCGGCGAGCCGGCCGCGCATAAACAGGAAATACTGACCATGCAACATGCGCCAGAATCATGCGACCGCTGGCGGCCAATGGGATTAGGGTGCCGCCCGCTACGGTGACATTTGCTGCATCAGCATTTTGGGTATCAGACTTGGATACGTTAGGGCGGCACATGATTATTCATATTTCTTATGCGCTACGTTAGGGTGGCACATGAACATTCAAGCTTCATTTCTTATATGTTATCTCTTATGTGTTAACTACTCCCCCCTTAAATCATCTCCATCCTCGGGGATGCCTATCTCCCTGATGACCTTTTGCAACTTGATTGAGGAGTTCCTCCGACTCCAGTATTGTTGCAACAGGACAAGGTCACAGAGCATGAGACTGACCGCCACTCCTGCAATGAACCAGGTCTTGGGAGATCCACCGGATGTCGCGTCGGTTCTAAGTTCTTGTATGACCCGTAGGTTGTGCTCGTGCATCCGTTGTAGTAGTGGTAGGCTTAGGACTTCGTCGTGCCCCGCTATTGACAGCAAGGGCGAAGCTGCGATGCCTGGAACTTTCCTCAATGCTCTGTTGAGGTTTAAGAACAGGGTGCCGTTGATCACGGCTCTGTCTCCAAACGTGATGAGTTGGGCCCCTCTTGTCGTCATTAGGGGTCCATTGTCGACGCTGATCGTTGCCCGCTGCCCGTTTATAATGACTTTGCCATCGTCCACTACTGTGATAGGTTCCATGTGGCTGGGTTGCGTGCGGCATGACGCTGCGCCGCCGGCGTGTACTTCGCGAGCGCAGGTGTCGTGCGTTGCTCTCTTGCAAAATGTGACGAAGCTCGTTGTGGCGCACTCGGTGACGGCTAGGATCCCCTCGTTGCATTCCGCCACGACATTATCGTGCATTTGTAGCACGGTGTTGTTATGCGCTACCGGAAACATTAGGACTTTCTTACAGATAGTCTTAACCTGGGGGTATTCTACTAAAATATGAACAATGGAAACAATGAAAAATTCTTATATTCGATACTCCCATCAAATTAACTACTGGGACCTCTGTGAGTTGTTCGGTAAAAATAGTTTTTAGATCATTGTGGTCGAAAATTATGGGGTTTATTATATTCGCTTTGGCAAGTGTGATCGTAAGCATGAGATTTTTGACTTCCGAAATTAGCATCCTATTTCTCGCTAGTAGCGTCTCAAACAGGTGCGCGGTGTCCACCAAGTTGCCTTGTTATACCCGGTACTCGAAGAGTAAAGGGGTATATTAGATTTGTGCAAAAAATTAATGTGTGTAACACCCAGAAGGAAGCGTTTCCGACCCCATAAAGTATATATATTCTTGATCAGCATCAATAGCCGAGTCGATATAGCTATGTCTGTCTGTCCGTGCTCTGTCCGTCTTCATTAGCGCCTATAGCTCAAAGACTATAAAAGCTAGAGGAACACAATTTTGTATCCAGACTCCTGTCCTATCGCACTGTTACAAGCGTATTTCAAAATTTCGCCCCGCCCCCTTCCGCCCACTCCAAGGACGAAAATCTGTGGCATGCACAATTTTAAAGATACGAGAAAACTAAAAACGCAGAATCATAGAGAATGAGCATATCTATCAGATTGTAGAATCTGGATCAGATCGGATAATAAATATAGCCACAATGAAGAAAACCATTTCGAAATGCATCGTTCCCTCTCGCTCTCTCTCACACACAGGGGTAGGCGCTATGCCTCATCGAATTTTTTGACGCCTAGTTCTCAGAGACTATAAGAGCTAGAACCACCAAACATTCTATCCAAGCTCCTGTGATATCAAACCGAGACGAGTTTGTTTTAAAATTTGGCCACGCCCCCTTCCGCCCCCACAAAAGATGAAAATCTACAATTTTGAAGATACGGGAAAACCAAAAACGCAGAATCATAGAAAATTACTATATCTATCAGAGTATTGAATTTGAATCAGATCGGATCATAAATATAGTCAGAAGGAACAAATGAAATTTCAGTGGCCTCCCAAGCGCAGACTGATTCCCTCTCTCTCTCGCACACAGCCGTGTATGTATATGTAGGAAGTAGATAAAAACATGTAGAACATGACTTCCATCAGAATACGATCGTGTGTGTTCAAAAAAAAATTACTTGTATTTAACTGAAAGCAATTGAAATGGATAACTCAAGCCGTTTATTTTCATGTGTCTTAGAAAGCAGACTCATTTTGCTACGAATGTGGAAAAGTTATGACCAGCAAGAAAGAAAAGCTCGTTGTTAAGAAGAGCTTAAGAACTTTTTTTCCACGTCTTTCGCTGGCAAAAGTTAAAGAAGGCGTATTTGATGGACCCAAATTAGAAAACTAATAAGAGATGATGGATTTGAAAATATTTTATCTACGATCGGCAAAGCAGCTTGGAACTCATTCCGAAAGGTTACAAAAAAATTTGCTTGGTAACAGCAAAAGTGATGATTACGTTAATATCGTTCAAGGCCTAATTAAGAATTCTAAAAACATTGGAGCCAAAATGTCACTAAAAGTCCATTTCCTGCACAGCCACTTAGATTTTTTTCTGCCAAACCTAGGGGACGTTAGTGATGAACACGGAGAGAAATATCACCAACAATTAAAAGCTATGGAACGACGGTATCAAGGTGTTTGAAATGAGAATATGTTGGGCGACTATGTGTGGACTCTCATAAGGGAATCTGATTCTAATGACAAAGGAAGACAGCCAAGTTAACTTTTCGGAAATAGTAAAAAGCAGTAACAAACCCAAAAAAACTGAAAATTACTGATGGTTGTATGAGTTAAAGCATGAAATTCTATATCTCAGCTACTTATGGGAAGTTGGACCAGTAACGTACCGAACGGTATTTTTTAGTCGTTTTGGTCGAACGGCTCCACCTAAGCCGTTCATTCATCGATTCTTACTCGTACAAACGATAACTTAAAGGAAGTTTAATTAATATACCTATCTAAAACCAAAAATGTTGGCCAAGAAATATTTTTTTTTTCGACTTTTCCTGAGTTTTCAAATTCAAAATTTCCGAAAAAAAATACCGCAAAAAATGATTAAATTTGAATTTAAAAGCTTAATAACATCTTGACGGTAAGCTGCATTACAGCCATGTAAGATGCTTAAGTTATGTAAAAAAAAAAATAAGCACTACCTTTGAAAAAATACCTGATTTTAAAAAAATTCTTTAAAAAAAAATCTACACAATAAAAGAAACCATAATTCTTTAAAAAAAAATTAAATCCCTATATCTATTAGAAAAAGTCATTTTTGGCCCAGCGGAAATGTCGTGTTTACTATTGTAATTGAAGAATTTAGGTATTTATTTGTCAAGTCCAATATTGATGTTATATGTGTATCCGAAACGTGGTTTTCGTTTTATGCTAGTAATTTATTAGTAGAATGTAATGGCTATGATCTGTTTCGATGTGATCTAGATAGTCACGCTGGAGGTGTAGCTGTATATAATTGAATAGTTGGGTTTTTAATTTATTAAGAAAAAACACTCATATCATATTTTTATTTTTATTTATTGATTGAACTTATTTCAGTAAAAGTTATTTCAAGATGGCAGCTAAATGAAATAGTGCCCCAAATCATATGAAAATTCTTAGGTCATCTAAGGATCTTAAATTACTAATACAATCAAAATTTCAATTGAACAGCATTATAAATAAACGAGGGGGAACGTTGCATGCCGCGTCTGCGGCCGCGGCGCTACTTTATACCCGGAACTCAGTCAGTATATAAATTATCTTTAAACTATGTTGGTCCGAGCTGCGGTCTCCGTTGCGTGGGCTCCGGCGACAGCGATCAGGTTCCCGTGGCCCGCTCTGGTAGCGGGGGGCGGTGGATGCCGTTCGGCATCTAGGTCTTCTAATCATGTGCCGAACAAATGAAATTTCAGTGGCCTCCCAAGCGCAGACTGATTCCCTCTCTCTCTCGCACACAGCCGTGTATGTATATGTAGGAAGTAGATAAAAACATGTAGAAATGGCAGATGTAACAAATTTATGTTAACCAATATGGAAACATCTAATAGATCAAAATCTCCGAAAAGGTTCGACTTAAATTGTTTTTTTTTGGCTAAAATTAAATTTTTTTCTTTTGCGAACATGTAATAAACTACAACAAGCTCACATACATATATACTGACTGAGTACCGGGTATAAAGTAGAGCCGCGGTGCAGACGCGGCTCATAACGTTCCCCCTCGTTTTTATTTTAAGATCTTACTAACAGTATTGGTTAGAAGGTTAATCTGTTTCTGTGCCTCTGTGTTAATCAGTACCAGTCTATTGTTTGATTCTATAAGCTTTGCTTCTGTTATTCTTATTTTATTGAGGTCCGACGCGTCGGGGGTACCTGCTACGACCTTTAGGGCTGTCCCCTATGATGTATCATTAAAGCGGACAAAAGATTTTTTGCATGTTCTATGTCTACCTCTCTGGTCTGATGAGCTGGTGAGGTGGCTGAAAGGGGGCCCAGCTGAGGCCACCGGACAGGTCGCTGGTTGCGGAAAGCGAACGGCCTACCTCGATAAGTAGGTCAGCTGCGAATAAGCGGGCATCCCTATGGAGAGTACCGAAAATAAGCAGTCCCGGACAGCCAGCGGGTGTTCGCGAAGTAGCAACACTGACGATGCGCTTGTGGTGCCACCTCGTATAAGTAGCTCACACAATCCCATCCCTACACACTACCTACCCACATCCCAACCCCCACACTCACTTCACACCGGGCCGGACTAAGGTGTCATTCGACCCGTGCCGAGAGTCAGCCTGCTGAGGGGCCGGTTTTAAAACTAGCTCAGTCAAAATCGGAGAGCTCAGGGACTTGGCAGCCCCCTGTTCTAATGACGCCTTATCCGGGCAACGTGAATCTCTGCCCGGACGGACCGTCCTTTCTTTGCAAATCGTGGGATCAAATATGGAAAACAACAAAAAATCAAAAAACCGAGTCTGGCACTCCCCAAAAGTCAACTGGGAGCAATCCCATGCGTGGAAAGGCAGTGGCTCCAAGGCCTGATCAAACCAGCTCAACAGCAGGAAAGACCTGCTCGGTGGAAGCCGCTGGTACGAACCCGAGGGGGTCCCACCCTGAATCTGGGGTGGGTAGCAAAGCACCAGAGTTCGTTGTTTTCGGTTTTATAACTGACTAGAAAGCGTCTAAGTTTGAGTGTCGGTTGTGCTAAATTGTCAATAGTTAGTATCGTTTGCGAATTAACACGGAACAATAAGCCAACATGAATTTGTCAAATCAAATCGAAAAACTTGATGAAAACAATTACGGTGTGTGGAACATGGTCATGAAAAGTGTCCTAGTAATGGCAGACTTATGGGATGTAGTGTGTGAAAAAAAGATTGGAGAAGATGACGCATCTGTTCAGAAATGGGAAAAATTTGATCAGAAAGCAATGGCGTACATAACCTTAAATATTAAGGCATCGCAGTTTGTGCACATAAAGACGTGCGTAACATCTGAAGCTATGTGGAAAAAATTAATGGAGCTTCACATGCCAAAAGGCCCCATTCAGAAAGTGCAACTTTATCAAAAACTAATTCGACTAAATATGCAGCAGGGCGATGATGTGTCCGCCTATGTCAATTCTTTTGTAGAGACAATTGAAAAATGGTCAGAATTGGATATAAAACTCAACGACGAGCTTAAAGTAATTATGTTACTAAGCAGTTTGCTCGATTCATGGGAAAATTTTGTAGTCGCGATCGAAACGCGTGACGAGCTGCCAAAATTTGAAGCTGTTAAAGTAAAAATGATAGAAGAAGGCACTAGACAACAGGAAAAAGCAGAACGCGAAAATCATTCGACCACACAAGCAGTATACACACATACACAGCGCAGATCGCGAGAAGACGAGAATGTCGAGAAGAACGGAACAAAGAACGACGGGAACATAGGCGCAAAGCAGTATTTCAATGGAAAATGTTTCAAATGCGAAAAAACTGGTCATCGAGCAAGCGAGTGCAGATCCAAGAAAAAGGGTAGCAAATCAAGTGGACAAAGAGAACAGGCAAGCAGTTTAATGCACTGTTTTGTCGGAGAGCAGCAAAAAAGAGTTTGGTGCGTAGATAGTGGCGCAACATCTCACATGTGTTGCGATCGCAACATTTTCTTTAACTATGCTGAGAAGGAAACATCGATAATGTTGGCTACAAATAAATTCGTCTCATCACCCGGATCTGGCAATGTTAAAATTCAAAGTGAAAATATGATAATAAACTTGCAAAATGTGTTATATGTTCCTGAATTACATATGAATTTTTTTCTCAGTGAGCACAGCAGCTAAATTCGAGAATTCCACTACATTTATTGGAAAAGTGGCACTGATTAAAAATAAAGAAGGAGAAACCATTTTAAAAGCCAAGCAAGAAAACAACTTGTATGTGTACAAACAGTGCTCAGAAAAAAGTGCAGTTTGTTTGTTGAACACAGTTTCGCCGGAAATGAAGTGGCATAATAGATTTGGCCATCTTAATTTCCAAGATTTAAAACAGCTGAGCAAAAAGCAGCTTGTTCATGGCATGAGTGTTGAAAAATTTAAAATGGAAATTAATTGTGATACATGTAACAGTGCGGCTGCCCGACCTCCTGATAAAGTGGCGGGAGCTGACTTGCCATCGACAAGTGCCCAAGCCAGGAAGTTCTCGTATGCCGAAAGGAGGAATGCCGGGCAAATACTCCGTCGGCAAAACGCGAGCAAAACAGCAAGCCCATCAGCCAACTGGCTGAATAAGGTAAAGTGGGCCTCGGCAGTGCTCCCAGATTTCACCAAATAGCAACAACAGGCGCCACAACCGAAAAGGCAGCGCTCACAGGAGATGCCTGGACCGACTACAAAGCGGTCTAGAGTTCTCCCAAACATATCCTTCGCGCAGATTGCCAAGGAGAGGACGCTAATCGGCGTCCTTGACAAGGGCAGCGCGGAGGGTAAAATACCTAGGAGCCAGTGGAAGTGGGTGGAAGCGGCATTGGCCGACCGCTGCTTTGAGCTCCTCGAAAATGACCCCGGGCCACCTCCTGTCTGCAAAGACATGGGGTGGTTCCAGGGCAATATTAAAGTTATTGCCTGTGAAGACGAGCACTCCGTGAAGCTGTATAAAGCAGCGGTGGCGCAGATCGGAGAGGTCTACGCTGGGGCGAAGCTCGTCGCAGTAGACTGGAGCGAGGTGCCCAGTAGACCGCGGGCAAGACTATGGGTGCCGGCTACCTTCGAGAAGCCTGAGCGCATCCTCAAAATGCTGCAGAGGTGCAATCCACAACTGCTAACTACAAACTGGAAGGTAGTGAAGGTTGAGACGACGCAGGGACCGATGAACCAGGCTGTTCTCGTACTCAACAAGGAGTCGCTAGCCCCGATAGAGGCAGCTAAGGGAGAGCTGAACTTCGGCTTCAGCCCGGTCACCATAAAGGTGTATAAGTCGGACCCAGCGGGCGAGGCCCGTCCGGTCGACAACCCAGTCGAGCAGGAAGTTGCCTCGGAGATAGAAGCACCTGACAACGAGCTGGAGCAGACCAAAGAAGGCTACTCGTCCGATGCAGAGCTACTGCTCGATTTTGTTGAAATGTGTCGCGAGGAAGTATCCGACGACTCAGACGCCGACATCACAGTGGTGGGGATTCTGGAAGATGTCTCTGAGACTCCTACAGATAAATCTCCACCACAGTAAAGCAGCATCTGCTTCCCTCATACTCCGCTTGATCGAGAGCGGAGCCGACATAGTCCTAGTCCAGGAGCCTTGGATAGTAGGAGAAAAGGTCTGTGAACTAGCGACGAACTAGAGTAGAGTACAAGCTGATTGTAACCCAAAAAAAAGGTAAAATTCGTACCTGAATTCTTTCATGAAAACACCTAAACATTTTTCTGCTCCATAACTTTAGCAATGGCGACAACATGGCTGTAAGCCTAGAGTTGGAGGGGACGCATCCTAGACTGATGTCGTCCTACATGGCTCACGAGGAATGCGATCCTCCGAGTGACCTCGTTCACAAGCTAGCCAGCGATAGCGAGAGGTCAAACGTAGGCCTGATAATAGGCTGCGATGCCAACGCTCACAACACCCAGTGGGGGAGCTCGGACACAAACGTTAGGGGTGAGTCACTGTTCAGCTTTGGTAAACCTTTTCGCCCACTTTGAAGACTCTCTTCTGTCTCGAGATGTTAAGCCTGTCGAGATTGGCCTTTTGTGCCTTGTCAATTTTGGTTCTAATCGCTAATTTAAGATCGTCGTTGCTTACATGGATTGCTTCTACAGGCCTCTGGTCTGTGACCAAATGTAGCGTCCTGTTGTATTCTACAGTGGCACGCATGATTAGCTCGACGGTATCCTCAATCTTTTTGTCGATTTTTATGCACCTTGCTATCTCTGCCAAAGTGCTGTAAAATCTCTCTACTTGCCTGTTGGAGCTACTATGTAGGGGGGTGCATTTACGATGTCGATGCCATATTGGTTTTTAAGCAAAGAGGTAATTGTTTCGGAGTTGAAGGAAGGCTCATTGTCACAATATATGGTCCTGGTATACGGGTAAAGGTTGATCAATCGTATAATGGGGGCTCGTACCTCTACTATAGCCCTGGAAAAGACGGGCTGTACGATGGCAAACTTTGAGAACTTGTCTTGTCTGTGGAGAATATGTCAATGTGTAGCATTTCTCCCGCGTATGACGGAACAGGGGTGACCCCAGCTCTTGTTTTCTTGGGTGTCTGTTATACTTTGCCTTGGTGCAGACCTTGCAGTTCATAACCACTTCGTTAGCAAGTTTGGTCATCTTCGGGAAATAGTAGTCCCGAAGGATCTGTTTAACATTTTCTTGGGCGGCCCTATGGGCGCGATTGTGTTCGGTTGTAATTATTTCCACCTGCTCGCTTGCGTCTGTGATATCGTTCACGAAGTTTTTGCAATGCCAGAACTTGGTTGCGGGAAACTCCAGCACCAGAACATGTTGGAGGGTAGCTAAAGTCGGAAGATCACAGTGGATTGCATTCACGACGTTGGAATTTACCACCTCCTTTACTGACTTAATTAGTGAATCCTTGTTGTTAAAGTGAATGAATTAGCTTCTTCCAGAATTATTTGGTTTCTGAAACAGTTGAGGGGCTTATCCGTGGTTTCCACTGTGTAAGATAGAGAGAGCTCACTGTGCACCGTGGCAGCATCGGACTGAGGCTCTTCTTGTAGGTTATTTATGTTTTTTCTGGACAGGGCGTCGGCCACGAAGAACACCTTAGCGTTATGTTCCTCTATAAAGGCTTTCCACCGTTTGATTTTTGCATTTGTGTTCCTATCGGACACAGCAAATGTTAAGGGCTGGTGATCGGTGAAGAGTCTTACTTCCTTGGTACCGTATAAGTAATTTTGTAACAAACAACTCCCTTTCGTTTGTGGCGTAGTTTAATTCGCAATCTTTAAGTGTGCGCGATATCATTGTGATTGGCCTGCCATTTTTGGATAGGACCGCCCCAGTGCCGCTTGCTGATGCATCGGTAGTTAGATCGAACGGTAGTTTGAAATCTGGGTAGGTAAGTATGACGTCTTCTGACGCCAAAATGTTTCGCAGACGGTCGAATGCGTTGCGTTGCGTTTCGCCGAACTGAACTGCAACTTTTTTGGACATGTGTTTGCTGACTGTACCATTTTCTCCTTTTAGTAATGCGGTTAAGGGTCTCGCTATTGTCGCGAAATCTCTAACGAAGCTTCTGTAATAGCTCGCCAGCCCGAGGAAGGACCTG
Source organism: Drosophila helvetica (assembly GCA_963969585.1). Lineage (NCBI taxonomy): Eukaryota > Metazoa > Arthropoda > Insecta > Diptera > Drosophilidae > Drosophila > Drosophila helvetica. Next base: position 27,112,674 of record OZ018401.1, on the reverse strand, counting down.
AGGCTGAACAGTGTTTTGGGTTCAGTGTATTCCTTTATTGCCCTTACTTTTTCTGGGTCGGTCTTGGCTCCACCCCTGGTAACTATTAAGCCTAAGAACTCTACGCTTTCTTTGAAGAACTTTGTCTTTTCTGGGGCCACTCGCATGTTTGCATCGCAGAGGCGTTCAAGCACAGTGTCGATGTGTTTAACGTGTTCATTTTCGATTTCGGAAAAAATGATGACATCATCTACATAGACATAACATATTTTCCCAATTTGTTCTCGTAGAACATCGTCGATTGCCCTTTGGAAAATGCTCCAAGCATTTTTTAGTCCAAAGGGTAACCGGCAAAACTCGTGTATCCCTCCGTTAATTGAAAACGAAGTTTTTTCACGGTCTTTTTCCGCCATGTATATCTGGTGGTACCCTGATTTTAGATCTAGGGTAGTAAAAAATCTTGCCTTTCCCAAGTTCGCTAGAATCATGGGAATGCTTGGCATAGGGTATCAATCGGCGATTGTTCGCTCGTTCAGTTTCCTGAAGTCGATTACCAGCCGTTTTTTCCTGTTGTCAGATTTCTTTTTGTCTACAACCCAAATTGGGCTGTTTTATGGCGACATAGATGGTCTTATTATGCCGTCCTTCAGCAGTTCTTTGACTTCTTTATTTACGAAGTCTGCTGCTCCCATAGGGTAGGGGTATAATTTCGAGTAGACTGATTCGTCATTCTCAGTTCGGATGGTGGCGACGACTGAGGTGTTAAAGGGAAGCGCCTCGTTAGAGGTCGAAAAAACTTTAATTCTCTTCAGTATCGTCTTTTTAAACTCGGATTTTACCGAGTCTGGGACCACCAGGTCATCGACTTTGGTGAAATTTACATTGTCACAGTCGTGGAACCTAAGTTATTCAGTTACGTTTCCGTATCTGATTGTTCTGCTGCGCAGGTTCAATGCCGCCCCCGCTCGCGTTAGCAAATCGGAACCTATAATGGCATCAAACGTACTTAGCGTGTCTAACAAAAAAATGGGGCGTTAAGCCAGAAAATCTGCATTAGGCACTTGTTTTTTATTTTACTGGAGCCACGTATTGAGTTCACGGTGAAGGGGGTGTCGACCGAAGTTACGTTTTTTAGCTCCCTTCCGGGCTTAACGTAATTTTTAGCCGCACCAGTGTCGATTACAATTTTTATTGTTCTGCCAGCCAACTGTCGCTCGACGAACGGCAATTGGGAGCGCTCCCTAAAAAATTCAGCAGGTTGTTGCCGCTAGCCGAGTCACTTTCTTCGTCGATTTCCGCAACCGCGGCCTCGGCTAAGCTTGCATATTCTTGTTCTCCTTGGTTAGGGGCCTGCTGTACTATATTATTCACCCGTTGGCGTCTTTGCCCCGATATACGATCTGACGTGCTCCGCCTTTTCTGTGCTTCGCCCTGTGTGACGTCGCTCTGTGGTTTCCCCCAATTGGTCTGTTGCTTAAACCTGGACGTTGATGGGTCAACCTCCATAGGCTGCACTTGGTTTTGCTGTGGGGCCTCTTTATCGTTTGGCTTTGGACAAGGATCGCTCTCTTGCTGCCTATTTTGACTACTTTTTTCCACAAAATGTGGGTTCCTTTCCTGACCTCTACCTTTCCTGGCCTGGGCCCGATGACCCGATGTCTATTGCCGTCACTTGAATGGTTTTTTTCCTCGATCGCCTTTGCGTACGTAGCGGCAAATGCGCTTCTCTCAATGCTATTTTCGGCCTCGCGAGCTAGAGCTAGGGCGGATGGCAAATCCTTGGGCTGTGCCGGGAGAACTAACGACTTTAGCGGCCTCTCGAGGCCCGCTATGAATGCGTGTAAAGCATCATTCCCAATTTTCTCGTTGAGAATGGTAGCTGCCTCCTCGTTATAAGTCATCACCACTTTGTTGGTGACGAGCGTGAGCTTTCTCTCGACCTCGTCATATTATTCCATTAGATCGGTTTCACCCTGCCTAACCATTTCCAAGTGTTGACGTAACACGCGTAGGGATGTTTTGTCCGCATATGTGCAATCAAGTCAAGCTATGATTACATCAAAATTGAGCGCCGTGTTGTGCGGTGTGAGCAATGCTCGAGCTGTTCCACAGATTTAATTTTTTATGATGGCCACAGCCTCGAAGTGTGCCTGACTACCAGCGTAGCTTTTGAAAACTTCGTACGCATCTAGAGCAGATTGTCTCCAAGACACATACTCCTCATGATTCCCGTTGAAAGTTGGTACTGATTTCCCGATATCTAGTTTCACTTCACATTTTATATTATGGTCAATGGTCTTTCTCTTATAAGTTTCCACCTGAGGGGCACCTACAGTTAAGGCGCTCACACTATTTCTCACTTTTTCGAGTTCTCTGCCAAATTCTGCACTCAGTCGTCGTTCCTGTTTGACGAGGGCGTTGTTGATTGCGCCTTCTATTAACGCTTTTATCATTGCTGGATCCATTTCTAATTGATTCTGTACTGACTGTTTAGTTCGGACTGGGGCCTGGTACGATAAGTCTAGGCTATCTCCACTGTCGTATTCAACCTTGTTTCTTAGTCCGAACTCATGATCGATCAGCGAAGGAGAAACAAAAATTCTTTCACAAGCTTTTTTTTTCCGAACAATCACTTACATTTTATTTTCTCTTGGGGACGTGGATCTTAAATCCCGTTGGGCACCAATTATCTTTAAACTATGTTGGTCCGAGATGCGGACTCCGTTGCGTTGGCTCCGGCGGCAGCAGTTCGGATTCCCGTGACCCGCTCTTGTAGCGGGGGGTGGTGGATGCTGTTCGGCAACTAGGTCTTCTACTGAAGATTATGTTGAGAGGGTGACTGCCCTCTATTTCGTTGGCCCTTAAGGCTCAACGATATAATTAAGTTAATAAAACTTTTACGACTCGTGTCGGAGTAAATATGAACGATCCTTTCGTTTATTTGTCAAATCTTAAGCTGAAACTTAATCCTGAACCTAACCGAAACATAGCCGGCGAGCCGGCCGCGCATAAACAGGAAATACTGACCATGCAACATGCGCCAGAATCATGCGACCGCTGGCGGCCAATGAGATTAAGGAGCCGCCCGCTACGGTGACGTTTGCTGCATCAGCGTTTTGGGTATCAGACTTGGATACGTTAGGGCGGCACATGATTATTCATATTTCTTATGCGCTACGTTAGGGTGGCACATGAACATTCAAGCTTCATTTCTTATATGTTATCTCTTATGTGTTAACTTTTATACTTTATGGTGGCGGAAACGCTTCCTTCTGGGTGTTGCCCACATCCACTTTTGGCACAAATCTAATATACCCCTATAAACTTAGAGTACCGGGTATAAAAAGTTTGGGCAGGTCGGGCAGATCGCTTATATGGCAGCTATATGAAATAGTGCCTTAAATCATATGCAACTTCGTAGGTGAGCTTGTGATCGTAAATTACTTATACAATCCAAATTTCAATTCAGTAACTATAAATTTAGAGCTTATGCCAAAAAAAACGGGGAAAAAACCACTGTGCACGGTGCCGATTCCTTCAATACCAAATTCCCGGGCTAGACTCTAGAGTTCCTACTTTCGGCAATAAGCTAACCACCGAGTGTTCATCCTGCTCTTTGGTGTGGTATTGCCCAGCTCAGGGTTGTGTCTTTGGAGTCACTGAGTATCAGTAATCCTGTATGACCTGGGTCGGCAAAAGTCCTTGGTGTGGTGCGTGGCACTGGGTGTTTCATGATACGCGGCTTGACGATGGGATTCTGGGATCTTTGAGAAGGATATGCTTTAAAGTGGATCCTTTGTAGGGATGTGTTTTACAGTGGAGGGATACAGTGTGCGGCACTGTAGGTCAGGGATCCTTGGTAAGGATATGTTTAACAATGGCAGGATACGCAGCGCGGTAGTGAAATCAGGGATCCTTCGTAAGGACATGGTTTTGGTTCAAGAATAAACGGCTTTGTTCTCGCGAAATTTCCCTCGGAGGTTGGTTTTATGTTACAATCCTTAAATGGGTTCCGCTTGCAGGCTCGGACTTGATTCATCTAAAGTATCCCGGTTGAAGGTTTGGACTTGATTGATTTCTCCTGGGATTGGGCTTCTCCTTAAATGCCCTGCTGCCAAGCTTTTGAAGCAGTGCCCGAATGCAGCTCTTTCTCGGTTCTGCCGTCGCCGTGTCACCACTGCCTTCTTCGGGAATGCTGGGCGCCCTCTCTCTCCGCGTGCACGTCAATGCGCCTTTGCCGCTCTGCTCCTGGGCGCCCGCTGCTGTTGCCTGGCTGACCCCTGCACGTGGGTGTTTTTTTGCAATATTTTTCCGCGGCCTCGGTTCTTTTCTCTTTCCCACTTGTTGCAGCGCTGGCGCCGTTGCTAGTTTGCACGGGCGCGTCTGCTACTGGGCCTGCCGTAACCACGTGGTCGCGCCGGCATCACTTTTTGGCTCGTGGTTCAGGACTTGCTGTTGCTGTTGCTAGGGGAGGGGAGAAAACCAGCTTCAGCTGTATTTGACCCAGAGTTCCTTTACGCTGCTGCTGGCTGTTCGCGTTTGAATTTGCGGTACAGCTTCGTTGCCGGGCTAAGTGGCCACGTGAATCTGATACTGCTACGCTGCTCGGCTGACTGTTCTTATGCCGGGGTATGCCGGGGACGCGGAGGGTGTTTTCGGCCGTGGGCTTTGAAATTTGGGATCGGTGGTCCAATTTTTGAGGCACTGGTTGCCTGCCACTCATTCTCTAATTGCTCTCCACTTTCCCGCTCTACTTTTCTCTCGATTCACTCTCAAGTACCTGCTCGGGCGCCATCTGTAAGGAAGTTCCTGTCCCACGACGGGGTACAGGCTCTCAGTCTGTCAAGGGCCTGATCTTCAATAGAGTGAAATTTGTACTTGGAGACTATAGAGAGAGATCGGAGGGACGCGTGCTGGGCGCGGGGCTCGCCCCGATCGGGCAGGGAAAACGTGTTCGATCGAACCAGGGATATAGGGGGGCACGTGGCGACACACGTGTCTTACTTTAGGAGAAAACCAAGAAGGAGGTGGAAAATGCCGCGTTCGCAAATTCGTAGCTGGCGTCCCCAAAGATGAGGGATTTTCTACTGGAGGAGTCAACTACGGAAGGGGGAGCTTTGTTCGTGGTAGCCGTGGCATTCGCGTACAACACCTGAGTCCCCAGGCTGAGTCCCCAGGCATGGACAAGAACAAGGAAAACGAGGGAAAACGTTGTGAGCCGCGTCTACCGCCGCGGCTCTACTTTATACCCGGTACTCAGTCAGTATATATGTATGTGAGCTTGTAATAAATTAATTTATTACATTTTCGCAAAAGGGCTACATTTGGTTTTAGCCAAAAAAGACAACAAAAAATTAAGTCAACCTTTTCGGAGATTTATATATATTAGATGTTTCCATTTTTGTTACATACGTTTTTTACATCTGTTTTTTCTACATGTCTAAATCTACTTCCTACATATACATACACGGCTGTGTGCGAGAGAGAGAGGGAATGAGTCTGCGCTTGGAAGGCCACTGAAATTTCATTTGTTCCTTCTGACTACATTTATGATCAGATATGATCCAGATTCCGTACTCTGATAGATATGGTAATTTTCTACGATTCTGCGTTTGGTTTTCCCGTATCTTCAAATTTGTAGATTTTCGTCTTTTGTGGGGCGGAAGGGGGCGTGGCAAAATTTTGAAATACACTTGTACTGAAGTGATATCACAGGAGCATGGATAGATAGTTTGGTTGCTCTAGCTCTTATAGTCTCTGATTCAACACTTTGATAGATATGCTAATTATCTATGATTCTGCGTTTTTAGTTATCTCGTATCTTTAAAATTGTGCATGCCACAGTCCTTGGAGTGGGCGGAAGGATCAGATCTGATCCAGATTCCGTACTCTGATAGATATGGTAATTTTCTACGATTCTGCGTTTGGTTTTCCCGTATCTTCAAAATTGTAGATTTTCGTCTTTTGTGGGGGCGGAAGGGGGCGTGGCAAAATTTTGAAATACACTTGTACTGAAGTGATATCACAGGAGCATGGATAGATAGTTTGGTTGCTCTAGCTCTTATAGTCTCTGATTCAACACTCTGATAGATATGCTCATTATCTATGATTCTGCGTTTTTAGTTATCTCGTATCTTTAAAATTGTGCATGCCACAGTCCTTGGAGTGGGCGGAAGGGGGCGGGGCGAAATTTTGAAATACACTTGTAACAGTGCGATAGGACAGGAGTCTGGATACAAAATTGTGTTCCTCTAGCTTTTATAGTCTCTGAGCTATAGGCGCTAATGACGACGGACAGACGGACGGACGGACGGACAGACAGACATCGGCTATTGATGCTGATCAAGAATATATATACTTTATGGGGTCGGAAACGCTTCCTTCTGGGTGTTACACACATCCATTTTTTGCACAAATCTAATATACCCATTTACTCTTCGAGTACCGGGTATAAAAAGCCTCCCGGTGCAAGACATCATTTGATCGCCTTAAAATTGATGACAGTATTTTTAGCCTGCGCAATTAGACATGGAACAATAACCCATCTTTTTTCAAAAGCGAGAAGACTCCTTCATTACCTAATACAGTAAATGATTCAGCAGAAAGAGCTGTACAATTGATGCACGATTTCTACGTTCTTCTAACAGTCGATGAGGAACAAAAACCATTTCTGATACATTGCATTCAGGAACACATGTATGTAGGAAAATGTACCCGGATTGTAAAAAGGAGACTTTAAAAAGAAAATATTTCCAATAAAAAATGAAAATTGCGTACTTTAATGAAAATTATACCACAATTTTTTTTTTATGTAAATTGTTAAACAAATTTCGTTCTATCAATCTGTTGGGCTCTCGCTTGCATTAGGGCACGGGCAATTCGACCCGCCTGCCTTCAATTCAACATACACCTTGCCCGTGCCCTTACTGGAAGGTGAGAATTTAAAAACTCCTTTCAATAGCCTCTCTTACTCGTTAGGCCAGCAGGCGACTCAATCCGCGTCTGGAGTATCTCGAGCTGGGCGTCGTAATTTTCGTTAGAAAAATTAAATCGACTTTTGTTTACGTTAACCTTATGTTTAATACCTCTTATCATCTGCCCTTACTCTTAATACAGTGGTGTTTGGATTGTTTTCGACAACTGATGTCTATTCCATTGATAATGGATGACGATGCATGGTCATCCGGTTCAAGCAGCTATACACTGCTAAGAGTACTTGGCAATCAAGGAGAAGATAACTCAGATAACACTACTCGACAAAATTGAACTTTTTATTTCCGCTGTGGCCAAAAATTACTTTTTCTGATAGATTTCGGTATTTAAATTTTTTTTAAAGAACTATGGTTTTTTTTTATTGTGTAGATTTTTTTTTAAGAATTTGTTTAAAATCAGGTTTTTTTTCAGAGGTAGTACTTTTTATACCCGGTACTCGAAGAGTAAAGGGGTATATTAGATTTGTGCAAAAAATTAATGTGTGTAACACCCAGAAGGAAGCGTTTCTGACCCCATAAAGTATATATATTCTTGATCAGCATCAATAGCCGAGTCGATATAGCTATGTCTGTCTGTCCATCCGTCTGTCCGTCCGCCCGTTGTCCGTCTTCATTAGCGCCTATAGCTCAAAGACCATAAAAGCTAGAGGAACACTATTTTGTATCCAGACTCCTGTCCTACATTTCTGTCTTGTTTACTTCTCGTCAAAATTCGGCAGCTCGGCACAAATACGCACACATAAGTACTTGCAGCTCTGTGTGTACTCACACATACAAGCTCATTCTCTCTCTTATCTTCTTCGTGCGAGTCAGCGCGTACTCGAGCATTCACAGAAAAAAGCGCTGCTCACGATATGAAATTGTATGGGCGTTCGGCATCTTACTATTTATATTGTCTTTGGTTGTACTCTCCATGTATGAGTTCTATGTGTTTTCTCGTTTTTACACATTGTACATTAAACAAAATTATGAGTGCATATTTTGTGTGCTGTCACACAACTGTACAAATGAGTTCCTGGAGAGAATATAGGCTCAGTAGTTTGAAAAAAATTGACATGGCTTGTAAAGAAAACAACGCAGGCGCAATGAATTCACAGGAAAATGTATGTTTTTGATAATGGGAATTTATATATTGTATATATGTATATAAAAGTGAAAGCCTATCTTGTTGTTGCGTATGACATATCTGTTTTCTTTCTGCTTCCTATTTTCACTCACTGTACAGCAGGGATGCGCTAAGCTGTCATATGGATGTGCACGCACAAATACAAATAAAGGAATTCGCACTCACACATGTAACGATCACTTTTTTTTATTTCAATGTTTTTCAATTTCAAACACAGAAAAAATTAGGAACATGTTTCTTCAAAAATAAACAAATGCGTCTCAACGAAGTGAACTTTTTTGTTTTTCAGTGTACAGCAAACAAAGAGAAAACAACAAAATATATTCGAGATAGCGACCCGGACATCCCTCAGCGGGGACTATCATAGGCCAGTATGGCCCTTAGTGATCCGGATGTAGATGGACCTTTACGGGGGTGTTGGTGAGATTTGGAAGTCCTCGAGTATCGAGGTGTGTTCAGCAAAGGCAAGTAATTCCCTAGGCGTCCTCTTGGAGGCATCTTCTAGTGATGCCATCTCCGGAGCGCCTAGGTATCTTATCCTTGCCCGTGAGAGAGCCGGGCAGTTGCAGATGAGATGTTCCAGAGTTTCGATAGCCCCGGGTTGACCACATTTCCTAAAGCTGTCTCTGCTGGTGATGCCTAGGTTGGCTGCGTGCGCCGCAGCCAGACAGTGACCTGTGAGTATTCCCACTAGTAGTCTACAGTCTTTCCGTGGAAGGTGCAGTAGATAGCGAGCTAGTTTTCCAGTACGCTCTTTGCACATGGCTCTCGAGGTTCTGAAGGTGGTTGTGTTTCTCCATCTGTTTTTGGTTTGTAGAGCGGCCTGACTCTCTAGATCGCTTTGTAACGTTCTAAGGGAGATAGGCACGTTTTCGGTTCTTTCGTTCGTCAGCCCGACGCCTTCCTTAGCCAGAACGTCCGCAGCACCGTTTCCTTCGATGCCCTGGTGGCTGGGAACCCAGTAGATTCGCACTGACTTGGTCGTGCATAGTGAGTCTAATGCCTCCCTGCTTGCCATGACACTTCTGGAACTAACTGCGAACGACTGCATGGATTTTATCGCCGCTTGGCTATCGACGAATATGTTCATCACGTTGTGTGGTCGCTCTGTTAGCTGAGCGACCTCTGCTGCCTTCCTGATGGCGAAAACTTCCGCCTGGAATATGCTTCATCGGTCCGGTAGCTTATATGACACCCTTATTTCGGGGTTTGTGCAATATAAGCCCGCTCCTACTCCTCCGTCCATCTTGGAGCCGTCAGTATATATGTTGAGGTGTTGAGTCTGGTCCCGTACTTTTTTCCAGTCTTCGGGTCCCATAAATGTGTTAGTTTTGACCTCGAGGCAAGTTTGGGGGTAGTATCGATATTTTATCTGTCAAAGGGATTTCGCAATTTGTTGTTGTTTTAGTTTATTTGGCTGGGGTAAAATTTGAGGTGTCATTAGAAGTAAATATATTGAATACATCAAGACATACTAAAATAAATTTCCAATATATAAATATAAACCTAAAACATTAGCAAATATATTTATATTTTGTTCGCGCTCATACAAATTTGAATTTATGTGCTATGTGAAATTCCTTTTTGAAATCGATAGCTCATTAGCAACTGGTTTTAACTCGTAAGAATCTTACGATTTGCGAAAAACGTAGCGCACACTTTTGCGGTATGTCAGTCAATACCCTTTTTGCGATTTGCGATAACTGGAGCATAGCTGTATATGTTTGCCAAAAAAGAAATTTTTTTTTTTATTTTTAAAATTTAAAAAAATGAAGTTGAACCCTTTCAGATACTTTTATAAGTTAGATGTTATCTGTTTCCATTTTTTTTTACATTTGTTTTTTACATCTGTTTTCTCTACATTTCTACATCTCCGTCTTTACATAAATACGGTTCATGGAAGTGCGGGAGAGAGAGAGGGAATGAGTAAGCGCTTGGAAGGTGTTTCGTAGCAACTAAAATTGCATTTGTTCCTTCTGGTTATAATAATGATCCGATCTGATCCAGATTCAACACTCTGACAGATACTCATTCTATATGTTGCTGCGTATAGTTTTCTCGTATCTTTAAAATTGTGCATGCCACAGATTTTCGTCCTTTATGTGGGCGGAAAGGGACGGGGTAAAATTTTGAAATACACTTGTAACAGTGTAATATCACAGAAGTCTGGATACAACATTTGGCTGCTCCAGATTTTATAGTCTCTGAGTTCTAGGCTCTAATGAAGACATACTGACGGCAGGACAGACAGATATAGATATATCGACTCGGCTATTGATGCTGATCAAGAATATATATACTTTATGGGGTCGGAAACGCTTCCTTCTGGGTATTACACACATTCACTATCACCACAAATCTAATATGCTCCTATAGTCTACGAGTACCGGGTATAAAAACATCAAAAACGAGGGGGAACGTTGTGATTCTTGATCAGCATCAATAGCCGAGTCGATATAGCTATGTCTGTCTGTCCGTCCGTCTATCCGTCTTCATTAGCGCCTATAGCTCAAAGACTATAAAAGCTAGAGGAACACAATTTTGTATCCAGACTCCTGTCCTATCACACTGTTACAAGTGTATTTCAAAATTTCGCCCCGCCCCCATCCGCCCACTCAAAGGACGAAAATCTGTGGCATGCACAATTTTAAAGATACGAGAAAACTAAAAACGCAGAATCATAGAGAATGAGGATATCTATCAGAGTGCTGAATCTGGATCAGATCGGATAATAAATATAGCCACTATGAAGAAAACCGTTTCGAAATGCATCGTTCCCTCTCGCTCTCTCTCACACACAGGGGTAGGCGCTATGCCTGATCGAATTTTTTGACGCCTAGTTCTCAGAGACTATAAGAGCTAGAACCACCAAACTTTCTATGCAAGCTCCTGTGATATCAAGCCCCCTTCCGCCCCCACAAAAGATGAAAATCTACAATTTTGAAGATACGGAAAACCAAAAACGCAGAATCATAGAAAATGACTATATCTATCAGAGTATTGAATTTGGATCAGATTGGATCATAAATATAGTCAGAAGGAACAAATGAAATTTCAGTGGCCTCCCAAGCGCAGACTGATTCCCTTTCTCTCGCACACAGCCGTGTATGTATATGTAGGAAGTAGATAAAAACATGTAGAAATGGCAGATGTAAAAAATGTATGTAAACAAATATGGAAACATCTAATAGATCAAAATCTCCAAAAAGGTTCGACTTAAATTGTTTTTTTTTTTTGGCTAAAATTAAATTTTTTCCTTTTGCGAACATGTAATATATTACAACAAGCTTACATACATATATACTGACTGAGTACCGGGAATAAAGTAGAGCCGCGGCGCAGACGCGGCTCATAACGTTTCCCCTCGTTTTTTTTACATAACTTAAGCATCTTACATGGCTGTAATGCAGCTTTCCGTCAAGATGTTATTAAGCTTTTAAATTCAAATTTAATAGTTTTGTTCGGGCCAGCAGCATCATCATAATTAGAACCCACTGTACTTAAACTTAATACAATAACATACACATGTAAACGCTAACGTTCGGCAGCGCTGCTGCGCTCTCTCGGTATGCTAAGGGCTCTCCGCAGCCGCCGCTTCGGCTCTAGCATTGATCTGCCGACGTTGCGGAATTTAGTGCTATGCTAATCTCTCTGCGCATTGGTTGCATATGCACCCGTGAACATTTATCTGGCTGGGCAAAGAGCAAGCAATCGGCTTCTGCTAGCCGCCTGTATAAATAAAAACCTTATTAAATCAATTCGTCCTCATTTTGTTTCTGGACAAAAATAGGTGCCAAAAAAGCTTGGCATCTCAAACATTGGTGACCCCGACGTGATCAAAGCCATTTGTTAATCGCGTTTTCGTTAAAAAACATATAAAACGAACAATACATTCGTTGCTGTGCAGTTTAAATACCAACAAATTCATTTGGTGCACAATTAAGAACAGTTTTATGTGCAAGTTAGTGAGAGTGCCGGTCGTCTGAGATTCCGTTATTTTAACCGTCGAATCTCTCATTCTATGCTCGACCACGGCCACGGTTCCTGACTTTTCGTGTCCCTCATTCTCGCTCTCGGTGTTCACCGTCGCCTAATCGTCGAGTCTCTCATTCCATGCTCGGCTGCAGCCACAGTTCTTGGATTTCGTGTCTCTCATTCTCGCTCTCGCTCTGCACCGTCGCTTAAGCAGTATTCTATTCTCCGTTTCGTCGCAGTGCAAACCGTTTACCATGGACAGCGATCCGAATACAGGCGCGGGCGGAAATATTGCGACGGTTGATACCAGACTGAATCATTATAAGCGCAAAGTTCAGTCGGTATATAATCGGATGCGAAGGCTTGGCGAATCATTCGCAGGCGATAAAGTTGACAAATTAACCGCCGCGGAAATCGACGTTCGCATCGATATGCTGGCAGAAATGCGAGGGGAGTTCAATAAGTCCCACAATGTGCTGGAAGCTCTCAATCAAGATGAGATTGGGAGTGCGATGCGCGACGACTTCGATGCACTCTTCATATCGCTGAAAGCTGAGTTGCTTGCCGCTATCGAAATGGGCCACTCACGCGCCGCTGCCAATTCAACCACCCTGCCAGGCCATTCTGGACACAGTACCATCATCATGGCTCACAAGCATCGGCTGCCTGAGCTGAAGGTACCCAAGTTCTCCGGTGGGTACGTGGAATGCTCGGATTTTATGGCGATGTTCAAATCGGTCATTGGATCGGATGCGGACCTTAGCGACATCGAGAAGTTCCAGCATCTTCGCTCGTGTCTCGCAGATGTGGCCTTGGATTCGGTTCGATCATTGGAGCTCTCCAGTGCCAATTATCGTGCGGCTCTGGATATTCTTAATAACCGTTTTAATAACAAACGACTTGTTTTTCAGGCACACATCAAGAAGATTCTGGGGCTCAAGAGGGTAGATTCGCCATCGCCGAAAAGGCTACGGGAGTTTTCGGACGCAGTCAATTTGCATATGCGTGCGTTGCGGACATTGGGAAAGGATGAGGAGATCTCTGACTGCATGGTGATCCACGTTCTGCTGCAGAAGCTGGATGCTAAGACGCAAAGGAAATGGGAGGACACATTGTCGGACGCCATTCCTACCGCAGCCGAGTTCTACGAATTCTTGAATAAGCGCTGCCGGAAAATGGAGAATTTGGAATACGCTACAGCGACGCCCGCTAGTAGCGCTCAGGTGGGAAAAAACCTTTCTACTCCTCATTTAAGGAAAACGTTTGTTGCCTCCAAGTCTTCCGCCAACCCGTCTGGATGCACCTTTTGCCATTCAGCGGGCCATGGCATATACTCCTGCAAATTATTCGGAAACTTGTCCCCGTTGCTGCGCCACAAGGAAGTGAAGAAGCTTTCCCTCTGCTTTAATTGCCTAAAGTCAGGGCATCGCACTCGCGCATGCAACAGTGGAAAATGTCGCGTTTGCAACGGAAGTCATCATAGTTTGCTCCATTTTGAAAATCTGCAATCCATAACGCAAAGCTCCCCACCATCTACTCCGGATCTAGCGCTTCAATCGGAAGCTATTTCTGCAGTTCAGGATTCTGTTAGCAGCTCTCATTCACCTGCGTCTACCTCTCTTGCTGCCCAAGGTCTTCACTCTGATTTTGTGCTTCTGGCTACAGCCGTGGTCCTCGTTAAGAATCGGTCTGGCGTTTTAGTTCCTTGTCGTGCCATACTAGATTCAGGCTCACAACTTCACCTCGTCACATCCAGGTTCGCCCAGCAGCTCCAGCTTAGCAGAACTCAATCATCTGCACTTGTCTCTGGGCTAGGCGATACCAGCGTGTCCACTGAGGGATCCACCGTCAACATTTCCATGCATTCTCGCACATCTAGCTACAAAACGACTCTTACTGCTCTCATTGCCCCTACAATCACCGATTGCCAACCAAGTCTGGCAGTCAATGTATCCGACTGGAGTATTCCCTCGAACATTCAGCTTGCCGATCCTGCCTTTTTCAACCCTCAGCGAGTGGATCTCCTCATTGGTGCGAGCATTTTTTATGATCTCCTCTGCGTAGGGCAAATCAAACTTACTGATGGCCTGCCTCTGCTGCATAAAACCCGGCTCGGTTGGATCGTATCTGGCGGTGGACAAAAGGTAGCAAGCTCGGCGCTCTTAGGAACTCACAATTCTCCGGTGCCGGAATCTAACCTGGATTCCAGATTGGATAAAACACTTCCCAACCACCTTATCCAGTCAGAGCTGTGGTGGCCTGTGTTCCCTGTTCCTGAAATACCGACTTTAGAGCTCCGCAAGCGAGCATTGTTGATCGTGTCTCCACATACCGATCTCACCTCAAGATGCAAATTTGCAAACACATTTTTTGGCATGCAGCGCACCTTCGCCTACATGCATAAATTTGCACATCGTCTTCGGCACTCTGGACTCACCGTTTCCGATATCCGGCAAGGAACTCATCTCCTAATCCGACACATTCAGCTGGCAACCTTGTGGATGGACATAAAGGAGATTCAACGCAACGGTCAAGTCACGAAATCCAGTTCCATCAGCTCGCTCTCTCCGTTCATCGATCAGTCTGGATTACTTAGAGTTGGAGGGCGCCTTGGAAACTCATCGCTAGGATTTGATGCTCAGCACCCGCTTATTGTGCCCAAGGGACATCCCATAACCTGTGCTCTGATAAGATATTATCACGAGAGGAACCTTCATGCCGGACCTCGCGCCCTGCTTGCCAAAATTCGGCTGGAATATTGGCCAATTGGAGGAATTAAGGCAGTGTCAAAGGAAGTCAGCAAGTGTGTGAGATGCGTCAGGACTAAGCCGCGCATGGTTCAGCACATCATGGGAGACCTGCCTAAGGAGCGTTTGGAAGGATCTCGGCCCTTTGAAGTCACTGGAGTGGATTATTGTGGGCCCTTCTTCTACCGATCAGAAATCCGCACGAGGCCTCCGATCAAGTGCTACATCAGTGTGTTCATTTGCTTCACTTCCAAGGCAATACACATGGAGCTCGTAAAAGACCTGACCACCGCTTCGTTTCCAGGCGCATTAAAGCGTTTCACTGCCACACGAGGAAGGCCAAGTCAAATTTGGTCTGACAATGCGACGAACTTCGTTGGCGCCAAGAACGAGCTGCTGGAGCTAAAGAAGCTTTTCATGAGCGACTCGCATGTGAAGGAGGTCCATGAATCCTGCTTGGCTGACTCGATCGACTGGCGTTTCATCCCACCACGCTCTCCGCACTTTGGCGGATTGTGGGAAGCGGCCGTGAAGACTGCAAAACATCACCTGTACCGCTCAGTTGGGCCCTCTGTGCTTGGCTTCGACGAGCTGCGTACTCTGATCTGCCAGATCACGGCAATTGTTAATTCTCGCCCTTTGCTCTCGCTTTCAGAAAATCCTGATGACTTAGATGTTTTGACCCCGGCTCATCTGCTTCTAGGTGGCCCACATGTGACAATCCTCGAGCCTGACCTAACGAAGCTCAACTACAATCGTCTGGATGGCTGGCAGCGGGTCACTCAACTGCAGCAAATCTTCTGGAGCCGTTGGCGCGAAGAGTACCTCACCCTTTTGCAAGAGCGGTCGAAGTGGCGCACTCCCACGCAAAACCTCTGCGTGAATGATGTTGTCCTGGTGAAGGACGAAAATCTTCCTCCTATGCGTTGGCCACTGGCTAGAGTTGTCGATGTCGTCCAGGGCAAGGATGGCGTGTGCCGCGTAGCGGACTTGAAGACCGCATCAGGAACCATCAGGAGGGCCGTTACTCGGCTATGTCTACTGCCCCTTAGGGAGTCTGTTGAAAGGCTGGCTTCCAACGGGGGGAGTATGTTCGGGCCAGCAGCATCATCATAATTAGAACCCACTGTACTTAAACTTAATACAATAACATACACATGTAAACGCTAACGTTCGGCAGCGCTGCTGCGCTCTCTCGGTATGCTAAGGGCTCTCCGCAGCCGCCGCTTCGGCTCTAGCATTGATCTGCCGACGTTGCGGAATTTAGTGCTATGCTAATCTCTCTGCGCATTGGTTGCATATGCTCCCGTGAACATTTATCTGGCTGGGCAAAGAGCAAGCAATCGGCTTCTGCTAGCCGCCTGTATAAATAAAAACCTTATTAAATCAATTCGTCCTCATTTTGTTTCTGGACAAAAATAGGTGCCAAAAAAGCTTGGCATCTCAAACAAGTTTGTTGTGGTATTTTTTTCGTAAATATTATTTGACCACCATTTTTGGATTTAGATAGGTACATTAATTAAGCGTGTTTTAAATTATTGTTTGTAAGAATCGATGAATGAACGGCTAAGGTGGAGCCGTTTGACAAAAACGCCTAAAACCGCATTTTACCTGAAAAAATACCGTTCAGTACGTTACTGGTCTAACTTCCCATAAGTAGCTGAGATATTGAATTTCATGCTTTAACTCATACAATCATCAGTAATTTTCAGTAAGTTTTAATAACATAAAGAATATTTTATTCAAGTGTTATGTCACTTCAATATTTTTAAGATTAGTGATTCATTGGGTTTGTTACTGCCTTTTATTATTTCCAAAAAGGTAAATTGGCTGTCTTCCTTTGTCATTAGAATCAGATGCACTTATGAGAGTCCACACATAGTCGCCCAACATATTCTCATTCCAAACACCTTGATACCGTCGTTCCATAGCTTTTAATTGTTGGTGAAATCTCTCTCCGTGTTCATCATCATTAACGTAATCATCACTCTTGCTGTTACCAAGAAAATTTTTTGTAACCTTTCGGAATGAGTTCCAAGCTGCTTTTTCGTTCGTCGATAACATAATTTCAAATCCATCATCTTTTATTAGTTTCCGAATTTGGGGTCCATCAAATACGTCTTCTTTAACTTACGTGGAAAAAAAGTTCTTAAGCTCTTCTTAAACTCTGCTTTATAAAACACATGAAAATGAACGGCTTGAGCTATCCATTTCAATTTCTTTCAGTTAGAAAAAATTTGTATTTTTGGAACACACGATCGTATTCTGATGGAAGTCAGAACTACACTGATTCAGCCTTTACTATGAATAGGTAGAAGCGATAAAGGTATAATTTGTGCGGGACCAGCAGCTGTGAAGGGAGAAAGGTCAACATTTGACCATAACAGGTATTTATGTATATTTGTCCACACCAAGGCTTAGGTATAAGGAATAAAAGTAACTGTCCACCAGATTTGCAGCTCAAATGGACATGATCAGGTAGGGTATATATACGGTATATATCCATACTTAGGACTCGGTAAAACTAAAATTAGTCGTTTTGGTCAAACAGCTTGAGTACGACTTATAGCTGCATTTTCAGCTTTTCAGAACTGCAAAGTTTAATACAGCCAGATGTAAGATGCTTAAGTTATGCGAAAAAGAAGCACTACCTCTGAAAAAATAACAGATTTGAAAAAAATTCCCTAAGAAAAACAACTACACCATAAAAAAAGCCATAGTTCTTTAAAAAAATGTAAATTCCGAAATCTATCAGAAAAAGTCATTTTTGGCCACATCAGAAATGTCGTGTTTACTATTGTAATTGAAGAATTTAGGTATTTATTTGTCAAGTCCAATATTGATGTTATATGTGTGTCCAAAACGTGGTTTTCGTCTTATGCTAGTAATTTGTTAGTAGAATGTAATGGCTATGATTTGTTTCGATGTGATCTAGATAGTCACGCTGGAGGTTTAGCTGTATATAATTGAATAGTTGGGTTTTCAATTTATTAAGAACTCATTTAATATTTTTATTTTTATTTATTGATTGTACTCATTTGAGTGAAGGTTATTTCAAGACCGAATCAAAGATCTTTGATCTGAGCCTTGCAGATCGTTAAGTTCTTTTGAGATTTTACATTTGCTTATTAAGGTTTTTTTAAAGGTATAATTAGTTTAACATGGTTTGTGTATTTAATGTATGGCTTGTGCATTTGATTATCGTGAAGCTTAATAGAAGATCAATCGCTTATCATTGGCTGTTAACATATTTGAGAACATGTTATTTTTGTTGCGGATATGTTACTCCTCCACCTTTTAGAATTTAGCCTAGTACTCAGACGAGCAAAATTTTGTTGCGCAAGAAAGTTGTCTATATATTGCTGTGTGACCAGTGTGACCAGATTTTCATCCTCTACGGTTACACTGTTTTTTGTGTTTGTTTACAAATAAAAACAGTTCGAAATTCAAATTTTGTCAGAAAGCAAGCCGGAATGTACTATTTATGGGCTCTGTGGCGCTGGAGAACGACAAAGAACATAAAAAGGTCTGCAATATTGGATAAATCAGTATCTATTAAATTATAAATAAATAAAATATGTATGGTTTATAAAACGATACGCTTGTCCTCAAGCGTCAATGTTTCGGTATAATTGTGGAATTGGTTGTGTAATTTCAACTGTTTCTTTAGACATTTCTACATTATTTTCCTGATTTTTTTAAACTATTTTTGGTTTTATATATTTCATTTCAATATTTTGTGTTGGTGCTTAAACTATGTCTCCTAGAATTTCCGACTAATCTTCTCTACTGGACTAATTCTTACATTTGTAATCGTTCTCAGCGTGTCTGCTTTAACTCCTCTTTCTCTAAACCTGTTTTAGTCACATCGGGTGTACCTCAAGGCAGCCATCTGGGTCCCCTGTTATTTAATTTTTTTATTAATGATATTCCTCAAGTCTTATCTCATTCCCGTGTCCTAATGTACGCTGACGATGTAAAGCTATGTTTTTCCTATAATGACCATGTGTCCCCATTATATCGGCAATCGGATCTTGACGCTCTTAATAACTGGTGCCTAATTAACGTTCTTCCACTGAACATATCCAAATGTAATATCATGACCTTCCACCGCAGCAAGCCATACCTTTTTGACTATTCAATCAACAGCATCATCCTACAACGCCAGTTCAAAGTTAATGACCTGGGCATTATCTTTGTACCGAACCTTTGTTTTAATTCCCATATTTCCACCATTTCAAATAAAGCCAAAGGAGTTCTTGGATTTGTCAAAAGATGGTCAATTCCTCATCTTTGCTTTCCGTTGACTTAATTGGGACCCTGCGATATGTCTCCCTTCCTATTAAAGCACGCTGCGTCTCATTTATCTCCAATCTCTTAAATCCCGTAGGATCTGTCATGGAGTTCTCTTTCTCAACAAGCTTCTCTCTGGTGAGGTAGAATCATCTACCCTTGTCAGTCTTATTAGTATTGCTGTCCCGTCCCGCACGACTAGGCATTACTTTCCTCTTCATCTTCAACTCTGTCATTCTAACTACTCTGATCAGGAATCTTTCCGTAGCCTTTGCCGTAACTATAACAAATTTTTTCATCTGTTCTCCTTTGATACTAGTTCTAATATGGTCAAATCTATCCTAATGATGAACTTATTTTAAATAACTTTAAATTGTATTTGTTAGGTTATAGGCTTTTCTCTGACCTAAATTTGGCTGCGGGTGGGACCATATCGGCTATTGAGTCAATAATCAGCCCCACAGGGTCTGAGTAAATGCCTTAGTCTCGTAAGATACACACTTGTCATGTAATTTTTCCCCCTACAGTTTAACTGCACATTGTTAAACTTTAAACAATTTTAAACAATAAACATAGTTAGACGAAATGACGCAGAGATTAGGCGTGAGGAGCAAGAGGCCGATACACTGCGTGGGTCCAGACGAAGACGGGACTTGGACTATATGGAAAGAGAGCAAGAACAAAATACAGTAGGACACATAGTTAGACGAACAGACGCAGAGGTTAGGCATGAGGAGCAAGAGGCCGATACTCTGCGTCGGTCCAGACGAAGACTGGACGTGGACTATAGGGCTAGAGAGCAGGAACAAAATACAATAGGACATAAAGTTAGACGAACAGGCGCACAGATTAGACGTGTGGAACAAGAGACAAATACAGAGAGGCGACAGCGCATACGTAAATATAATGAAAGGAGACGGATATTGGAAAGGGAGCAGGATAGAGTTCGCAGGGCGCAAGAAAGGAGTTTTGTAGATCGTAGGCATATCATGCGAGCGAAATATACTCTGGCACGCCAATCTGCTCGTGGCGCAGCTCGACAGTCAGCAATTGACGCTGCCAGAGCTGTTAGTCAGAGAGTTAGCCAATATAGGAGCGATAGCAGTAACAGAGTTCAGCAAAATTTAAGAAACGCCTTTGTAATCGTTCTCAGCGTGTCCGCTTCAGCTCCTCTTTCTCTAAACCTGTTTTTGTTACATCAGGTGTACCTCAAGGTAGCCATCTGGGCCCCCTGTTATTTAATTTGTTTATTAATGATCTTCCTCAAGTCTTATCTCACTCCCGTGTCCTTATGTACGCTGACGATGTAAAGCTATGTTTTTCTTATAATGACCCTGTGTCCCCGTTATCTCTGCAATCGGATCTTGGCGCTCTTAAAAACTGGTGCCTAATTAACGTTCTTCCACTGAACATATTCTCACTCCAGGTTGCAATCCGATCTTAATACCTTTCAGTCATGGTGTTGTGCGAATTTGTTATACCTTAATGCTTCGAAATGTAAAGTAATGACATTTCATCGCTCCAGCGCCTTTCTGGCTCCTTACACACTAGGCGGGGGTTCTCTCGAGAGAATTACCCTAGTTGATGATCTTGGTGTTCTTTTAGATCCCAAGTTAAAGTTTTCTGAACACGTTTCTACCATGGTAAATAAGGCCATGGGCGTGCTTGGGTTTATAAAGAGGTGGTCAAAGGAATTTGACGACCCCTATATAACAAAGACTCTCTATGTATCCGATTTTAGAATATGGTTCTTGTGTATGGTGCCCTCAGTACAAAGTACACCAGGACCGTATAGAATCAGTACAGAAACACTTTTTAATTTTCGCTCTACGCGGCCTCAACTGGGATGCAAGTGTGAGACTGCCGTCTTACTCTAGTAGATCGCTTTTAATAAACCTTCCATCTTTAGTTAACCGTAGAACAATGCTTGGTGTGATTTTTGTGCACAACTTGATCAAGGGTGACGTAGATAGCCCTGACTTGTTGAGCCGCATAAACTTCACGATTCCTATTAGAATTACCAGAAATTATACCCCTCTGTTCCTTCCGATTTGTAGATCGAATTATTCCTTGCATGAACCTTTTAGAGTTTTATGCTCGGATTATAATTCCCTCTACCATATTATATCGGCAACTAATTCCCTTCCTCTTCTTAAATTACTAATACTCACATACCTTTCTCGTAGTTAGTAATTGTAGTTGTGGTGTACGATAGTTTTAATGCATGATTAACTCCTTTAGTAAGATTAGTTCTAATTTTCCTCGAATACTAGTCTAACATCTATCTTTCCTGCATGATCGCGATCGGTTCGGTTAACGAGTCGCGCGTTTTGCGACAGCGCCCCTCGGTCGGTTGGGTGGGAGGAGGGCTGCGTTTTGGCCTGGGATTCGCGCGTAACAGCATTCGGCTGGTGTCCCATGGGCCACTTGATGGTGCAGTCATTGCACGTCAACGTCCAAAAAAAAAAAAAAAAAATATACAAATGTAATATCATGACTTTCACCGCAGTAAGCCATACCTATTTGACCACTCCATCAATAGCAGTATCTTACAACGCTAGTTCAAATCTTTTTTTTAATTATCATATCTCCTCCATCTCAAATAAAGCCAAAGGAGTTCTTGGTTTTGTCAAAAGATGGTCTAAGGAATTTACTGACCCTTACACCACTAAAGTCTTATACGTTTCTCTGGTCCGGCCTATCTTGGAATATGGTTCCTGTGTCTGGTCACCACATTACCAAAAATTTCAAGATATGCTTGAATCCGTGCAGAAACAATTCCTCATCTTTGCACTCCGTGCTCTTAATTGGGACCCTGTGATACATCTCCCTTCCTACGAAAGCAGGCTGCGTGTCATTAACCTCCAATCTCTGAAGTCCCGTAGGATCTGTCATGGAGTTCTTTTTCTCCACAAGCTTCTCTCCGGTGAGGTTGAATCATCTGCCCTTATTAGTCTTATTAGTTTTGCTGTTGGTTTCTGCAATTAGCGCTTAGTTTAGGACGATTGACTTTTCTTAATTTTGTAATACTGTATCTAGCTAAAGTCATGAACAATCTATCGGGAAGTTTACGTTGGATTGTATTTTTTATAGTATTTGCTATTGCTTGAGTATAGACTGTAGAATTATTCAGATAATTTTCTTAAGCAAGCTTGTTGAATATAACAGTACTCTCATCTTCTAGTTCTTCGCAGAACATACGTAGATTACCTTTGTATGGTTGTAAGGAACCTATTTCTGGCTGGGGTGAGTTCAGCTTGTCCAGGGTCCTCTACAATAAATTTGTAGTTAATAGGGGAACTTTAATCGAGGGAAAGAGCAGGTGACGTGATCGAGGTGGTGCGAGGGCGTGAGTTTTGGCTTTGTGAGGAGTACCAAGGGGTATACCGAGGAGGCGAAGGGATGACCACGTGGCGTGGGGGAGACCTGTCGGACTGTCGACCCAGGGGAGAAGGATCTTCCAGAGCGATGAATCGTCTCTAAGCTCCCGGGACTACGAGTCTGAGAGGGCGGAGACGGGATGTAGAACGATCCGTAGTCGCTAAAGTTCTCAAAGCTACTGGTCAGGGGGGCTGGAGGCAGGATATAGAACGATGCGTAGTCGCTAAATTTCTCGAAGCTACTGGTCGAGGCGCTGGGGCGGATTATAGAACGATGCGTAGTCGCTAAAGTTTTCAAATCTACGGGTCGAAAGGACAGGGGTGGGATATGGAGCGGTTAATGAAGAAATAATAACGCAAGGAGTTGTGTCGTTTCTTATTGTATCTGTTTCTTTACTGTTATTTAAGGGGCTAACACTGTGATTCTGGCTGCACCACGGGAGCTATCACCAGACTAACGTGCAAGGATAAATATTATACCAGCGAATTCGAAGGTGTTGAGCGCGGGATTACAGACGCGTGTGGACATAGGTTCGGTGGGCGCGGGACAAATGATGCGAATATTCGGCAACGCGTTCAGGAGGTTTCGATTCTTGTGTCCAGATCGGGAGCTGAGACGGAGGCAGAACACCTTATTCTGTACACGTGTTTCAGGTTGTTCCCGGCGGGCGAAGTTTATTTGTTTGTGAGCCTCGTGGCTTGGTTCTCGCGGAAGTGTTTTTTGTGCGTGCGCGACGTTTTCTGGATCTCGTCGAAGTGAAAGACCGCCGGTCGGTCGGCTCCCTTCCCTCCTCCTTCGATATTTTTCTTATCCATCGCGGTTTTTAGGGTGACCGTGGGAAATACCTTTCGGTATATTTTTACGCACTAACGCCTTCATTGGCGGACTCATTTCAGTAATCTTATTTTGCTTTACTCTGTGCTTATAATTATTTTATTAGCTAAAGGAAAAATTATAACATACGAGATCTAAAACTAGGTATTAATGCCTTCAGTGGCTCCGGATGGGGTGTATGTTTGTTGTTGGGGAGGTGGGTGGTTCAGGGTTGGCGTAACAGTTGTTACCCAGGGCTGGCAAGTGCTCTGTGGCTTGTGAGGGTCGATCAGATCCATACACAATCGTCGAGATCTCCGGAGTCGAGGAGCTGGTCTTCACCGGAGAGTCCTGGGTCGACGGCGAGCCCAAGGTTGGCGAGTCCGGGTCGTCGAGTATGTCTCTGTCGATGTTCCCCTGTGACCTAGGGTCTGATGGCACACGTGCCGGTGGTTACCTCGGGTCTTGTAGTTGTTTGGCTTGCAATGGTAGCGGGTACGTGAGCTTGGTGGTCTCGGGTGACCTCGGATCCGTGGGCTGAGCGATCTTGGGTGATCTTGGGCCAATGGGCGGTGCTGCCTTGGGCGTCCACGGATCGGTGAGCTGGATAGCGTCAGCTGACCTCGAGCTTACCCTGCCGAGACGGACAGGTAAGGAGGGTACTCCCACGTCGACTCGCGTCTCCACGTCTACCTCCCAACGCTCGTCGTCTCGAGTCAATACAGTCGATACAGTCAATACAGTCATTGTGGCGTGGCCACATAATGGTACATTTCCGCGCTCGAAACATACTCCTGAGTGTAATACTCCTCGTCCTCCTCCTCCTCATCATATGCGTTCCGTGTGGGCGAGACGAACGGGGCGATCTCCCTTTCGGGTGTCAGCTCCCGGTATACGCCTCGGCTGCGCCGAGGGTCACGGCGTTGATGAAGCGGGGCTTCTGGTAGGTTCGGGGGCTCGGTATACCGGGGCGAGCGAAGGGTTGGATCCTGGTTGCTGTATTGGGACGAGCCTGGGGCGTAGGACGGTGATTCTGGGGCGTAGCCTTGCGAGCGTGGTGTGCACTCGGGTGAACGTGTTCCGTAGCCGGAAGGATGTGAGGCGTAGGCTCGCCTTGTGAACAGAAGTGGCTTGGCTGGTGGATCCTCTTTGAGGTCCTCTACGTCCATTGGTGCCGACGTCAGATCAGCAAACGCCGTCGGCTCTCCGGCGGGACGACGTCGTGCTCGTGGTGGAGGTGATGCTTGATCGTTTGGCGCATGAGTGGGCGCCGGGGAGTCTCCTTCGGTGGGGTCGTTTGCGGAGAACTCCATGTAGAGGTCTTTGTCATCGAAGTCGGCATCCTCGCGGAGGGTCGCGGGTCGCGGAGGATCTTGCCGCGTCCGAATCCATGATGAATCCTATAACTTATGTCTGTTTTAAAGAAAATAGAGGGTTATGTAAATCTAACGCGTTTTACTCCTATGGACTTTAATGGTACAGCCTTACAAAACTCCTACTCTAATGTTCTTACTGGTAGTAGAATAAAAAAAAATACAGTGGGTGAACTATCGTTAGTAGGATTAGAATAACGTTAGGGCATGAAGGTGCTCTGTAGAGCGGATGCGACCTCTGGCGGCCTCGTCGTTGGTCGTGTCGACGCAGTCTATGCTGGCTTCATGCCCGGTCGGCGTGGTTTTTGATGGCTTCGTGGGTGGTCTTGTCGGCGTGGTCTTCTTCGTTGGTATGGAACTCTCGGAGATCCGCTATGTTCGTGGTTCTCCGCTTTCGGTTCCCATGGTGCTGGAGACGGACGACGCACAGTGGGACATCAGACGAAAAGAGGTGGCAAAGTCGAAGAATTTTTTGATCGCTTTGAATAAAATGAATACACGTATCTAACAGAGAATTTCCCAGAGCTTTCAAAAATCAAATTTTCAAGATAATTTTCAAAGAATTATTTTTTTTTTAGGAGATATGAGCACTCAAAGTTGAAAATTATTTCAGTGTGCACAAATGTTTTCAACTTTTGATGTTCAACTACCTAAATGATGTTGATGGTTAATAATGAATTCATATATATAAATATTGCATTCCTTTTTTTGAGCACTCTAGTCTTTTTTTTGACTTCTAAAGCATCCAGTTGCGTATAAGTTGCAGTGAATACAATTTGTAAACATAATTAACGTGAAAATGGCTATGGATAATACAAAGTTATTGGAGATATATAGAACTTCAAGCACATTAAACGAATTTGTGGAATCTGTTCTTAATGAATTGAATTTAGTATCGTACAACCCCGAGCAGTATACAAGTATAAGACAAAAAATTACCACTATTTATTTTAATATTAAAAAGAAATGGGAGGGCGCATTCCGTAAAACTGACTTCTCTAATAGCAAAAACGCAAACTTGATTGGAAACAGCTTACTAGATGATATACCCTCCACCTCCACAGGACGAGACACAGGAAGACCAACAAAAACCTTGGATGACGGTTCAGATTTTACAAGAAAGAGAAAACTTGTAGATACATGTCATATACGTACGGATCATTTATCAGAGGCACTGTCAATCAAATATACGAACGACAAGGAAAACAAGAGGTCGTGTATTACAAAAGGTGTTTCTAATGAAAGTCCGGTGAGACTTGACAGGATCAAGGATAGCATCCTAACGCCACCAAATACACAACAGAGGAAGTACACAGTTGAAGAGGCTTTAGCATTGTTTTTGGATTTGGGAATGTCTAAGGAGAAATATTCAGTATTGCGGAATTCCTTAATCCATCATAATGTAGACATTCTGCCTGAATACAGAAACATTACACAAGCAAAACTAAAGGCAGTGCCGAAATCAACAATAACGACAGAGATATCAGCGGAAGTAAAACTTCAAGACCTGATGGAACACACTGCGAAACGGCTCATGGAGAGTTTACCTCACCATCAGATTGAGAGTCTTCCGCAAAATCTTACATTGCTCAGCAAATAAGGCTGTGATGGATCTTCTGGGCAAAGTAAGCAATATCCACAGACGATAAAGCCATAACAGATTCTAACATGTTTATGGCTCTCTTGTACCCCTGCGGTTTAAATCAGATACATCGGAATATTGGAAAAATCCGCGACCTTCGTCTGCTCATTATTGCCGCCCTACATTATTCAAAATAACTGGTGTAGATATTGTCATAATCAAAAGATTTGGTGTCATTTTTAATGTTTTAAACTGCAAGGAATAAATTAACATCCACAAATTTGGTGAATATGCCTCGAAGACTGCAGAGCAGTTACAGGAAAAATATCCTGAAATGAAACTTACTCCTACGCTTCATAAAATTTTGACACATGGTCAAATTTTAATTGAACATCAAAGTTTACCAATTGGAGAGATGTCAGAGGAAGCACAGGAAGGGAGAAACAAGGATAACAAGAAAAACAGGTACATGAATACGTGCAAGATATCACGAAAAACCCAAAACAGGGATCTTTTCAACATGTTAGCAGCCTCTTCAGGTCCATATATTTCATCCATTAGACATGTGAGATCTAAAAAAAAAATCGGAAAATAGTAATTCTTTAGAAATGTTAAGTTAAGTTCCTCCCTCTAAATTGGAAGTGGAGGCATATTTTACAGAAAACAATAAATTAAACCAAATTCCAGAATAAGCAATTTTTTTTTTGTGAAATCAGATTAGCCTAAAAAAAATGATGTAAAATAAGTATGTATAGTAAAATTGACCGATAAAAGTACTTTATCGATCCAAACAAATTTAAATTCAGCACATTTCATAAGAAAATATGCACCGGCAACAAAGTTCAACTTTGGCTTTTTATCGGTAAGCTTCTAAACAATAAAGACCCATGAAGATATCTTAATTTGTTCAGAAGTTATTAATTTAGCATGCTGAAATGGCTGAATGTCCCACTGTGCGACATTCGAGACGAAGCAGCGTACTTGGTAGAGCCCGTCGTATTTATGCGCAAGCTTGGCGGCGTTCGAGTGAACCCATGACGGACGCCATTGTCTTCTTCGTAGGTTGTAGTGTCTTCCTTGTTCTTGGATTGCTTGTTGTGTGTTATTGCGGACGATGTTGAATACTTCTTTCAGCCTGGCCGCTTTAGCGAAAGCTGATTCCGTATTACTCATTGCTCCGGATGTGACCTCGTCATACAAGGCGACGGGTAAGAGAGGCTCTCTACCGTGTAACAAGTAGGCGGGGCTGAATCCAGTCGTGTCGGAGACACTAGAATTGATGGCGAGCAACAACTCGGGTAGTAGCTCGTCCCAGGTGTTTTGTTGGCCGTCGATGAATTGGGATACCATAGTTTTGATAGTTCGATTTTCCATCTCCGTGGGGTTTCCTTGCGGACAATAGGGCGAAGTGTTTTGTAACTCTACCCCGGATGGCTTGAGTAACGCTTTGAAAGATCGGCTGGTAAATTGCGTTCCGTTATCGCAAACAAACACTTTCGGTACTCCGAAATGGCTGAGGAGACACTAGAAGAGCGGCAAAGGTCCGACGAAATCGGCGCACAATGTCGCGAGGGGCTCGTCGACTTGACGTTTGAACATTCTTCCGGCTGGTTTTTGTAGTGAGACTTTGAATTGTGGTAGCTGAGGCATCCACGGACGTATTGTCGCACGTCGCGGTACATGTAATATCTTTGGGAGATCCGAGTAATTGTTTTGCGGACGCCGAGATGGCCGGCCGTAGGTTGGTCATGATTTTCATGTAGTACCCTCGATCGGTTACCTTTGGGTACGCAGAGTTTCCATGGTATGTAGTCCTCGTCGTCGGCTCAGTGTCCCAGGTGTCGATAAAGCTGTCCATCTTCGTAAGCATAGTCCGAATACTTCTGAGGTAGGTCTCGAACTTGTTGTACCCTCCGCTCCAACCAGGTGCATCCCGTCTTATCCTTCTGGACCCACGCCAGGGCGTCCAAAGGCTGCCTAGATAGCGCATCCGCAACGACGTTGTGTCTTCCCGGTCGATATTGCACGTCGTACTGGTACTGTTGTAACTCGAGAGTACCTTGCTACTCTACCACCTTGCTACTCTACCGTAAGGACTTTCGAGTGTGTTCAACCACTTCAGAGCGAGATGGTCTGTGATAACGTTGAACCGGTAGCCCTCGAGATAGCAACGTAGCCTCCTAATTACCCATATGACTGCAAGACATTCTTTGTCCGTAGCCGAAAAGTTTTCTTCAGCCTTATTGAGGCGTCGACTCACGTATGCGATGACAGCGCCTATTTCCAGGTTACTTGCGTCTGTTTGCAGAGAAAACTTGGAATTAAAATCCGGACAAGCGAGCGGTAGTTAAGAGTTCTTTCAGGTTGTCGAAGGAAGCTTGCTGTTCATGTGTCCATGTCCACACCTTTCCCTTCTTCAGCAGCTGCGACATTGGTTGTACCACGGCGGCGAAATTTGGGACGAACTTGCGGTACCACGATGCCATCCCTATGCATTGGCGTAGTTCTTTCAGGCTGGTGGGTGGTCTCAGGTCTTTCACTGCTGCTATCTTGTCAGGGTATGTATGGATACCCTCTTCGTTGACCACATGACCTAGGTATTTGATTCGGCGTTGGAAGAATGCACACTTGTTCGCGTAATCCGTAAGTTTGCCTTGCGTAGCCGAGCGAAAAATTGTTTTAGATTGCGCAAGTGTTTTTGATAATCCTTCTTGACAATGACGATGTCGTCCAGATATGCGAACGCGAAGGGTTCCCTGTCGGTGCCGATGACTGTGTCGAGAGTTCGTTGAAAGGTTGCAGATGCGGAATTTAACCCGAAGGGCATAACTTTCCATTGGTAGAGTCCCCTTCCGGGCACCGTTAACGCCGTCGCCTCCCTGCTATTGGGGGCCATGGGCACCTGCCAATACCCGTTTTTAAGGTCTAACGTCGTGATGAATCTGGCGTTTTTGAGTCGCTCCAGGATATAATTTATCTGCGGCAACGGGTATGCTTCAGGGATAGAGCGCTCGTTGAGTTGACGAAAGTCTACAAGCATGCGCCACCGTCCGTCCTTTTTGCGGACGAGAATGATCGGAGCGCTGTGAGGACTGCGCGATGGCTCGATGAGACCTTCGGCTAGCAACTCGTTGACTTGTGCGTCGATGATTCGCATCATGGCCGGATTCCTTGGGTGGTAACGTTGCTTTATTGGCCGACTATCCTTCATGACGATGCTGTATTCTATCAAGTCTGTCGTTCCCCAGAGGCGTTCGAATTTCGGTAGTTCCTCGTCTAAAAACTCGCGGATCTGCGGTGCTATGTCCAGGGGCCAGGGTTGCACGTCTGGTTCTGGTTCATCTTTGACGGGGATATTCGTTTCAGGGGTGGTCATGGTGTTCAGGGAGGATGGTCGTGTCGAAAGGGCTGGCTAAGTCTGGACTAGGGGAGTACTCGGCTGTATTGGCAATGATAGGAGTAGCGTCGGCCATGATCGCGGGATACCGCGGTAAGGGCTCTGGCTCCATCTGGGTCTCGAGTACCGGTGTACACTCGTCCCACTGTGCCGTAATGTTTCCGTCTTCCATCATCTCCGCTGATATCCTTGTTCTCGTGATCTGCGTCGAAGTTACAGTGTAGATGCGTTCCGTTGGCATTCCCTCGTTCGTTGTCTCGGTTGCAGTCGTCATGCTCGTTGTCTTCGTGGACCCTCTCATGATCGCGTGCGCCGTCGGCGTCCTTGTAACAGAAATTTCCGTTGACATTATAGTAATAACGTTTCCAGTTGGAGTCCTTGTACTCGTAGTCTCCGTTGACATACTCGTGGTCGTGTTCTCCGTTGGTGTTGTTGCGCTCGTGGTCTCCATTGATATGATCGTGTTCTCAGGTGTTTGGTTCTGGATTTGATGCTCTGTGAATGATGGCGTGGCCATGTTCTCTGGTGTTAGTCTCTGGATTTTGTTCTCAGTGGATGACGGCGTGGCCGTATTCTCTGGTGCTTGTCTCTGGACTTGGTTCTCTGTGGATGACGGCGTGGCCGTGTTCTCTGCTGTTTGTCTCTGGATTTTGTTCTCGGTAGGTAATCTCGTAGCCATGTTCTCCGTCGTTCTTTTTCGATTCTCGTTCTGGGTTGGGGGTCTCGAAGCCGTGGTCTCCGTCAATTGTCTTAGGTTCTCACTCTTGGTTGGGGGTTTCGTGTCCATGGTGTCCGGTGCTCGTCTTTGATTCTCGTTCTGGGGTACATGGTCTTGTAAATGGCTGGTGGTAACCACTGGTTCGTCGGAAGTGCAGCAGTACCATCGTAGATTTAGACGTGTGGTGCCGCATTGGATCGTAGTTTCTATGGCACACAGAAAATCCATACCTAGGATAACGCTCTCTACCATGTTGGGTAGTATTAGGAGGGGTACCTGGCGCGCGTGTAATTGTGTGGTTGCGAGTAAAATTCGGGTTATTTTAACCACCGATCTATCTGCTAGTCGGATCTGCATCGAGGTGTCTTGTATGTTTGTGTTCGCGGTTAGTTGTCGGGCCAGTGCTTCGCTCACAAAACTTCGGGTTGCTCCCGTGTCGACGGGTGCCTCGGTTGTTCGTCCTCCGATCGTCACCATCGCCACTATCCGGGCGTCGTGCACATGCAAGGGTTTCTTTCGTCTTGGGTGTGTGGTGGCGTCGCTCCTGGCTGATCCCGTCTCAGCCGAGGACACGACTAGTTTCCCGAGGTTTCGCGCCTGCAGCAGTGGATGGTTTTCATGTTCCGCTTGCCACATTCCCAACAGAAAAGAATGGGCCTGTTCTGGCAGTTCGTCGACAAGTGATCTGGTCCACCACAGCGACGACATGCTGTGCGTGCGTTAGCGATGGGGGGCACGTCGTGCTGGATCATGTTTTTGGACACCTCCTTCACTGGTGTACTGACCTGAGTTGAACCCGGATTACTATCTGATTCAGCTCGGCTACCAGGAGCTTGGCGGAATGGGTTCCGGCTTCGGGGCGTCCCTGGTTGCCTGTACTCTGTGGTTGAGTCGGTCTGGTTACGTCGGGGAGTGCTACGAACGAGGGTCGTTACGGATGGGTGCCAGCTTCCTGTGTTGCTTTGCGCCTGAATACTTTCGAACTCCATGGCTAATTGTGTAAGCTGGGCTAGGTCTCGGAGCTCATGTCTCCTTACATATAATTTATAGCCTGGTAGAGCGTTATCGGATATGCGATTAAGTTCCCGGGCCGTGTCATACCCCACACGATGTCGAAGTCTTTGAACAACTCGCCCACCGACTGTTTACAAGCCCGAATCTTATCTTCCAATTACTCGTAATACCGGGGCGGGAGGAAAAAGCTCAAGAATTAACTGCGGAGTTCAGCCCACGAGGCGCTTTGAGTCGACTGGTGCGGAACCAACGACTAACTCTGTTGGGGAGGAGTTCGGCCATGGCTCGAGGGAGATGGTTCATGTCAACACCGTATGAGAGGGCGCGCTCTTCGAGCACTTCTATTAAGGTTAGCGGGTCGTCGTGGCCATTGAAATGGATACTCCAGTGTCTGATCTTGTCAGCCATTTGGAAGGCGTGAAGGGACGAAGTGTTGGGTTGGCTTCTAGTCTCGGTGTGTCTCGCTGAGGTGTCCGCCGGAGAGAAAGCGTTCCTCGTGGGAGCTGAGCTGGGTTCGGTCGATTTAGGTCTTTGAACATTGTCCTCAGATGTTGGGACTATTGGCGGCACGTGAATTTTGCCAAAGGTGGGCGGGGGGACCTGCAGACCAAGTTTTTGCTCCGTGGACCGCGGTTTCTCGGACGGTGCCTTGGTGGCGCGCTGCGGTGATTTGGACCGACTCCGAGGCTTGGCCAACTGGCTTTTGAGTTCCGCTAGGCGGGCCCAAACGGAAGGTGCGAGTCTGCCTGTCATGAACGTAGCGAAGCTCCTCCTCAGGTCGACGACGTTGCCTTGTTTGTCGAATCCGAACTCATCTGCGTACTCGTCGAACTCGTCTCGACGGCGTTGGTATATCCAACTGGTACCCACCCCAGGATTATCAATTACTTCTGTGGTGAAATACTCACTCTGATCACTGTCACCGCTTTGATCCAAGACTGGATGTGGGATCTGTTATTCGTGTGGAATTAGGAACTGAGCTTAGCTGTCCCTTTAACTGATTAGTGTTGGTTTTCTCTTTGAATGTTTTTTTTTTGACACTGATTCGTTTGGTTTATTGGATTACTTGTTGCTCGTCTTCTTGTAGTGTTGCACGATCACGGTAGGGTGTTTGACAACGGTAGATGGGGTTTCTGGGCACTGTGTGTGTTATTCTTGGGCACTGTGCGTTTTATTCTTAGGCACGGAGCTTGGGGATTGTTTTTTAGAATTTTTTGCACTGGACTTTGATTTTTGGTTGGAATTGTACTTGCACTATGACAACTTTTCTGGCCGGCACTGTAATTGGGGCGGGCTGTTTGTCAAAAATTTGCAGTGAGACGGTTTTTCTGACCGGCACTGTACTGTTCTTCGTGGTTTGCACCACGATTGTTTTCCTGTACCGGCTCTGTACTGGGAGTGGGCTGTTTAGCGAGATTGGCACTGCGATGGTTTTTTGTACCGGCACTGTACTTGTTTTCGCGATTGACGCGATCACAATGCGTGTGTGTGTGTGCAGTTGCTGCACGTGTATTTTTCGGCTATTGGCGTGGGATTGCGGGCGTATGCTTGCGTGTGTGTTCTTGTCAGTAAGGGCGCGTTTTTTTGCGTGTCGTGGCTTGGTTCTCGCGGAAGATTTTGGTGCGTGCGCGTCGTTTTCGGGCTCTCGTAGAAGTGAAAGATCGCCGGTCGGTCGGCTCCCTTTCCTCCTCCTTCGAAATTTTTCTTATCGATCGCGGTATTTAGGGTGACCGTGGGAAATACCTTTCGGTATATTTTTACGCACTAACGCCTTCATTGGCGGACTCATTTCAGTAATCTTATTTTGCTTTACTCTGTGCTTATAATTATTTTATTAGCTAAAGGAAAAATTATAACATACGAGATCTAAAACTAGGTATTAATGCCTTCAGTGGCTCCGGATGGGTGTGTGTTTGTTGTTGGGGAGGTGGTTGGTTCAGGGTTGGCGTAACAGTTGTTACCCAGGGCTGGCAAGTACTCTGTGAGGGACGATCAGATCCATACACGGTTTAGAATGCTGGCCGCGCATCAG
Source organism: Drosophila helvetica (assembly GCA_963969585.1). Classification (NCBI taxonomy): domain Eukaryota; kingdom Metazoa; phylum Arthropoda; class Insecta; order Diptera; family Drosophilidae; genus Drosophila; species Drosophila helvetica. Next base: position 27,079,252 of record OZ018401.1, on the reverse strand, counting down.
TTCCTCCAGTGGGGTCTGCGTCTTATAATCGTTGATCTTTGATCAGATCAGTCCATTGATTGTGTAATCCTATTTGGGATATTTTCCCGGCATCTCCTCTGATCTGTATCTCGATGCCACCAAAGATCACTGCTTTCTGTTGGGCGTTGTCCGTAGGGTACAATTGCAACAGATATTAAATTCTTCGAATGAATGGTCTGAGGCTCTTCGGCTCTCCGCAGAATTACGGTACTTTTCGTATTTGCCGAAGTAGTGAAGGATTTTCACTCTTTAAAAGTTGTGCAACTGCCATGATTTTTGGTTTATTTGTTGTTTCCTTTTAACGTTTATTTATTTATTTTTTTATTTTTATAGTAGCGGTTTCGTCTTGTTTGAACGGGCTACTTATTTTGTATTCACAGAATGCTTCAGACTAATGTCTTTTGTGAAATTCAGCGTGCACTTTTTTTTCAATTGTGTTTATTTTTCACTTTAGTGGCGGTCACACTTGGAAACACGGACCACAATGTCAATTAGATGAAAAGAATACACGCTGGATCTTGTGCAGATACCGATTTTTCAAAAATGTAATGTTCTCAATCAAAACTTTTATTGCGGCAATTCGCGTGCTTAATCCTGAAAGATCCTTGGTCGTACAAGGATACTCTTTCAGTGGATTATAAAAAAGTCTTCGACTACTGTTACTATGACTTTTATCAGTATCCTACCGGATACTCATTTAATATTTGTATTTTTATTTATTGATTGTACTCATTTGAGAAAAGGTTATTTCAAGACTGAATCAAAGATCTTCGATTTTAGCTCTGCAGACTGTGAAGTTCTATTGAGCTTTTAAATTAATTTTTATACCCTGTGCTCGAAGAGTAAAGGGGTATATTAGATTTGTTGAAAAAATAGATGTGTGCAACACCCAGAAAGAAGCGTTTCCGACCCCATAAAATATATATACTCTTGATACTCTTGAGCATCAATAGCCGAGTCGATATAGCTATGTCTGTCTGTCCGTCCGGCCGTCTGTCCGTCCGTCCGTCCGTGTTCATTAGCGCATATAGCTCAAAGACTATAAAAGCTAGAGGAACACAATTTTGTATCCAGACTCCTGTCCTATCACACTGTTACAAGCGTATTTCAAAATTTCGACCCGCCCCCTTCGGCCCACTCAAAGGACGAAAATCTGTGGCATGCACAATTTTAAATATACGAGGAATCTAATCTTTTGATTAGATTTAATTTGGCCACGCCCCCTTCCGCCCCCACAAAGGACGAAACCCACAATTTTTAAGATACGGGAAAATCAAAAACGTAGAAACATAGAAAATTACCATATCTATCAGAATGTTAAATCTGGATCAGATCGGATCATTAGTATGGCCAGCAGGAACAAATGAAATGCGAGAGAGATAGAATGAGTAAGCGCTTGGAAGGCCACTGAAATTTCATTTGTTCCTTCTGGCTATACTAATGATCCGATCTGATCCAGATTCAACATTCTAATAGATATGGTCATTTTTCTATGATTCTGCGTTTTTGGTTTTCCCGTATCTTTAAAATTGTAGATTTTCGTTCTTTGTGGGGGCGGAAGGGGGCGTGGCCAAATTTTGAAACAAACTCGTCTCGGTTTGATATGACAGGAGCTTGGATAAAAAGTTTGGTTAATCTAGCTCTTATAGTCTCTGAGATCTAGGCGTCAAAAAATTCGATCAGGCATAGCGCCCACCCCGGTGTGTGAGAGAGAGCGAGAGGGAACGATGCATTTCGAAATGGTTTTCTTCATTGTGGCTATATTTATGATGCGATCTGATCCAGAATCAACACTCTGATAGATATGTCTCTGATACTGCGTTTTTGGTTTGCTCGGATCTTCAAAATTGTGCATGCCACAGATTCCGGTTTCAACCAAAATTTTAACCACTCCTATTCTATCCGAATTCCTATTCAAATGAGGAAAAATTCCCTTTTTTTCTATTTATGATATTTTAAATACCCGTTACTCGATAGTATATAAATTTTTGGTGATAGTGAATGTGTGTATAACTCAGAAGGAAACGTTACCGACCCCATAAAATGTATATTATCTTGATCAGCATCAATAGCCGAGTCGATATGGCCATGTCTGTCTGTCCGTCCGTCTGTCCGTCTTTATGGGCGCCTATATCTCAGCGACTATAAAAGAGCAACCAAATGTTGTTTCCAGACTTCTGTCATATCACACTGTTACAAGTGTATTTCAAAATTTCTCCCCGCCGCTTCCGCCCACACAAAGGACGAAAATCTGTGGCATGCATAGTTTTAAAGGTACGAGAAAACTAATCGCAGAAACATAGAGAGTGACTATATCTCTCAGAGTGTTGAATCTAGATCAAATCGGATTTTTAATATAGCCACAATGAAGAAAACTATTTCAAAAGGCATCGTTCCCTCTCCATCTCTCTCACATGCGACCCCGTCTGCTGTGCCCATTCATCCAGATCTGCGTCTATATCTCAGAGACTAAAAGAGCAAGATCATCCAGACTTTCCTTCTAAGCTCCTGTGATATCGCTTCAATACAAGTGAATTTCAAAACGATGAATCACCCTGCGATCTGCTGAGTGACCGAAGCTTGAAGTGCACGCATATGAGCATTGAAATTGTCCGAAAGCTCCCGAAGCATAACCACTGACATATGTTCCACAGCCTGGAGCGCCAAGATCTCATTAATGTGTGCCTGAAAAATCAATCATCGATTGTTAACCTTTGTTCCAACAAATCTAATGCCACACAATAGTGGCCATCCGAGATTTCCAGCTACTGTAAAGTCCAATGGCGAATCCCACAGACAAGAACATAGGTAAGAAGATGATAGGAAAGAGTGCCACGCGTAATAAACGTCTCTAGCGAGCAGACGACCGCAAAGAGTAGCACGCGCAATAAACGCGAATTATTATGCAAGGGCTGACGGGCCGAAATGCCGTGCCATATGCAGCAACGCTTAGAATAAAGCGAGATAATGCGATGGATGGAGTGCGTTAGAGCAGCTCGGCGCTATTACTAAGCCGAGCATGAAAGATCGGTAGAGGTGTTGTAAAGAAGAAGGGCCCTGCCGTTCGTAAGCATAGGAGGTAACAAATGATTTTTACAGTGGGCAGTGCAAACTGCACACCATATAATAAGAGAATTTGCTTTAGTCTGCACCACTGGCTATACCTTATAATATTTAAGCAGCTTGACCCGACATAGGCGTACAAGTTAACGTACCCAATTACATTGGTCCCTTATACGAGTTATAAACAATCTTTGGTGTCCCCAGATTCAATCTCGATCTTTGGATTTCAATCTTTGGCTTCCAAATAATTTATAAACAAACTTTGCTCACACCCGCCTTAATTGAAAAACAATCTCGGCCCACGCCCGGCTTTCGGGTAAACAATCGAACACCCGGGTTTCAAGTAAACAATTGAACACCCGGCTTTCTGCAGATTCTGCATTTTTGGTATTTCACAATTCTAGATCTGGGGACCAATCCGAGTCAGTCCGTTTGTTACAGGAAAATGGTATCGAGAAGAGAACCATTGGGGTTTCCTGATGTGGAGATGGAATCAGTAGAGTCAGTCTTGATCTTGGATCTGAACGGAAAAGTCGAACTAAAACTAAAGTCGCAAAATTCGTGCCGATACCTATCCGGTTGAACAATTTACCTCGAAACTGAAATTCTTTAAGTCTTATTAAGCTCAATAAATTTGTGAAATTAAGTTAAACAATTTTACTTTTTAAAAACACAAATCGCCACCGCGAATGTTTAATTTACATATGATAAAAACAACAAAATTTTAATTTCAAATGGTAATTTATTATTCGATATCTAAATATAAAACGTAAAAATCCCAAAAAGTATCCAAAACCGCGATATATAAAATGCTGCATTTTATGAGAAAATACACTTGGAAATATTAGAAATAAGTTTTGATAAAATTATATATTTTTAGAAGCACTTTGCCTTAAAAATCTCAATTACAAATTAGTGGGACAATGGTAATCATCTATCAATAAACTATTATCTTCACTTAACTGACATGGTCCATCCCCAACTTTTGTGTGGATTATATACTTAAGTAAGTTTTTGGGTTGAATATTGAACATTCCGTTAACTGTTTGGTGTTGTGCTGTTTTATTAATTGGATCGTCAGTCACACAATCTAAATATTTTTCTATATTAGATTCCGGTGAAACTATGGATACGGGAAGACCCCGTAAGTACTCCATACTCTCTATCGAATCATTTGGGAATACTTTTTGAATTGCTGCTAGTAGATTGGCTACATTTTCCTTCAATACATAAATGCATGCGTTTGGACCAGCATCAAAAGTGTACGCTGCTTGGACTGTACCCATTATTTCATTGTATTTATGTACAAAATTAACTATAGCATGAGACACATCGTTCATATAGACGCATGGTGGATATGTGTCCAAGGCGATGGCATGAAACTGATTTGAGTCTTTCATCGTTATCTCAGCAAATGATTGAAAATTACGAGCTTTTATGGCCTTTTTTAAGTGCGCAATCCGTTCCGGAACAACAACGGTTGAACAATTTACCTCGAAACTGAAATTCTTTAAGTCTTATTAAGCTCAATAAATTTGTGAAATTAAGTTAAACAATTTTACTTTTTAAAAACACAAATCGCCACCGCGAATGTTTAATTTACATATGATAAAAACAACAAAATTTTAATTTCAAATGGTAATTTATTATTCGATATCTAAATATAAAACGTAAAAATCCCAAAAAGTATCCAAAACCGCGATATATAAAATGCTGCATTTTATGAGAAAATACACTTGGAAATATTAGAAATAAGTTTTGATAAAATTATATATTTTTAGAAGCACTTTGCCTTAAAAATCTCAATTACAAATTAGTGGGACAATGGTAATCCATCTATCAATAAACTATTATCTTCACTTAACTGACATGGTCCATCCCCAACTTTTGTGTGGATTATATACTTAAGTAAGTTTTTGGGTTGAATATTGAACATTCCGTTAACTGTTTGGTGTTGTGCTGTTTTATTAATTGGATCGTCAGTCACACAATCTAAATATTTTTCTATATTAGATTCCGGTGAAACTATGGATACGGGAAGACCCCGTAAGTACTCCATACTCTCTATCGAATCATTTGGGAATACTTTTTGAATTGCTGCTAGTAGATTGGCTACATTTTCCTTCAATACATAAATGCATGCGTTTGGACCAGCATCAAAAGTGTACGCTGCTTGGACTGTACCCATTATTTCATTGTATTTATGTACAAAATTAACTATAGCATGAGACACATCGTTCATATAGACGCATGGTGGATATGTGTCCAAGGCGATGGCATGAAACTGATTTGAGTCTTTCATCGTTATCTCAGCAAATGATTGAAAATTACGAGCTTTTATGGCCTTTTTTAAGTGCGCAATCCGTTCCGGAACAACTTTATCAACTCTATGCTGAATTAACTGCGATGTTGTCACAGTACGTTGCATACCTTTAGTAGAGCTTGTTTTTTTTCGTTCATCATTTACAACTAAAATGAGTACATGCATATTGGGCCAATGCTGGGCTGATACAATTGGTTTAGCGACAGAGTCGCTGCCGTCACCAAGAACCCCACGGTGCCATTGAACAAAACCACCAAATAAACTACGACATGCAGAACCACTACCCTGTCGTGCTATCGTCGTCAATTCTTCATTAAGGGGAACACCATATAAATGTGCCAGAGAATATACCAGGCAAGCGTAGCCAGCTGCGCTTGATGCCAGACCAGCAGCGGTAGGAAAATTGTTACGCGAGGCAATATGTACTTTCCAAGAGAGTGAAGCTTTTTGAGAACCATTTACAAGGGCCAAACGTTGAACTACAAAAAAAAAAAAAAAAATATAAAAAAACTAAAATTAAGTTTCACATAAAAACTTACCTCCTTTTAAACAGCGCATAAGACGCGAGTCCTCTTCGAAAAGCAATTCATCATCATTGAGCCACATTCGGTTGTGTTGAAATCTTTCTGAAGCAGTTATTGTTGTCTTAGCGCAAAGCTATAAAAAATCATTAAAAAAATCATATGTGAACTCAAAAAAACAACTTAAACGAGGGGGAACGTTGTGAGCCGCGTCTACGCCGCGGCTTTACTTTATACCCGGTACTCAGTCAGTATATATGTATGTGTAATTTGTTGTAATTTATTACATGTTCGCAAAAGGGACAAATTTAATTTTAGCCAAAAAAGAAAAAAGGAATTAAGTCGAACCTTTTCGGAGATTTTTATTTATTAGATGTTTCCATATTTGTTCACATAAATTTTGTACATCTGCCTTTTCTACATGTCTTTATCTACTTCCTACATATACATACACGGCTGTGTGCGAGAGAGAGAGGGCACGAGTCTGCGCTTGGAAGGCCACTGAAATTTGATTTGTTCCTTCTGGCTATACTAATGATTCGATCTGATCCAAATTCAACATTCTGAAAGATATGGTATTTTTCTAAGATTCTGCGTTTTTGGTTTTCTCGTATCTTAAAAATTGTGGATTTTCGTCCTTTGTGGGGGCGGAAGGGGGCGTGGCCAAATTTTGAAACAAACTCGTCTCGGTTTGATATGACAGGAGCTTGGATAAAAAGTTTGGTTAATCTAGCTCTTATAGTCTCTGAGAACTAGGCGTCAAAAAATTCGATCAGGCATAGCGCCCACCACGGTGTGTGAGAGAGAGCGAGAGGGAACGATGCATTTCTAAATGGTTTTCTTCATTGCGGTTATATTTATAGTCCGATCTGATCCAGATTCAGCACTCTGATAGATATCCTCATTCTCTATGATTCTGCGTTTTTAGTTTTCTCGTATCTTTAAAATTGTGCATGCCACAGATTTTCGTCTTTTGAGTGGGCGGAAGGGGGCGGGGCGAAATTTTGAAATACAATTGTAACAGTGTGATAGGACAGGAGTCTGGATACAAAATTGTGTTCCTCTAGCTTTTATAGTCTTTGAGCTATAGGCGCTAATGAAGACGGATAGACGGACGGACAGACAGACATAGCTATATCGACTCGGCTATTGATGCTGATCAAGAATCACAACGTTCCCCCTCGTTTTTGATGTTTTTATACCCGGTACTCGTAGACTATAGGAGCATATTAGATTTGTGGTGATAGTGAATGTGTGTAATACCCAGAAGGAAGCGTTTCCGACCCCATAAAGTATATATATTCTTGATCAGCATCAATAGCCGAGTCGATATAGCTATATCTGTCTGTCCTGCCGTCAGTATGTCTTCATTAGAGCCTAGAACTCAGAGACTATAAAATCTGGAGCAACCAAATGTTGTATCCAGACTTCTGTGATATTACACTGTTACAAGTGTATTTCAAAATTTCACCCCGTCCCTTTCCGCCCACATAAAAGACGAAAATCTGTGGCATGCACAATTTTAAAGATACGAGAAAACTATACGCAGCAACATATAGAATGAGTATCTGTCAGAGTGTTGAATCTGGATCAGATCGGATCATTATTATAACCAGAAGGGACAAATGCAATTTTAGTTGCTACGCAACACCTTCCAAGCGCTTACTCATTCCCTCTCTCTCTCTCGCACTTCCATGAACCGTATTTATGTAAAGACGGAGATGTAGAAATGTAGAGAAAACAGATGTAAAAAACAAATGTAAAAAAAAATGGAAACAGATAACATCTAACTTATAAAAGTATCTGAAAGGGTTCAACTTCATTTTTTTAAATTTTTAAAAAAATAAAAAAAAAAATTTCTTTTTCGGCAAACATATACAGCTATGCTCCAGTAATCGCAAATCGCAAAAAGGGTATTGACTGACATACCGCAAAAGTGTGCGCTACGTTTTTCGCAAATCGTAAGATTCTTACGAGTTAAAACCAGTTGCTAATGAGCTAGCGATTTCAAAAAGGAATTTCACATAGCACATAAATTCAAATTTGTATGAGCGCGAACAAAATATAAATATATTTGCTAATGTTTTAGGTTTATATTTATATATTGGAAATTTATTTTAGTATGTCTTGATGTATTCAATATATTTACCTCTAATGACACCTCAAATTTTACCCCAGCCAAATAAACTAAAACAACAACAAATTGCGAAATCCCTTTGACAGATAAAATATCGATACTACCCCCAAACTTGCCTCGAGGTCAAAACTAACACATTTATGGGACCCGAAGACTGGAAAAAAGTACGGGACCATACTCAACACCTCAACATATATACTGACGGCTCCAAGATGGACGGAGGAGTAGGAGCGGGCTTATATTGCACAAACCCCAAAATAAGGGAGTCATATAAGCTACCGGACCGATGAAGTATATTCCAGGCGGAAGTTTTCGCCATCAGGAAGGCAGCAGAGGTCGCTCAGCTAACAGAGCGACCACACAACGTGATGAACATATTCGTCGATAGCCAAGCGGCGATAAAATCCATGCAGTCGTTCGCAGTTAGTTCCAGAAGTGTCATGGCAAGCAGGGAGGCATTAGACTCACCATGCACGACCAAGTCAGTGCGAATCTACTGGGTTCCCAGCCACTTCTGGCTAAGGAAGGCGTCGGGCTGACGAACGAAAGAACCGAAAACGTGCCTATCTCCCTTAGAACGTTACAAAGCGATCTAGAGAGTCAGGCCGCTCTACAAACCAAAAACAGATGGAGAAACACAACCACCTTCAGAACCTCGAGAGCCATGTGCAAAGAGCGTACTGGAAAACTAGCTCGCTATCTACTGCACCTTCCACGGAAAGACTGTAGACTACTAGTGGGAATACTCACAGGTCACTGTCTGGCTGCGGCGCACGCAGCCAACCTAGGCATCACCAGCAGAGACAGCTTTAGGAAATGTGGTCAACCCGGGGCTATCGAAACCCTGGAACATCTCATCTGCAACTGCCCGGCTCTCTCACGGGCAAGGATAAGATACCTAGGCGCTCCGGAGATGGCAACACTAGAAGATGCCTCCAAGAGGACGCCTAGGGAATTACTTGCCTTTGCTAAACACACCTCGATACTCGAGGACTTCCAAATCTCACCAACACCCCCGTAAAGGTCCATCTACATCCGGATCACTAAGGGCCATACTGGCCTATGATAGTCCCCGCTGAGGGACGTCCGGGTTAACCTAACCTAACCTTTTCGCGCACAGAAAAAAGCACACCGCAGCTCGTTCACTTCTTCCAGTCAATGCAGCAGCAATCACCAAAAATCACCAGGAATTAATTGTCAAAGCATAATACCTGTTGCCGCTGCCGCTGCAGAGGTGCACTGTGCGTTTAGAACATTCTAGAAAAATTTACCGAAAGCGAAGAAGGCGAAAAAGAGGCAACGAAAAATAATAAAACGGAGACAGACGACCAGCTCGGTTCGGCGCTGTTTCAGTTTTACATTTTACGAACTCCGTTTTGTTCGGTAATCGGTTGCCCGGCTTGCATCTACCTCGATGCTCCCTGAATTAGTCCAAGTGGGATAGGCTGTTTTCAAGCAAATGGGCAAGAGAGTTTTTTGGCAGAATCTCCCGGCGTTTCACTAGCATTGATTGGCCCACAACTAGTCTACGTGGATCAGTTAAGGCCAAACCTAAGTGTCCCGAGTGCCCCACCCAATTTATTTCTTTTATTCATACATATATTTAAATATACATAATTTATACATACATGTAGACTTGGACTGGACCAGTCATGGACCAGTCCGTATGGATGCAGAGTGGCGGAGACGTCGACTCCAATGACATGCTCATGTTAAATGGAATAGGGAAATTACATTGAAATGGGTGGGTCATGGACTAGTGGTGGTCCATGCGGACTAGTAGTATAGCTAGGCCTGGACTGGTCCTCAGAACCACAGGGATGTACGAGAGCGTATATGTGCACCCATACATCCAAATACGCTGAAGCAAAACAAAATAAAACAGAAACCAAAAACCCAAGAGCCCAAGAACTGACAATGCATACAATCAAACATTTTTGTGTATTATAAGACGTACACCAATGCAATTACCTCGATGCTGTCGGCTTCTGCTAGCGCCGCGTCATGAGCCGAACAGTTCCTGTACCGAGCCGAACGCTTGGTACTGCATTTCTCAGACTTTGTTTGCGACAGCCGTTTGTATGAAATGGCACATCTATATATTGTATGGTTAGTGATACTGTACAGCAGGGGTGCGCAGTGCCTATGCTCACGATGCTCATTTGTTTTTTTTTTTGCACATAGCATATGGGAAGTGTGTGAGCTTACTCACTGGTAAGGTTATTTTGCATAATGCAAATTACACAAACAATTTTTCACTTTTCGCTTTGCGTAAACTTTCGTTCCTGGTAAAGCAACAACAATTTTATTACTTCGTTTTGCCGTCGCTATCCCGAATATATTTTGTTGTTTTCTCTTTGTTTGCTGTACACTGAAAAACAAAAAAGTTCACTTCGTTGAGACGCATTTGTTTATTTTTGAAGAAACATGTTCCTAATTTTTTCTGTGTTTGAAATTGAAAAACATTGAAATAAAAAAAAGTGATCGTTACATGTGTGAGTGCGAATTCCTTTATTTGTATTTGTGCGTGCACATCCATATGACAGCTTAGCGCATCCCTGCTGTACAGTGAGTGAAAATAGGAAGCAGAAAGAAAACAGATATGTCATACGCAACAACAAGATAGGCTTTCACTTTTATATACATATATACAATATATAAATTCCCATTATCAAAAACATACATTTTCCTGTGAATTCATTGCGCCTGCGTTGTTTTCTTTACAAGCCATGTCAATTTTTTTCAAACTACTGAGCCTATATTCTCTCCAGGAACTCATTTGTACAGTTGTGTGACAGCACACAAAATATGCACTCATAATTTTGTTTAATGTACAATGTGTTAAAACGAGAAAACACATAGAACTCATACATGGAGAGTACAACCAAAGACAATTTTAGAATATGGTTCTTGTGTATGGTGCCCTCAGTACAAAGTACACCAGGACCGTATAGAATCAGTCCAGAAAAACTTTTTAATTTTCGCTCTACGCGGCCTCAACTGGGATGCAAGTGTGAGACTGCCGTCTTACTCTAGTAGATCGCTTTTAATAAACCTTCCATCTTTAGTTAACCGTAGAACAATGCTTGGTGTGATTTTTGTGCACAACTTGATCAAGGGTGACGTAGATAGCCCTGACTTGTTGAGCCGCATAAACTTCACGATTCCTATTAGAATTACTAGAAATTATATACCTTTGTTCCTTCCGATTTGTAGATCGAATTATTCCTTGCATGAACCTTTTAGAGTTTTATGCTCGGATTATAATTCCCTCTACCATATTATATCGGCAACTAATTCCCTTCCTCTTCTCAAATTACTAATACTCACATACCTTTCTCGTAGTTAGTAATTTTAGTTGTGGTGTACGATAGTTTTAATGCATGATTAACTCCTTTAGTAAGATTAGTTCTAATTTTCCTCGAATACTAGTCTAACATCTATCTTTCCTGCATGATCGCGATCGGTTCGGTTAACGAGTCGCGCGTTTTGCGACAGCGCCCCTCGGTCGGTTGGGTGGGAGGAGGGCTGCGTTTTGGCCTGGGATTCGCGCGTAACAGCATTCGGCTGGTGTCCCATGGGCCACTTGATGGTGCAGTCATTGCACGTCAACGTCCAAACATAAAAAAAAAAGACAATATAAATAGTAAGATGCCGAACGCCCATACAATTTCATATCGTGAGCAGCGCTTTTTTCTGTGAATGCTCGAGTACGCGCTGACTCGCACGAAGAAGATAAGAGAGAGAATGAGCTTGTATGTGTGAGTACACACAGAGCTGCAAGTACTTATGTGTGCGTATTTGTGCCGAGCTGCCGAATTTTGACGAGAAGTAAACAAGACAGAAATGTATTTGCTGGGAGTTGGGGTGGGGGGAAAAAAATTCGTTGGCGATTCCAATAGCACAAAATCATTTAGCTAATATTTTATTTATTATTATATCAAACACTGAAAATGGGTAATATACATAATATCTATATAATTTATTATATTAAATATATGAAATAGTTAATATACATATACATGCTTACATAAATTTAAGATGTTTCTTTATATTTTAGTTAATACATATTACTGAGAGACTGAATATTGATATGATAATAGACAATACAATTTTTGGTTATATGTATCTAACCTGTTCAATCGCAAAATAAACCCCTATAACGCAATTCGCATTTCAAGAAATTGTATCAAATTGTCTTGTCTTCTTTGCACAAGTTTACGTACAAACGCACATACATGCATGCATAAGAACTTCAAAATTCTTTGCATATTTAGTCGACCCACAAATACCCAACAGACATTTAATCGAATGTGAAATCATTTATCACATAAATTATGTATTTTTACATAGGTACATTCCTTCATTATATTCGTTTATAGTACATTAAACAAAATTAGCATATAAGGGATATACAAAATATTACTTTTTTGTATTATGAGCAAGCGTCTTCAAATAGTGTCATAGTCCCCAAAGAATTCTAAGGTATTGGGTATTTCGTTGAGCGTGGCGTCGTCAACAACCAATACAAACAAGCAGACCTAACATGTGTGCACACGTACAGTTAAATCTCAGCCTTATGTATAGGGCGAGAGAGCGGTTCGCTCTCTTTCTCTCTGACTATCTGTATGTCTCTATTTGAATCAATTCCACAATGAATTCCACCGAGCCAAAATCGACCTCAAAAATGTTGTATGGCGAGATTTATCTTACTATTTATATTGTCTTTGGTACAACTATCACTGTCACTCACTTTCAGTGAGACCAGCAAAATACTGTACACTTTTTTTACGTCCTATTGAATATACTGTACAGCAAGAAATGAGTGCAGTATACTACTGTACAGTACTGTCGAGTAGGAAATGAATGTAATCATGCAAACCTCTAATACATACCGTATAGTCTCTTTGTTTAAACGACTAAATTATATCTAATATATAAAATTCTCGTGTCAAAAATTTTGTTGCTAAACTCCTCCGAAACGGCTAGACCGATTTTCGTGACATTTTGTGTGCATATCGGTTGGGTCTGCGCATCGGCCAACATCTATTTTTCATCCCGATCAGACCACTCCTTCGAGTACCTCCCAAACACCTATGTCCTCTTTTTTATGGGAGGTACCCGAAAGAGTAGTCTGATCGTGTTAAGATTTGGTATGCATAATTCTTTTACACGCCCTTATGTTTTGATAAAATTTGATTCAGATTGATAAGTCTTAAGGCATAGCATCGTGGGAAGCGCCCATCGCCATCTGGAGCTGCAGCACATGTACAACCCAGAAAATTGTTACTGCGATTACCAAGGTAATCTCGCCAATCTGAGCCAATACCATTTAATATAAATGTGGAGTCGTGAAATTCAAAGAAAATGATATGAAAAATATTAAATTTAATAAAACTTATTGTACCTCATATGAAATTCCAGTAGGCCGAAACAAAAATTCGGTCCTGGGGTTTGAATATTGTGTTTGAAATCATTATTCGTTTCATCTCGGAAGCGAAAACATCTAAAACAAAACTTATAATGGAAAGCACATACAATTTCACTAAAATCGGTCGAACCATTTCGCAGATATTCAATAACAAACGTAACCCGATAATTTAATATATTTGAGCAATGCTAATAAGACGCAGAGGGGACCATTTGAGAACCATGCGAGATATAAGAATAACAATTTCAGGTGAACAAATCCAAGAAAACAATGCGTACTTATAGTAGATAGCTATTTTAATTGAACTGAAAAAATGTTTCCTAGAAATAATATTCATGGCAAAACGTTTTCCGGGTCACCTAGTATAATATTTTAATATATACATATGATCACATACATATAAGAATGTAGTATGTGCTGAAAAAATTAAATATATCATCCACATTTTAGTGTCATAGCCCAAAAATCGTTCCTCGCTTTCTGATGCGAATGAAAAGAAAAAAAAGCATGCTTGTCGAGGAAAACACCCATTACTTTAGAATTCATTGGAGATTATGGCCTTATGAAGACGCTTGCCAACAATACAAATAAAAATAATATTATGTATGTATGTATGTACTATATATAAGTTAACAAGAGTTAACTGAATTGTCCATTGGGTTGGACGAATTCTGAGTTAACAAGAGTTAACTGAATTGTCCATTGGGTTGGACGAATTCTGCGATATTGCAAGATAAGCAGTTTCGTCACCCGTGGGATCGCCGTCGTCGCGGTCGCCGGATACCGGCCGCCACTGGACACCACACACGAGGCGCAAAGTCAGCACTTTTGCTGGACAGCGACGAGCGCCGTGGCTGGCAGCTAAGGGTCCGCAGCTCGGAGGTTTAGGTTCTTAAGTTAGTTATTAATTATCTGCCGAGTGGCATTCACGTCTTACGTCTCGCCTTGCGGGTATTAATCTCTCACTGTATTCATTGCAAGTTTAATCAAATAAATAATACTTCATATCGAATACCCGCTTTGTATTTAAATATTACTGGCGCCCAACGCGATCGAAAACCACCCCCGAGAGAGTAAATTAGTGCGGAGACAACGCCCGCTAAGTGAAAATCGGTGAAAAGTGCGAAACAAAAAACTTAAAGATCGACAGCATCGAGTGCGGAGACAACGCCCACTCAGGAAAGAACAAAATTTGTAAAAGGACAGTGAAAATCATTTAGTGCGGAGAAAACGCCCGCTAAGTGAAAATCGGTGAAAAGTGCAAAACAAAAAACCGAAAGATAGACAGCATCGAGTGCGGAGACAACGCCCACTCAAAAAAGAACAAAAACGTTAAAAATAAAGTGGAAACTGTGGAGCGCGGAGACAACGCCCGCTCAAAAAACAGAAATTATCAAAAAGCCACGCCCGCGGGAGATCTGTAAATAGACCACCGCAACACAACACCAAAATCAAAAAATTACGGTGAAAAAAAGTGCGTACATCAATTGCACGCAAAAGCTCGTAGCCTCGAGTGTAAATAAAAGGCATTTAATCAACCCCAAACTGTTACACCAGAGCGGACGGCTTTGGGCAGCGGCGACGATAGACGAGAGAAGAAAAACAACGCAGAATAGTAAAGGAGTAGCCACCAAAAGTTGTGCCGGCTAAAATCAACACACCGAGTAGAAGAGAATAAAAGAGGAGCATGTAAGTGAAACTTTTCTTCAGTTATCGCCCAATAATAGATCAAAAAAAATAAAGCCAAAGAAATAAAACGAAACTAAAATATATTCAGAAATATTCGGCCGTCGTTGTTCTCAGAATTTTTTGCCCCCCCCTTTTTTCTTTGGTGGTTGCAATAAACACAAGTAGGAAACGTAACACCACACCACAAATACATTGTTGTCGGCGGGCAACAACAACGAGATCTGTGTTTGAGGGAACTTGAATTTGATTCCCAAAGAAAATAAACAGAAGCAACGATAAAGACAAACGAAACGTTAGGGACCGTTCATGCCCATTTCTGAATTAGCGAGATTGGTAGGCGGACTCAGTGTAGACCTTGAAATAGAACTCGAGGGAAGAGAAGAAAGAATGGACCCTGATCAGATCAGAGCCGTTATAGAGGCGGCGGTCAGCGTTGCGCTAGAAATACAAAAAGCTGACTTTAATCGACGTCTGCAGGCTGTAACTGACCAGCTGCAGGCTGCAAGAGTTCAGGTCCCCGAGGCCAGGGCCTACGAGGCGATCACCTTGGACCGAGCGGTAAGGTGCGATGAAGCTTTGGATGCGGTAAAAACGCTGCCAGAATTCAACGGGGCCCAGGATCAATATGTTTCCTGGCGCCAAGCAGCAAAAGCTGCCTATAAGCTATACGAGGGATTTGTAGGGAGTTCAAAGCACTACCAAGCGGTTTTAATAATCAGAAACAAGATAAGAGGGCCCGCTGACTCGCTCTTAGCGTCGTTCAACACAGTGTTGAACTTTGAGGCGATCATCAATCGCCTCGATTTTACATATTCGGACAAGCGTCCGATACACTTGCTAGAGCAAGAGCTTGCCACACTTCGGCAGGGCGGACTGTCCATCACTCAGTTTTACGAAGAGGTCGAGAAGAAGCTCACTCTTCTCACAAATAAGACGATCATGTCACAAGACGCCGCACAGGCGCAATACATTAACGAGAAGTATAGGGCTGACGCACTCCGTGTCTTCGTCTCAAGCTTAAGAAGAAGACTCACGGATACATTATTTGCGGCACAGCCTGCGGACTTGCCGTCAGCCTTGGCCTTGGCCCAAGAAATTGAGGCCAACCATGATAGGCACGACTTTGCAACGAATTACGCAAGAGCTTTAGAAAGCAAGCCACAGAACCGAGCAAAGTATAGGCAGGGCGGACAGAATGAGCCCGATCACGACAAAAGGCAATCGAAGAACCCGTTCTACACGAACAACCATAGGAACCATCAAGCAGGTGGTCATCGTAGCCAAGACAAAGTAGAGATGATGGATGTTGATCCATCTTGCTCTAAATTCCGCCAGCCAACTAGCTTTCAGAAGCAGCAGGGGCACAACCCAGGCCTACCAGCTACAGGAAACTCTAATAGCGGGCACCAGCAGGGTGCGTATAAAAGGTCGGCTGGATCCCAGAGATTCTCCGACCAGCGCAGGCAGAGGGTAAATCACCTCGCTCAGGTGGACCCGGACAAATACGAGCAACAATATGAGCAGTTAGCATCGGAAGCAGTGGCGGAGATTGATGAAGAGAATAGTGCAGGATACGAGAGTGATACTGTAAATTTTTTAGGGGAGAGTCCCTGCTCCCGTTCATCAAACGAACAGTAGCAGGGAGAACACTAAACCTTTTAATAGACACTGGGGCTGCAAAAAATTATATCAAACCATTAAAAGAACTCAAGGGAATTATCCCTGTAGAGGCCCCATTTGTCGTAAAATCCCTGCACGGCTTTAACAAAGTAGAGCAAAAATGACTCCTAACCATATTCGGCATAAAATGCCCGTTCTTTATTCCCGCCAGAAATAAAGGACGAGTTTCTCAGAATGATGTCCAGCCGCATAAAGGCATTTGCAGATCCGACTGAAATGCTACCCTTCAACACAGCCGTGGTAGCCACAATTAGGACCGAGGACGAAGAGCCAATCTACTCGAAAATGTACCCCTTCCCTGTAGGAGCCACTGATTTCGTCAATGACGAGGTGAAGGACCTATTGCGGAACAAAATCATTCGGCCTTCCAGGTCTCCGTACAACAACCCCATATGGGTTGTTGGAAAAAAAGGCACTGACGACTCGGGCTCAAACAAGAAGCGGCTAGTAATAGACTTCCGCAAGCTTAACTCAAAGACCATACCAGACAAGTATCCAATGCCTTGTATCTCCATGATACTTTCAAATCTGGGGAAGGCAAGATACTTCACTACCCTTGACCTAAAGTCAGGGTACCACCAAATCACGTTAGCTGAACGCGATCGTGAAAAGACCTCATTTTCGGTAAACGGAGGCAAATATGAGTTCTGCCGTTTACCATTTGGCCTCAGAAGTGCATCAAGCATCTTTCAACGGGCCATCGATGACGTATTACGGGAGCATATTGGTAAGATATGTTACGTGTATGTTGACGACGTCATCGTATTCTCAAAGAGTGAGGCAGATCATGTCAGAGACATTGACACCGTGCTTGGCAGCCTCCACGACGCGAACATGAGGGTGTCAAAGGAAAAATCCCAGTTCTTCAAGGGACAGGTGGAATTCCTTGGGTTTGTGGTGTCAACAGAGGGCACGAGAACAAGCCCTGATAAGGTCAAGGCTATTCAGGGGTTTAGACAACCCTCCACCCTGTTTGCGGTAAGATCATTCCTGGGTCTTGCCAGCTACTACAGGTGTTTTATAAAGGACTTCGCTCAAATAGCAAGACCTATCTCTAGCATTCTAAAGGGAGAAAATGGTAAGATCAGCAAGCAACGCTCGAAAGCCATTCCCATACAGTTTGATGAGGTTCAGAAACAGGCCTTTGATAAACTCAGGAACATTTTGGCGTCGGAAGACGTCATCCTCCACTACCCAGACTTCAATCAACCATTCGACCTAACCACTGATGCCTCGTCCAGTGGTATCGGGGCGGTACTGTCGCAAAATAATAGTCCCATAACCATGATTTCTAGGACTCTGAAAGACAGAGAACTAAACTATGCGACCAATGAAAGGGAGCTTCTGGCCATAGTCTGGGCCCTAGACACGCTTCGTCATTACCTGTATGGAAAGAGTGACATCAACATCTACACAGACCATCAGCCACTGTTTTTCGCGGTTTCAGATAGAAACCCCAATTCCAAGATAAAGCGTTGGAAGGCGAGAATTGATGAGTGCGGCGCAAGGGTCTTATACAAACCAGGCAGGGACAATTACGTAGCAGATGCGCTGTCGCGACAAAACATCAATGCGTTAGAAAGTCAGAGTCGATCCGACGCAGCAACAATTCATAGTGAAGCCTGGCTCACTTACGTAATCGAAGCCGTAGACAAACCAGTGAACTGCTTCAGGAATCAGATAATCCTAGAAGAATCAAGTACCCCTTCCAAGCAGTTCCACATCCTCTTCTCCGAGAAGACCCGTCAGAGGATCGACTTTGCCAGTCGAGATACACTTCTTGCATCCATCAAGGAAGTGGTAAAGCCTGGAGTCGTTAACGCCATCCATTGCACTCTGCCAACTTTGGCGTTCGTGCAAAACGATCTGGTAAAAGCCTTTCCGGACACAAAATTTCGATTTTGCAAGACTTTGGTGACAGACATCACCAACGACGGGGAACGAAGAGAGATAATGACAGCCGAACACAATCGGGCGCACAGGGCAGCCCAGGAAAATGTGAAGCAGGTACTGCGAGATTATTATTTTCCAAAGATGGAAAAAATTGCAGCGGAAGTGGTGATAAACTACAGGATATGCCAGAAAGCCAAGTATAACCGGCACCCTAGGAAGCAAGAGTTAGGGGTGACTCCAATTCCGGCAAGAGTAGGAGAGTTGATTCACATCGACATCTTTTCCACCGCAGGGAAGTACTTCCTCACCGCGATTGACAAATTTTCAAAGTTTGCAATAACGCAGCAGGTTGCTTCACGCACAATCACGGATGTGAAAGTACCAATTTTACAATTGGTAAACATCTTCCCAGCCATTAGGACCATCTACTGTGACAATGAGGCAGCTTTCAATTCAGAGACCATTCGGTCTTTATTAAAGAACCAGTTCGACATTGATATAGCGAATGCCCCACCGTTGCACAGCACATCAAACGGACAGGTGGAACGCTTCCACAGCACCCTCTTAGAAATAGCCAGGTGCTTAAAATTGCAACGCCAGGTGGACGATACGGTTGAACTAGTTATGCTAGCGACTATCGAATATAATCAAACCATCAACTCCGTCACAAACAAGACACCTATGGATGTGGTCCACGCAAGTTGTGACCTTGGGGAAGAAATTATGTTAAAATTAATGAAAGCCCAACAGGAACAACTCGATAGGAACAACCCGACCAGGCAAAATAGGACCTTTGATGTAGGCGAGCAGGTCCTAGTGAAAACCAATAGGAGGTTAGGGAACAAGCTAACTCCGCTCTGCGATGAACAAAAGGTAGAGGCAGACCTGGGAACCACCGTTCTTATTAAAGGGAGGGTGGTCCACAAAGACAATTTGAGGTAGGTAAGGAATTAGGTATAGGAAACTGGGATTCATAGCACTAAGTTCAGGTCCACTAGGACAAATTATAGTAGGGTTAAAGAAGTTATAGTTAATAAGCCGTTGTGTCTCTCATTTCTTGTAGGTCACCCGTTGAATATCTTTGCCTCCTAGCAACCTTGACATTGACTTACAACAAACAAGACAGGTCGAGTATGTTTTAATAAACACAACCAATAGACAGATAACCATAAACTCAAGGACTCAAACACAGATAAATGCCCTCACCGAAACGGTTAATCAACTATTGAAAGTAAAAAAGCAGGAAGAAATTAACACTTCCCATCTATATGAAACCCTCTTAACCAGAAACAGAATATTGACGCTCGAATTGCAGAAATCCAGCTATTATCGATAGTAATGACTTAGAGGCGATTCTGAAGAAAGGTTCCACAGATATCAGTGTAACCCAACTTTTGGGCGCTGCAAATGTGAGGGCACTAGCTAATAAAGAATTGATCATATTTGTAATTGAAATGCCTAGACCTAAGCTTATTTGTAAGAAAATAACCATCTTCCCAGTCGCAAGCAATGGGGTAACGATCCGGCTGCCCGAGGACACTATAGCAGAATGCGGCAGCAAGGTCATCGCTGTCTCATCATGCATTGGGCCCCCATCATTAGCCTTTTGTAAGGAGGCACCGGCGGATAGCTGCGCTCAAGAGCTGCATTTTGGCGCCGTGGCCCACTGCGGCACCCAGCCGAACAACCTGCCCCCGATCTTGGAGATAGATGAGGGTATTATGGTAATCAATGATGCCACCGCCATTGTGACCACCGACGACGGCCCCGAGCGAAATGTTACGGGAACGTACCTGGTAACCTTTGACCAGGTCGCACACGTCAACGGGACAAAATACACAAACTTCAGCAATGCGCCAAAGAGAGTCCCGGGCGTAGCTACCTCGGCGAGGATTAATGTCACCCGCCACCAAACGCTGTTGAGCCTGCCGTATCTTCACAAGCTGAATGAAGAAAATCTGCAGCACCTGACCGAAATCCGAACAAACCTTAAAATCGGTTCCGCATTGGCCGCTGCCGTAGGCGTGGCCGTGTGCGCTGCTCTAATCGGCGTTTCCTGGTGGATGCGGCGCAGGCAGCAGAAGGGTAACACCATCGCGATCGAGCAGATGCTGAAAGGCATGGGCTTGACCGAGGACGGTCAAGTCTTGAAGGAGGGAGTAGTTAACAAGAGTTAACTGAATTGTCCATTGGGTTGGACGAATTCTGAGTTAACAAGAGTTAACTGAATTGTCCATTGGGTTGGACGAATTCTGCGATATTGCAAGATAAGCAGTTTCGTCACCCGTGGGATCGCCGTCGTCGCGGTCGCCGGATACCGGCCGCCACTGGACACCACACACGAGGCGCAAAGTCAGCACTTTTGCTGGACAGCGACGAGCGCCGTGGCTGGCAGCTAAGGGTCCGCAGCTCGGAGGTTTAGGTTCTTAAGTTAGTTATTAATTATCTGCCGAGTGGCATTCACGTCTTACGTCTCGCCTTGCGGGTATTAATCTCTCACTGTATTCATTGCAAGTTTAATCAAATAAATAATACTTCATATCGAATACCCGCTTTGTATTTAAATATTACTTATATACATAGGTATATTTAATTGTATGGTATAAGGAATGTACCAAAAAGAAACTGCTTTCAATTGACGATTTCTCGCAGTGCAAGCTTTCGATCATGCCGCGCGATGCACCGTAAGAAAGCTCTAAGAATTCTTCTTTGCTTTGCATTATTCGTTTTTCAGTTTCAAAGATGCCTCGAATTGAAGAGCAAGTTCGGAAAAATATTGTGCACAATTACTGCACAGAAAAAGGTGTGTCGTACAGACAATTAGCTAAACGCCACAACGTTAGTGTTAAAAGTGTACAAAATATTATAATCAAGTTTTGAGAGACATGTTCTTTGAAAGATGTGCCAAAAACTGGAAGAAAAAGAGGTCCAAGGGATCAAACTATTGAAAAAAAGGTATTGGCCTTAATCCAAAAACATCGCATGATGTCGGTATGAGAATTGGCAAAAAAAGCGCGAACAAGTAAGAGTATGGTTGAACGAATAAATCAACGGCATAACTAAAAAACATTAAAAACACAAAAAGTTCCGAAAAAAGTTTGCGACAAGTAGTAGTCGTCAAAACAAGAGTGCGAAAGCTTTATGATCGCTTGCTCAATGTCGTAGCTCTATGCATTGTTATGGACGACAAAAAATATGTTAAATTAGACTCTAACACTTTACCCGGCCCTCAGTTTTATACAAAAGTTAAAGGCGGGAATGTTGACGAGTCGGTTTCTACAATTCAAGTAGATAAATTTGACAAGAAAGTGCTGATATGCTGATATGATATACATGAAGGAGTGTTTGAAAAAATGTCTAATACCATTTTATCAAATACACAATGTGTCCAGAATATTTTGGCCAGATCTGGCGTCCGCGCACTATGACCATTCAACTTTAGCGCTGCTTGAATCAAAAGACATTAATTTCGTGTCAAAAGAGGAGAACCCACCAAATTGTCCCGATCTCCGTCCAATTGAGCGATATTGGGCCATAGTCAAACGAAATTTAACAAAGGAAAGATGGTAGTATCTCCAAAAATATAAAAGAAATGAAAAAAACTGGATGCGTACAACCCGTAGGGTTACCAAGGAGTGTGTGCAAGACCTGCTGAGCGGGGTTAAGCCTAGTACAAGTATCAGGGATGATATTCGTATGGAAACGATAAAAATGCATGCCTGTAATGCCAAGAAATTTCTTGCCCAAAAATTTTGCAAATGATTACTCAGACAAGCAAAAGAAATGACCGATTAATACTGGAAAAGCAACGATATATACTAGAAAAGAAAAGGTGGTATTTGCTAGGCTCGACTGAAAGATAGAATTATTTTATATTCTGTCGTCATCGACACTCGTATATCGAAATCAACATGAAGAAGACCAGGAAAGTTCCAGCTTGCTAGAAAATTGCAATAATGAAAACAAATTGAATCTCATTGAAGACGACTATATGGATATTTTTTTTATCAATTTTATAAACGATACTCATTTTCTTTATTTATAATTTAATAGATACTGATTTATCCAATATTGCGGAGCTTTTTACGTTCTTTGTTGTTCTCCAGCGCCACAGAGCCCATAAATAGTACAGTACATTTTAGTTGTAAACAAACACAAAACAGTGTAACCATAGAGCATGCGCATCTGGCAACTAGGCTTTAAGCAATAAATTCGATCCAAAATAAGAGGCTAAACATTTTATCACATTTGTAAACTAAATTTATTGTTAATGTTTTTCTTTAAAATAAAAATAAAATAAAAATTGAAATCGAAACAAAAACATCGAAGTTATAAGAAAAAAAAACCAAGTGTGCAGTTTCTTTTCGGGACATTCCTTATTATCTAATATATAAAATTCTCGTGTCACAAATTTTGTTGCTGAACTGACATTTTGTGTGCTTATCGGTTAGGTCTGCGCATCGGCCAACATTTATTTTTCATCCCGATCAGACCACTCCGTCGGGTACCTCCCAAACACCTATGTCCTTTTTCTTATGGGAGGTACCGGAAGGAGTGGTCTGCATAATTCTTTTAGACGCCCTTATGTTTTGACTAATTTTGATTCAGATTGATAAGTCTTAATGCATAGCATCGTAGGAAGCACCCATCGCCATCTGGAGCTGCAGCACCTGTAAAACCCAGAAAATTGTTACTACGATTACCAAGGTAATCTCGCCTATCTGAGCCAATACCATTTAATGTAAATGTGGAGTCGTTAAATTCAAAGAAAATATTATGAAAAATATTAAATTAAATAAAACTTTTTCATACACATATGAAATCCCAGTAGGCCGAAACAAAAATTCGGTCCTGGGGTTTGAATATCTATATATATAAAAATTGATGCCACTTTTCGTTGAGGTTTTATAACTCAAGAACGGGCTCACCTATCCTAACCAAATGTTTAGGCTTTGTTCGAACTATTTAGTGGATGGTTTGTGTGAAGTTTGCACAGAATCGGTCGAGCGGTTCTTCACTTACCGCATTCTGTAGGAAAGAATTTTTGTTTATAAAGAGAACACAGGCTCGACTTTTACCAGATTTTTTTTGGTTTTGCACAAACATATAATCACACAAATGGGACACGCATGACATCAATTCGCACCAGCTGTACTCCGCTTATTCAAAACCAACTAAATTTACCAAAGTTAAAGTCGTGTTCATACTAGAGCTTGCAAAATATGTTCTAACAAACTAAAAAAACCGAAAAAAATGAGACGGAATCGTTTAGGGTCTTTTTTGATTCCATAGTGTTCTCGCTCTCGGGTCTCGGGCTGAGCGTAAAGCCTAGTACTCAGATTAGCGGAATGTGCTATCGAGCAGAATCTGGGTTGAAATTCGTATTCTGCCAGTAAAACGGTTCTGCTAGCCTCATTTTTCTGGTGGTACTCAGATAGACAATATTAATTACCGATATAAGCCTATTACTCAGACAAGCAAAATTTTCTTCCGCAAGAATCAGGGATGATATTCGTGTGGAAACGATAAAAATGCATTTTTTGCAAATGAGTACTGAGACAACCAAAATAAATGACCGATTAATACTGTAAAGGCAACTAAAAAAGAAAAGGTGGTATTTGCTGGGCTCGATTGAAAGATAGAATTATTCTATATTCTGTCGTCATCGACACTCGTGTATCGACATCAAAATGAAAAAGACCAATAGCTAGCGGCTTGCTGAGTTCTACCAGGAAAGTGCTAGAAAATTGCCATAATGAAAAAAAATGTAATCTCATTGAATCCGATTATATGGATTTTTTAATTTATCAATTTACTCATTTTATTTATTTATAATTTGATAGATACTGGTTTATCCAATATTGCGGAGCTTTCTATGTTCATTGTCGTTCTCCAGTGCCACAGAGCCCAAAAATAGTACATTCCGGCTTGCTTTCTGACAAAATTTGAATTTCCAACTGATTTTATTTTTAAACAGCAAAATATAGGCAACTTTCTTGCGCAAGAAAATGTTGCTTGTCTGAGTAGTAGGCTATATGCTAAAAAAGTATTTCACGGTATTTGTGGTATTCTGCTGGTCACGACTAATTATATTATCCCATGCTAATATAGTGAAGTGGTGTGCGTGTATATGTGTCTGATTACAATCGAAATCGAAACGTAAACACAAAGCTATGGATTTCAAAAAGCAAAATATAAAAATATTGGGGCAGTTTAGCGACGAGGATATTATAGTATTATTAAAGAAAATTGAGCAGAGGCAGGTGATATGGATTTTGTGCAGATAAAAAGCACTTTGACGCATCGTGCCAGTGATCGAGTGGTTTTTTTCTGACAACAATCGCGAGAGATACCAATTATTGCAAGCTTTGGTTTATACTACAGACAGGGAAAAGATTCTCAAATGCTTAACTTAAGTCATACAGAATGATTAGCCTCAGCTAATTTCTCCTTAAAAAAATTGAGAGAAGGATGTGTACATAACGTAACGTAACATAATATGTACATTAGGGAGAGTCAATTTGTATGGAATAAAAAAAACGTGGTAAGCGTCCACCAGAATCGGAACCTTAAAAAAATTATAAGAATCTTTCACCAAAAGACCATGTGTCTAAAATGAATTCCTAGTTCCCGCAGAGAAGGAAGAAGATTTCAGATTGAGGTATTTTAAGGAATTTAAGGTATTTTAAAAAAAGTATCACTTTTTCCAATCATTTTGGGCTTAATTCCGATTCATCTTTTTATAAAAAATTTTATGTATATTTTTGTTTTTGAAATTAACCAAACATTAACCAATTTTTTTCAATTTGACGATGTTATATACAAAATACACAAAATACATTTTTAAGCCGGCGCCTGCTCTGATTACTGATTACTGTAACACATATTTCAATAATTTCACAAAATATTATTAATTAACAGAGTGCTCCGGCTTGACGGTATAAAATGTATTTTAAAATACCGTAAAATACCTCAATCTGAAATCCTCTTCCTTCTCAGCGGGAGCTAGGAATTCATTTTAGACACATGGTTTCTTGGTAAAGATTCTTAGAATTCTTTCTTGATTCCGATTCTGGTGGACACTTATAGCGACAAAAAAATGACCCAGGATAGTGTACATGCGAAAACGTAACGATCAGGAAAAATATATACCTATCAATAACCTGATGAATTCTGGAAAGGGAAAAATTTTTTCAGCTCTCTGCCATCTTCCTTTATTCCACTTTAAGTTACAATTTTGAAAAAAATTAAAAATTCACCCTAATTCAAATCATCGTAATTCAAACCCACTGTACTTAAAATAAATACAACAACATACATATGTAAACGCTAACGTTCGGCAGCGCTGCTGCGCTCTCTCTGTTAAGGGCTCTCGGCCACCGCCGCTTCGGCCCTAGCTTAGATCTGCCGACGTTGATAAAGTCAGTGCTATGCTAATCACTCTACGCATTGGTTGCATACCGATCTCGGTTTTCGTGAACATTTATCTGGCCGGGCAAAGAGCAAGCAATGGGCTTCTGCTAACCGCCGGTATAAATAAATTTTGTGAAGTTTAACACAATTCGTTTCATTTGTTTCTGGACATAAATAGGTGACAAAAAAGTTTGGCATCTCAAACAACACTAGTCAACACGGCATTTCCGCTGTGGCCCAAACCGACTCTTTCTGAGCTGGGGATTTACATTTTTTTAAGGAATTATGGTTTTTTTTTCAAGGTGTAGTGTGTTTTCCAGAATTTTTTAAAATGTGTTATTTTTTTCTTGGGTAGTGATACTTTTTTAACATTCCTTAAGTATCTTACATCTGGTTGCATTGAACTTTGCAATTCTGACAAATGCAGGTATAAATATAAGCCTAGTACTCAGACCAGCAAAAGTTCTGCTGGCAGAATGTGCAATATAAAAATACTAGCTACCGAGCATGACCAGGTGTGCATGCTCTACGGTTACACTCAACAAATAAAATCTGTTAAGAAATCAAATTTTGAATCTAAGCAAGCAGAAATGTTTTATTTGTGGGCGCTGGAGGACGACAATGCACGGATAAAGCACCGCAATATAGTATAAATGCATTTTTGCGGAAAAGAATTGCAATCAACTATTTGTATTCCCTATTTATCACCCAAATTTCATCCCTCAACGATTTCCAAGCTTTTTTGCTGCAAGCTTCACCTGGAATACATACTTATGAACATTCATTTACATTTTATAATTATTTGAAATTGTACTCTCTTTTGATCACTGCAGCCACAGACTCTCATGCGCCTCTTATTGCGTTTGCATCAAATTGCTTTTCATCCGCCAATTTCCATAGCAACTGCCTCTGCTCGATTTCTTTAAATAATAATAAAATCTCCTCGTCGCTAAACTCCCCCAATCTTTTTATATTTTTTTTGAACTCCATAGCTTTGTGTTTAAGCCTAGTACGCAGAACAGCAAAAATTTTGCTGGCAAAATTTGCAATATGAAAATACTAGCGGCCGAGTGTGACCAGGTGTGCATGCCCTACAATTACACTGTGTACAAATAAAATCAGTTAAGAATTTAAATTGTGTATCAAAGCAAGCAGAAATGTTTTATTTGTGGGCGCTGTGGCGCTGAAGGACGACAATGCACGGCTAATGTACCGCAATATTGTATAAATGCATCTTCGCGGAACAGAAATGCAATCAACTATTTTTTATTCCCTATTTATCACCTAAATTTCATCCCTCAACGATTTCCAAGCTTTTCTGCACTTATCACCTGGAATGCATACCTATGAACATTCACTTACATTTTATAATTACTTGAAATTGTACTCTCTATTCATCACTGCAGCCACAGACTCCCATGCGCCTCTTATCGCGTTAGCATCAAATTGCTTTTTATTCGCCAAATTACATAACAAATGCATCTGCTCGATTTCTTTTAATAATAATAAAATCTCCTCGTCGCTAAACTACTTCAATCTCTTTATATTTTGCTTTTTGAACTCCATAGCTTTGTGTTTACGTTTCGATTTCGATTGTAATCACACACATATGCACGCACACCACTTCATTTATTTCACCGGCCAAACAAATTTCTCGTGCCTGGCGGAATACCACAAATACCATTAAATACTTTTCCAGCATATATCGGCAATTATTTTGCTCGTGCTGAGTACCGCCAAAATTATGACCCTAGGAATAATTTTGCCGGCAAAATATTTGTATCGGTTTCATACGAATATCAACCCTGATTCCTTCCGATAACATTTTTTGCTCGTCTGAGTACTAGGCTTTACGTTTCGATTTCGATTGTAATCAAACACATAGGCACGCACACAACTTCATTTATTTGAAATAAATTTGTCGTGCCTGGCAGAATACCACAAATACCATGAAATACTTTTCTAGCATATATCGGCAATTCATTTTGTCGAACTGAGCAGAATCATTCTGCTGACAGCATATTTTTATCGGTTTCATACGAATATCAACCCTGATTCTGCTCGATAGCCATTTCTTCGGTATGAGTACTAGGCTATAAAAAAAAAAAAAACACCTTAACGAGGTAAACAACTAGTAACGATTGCACCTTCAACATACAAAAGTTCTGATATCAGCTTTTATGACGAAAAATGATTTTCCATCCGACTACATTAATACATTATCTAAATTTTACACTTCGGCACGCTACAATAGATAATGTCCGTGTGGGTGAAATATTTTGATTGGTGTATCACTCGTTATGATCGGACGGTTACAGCAGATTTTAATTTCTTCGTGTATATATAGTAGTCACGTTCGCACACTCCCCTGTTGCACTTCGTCACTACGTGGACTGCCGTCCACAGAGATATATGTGTGTATATATTTACATATGTATGTTTGCGTTCAGCGAAAAAATCTATTCGAATGGTATAGGGCAGGGGTGCGCAGTGCCTATGCTCACGATGCACATTTGTTTTTGTTTTGCACATAGCATATGGGAGGTGTGTGAGCTTACTCACAGGCAAGGTTATTTTGCACATTGCAAATTACACAAACAATTTTTCACTTTTCGCTTTGCGTCAACTTTCGTTGCTGGCAAAGCAACAACAATTGTATTGCTTTGTTTTGCTGTCCCTATCCCGAATATATTTTGTTGTTGTCTCCTCGTTTGCTGTACACTGAAAAACGAAAAAGTTCACTTCGTTGTAAACCATGAGACGCATTTGTTTATTTTTGAAGAAACATGTTCCTATTTTTTTCGGTGTACACATTGAAATAACAAAAAAGTGATCGTTACATGAGTGAGTGCGAATTCCTTTATTGGTATTTGTGCGTGCACATCCATAAGACAGCTTTGCGCATCCCTGGTATAGGGTATCGCAAGCACCAAGTTCTTGGTTCTTCTTTCGCACGCATTCGTATTTTCCGTAATTTCAAGCCTGTGCAATCATCTCGATCTCGCAAATATGAACATGATGCTTTGTTATGCTCGCTCAGACGAGTATTTTGTGATACCAATGTGAGTATATGAGTATCTCGTTTGCTGCTTCAAATGAATTCGTGCAAGACTCTAGTGCCAACTACTGTTTTACACGTGTATGTAAGCAGAAACTCCCCTATGAATTGTGCATAGAACGCTACTGGCCACTGATGTACGGAAATACTCGGATTATCGAACGAACGAAATTTTGAAAAGTGGGGCTTTCATTGAATATTGATATGTTTGTAAGGCTTTGTATGTATGCTTAAAGTTACATTCTTAAAGCATCAAAACAGTATTTGGACAACGTAATTTTTATTGCCTCTTTTTGATTGACTGTAATGCAATATTTAATCTTGAACTCTGGACAAACAGTTTTGTCTCCTTTGTAGTTAATAATTACCTCGTTTGTGCCAAGTGTCATACTAATTGAGTCATTAATGGGTAGAATTAATTCTTCATGACGTTTTCCCCCTGGGAAAAAGGACGGAATTTTGTAAACTTGTACTTAAAAATTTAATGTGGTTTACTTACAATATTTAATTATTGCAATATTGACCGGAGCCGTACAAGTTACTGAAAACATATCTTGTTTTTAAGAAAATTCTCCTTTTATAAAAACAAGGCATATACCAATGAAAATCTTAAAAACTCGTCAAGTTAGCGGCCCTGAGCTAGCTCGGAACAATAGAATGAATCACATTTGTCTTTGTGTATATGCATATGTAGGGGAAACATGCCTACAGTAGGCCCCCACAGTTACAGAACCACCCACCAAATTTGGAAAGCAAGCAGAAGCTACTGATCTGAGTATGAAGAGTCGTGTTGGTTGTCGGTATGAAGTTTTTGTGGTGATAACGAA
Organism: Drosophila helvetica; assembly: GCA_963969585.1. Lineage (NCBI taxonomy): Eukaryota > Metazoa > Arthropoda > Insecta > Diptera > Drosophilidae > Drosophila > Drosophila helvetica. Next base: position 27,049,196 of record OZ018401.1, on the reverse strand, counting down.
GCCAATATATGAATTTTTGTAGTAGCTGTGGGCATATTAAAAAAAAAGTTTCAATAAAAGAACACTTAAGTAACTTTTTATTGTTTTCCAATTGCGATATATGGGTGTTACATTTATTTTAAAAATGTGAGTGTTTCATTTTGTTGCAGTGTTGTAATTGTACTTACTAATTTATTTTCGTATTTAACCAAAATGTATGCATAACATAATTTGTTGGTCTCTTGAAATTATTTCTGTTATATCCAAGTATGGGCCACCTCATATAGCCCGTTGTGAGCCCCTTGTTTTTACGTGTTTGGACGGCTACATAATTTTTATTTTCAAAAAATGTTCACTTCAGTAAATTCTTAATAACTTTTTTCTATTCGAAAGAATCGATTTCGTACCACCCACCGGTCATGAAACTTCGTGTGCCAAATTTTTAATTAAACTATGTACATATTGTGCAGCTGAGTGCATCCCAAACTCGGATTAATTTTATTTATTGAAACACTTATTGATATTGAATGGGTCTAGCCGACCATAATGATGAACATAGGCATATTCATGCATGTGGCGCAGGCTGTCTCCGGTAAAATAGTCAATTGACCAACATTCATCTCCTTTGGAACTAATTGCATCTAATTAACTAACTAACTAAACTAATTGCATACGACCCGGCGGTCGCCTACCCGATTGCAAATTTATCCGAAGCCGATAAATAAATGAAGAAGAAGAGAATATTGAACAGCTGATGTAATATTTGGTAGTTGATATGCAATGACTGCACCATCAAGTGGCCCTGTCACGCGCAAATCCCAGGCCGGAACGCAGCCCTCCTCCCACCCAACCGACCGAGGGGTGCTGCCGCATGACGCGCGACTCGTTAACCGAACCGATCGTAATAATGCAGGAAAGATAGATGCTAGACTAATATTCTAACTAAACGAACTAAGCATGCATTAAAACTATCGTACACTTACAATTTCTAATTACGAGAAAGGTATGGGAGTATTAATGATTTCAGAAGAGGAAAGGAATTAGTAGTAGATTTGATATGGTAAAGGGAATTATAATCTGAGCATAAAACTCTAAATGGTTCATGCAAGGAATAATTCGATGTAAAAATCTATGTATAGTTTCAAGTTTTTCTAACAGGAATAGTGAAGTTTGTGCGACTCATTTTTCTACGGTTAACTAAGGATTGAAGGTTTATCAAAAGCAATCTATTAGAGTACGACGGCAGTCTCACACTTGCATTCCAGTTGAGGCCGCGCAGAGCGAAAAGTAAAAAGGGGCCTAGATGGCTGCCCTGTGGTAAACCCGAAGTAACCATAACTGGTGAAGACAGGGAGTTTTTGAAAAGGACTCTTTGGGACCTGCAACAAAGGCAGCTAAAAATCCATCGAGAGAGAGAAGCCCTAAAAGGTCATGGTTTTGTGCTAGGAGAGAGTGTTTTACAGAGTCGAATGCTTTACTTCTGTAAAATGACATCCGTCAGTTCTTATAGCTTGAGAATTAAGAACCGACAAGTTTGACCGAGCCATTACATAGCGAGAGAGAGAAGAAGGAGAGCCAACTTCTTGAAATTTTTTGTAAAGCCTTGATTTTAAGTGTTTTAGCCTGAATAACTCTTTGGTAAACCAAGTGGGCTTCCCAGATCTAATAGGACAGGAAAGTGGGACACAAGACTCAAAAAGTGAGTCAAGTGCATCATAGAAAATGTTTGTGCATATCGTAACATCAGTGCACAAATACAAAGCGGACCAATCAAAATCCCTAATGAGGTTATTAAGCTTCGCAAACTCGGCTTTACGAAAGCAGCGGACACATCGAGGTAGCCTTCCCAACCGATCCAATGCGGTTGGTCCTATATAGAGCGACACTTCAAGTGTAGGATGGTAGGCGTCTTCAGGTATAGTGAGCGGAGGGACTCGGGTTAACAACGCTGTGGTCGGATCCGTTACTAAGCACAGATCAAGCCATCGACCCAGTGAATTTTTCACTTGGTTGACTGGAGACAGGGGTAAGTCAAGTACACCGTCTATAAAGTCATGTCGTGACATGGGCACTAGGTTATTAGACTTGTTTACCGAAAACCAAACAGTTCCTGGCCAGTTGAAATCGCCAAGAACTATCATATGATCTTTATCAGATAGCAAGGAAGAAACAGTGCTTAAAGCGGACAAGTGCTAAATTGCGATATCCGAAGAAGGTGGAATATACGAGCATGTAATATAATAGTCCAGTTCTTGTTGAATCTGGACTGTGTAGTGTTCCGACGTGAAGTAAGAGTCCACTGAAATCAGAACACCACCTGCACGTCGAGACGAACGGTTATTCCTAAAGGTTGTGAACCGACCTGCCAAAACTTCAGAATTGAGAATTTCCGGCTTTAGCCAGGTCTCTGTGAAAACAAATACATGGGATGTAAATGCGACGCTATCCCGATACAGAGCGCTGAGCTTACTACGCAAAATGACCCAGCAATCAGCATCGTCCTTAAAGAACCTAATAGATACTGCCTCATCCATATATGGTTCATTGTTGTCGATAGGCGATGATAAAAATATCTCAAATGCAATGCTTATTCATCTCGTCTTGAGTAGAGTCGATTCGGTGACCAAACAGAAATGGGAAGAACAGCTCAATTATGATAAGCTGCACTTTGGACATCTTTCGCATCTTTCGGCCGAAGAATCTTCAAACCCAAAGCAAGAGCAGAAAGCTGTGCCAAGCAAGCCTCATAATCGGAGCTCAGTGTATTAGCAGCTCAAACACTTAATGTGAGTGATTGGCAAATCCCGAAGAACTGACCACTTGCAGACCCATATTTCTTTAAGCCACAGAAGATAGATATGTTGATAGGTGCAGAAATATTTTTCGAACTTTTATCTGTTGGTCAAATAAGACAAGGTCCTGACTATCCAACTCTGCAGAAAACGGTTCTCGGCTGGATTGTGTCGGGCAGATACACTCCAAAGGTGACTGTCACCCAGGAAGCGATGAACTGTTTGAGTTGTCGAAAGGAGTCAGTAGTATCTATCGACAACACACTACAAAAGTTTTGGTCACTGGAAGAATTGCCGTCTTCTAATAAGTCGTTATCTCCTGAACACAAGTTATGTGAGGAGTATTATAGAAAGACTACCCAGGTCTTGCCTTCAGGTCGGTTTGAAGTAAAGCTGCCGTTCAAATCAGATCCCAGTATCTTGGGCAACTCCTTTGAAGTAGCTAAACGGCAGGTTTTGTCGCTTAAAAAAAGATTGTCTCGTGACCCTGAGTTGCAGAAAATTTACTTGGAGTTCATGGAAGAGTACATCTCGTTAGGTCACATGTCTCCCACAGACAACACAATCCCTAAAATTCCACATTATGAGGCCCCAAAGTACGTCGACCAAGCTCCGTGTCGTTTTCGATGCGTCTTGTAAGACGTCTTCTCAGGTGGCCTTGAAAGACATATTGATGGTTGGTCCTACGATACAGGATGTGCTGTATTCTACCTTACTCCGCTTCAGACTACACAGGTACGCCTTGAAAGCCGATGTTAAGAAAATGTATCGCCAAGTCTTTGTAGATGATGTGGACAGACGATTTCAGATCATAGTGTGGAGAAGAGACCCTTCTGAGTCCTTGAGACCATTCCAGCTCAACACCGTAACATATGGGACTGGACCAGCCCCATTTTTGACCATTCGGTATTTGAAGAGGTTGAGTGAGTCTGCAAAGTTCTCATTCCCTAAAGCTGCTGAAGCTATCGATTCCGACTTTTACGTTGATGACATGTTGACTGGTGATGGTTGCGTAGAGGAGCTCAAGACAATTAAGTCTGAGGTGGCTCAGGTTCTTCAAACAGCTGGGTTTGAGTTGACTAAGTGGTTCTCGAACTCTCCTGAGGTCACCGCATCCGAGAGCACAGTTAAACCGATAACGATCTCGGACTCAGAGTCAACTAAGGCGTTGGGAATATCGTGGCTGCCACACGAAGACGTCTTTAAGTTCCAAATTGGCACGTCAGTCATGGGTCTCCGAGCGACAAAACGGAACATTTTATTTTTATTCCCTTTAATAATAAAGGGAAAGATTCTACTGCAGGAGCTTTGGCTTAATAAGCTAGATTGGGATGAGTCAATTCCAATGCACTTGGAAACAGCATGGAACTTACTAAAAGAATCCTTTAGTCAGTTAGAGAAGATTACGATACCTCGATTTGTGCATACTGATCCCATGTCACCGATACAAGTACATGCCTTTACCGACGCATCCATGAGAGCTTATGGAGCCTGCGTCTATATCCGTAGAAAGACTGCACAAGGTTTTAAGGTCTCGTTGTTGACTGCAAAGTCGAAAGTAGCGCCGCTCAAGACGAAAACGCTCCCAAGGCTTGAGTCATGTGCCGCTCACCTTCTCGCAGATCTCTGTCACCGACTCAAATCACTGCTCAAGGTTCCAATAGAAAAAATTGTATTCTGGACAGATTCGGAAGTAACCCTTCATTGGATCCGATCCCACCCTTCGTCGTTGTCAACCTTCGTTGCGAACCAAGTAGCGGAGATTCAAGAGTGGTCAGGTGACGCTACGTGGCGGCATGTGCCAACAAAACAGAACCCAGCAGACATAGTTTCGAGAGGTTGTGACGTAGAGGAAATCGTGCGGTCGATCTGGTTTAGTGGACCAGAGTTTTTGAAAGATGAAGAAGAGATCTGGCCCAGAAATACACACTTCGAACTTTCCGAAGAAGAGTTGCTAATGGAAACCAGGAAGCAATCGGTCGGACTGACCGTGGCCGCAAAAACAAATTATTTAGTAGACATAATCGAGGGATACTCGTCACACCTCAAACTGCTAAGAGTGTTCGTTTTCGTGTTCCGCTTCATCCAAAAATGCAAAGACAGAAGTCTCAAATTTGAAAAAAATTCCGTCACCCCTAAAATACGACTAAGCGTTTCTAAAAATTGTCGAAATCGTCCAAGAAAACGAGTATCAGGAAGATATTGAAAGTGTTCGTAAAGGCACCAGGTTAGACCCCAGTTTTCAGAGCTTGAATCCCTTCATCCATGAAGAGGCAGGGACTTGGTGCTCTTTTTCATTGTTGCGAGTTTGGGGGCGACTAGTTAACGCTCCTATGTCATATAAAGCAAATTTTTCTCTGTTATTGACAAAACGCTCTCAGTTTGTGCAGACCTACGTTCGCTATCTGCATCAAACAAATTTTCATGCCGGCCCACGAGCACTCCTGAGTATCCTGAGACAGCGTGTTTGGATAGTGAACGCTCAGGAGGTCTGCCGGGCAACAGTCAGGTCGTGTATTCGTTGCTTTAAATGCAAGCCTCGACTCCAGACCCAAATGATGGGCAATTTACCCGCAGACCGGCTCCGTGCTCTCCGCCCATTCGCCATATGTGGCGTGGATTTTTGTGGCCCAGTCTATACGACTTTGAAAATTCGAGGAAGGCCCCCCTATAAGTCTTACATTGCGTTATTTGTCTGTTTTGCGTCCAAGGCAGTTCATTTAGAAATTGTCTTCGACTACTACTGACTACTAACTCCTTTTTATTGGCATTCCAAAGGTTCGTCGGTCGTCGAGGATGTCCACAAAGGGTGAACTGCGACAACGCGACCAACCTCGTCGAAGCCAGTCGCCACTTCAACGAGCTGAGGACCAGGATAGAGGCAGAAGCGTCAAGAAGCGGGTGCGAGTTTGCCTTCATACCGCCTCGAGCACCGCACATGGGCGGACTCTGGGAGGCAGGTGTGAAGTCTGCAAAGGGCCTACTCCTGCGGCCGGTCGAAAGCGCTCTCCTTACCGCAGAGGAGCTGGTGACCGTGCTGATCGGGATCGAGGCGGTCAAAAACATATCGGGTATGCGCACTAAGGCTCAAGCGGTCTACTTGGCAACATCTACGTGCGATTTCGACTTTATCATCATTGTTGAAACCTGGCTCAACGATAACTTCTTCGACAACGAGTTCTTTGATCTTAACCTTTTCCAAGTGTGTCGTAAGGACAGAGACTGTGCCAAAACGAATCGCTGCAGAGGGGGCCGTTAGACGCACCCTACGCTTTGATCCGATTTTTCTCCTTGATGGCGACTCTATCTTGGATCAGATTGGTGTGTCTGTGGCTGGTCAGTCGGAGACGCTATGTATCAACGCATCGTACATTCCATCGAAGAGCAGCTATGAAGTTTACAGGGCGCACACGCAGAATATTGCCAATATGTATGATAATCTGCGTTATCGACAGCATCTCTGCGTTGTTGGCGACTTCAATTTGGGGTCGTTGGTATGGACTGCCGATCCGCAGTCGTCGGCTATGATGCCTTTCAATGTGCATTTGCTGCACGAAGTCCTTTTTTTGGATGACCTTTTTAGTATGGGCTTAAACCAAATTAATAATGTTAAAGAAGATTCAAGATATAGTTCTTATTAGTGCGAATATTGATTCCTGCGTTGCATGTTGTGTGCTGCCTCTCACGTGCCATAGGTGTTCTCAACTAATTTCTATAGCTACTCGCCCTTAGCTGAACCTGATTCTGAATATTTTTTCACTAATATAAGTCTGAATGCTATACGGGATGACATGTTAAACGGAAACTGGGCTTCTGTTCTCTTGCATCGTATTGCTGACTCTTCTTATAATCTTTTTGTTCGTATCATTTATCATATTTTTGATAATGATGTTCCAGAAGAGTGCGTGGCTTCTATGGGATACCGTGGTATACGAAGGGTCTTGTGAAGTATAAGAATCTGCGTAACAAGTTTTTTAAACGATTCCAGATTACTCGTGACCCTGTTGACTGGGCATTTTATAAATTCAAAAGGGTTGACGACAACAGCTATGAACCTGGATAACTTGATAGTGATAAAACCTTTTTGCTTATTTTTGTAGCTCTAATTTTAAGCCATACAAAGTTTGGCATGAGTCTGATGTCTTAGACCCTATCCCTGTGGTGGTCAATATTGGCTCACTTGATGTATCGGTGGCTGACATTTTGGAGGTGCTCGGAGCAGCAGCTGGCAGTAGCTCTTAAGACATTTGAATTATATCTCTTATCGTATGCTCTTAAGAATTGTCGCGCTCTACTATCATTCGCGCGCCTAACGGAACTGGACAACAGCGCTTTAACGGGTCTTGTTCTCGCTTACTAAAACTTTGTGCATAATTTTCTACCACCTCGAACTCACGGGCACGCCCTCAAATATATAAAATCAATCGAATAATAAACACAAACTAAATCCAACAACGGAGAATCATTATTTCGTAGACGTGGAGTCAGAGTTGCCGAAAAAGCTCGGCAGCTTCCAACATTTTGATGACCCCGACGTGATCTCCGTGACTTTATCGAGTGAAAAAAGTGCTTTAAAACATTTAGTTAATCTGTGTCGAAGGTCTAGATAACTAGACATTTGTCGAAAAGTAGCGAACGAAAAGTCGTTGTGGCCGACCTTGACAGTTTCTAGCGGGCCGCTATTTGTTTTCATGTTCTCTTTCATCTGCTTAAGCCTGCACAACGCACTGTCGAGACCGTCTGCATAGAGTTCTAAGCACAATCCATTCGTTTTCTTCGCCTCCTCTTTCGTCGTTCGCTTCAGCCAGCGCTTAAGAGCGGCTGCATACATAAACCTTTCTGTCGAACTCGAAAATGTCGATCGTACTCTTGAGAAAAACTGTTGGTTTTCGGCCGTCGCTTGTGCCCTCGGTGCCGGTGCAGGGCACATACACACATATACATTGTTCGCTTTCGTTGCTTCGCTGCATTATCGGTCGTCGCTTGTGCTCGCAGTGCCGGCGCAAGGCACATACACATATACATCGTTCGTCTTTGCTTTTGTTGCTTCGCCGCATTTTTGGTCGTCGCTTATGCTCTCAGAGCCGGTGCAGTGCACATACACACATATACATCGTTCGTCTTAGCTTTCGTTGCTTCCCCGCATTCTCGGTCGTCGCTTATGCTCTCAGTGCCGGTGCAGTGCATATGCACACATACACATTTTACCGCCGTCGCTTTCATATTTCGGTGCATCTCTCTGCCTGAATTCGACGCATTCGAGAGCAATAACTTTCGCACCGTTAGATCTGCGCAACTGGCTTTAAAAAAGTTTAACGGAAAAAAAATTAAAAGCTAAACGCAGCTAAAAGTGAGTGATGAAATTATAAATATCGGCTCCGCCTCGGATGGCACACCCTCGATTGGCACTCCAATTGGTGAAGTGTTGGCTAATTCTTGAGCCTCAAGACAAAGGCCATCTTCGGCTGACTTCAGGGTCTCGTTATCCAATCGGTTCTCGAAAAGCTACGCAGCTTGGATGAATACGGCCTGAAACTATTTCTGGAGCTGGTGGACAAATTGGAATCGATCTTCTAGTTCGACACCATCAGTTCGTTGAAGATGACCGAGGCTAACTACAACAACACTTTACAAATTCTCAATAAGCCGATTGCTAATAAACGTCTCATTCAACAGGCACACATCAGAGCGATACTTGGGCTGACGCATGGCGACTCATTGGTTGGCAAGTTGCTGGCGCTTGTGGACGCTTCCACCTCACATTTTTGCGCGTTGCATGCGCTAGAAATACCTTACCTTTTTGCATTTCGTTCGTCGAGCAGAAACCCGCTTCTCCAAGTGAAGCCGTACCACCACAACCAAGTCAGATCGCCATGGTTGCATTGTCACCCTCATAGTCGCTCTCCTTGCCACAAGCTCTCATTTCCAAAAAGTCCGCCTGATGCTGTGCTATTAGCCATTTTCGTTGTTCTCGTCAAAACCAGCGCGGAAACTTTCGTGCCATGTCGCGCACTTTTGTACTCGGGATATCAATTGCACCTCGTAACTACTCGTCTAGCTAATCAGCTACAACGTCGCAAAACCAAATCCCTCACCGCAGTCTCTGGCATAGGAGATGCTAGTTTCTCAAATTGGGACAAATTCAGCTGGCGCCTGGAATACCTTTGCTGCAGAAAACACAAATCAGATGAGTCTGTAGTGGCGGGCACTTGGCCCCCACTCTTTTGGCGTTTATCGAAACCCAATATTCGCACCATTCACAGCACTCGGCTCGATGACTTGGTTCGTCAAGTTTGGGAAGTGGTCAAATCAAACAGAATAACCCATCGGATTCAGCCTGCATCGTTTTAGCTATTAGCGCTATACATCAGCTAGCCATGGGTCGTCCTTAGATCCATAGGGGTCCGAAAATTCTACAGGACTTCTACGTGGACAACATCTCGCTTTCGTTTACGCACATCAACTCATCAGAAGTTCATCAGTAGGATGAAGTCACCTGATCTCTCATTTAAGGCCCTTCGCAAAGAATCACATCTGTTATGACAGATCGTTCAACGGGCCCACCTGTATCCTGAGTAGCTTGCTTTGCGCAAAGGAAACTGCGTAGAGTCCCCCAGCAATATCACCTCGCTCGTACCCTGCATAGATGACCTTTGATTAATTCGTGCTGGTGGCCGCCTGCAACATTCAACTCTCGGCTTCGATAGACGCCACACAATCATTTTGCCCAGGGATCATCCACTGACGTTCCCTATCATCGCGCACTTTCATCGGATACATTTTTTATCTCTCCGTGGGATTGTCTCTATTTGGCTTTGGCGAGCTGCGGACATTGGTCTGCAAAAGCCAGGCTATAATCAATTTCGTACTCTTATCTCGATTTCAGAAAACCCTGAAGATCTTGGCGTCATTACACCACGAAATTTTCTAATTGGTCGTCCGCTGATGGAGTTTCCCGAGCCAGACGTTACGGGTCTAAACTTCAATCATCTCATTCGCTGGCCACGAGTCACCTGTGCCCAGCAGATCTTTTGGAAGCGCTGGAGTGAGGAGTATTTAACTCTGCTCCAACAACGTGCAAAATAGCGTATATCACAACGCTCGATCCAGATCAACGACGTCGTCTGCATCAAAGACGAAAACCTGCGGACACCATCGGAAACCAATCGTCGAGCTGTCAACAAGCTGCGTTCTTCCCGTGAAGCATTCTGTTAAAAGCCCTGGTCTTTCAACGGGGAGAGTATGTTCGGAGAAGCAGCTGGCAGTAGCTCTTAAGACATTTGAATTATGTATCTTATCGTTTGCTCTTGTAGTCGCGCTCTTGTAAATCGCCTTCTTGTTTATGCACACACGCACAAACGCATATCATCTATTCTGGGTTCTTATATAGTAATGCCTTGCCTACATGCACCCCAGTATATCAAATACTCGTAGGGAAGTTGGTCAAATATTCGTATCATCGCGGCTAAGGCCGCAATGGCTCTCTACCATCATTCGCGCGCCTAACGGAACTGGACAACGGTTTATGTTTTCGTCTACTAAGACTTTGTGCATAATTTTCGACCAACTCGAATGTTACGGGCACGCCCTCAAATATATAAACCAATCGAACAATAAACACAAACTAAATCCAACAACGCAGAATCATTATTTCGTAAATATGGAGTCAGAGTTGCCGAAAAAGCTCGGCAGCTTCCAACAGGAGGCAATTGCTGATTTCGACAACTCGATTAAACCCGACAGTGATGGCATTTCTGCCTTCCTGCTTCGCAACTGTGATGTTGCTTTTTGTGAACCCCTAAGAATTCACTTCGCGAATTATTTGTCAACGGGTAGGTTTATTGGGAAGTGGAAAGCTGCGAGGATTACTCCCGTTTTTATGAATCTCTAATTATAGACCCATTGCCAAACTCAGCCCTGCAATCCTACTATGCAGGACAGGGCAATCGATGTTACCCACTAATATGTCGTATAAAAATAGCTGAGCCGCAATGGTCCTTCGATCCTCGAGGGAGGAGAGATGCACGAGGTGGCATCTGCGCTCATAGGACGGCACTGGACTGGAAAATTGCAAAGGCTGGAGTGCAAACTTCTCCGTCTCCGTCAGCTTCAAAAGCGGAAGGCCATCTATCAAATACGAGGCCTGAACATTGAATACACACTTGCTAAAGGACACAAAGTAACATTTGCTAACATTGAGAGGGAGCGAATTAATTGTGCACCAACGAACGACTCCATCCAGATCACGTTGCAAAAGAATACTGTCCCCTAAAGTTTTGATGGAACGGAAGATTTTCAGATCATCGGCATACAGCAAATGCTCAGAAAATTAAATGCAGAGAAATATGTCATTAATGAAGATGGCGATTTGAATGATGAAAAAAAAGAGACGAAAAGATGGGCGTATGTGCGTTCAAATTCAGTTAATTTCAACGAATATTCTTTTCTTCATATAATGAGATCTTAAGTCTAACTTTTCTACTTTGGCGAAGCTGGGCGAATTCGCCAAGAGTGATAGAGAGCTTTCTACGCTCCCGCTTCGCCCTAATCTTTTACACTACGCTACAAAATTCGCGGCTCGACGCTACACCGGCCCCGTTGAAGGCCTGAAAGGCTTCATTTGATTGACAGAAGGGACAATTTGTGTATTGGCCTCCTAAAGATCGCTCCGTTGCTCATCCTTAGATCGACCACCCTGACCTTTCCAGCCTGCCCGGCGTTTGTGGCGACGAGCAAGTGTTGAGGGGGCAGGTTGTCCTCGGCGACGACCACGAGGCTTCCTTCCTGGATGTTGGGCTGCTCCTGGTGCCACTTGCATCTTATTTGCAAGCCCAGCACATACTCCCGGAACCATCGCTGCCAGAACACTTGCCTGGCTGACAAAACAAGCCGCCATCGCTTTAAGCAACTCAGACCCTCCTGGTCCGGGGTCCTGGGTGCTGGGGGTGCGATGAGCGGCCCGCCTGTCAGCAGGTGCCCGGGAGTTAGCGCGTCTCCGTCGCTTGGGTCTGGGCTTAGGGGTCCGAGCGGGCGCGAGTTCAGGACCACCTCCATCCCGATCAGCACGGTCTCTAGCTCCTCTGCGGTAGGGAGAGCGCTTCCGACCGCCCGCAGGAGTAGGCCCTTTGCAGACTTCACACCTGCCTCCCAGAGTCCGCCCATGTGCGGTGCTCGAGGTGGTATGAAGGCAAACTCGCACCCGCTTCTTGACGCTTCTGCCTCTATCCTGGTCCTCAGCTCGTTGAAGTGGCGACTGGCTCCTACGAAGTTCGCAGTCGCGTTGTCGCAGTACACCCTTTGCGGACATCCTCGACGACCGACTAACCTTTGGAATGCCAATAAAAAGGAGTTAGTAGTCAGTAGTAGTCGAAGACAATTTCTAAATGAACTGCCTTGGACGCAAAACAGACAAATAACGCAATGTAGGACTTATAGGGGGCCTTCCTCGAATTTTCAGAGTCGTATAGACTGGGCCACAAAAATCCACGCCACATATGGCGAATGGGTGGAGAGCACGGAGCCGGTCTGCGGGTAGATTGCCCATCATTTGGGTCTGGAGTCGAGGCTTGCATTTAAAGCAACGAATACACGATCTGACTGTTGCCCGGCAGACCTCCTGAGCGTTCACTATCCAAACACGATGTCTCAGGATACTCACGAGTGCTCGTGGGCCGGCATGAAAATTTGTTTGATGCAGATAGCGAACGTAGGTCTGCACAAACTGAGAGCGTTTTGTCAATAACAGAGGAAATTTTGCATTATATGACATAGGAGCGTTAACTAGTCGCCCCCAAACTCATAACAACGAAAAAGAGCACCAAATCTCTGCCTCTTCATCGATGAAGGGATTCAAGCGCTGAAGACTGGGGCCTAACCTAGTGCCCTTACGAACACTTTCAATATCTTCCTGATACTCGTTTTCTTGGACGATTTCGACAATTTTTAGAAACGCCTCGTCGTATTCTAGGGCTGACGGAATTTTTTTCAAATTTGAAAGAGAACACTCTTAGCAGTTTGAGGTGTGACGAGTATCCCTCGATTATGTCTACTAAATAATTTGTTTTTGCGGCCACGGTCAGTCCGACCGATTGCTTCCTGGTTTCCATTAGCAACTCTTCTTCGGAACGTTCGAAGTGGGGATTTCTGGGCCAGATCTCTTCTTCATCTTTCAAAAACTCTGGTCCACTAAACCAGATCGACCGCACGATTTCCTCTACGTCACAACCCCTCAAAACTATCTCCGCTGGGTTCTGTTTTATTCCGCCACGTAGCGTCACATGACCACTCTTGAATCTCCGCTACTCGGTTCGCAACGAAGGTTGAACACGACGAAGGGTGGGATCGGATCCAATGAAGGGTAACTTCCGAATCTGACCAGAATACAATTTTTTCTCTTGGAACCTTGAGCAGTGATTTAAGTCGGTGACAGAGATCTGCGAGAAGGTGAGCGGCACATAACTCAAGCCTTGGAAGCTTTTTCGTCTTGAGCGGCGCTATTTTCGACTTAAACCTTGTGCAGTCTTTCTACGGATATAGACGCAGGCTCCATAAGCTCTCATGGATGCGTCGGCAAAGGCATGTAATTCAATCGGTGACATGGGATCAGTATGCACAAATCGAGGTATCGTAATCTTCTCTAACTGACCCAAGGATTCTTTTAGTAAGTTCCATGATGTTTCCAAGTGCATTGGAATTGACTCATCCCAATCTAGCTTATTAAGCCAAAACTCCTGCAGTAGGATCTTTCCCATTATTACACAAGGACTTAACAAGCCAAGGGGTTCAAACAGCTTTGATGTCACCGATAAAATGTTCCGTTTTGTCGCTCGGAGACCCATGACTGACGTGTCAATTCGGAACTTAAAGACGTCTTCGTGTGGCAGCCACGATATGCCCAACGCCTTAGTTGACTCTGAGTCCGAGATTGTTATCGGTTTAACTGTGCTCTCGGATGCGGTGACCTCAGGTGAGTTCGAGAAGCACTTAGTCAACTGGCCAAAAATGGGGCTGGTCCAGTCCCATATGTTACGGTGTTGAGCTGGTATGTTCTCAAGGACTCAGAAGGGTCTCTTCTCCACACTATGAGCTGAAATCGTCTATCCACATCATCTACCAAGACTTGGCGATAAATTTTCTTAACATCGGCTGTCAAGGCGTAAAATAATGTGGAGTTTTAGGGATTGTGTTGTCTGTGGGAGACATGTGACCTAAGGAGATGTACTCTTCCATAAACTCCAAGTACATTTTCTGCAACTCAGGGTCACGAGACAATCTTTTTTCAAGCAACAAAAACTGCCGTTTAACTACTTTAAAGGAGTTGCCCAAGATACTGGGATTTGAACGGCAGCTTTACTTCAAACCGACCTGAAGGCAAGACCTGGGTAGTCTTTCTATAATACTCCTCACATAACTTGTGTTCAGGAGATAACGACTAATTAGAAGACGGCAATTCTTCCAGTGACCAAAACTTTTGTAGTGTGTTGTCGATAGATACTACTGACTCCTTTCGACAACTCAAAAAGTTCATCGCTTCCTGGGTGACAGTCACCTTTGGAGTGTATCTGCCCGACACAATCCAGCCGAGAAGCGTTTTCTGCAGAGTTGGATAGTGGTCAGAGTTTGACCAGCAGATAAAAGTTCGAAAAATGGGTCTGCAAGTGGTAAGTTCTTCTGGATTTGCCAATCACCTACATTAAGTGTTTGATCAGGTTGATACCCCGAAATAGACCTTAGAATCCAGAAATCGACCGAGAACTCACTACCAGTAACTCGCGACTTCACCGACTTCACCGTGTGTATCTTCTTCTTAACTTGTGAATTTGACTCACCAATACCAAGCAAGTTGATACAGGACTCCTCCCTACAGTGATAAAATTGGTTTGGGACCCAGAGTCAAGCAGAGCTCGTGCCAAAACATATTCACCGTTATTTGTTCGGACGCTTACGATCGACGTAGCCAGAATATCTCTGTCCATAGCTGTCGCATGCAGAGCATGCGAAGTGGAAGGTTCACTCTGATTGGGTGGAGGAGAAGAACTCTCTGAGGGTGATTGCAGTGCTAGACTTTTGTTCGCCACTATGTACCTATGCAATAAGGAATGGTGTGAGCAGCCACATACTCGACACCTCTTAGCTTTGCATCGGTTGCAGACAATTGATACATAGGGATGCAGTCTTTGCGAATTCAAACCTTTGCATTACTGCCAGCCGACCAAATGGACTGCACTCTGTCAACAAATGGTCTTTCGCATTGCAGTAGCTGCATTGTTGGCTCTATGTATTCACAGTTTTTTCCCAGCTGTTTTTCCCATTTCTGTTTGGTCACCGAATCGACTCTACTCAAGACGAGATGAATAAGCATTGCATTTAAGATCTTTTTATCATCGCCTATCGACAACAATGAACCATATATGGATGAGGCGGTATCTATTAGGTTCCTTAATGATGATGCTGATTGCTGGGTCATTTTGAGAAGACTAAATGGGGCAGCAATATGATTTTTGAAAATCAGATAATCGTTATCGTAGACCCGTTTTAAGCTTGCAATGGCTTTCTCGTAGTTACTCTCGATTACTTGGAACGCCTTAAACTTTGAATTTTTTTTGACACGGCCGCTGCGTTTTTTCTGAACTACTTCAAGGAGGGGCTTTTGATCGGCTTTTAAGGTCGTATTGACTCTCAATACAAGCAACTGATAACGAAAGGTAATCAGGTGTTTTTACCCAAACGAGTGAAAAATAAATATACCGGACTAAGGTAGGGTAACACCTCACTTAGTGATCGTGTTGTATGCTCGTATGCGAATATACCCAAACGAGTTCAAAAAACTATACACCCGACAAATGAAGGGTATAGCGTTGCTTGGTTCGAGCGCGCAAACGAAAACCACACAACAACAACAATGAACAGCAATGGTGACAGGCGAAAGCGACAACAAAAGAATTCACCGCTGTAGTTCTGAAGTATGTATGGTGTGTGTTTGTATACGTGTGCAATGGTACACAATGATCGACGATTAAATACTGAATCCAATATTAATTGGCGAAGCACGATTTGTTCCGATTATTAGTTGGATCCTACTGATACCAAACGAATATACCCGACGGAGACAGGGTAGCGCGTCACTTGGTGTTCGGTTTGGATCAAGCGCGCCAAGCGAAAAGAACAGCGATAAGCAACGGTGGGGTGCGAAAGTGAAACGAAAATTCACCGCTGCAGCTGCGTATTGGTATGCGTGCTTGGCCAATGACCCAACTATATATTTCGGACAACGAAAATGAGAAACAAAAAGGGGGGGCGACAGTGATTCCAGTAACAAATGAGTTATATATGTATAATGTGTTGCGTCCAAGATGGTTAGATGTATGTAAATATATATGTGTATTAATTTGTGCAAACTCTAACTAGTACATGCAAATGAAGCTCTACTATGTCATACGTATGTGCCAAGAATTGAAAGCAAGGTGCAATTGTTTCGGCACAAGACAATAATTGCGACTTTTTAATCTTTATGTCTTTTCTCAAGCTTCCAATTTTCGCAAAAATACCTCTGTACTGGATCGGATTTCCAAGTAATCCACTTTCCTCTTCTGGCGCTGAGTTCTCCCAATGTACTGGATATCCCTCGGCGGTAGAGCTGCAGACAGGGTATTACACGACCGACGCGGTGATTTGCAGCGTTTTGTTTGTTCACAAAAACACGAGTCGCGATCATTTTTACACTTTATTGGCATCTAATTAATATATGCAACAACAATTTTTGTATGTTGTATGTATATTTATGTGACACTGTCACTTTGCCTTTCCACTATATGTATGTATTTTAATTTGCGAGTCCACCCGGGGGCGCCATGAAATGAACTATTCCTCTAACATTCTGGTAGGTGATTAAGAGAGAGGAAGTTAGTTTTTTGGACGGGTGAAGGTAGACTGGGAAGATGAGGATGGAGCACTGGCCTGACTAGTATTAGGAGTTATTGCGGGCCTACTCTTCTTCTTTGCCTTAAACTCCTTCACCACCATGTTCTCTGGCCAAAATTTGGCATAGAAAATGGTGTCAAAATGAGTCGGGGAGACGCTTATTTTGAATGAAGCTACATCCCTGGCATAAGAGAAGTTAAACTTCTCCACCTCTAAACCGACGCACAGAAGGACATCAGACGAAAAAAGGTGGCAAAAGTCGAAGAATTTTTTGAGCGCTTTGAATAAAATGAATACACGTACCTAACACGTAATTTCCCAGAGCTTTCAAAAATAGAATTTTCAAGATCGCACGAAAAACAGGCAAAAAAGGGCTGTCGCAGGTGCTAAATTCCATACAAAATCATATTTTGGCCCTTTTTTTTTAGCGAGGTAGCCTCACTTGAATCGACCTAGAAGCCAAACGCCCCAAAATCGCAAATAGGGATTTTGAACATAGGTAAAAGAATACTCAATGAACATATACAAAAAATATCTCGGACAAATTTGATGAAGTTTTTTTGTAAAGTTAGGTCAAAGTTTAAAAACGCCTAAGAATTAGGTACTAATGAATCCATATACTCAGGTACACTCCACATTTTAATAATTTTCAATTGTACGCCACCTAAATGATGTTGATGGTTAATAATGAATTCATATATATATATATTGCATTCATTTTTTTCAGCACTCTAGTCTTTTTTTTGACTTCTAAAGCATCCAGATGCGTATAGGTTGCAGTGAATACAATTTGTAAACATAATTAACGTGAAAATGGCTATGGATAATACAAAGTTATTGAATTGAATTTAGTATCGTACAACCCCGAGCAGTATACAAGCATAAGACAAACGAGGGGGAACGTTGTGAGCCGCGTCTACCGCCGCGGCTCTACTTTATACCCGGTACTCAGTCAGTATATATGTATGTGAGCTTGTAATAAATTACATTATTACATGTTCGCAAAAGGGATAAATTTAGTTTTAGCCAAAAAAGACAACAAAAAATTAAGTCAACCTTTTCGGAGATTTATATATATTATTTCCACTTTTGTTTACATACGTTTTTTACATCTGTCTTTTCTACATGTCTAAATCTACTTCCTACATATACATACAGGACTGTGTGCGAGAGAGAGAGGGAATTAGTCTGCGCTTGGAAGGCCACTGAAATTTCATTTGTTCCTTCTAACTATATTTATGGTCCGATCTGATCCAGATTCAATACTCTGATAGATATGGTCATTTTCTATGATTCTCCGTTTTTGGTTTTCCCGTATCTTCAAAATTGTAGATTTTCGTCTTTTGTGGGGGCGGAAGGGGGCGTGGCCAAATTTTGAAATACACTTGTACTGACGTGATATCACAGGAGCATGGATAGAAAGTTTGGTTGCTCTAGCTCTAATAGTCTCTGAGATCTAGGCGCTCATCTGGACGAATGGGCACAGCGCCCAACCCTGTGTGTGAGAGAGAGCGAGAGGGAACGATGCATTTCGAAATGGTTTTCTTCATTGTGGCTATATTTATGAGTCGATTTGATTTTTAGTTTTCTTGTATATTTAAAATTGTGCATGCCACAGATTTTTGTCCTTGGAGTGGGCGGAAGGAGGCGGGCCGAAATTTTAAAATACACTTGTAACAGTGCGATAGGACAGGAGTCTGGATACAAAATTGTGTTCCTCTAGCTTTTATAGTCTTTGAGCTATAGGCGCTAATGAAGACGGACAGACGGACGGACGGACGGACGGACAGACAGACATAGCTATATCGACTCGGCTATTGATGCTGATCAAGAATATATATACTTTATGGGGTCGGAAACGCTTCCTTCTGGGTGTTACACACATAAATTTTTTGCACAAATCTAATATACCCCTTTACTCTTCGAGTACCGGGTATAAAAATTAGCACTATTTATTTTAATATCAAAAATAAATGGGTGGGCGCATTCCGTAAAACTGACTTCTTTAATAGCAAAAACGCAAACTGGTTGATTGGAAACAGCTTGCTATATGATGGACTCTACACCTTCACAGGACGAGACACAGGAAGACCAACAAAAACCTTGGATGACGGTTCAGATTATAGAAGAAAGAGAAAACTTGTAGATGCAACACGTCATATACGTACGGATCATTTATCAGAGGCACTGTCAATCAAATATACGAATGACAAGGAAAAACAATCAAGGAAGAAAAAACCATTCATGTCAATTTTGAATTTTTCCTTACAATGATTGATGGAAAAGTACTTAACGAACTAACTAATACTAAATCTACCTTGAAATTTTGCAAAACAACCCAAAATAGTTGAAAAGGAAAATTTTGAATATGGTATTTCCACATTGCATGCAAGAATAAGATGTTTGGAGTTCATTTTAAAACTTGCATATACCATTCCGCGAGAGGGAAAATCTTTTGACAAAAGCACGACAGCTAAGGAAAAACAAAACAATAGGAAACAAATTATTCAAGAAAAATTCGTTGAAACACTATCACTGAAGGTAGACTGCCCCAAACAAGGATATGGAAACACAAACGATGGAAACTCATCACGGACATTCTTTGAAAAAGTTAAATTTACTGCAGAAATAACTGGTGTGGATATTGACATAATCAAAAGATTGGGTGTCATTTTTAATGTTTTAAACTGCAAGGAAAAAATTAACACCCACAAATTTGTTGAATATGCCTCGAAGGCTGCAGAGCTGTTACAGGAAAAATATCCTGAAAAGAAACTTACTCCTACGCTTCATAAAATTTTGACACATGGTCAAATTTTAATTGAATATCAGAGCTTACCAATTGGAGAAATGTCAGAGAAAGCACAGGAAGCGAGAAACAAGGATTACAAGAAATACAGGTACAAGAATACGTGCAAGATATCACGAAAAATCCAAGACAGGGATATTTTCAACATGTTAGCAGCCTCTTCAGATCCATATATTTCATCCATTAGACATGTGGGATCTCAAAAAAAATCGGCAAAAAGTTAATTTTTAGGAATGTGAAGTTTATTAGATATTCCTCCCTCTAAATTGGAAGTGGAGGCATATTTTACAGAAAACAATAAATTGAACCAAATTCCAGAATAAAAAATATTTTTTTTGTGAAATCAGATTGAGGTAAAAAAAAATGATGTAAAATAATTATGTATAGTAAAATTGACCAATAAAAGTACTTTATCGATCCAAACAAATTTAAATTCAGCACATTACATAGGAAAATATGCACCGGCAACAAAGCTCAACTTAAGCTTTTTATAGGTAAGTTTCTAAACAATGTAGCGCCACGTTATATTGCATACTAAATTTTGGAAGATTTATCTTTGCTGTTTATTTCATGAACATATCTTTTTTCGTTCAGAAGTTATTAATTTAGCAAGCTGAAATGGCAGAATGTCCCATTGTGCGGCAGTGGCATCCGTTGTGAACACCGACGACGGCCCTGAGCGTAACGTTACGGGAACGTACTTGGTGACCTTTGACCAAGTCGCTCAAGTCAACGGGACAAAATACACAAACTTCAACAATGCGCCGAAAATAGTCCCGGGCGTGGCAACCTCTGCGAGGATTAATGTCACCCGCCACCAAACGCTATTGAACCTGCCGTATTTTCACAAGTTGAATGAAGAAAATTTGCAACACCTGACCGAAGTCCGAACGAACCTTACGATCGGTCCCTTACTGGCCACTTTCGTGGGTGTGGCCGTGTACGCCGCTCTAATCGGCGTTTCCTGGTGGATGCGGCGCAGGCAGCAGAAGGCTAATACCATAGCGGTCGAGCAGATGAAGGAGGGAGTTGAAGGAGGGAGTAGTTAACGAGAGTTAACTGAATTGACCACTTGGTGGGACGAAGTCTGCAACTTTGTTAAATAAGCAGTTTCGTCACCCGTGGGGTCGCCGTATGCCGGCCGCCACTAAATACCACACACGAGGTGCCGGGTCAGCACTTTTGCTGGGCAGCGACAAACGCCGTGGCCGGCAGCTGAGGGCTGGCGTCTGGAAAGTTTAGGATTCTTAAGTTAGTCTTTAGTGAGCCGCCAAGTGGCAGTAACATATTTGTCTTTCCTTTCGTTTAACATCTGTCATCCAAATATTATACGATTCATATTTTAATCAATAAAGACAACAAATATACTAAATATTACTTACATACGTACTTATACCTATATTCGGGAACATTGTGAACACTTTAAGAAAATACATTGCAAGTATATTGTACGAATCAACTGGATCTGTTGATGTAGATTCAGTTTCCTGTAATTATTGTCAATATGACAATTGTATGCTGGAATTTAAATGTCACCGGTTCATGTACCAATAACAAAATGTCGCCGCAATCGGTGCTTGAAACAAATTGGGCTTCGGAGATGTGAATATTTATGTTAGCGTTGCATACTACTTGTTTATTTGGGTCATTTACGATTTTATTGTCGTTTATTTATGATGGCGGCTGGAAATTCTTAACCGCTTATGGCTAGCTATTTACCTATGTTTACTCATACGTTTTTTTACTTTAATGGAAATGCTTTAATTGCTGCATCTCTTGTTTCGGGTTTCTTTGGAAACCTCCCGGATCCGTAACCCAACAAACATTGGTCCTTCAAGACGGATCTTCTCATATCCCATAAGGAGAAGCTCACCTCAGCTAGCATCGCCGGGTCGCTCCAACAAAAGATAAGTATGAATCATCTATCATCAACACCAGTGCCGTGATTTTGTGTTCCATCCCAGTCCGATTTCCATAATATTTGTGCATACATTCATCGGTATATACATAGCTCTATACGTACATACTTGTATGTCCAGCTGCCGCCGGCAATCCAAATCCAATAAATAGCATATGTATGTACTAACATTACCAACATACTCTTTTTTTACATACATATACATAATCATACACACATATATAGGTATATATAAATATAAATATATCATTACCAGATATACTGTTTACTGCAGTCACGGTCATCCCCCTCTTTATGCGTTTCCATTCCGTTTAAATTTCGCCAAAAAAAGCGGCGGCACGTTCACCCAAGCCGCGGTACATAACGCTTATAACCCAGCCATAAATACAAGCAGCAATAGCGTTTTCGCTTTCGTTTTTCCAACGCTGCTCGCGTTGAATTCCAACAGGAAGATCAAATTATCGGTGTCGCTCTTGTACTTAACGGAGCGCGAAGTGACGCGTTACCCTACATTTCGCGGCTTTATCGTTCCCGCTAATACCTGTCAAGTGACGTACTACCCTACATTCGAAGGGTATATTGTTTTCGGCTGAGACTTGCCACGTGACTCTCTACCCTACATTCCGAGGGTATATTGATACTTCGTGCCTGGAACTCCAATATTATTGTTCGGTCTTGATTGTCGTTCTTGTTGGAACATTTATTTTTCTCTTGCCCGATTTCCATAATATACCTAAGCTCCTCCCACTCGGAAATAAATTCACATAAATCAAAGACTAGTGCGATAAATACCAAGGGTTTTTTTATTGTGTCCGCTCTCCATATACATCTAAGGTCCAGTCCATCCACCCGACATGTCCTTATCCAATCTCGACGTGCAAGATTCAAATATGCCTACTGGTGACGAGGACAGCAAGAAATTTTTGCCGCTGCCTACTCCAGGTGTTAAAAAGCCGTACAATTCTTCCGCCCCAGAAACACCTACCTCGGTGACCCGAAAAGTGAAGTCCGCAGATACGGACCATAAAGACCAAATCGATCCTTTTCCCTTCGCTGGTCACGCTAAAAATGCCAGCGCTTACGCAAAAAAAACCCCATCAGCTTTTGACGCACCCTTACCATGGCCCAATCTGCTGTCATCTCCGCACCGGCGAAGTTTGTGGCAGCCATCGACAGGCTGACTACATTAAAAGCCCCATTCATCACTCCCGGTATCAGCACACCATCATCCGCTATCTGTCAGGTCCGACGAGACCAATTACGGAGCATGTGGGTGAAAGTGTATGCTGAATTCGAGACCTGAATTCGAGACAAAAAAGGAGATCCAAGCCAAGTATCGCGAGTGCTATGGCAGCTATGAGCGGTGCATAGCTGACCTCACTGTCAAAGCTGACAGCCCAGCCGTTCCTCGTTCCACGCAGCCAGAATGTCATGGCAGCTGTCGATTGCCCATATATGATAAAGATAATATAAAGGTTTTCACTGGGGACTACGTCCTGGCGAAAATCCTCTAGCTGAACCCTCCACGAGGGTGCCGGCTAGGCAATGGGCACTGCATTATCCCGGACGAGGGTAATGCACTGCCGCTTGCTCCGTCCGAGGCAATGCAGTGTCTAGCTAAGGCAATGGTCAGGTGTCTCCTCGACCTTGAGTTAGGAGCGCAGGGTCAGGGCCATGGCTAGAGGTGCCTGGCGGATAGGCATAAAACGCTAGGGGGTGGTCCCCCCGAAAAACATTAACCATTATGGACCTTCGGGCCACATGGAAGGCGAAGGAGATCAAGCACGGGCTGGGATGTCAGCCCAAACGTCGGTGGGAAGCGTGACTGCTACCACCAGCGGGCACGGGGAGGAGCAATCCTCTCTGCGTGTCGCCAGCGGTCACACCTCTGACGTGGCGGGAGCAGGCCCAAGTCAGCTGTAAAGCTACTGCCAACACCACACTCAATCACTCTAAGCTCAGCCTCGCGGATGTCGTTGTCGATAAAGAAACGGATCTGGAGAACGTGCTGTCAATCAGCAAGACGGAGGAAGAAAGCCTTCTCCACTCGCCGGAACCAGGTACCAGCTCCCTGCGCAGGGAAGGGCCGAAGCGTTCCAGGGAGGGGATGAAGGCCAAAGCAATGTACAAGGCGGCCCTCAAGACACGGCTTAAGAGCAAAGCGGACATCTCCCAGGAGGAGAAAGCCAAGCTAGCCTGGGCCGAGCAGCGTGTGGAAAAGGGCAGATTGTACTACTCTCGAGTGCCCCATATGAGGGCGTCAACCGGCAAGTATGCCAACAAGGTGGAGGAGATGCTGGCCAACAAGAGGCAACGCTCGGTCGAGAGTGCCGCTAAGGACACTCCAGAGAGCAAGCGGCAACGCGGGCCCAAGGGCGCAGCATCCCCACCTAAAATGGCCAAGCCTCTATTGAAGAAGTCCCCGAAGTCAAAGGCCAGTGACGTGTCCAAAAGACACCTGATCGTGGCGCTCATCGACCGGAGTGACGAAAACGGGAAGATGACGGCGGAGCTCCCATGCCCACATTCGATGGTGCTGGATGGCCGAACGGGGTCAAGATCCTGAAGTGTAAGTATGATCCGACGCTCAAGTGGCTGACGCGAACGGTCTGCCAACTGGAGGCGATGTGAGAGGGGGCCAAGCTGGAGGTGGTGGACAGGGAGTTAATCCCGTCCATACCAAAGGCGAATTCACTTTTCCCCATCCCGATCCAAGGGGACCGGGCGCTGAAGCTACTACATCCCCAGAACCCAGATATTCCCTCAAGCAACTGGAGAGTACTACATACTCGGAGCCCACTACCCAACGAGGGGGGCCAGTATGTAACACTCCAGATCAACAAGGAGGCTGAAGACCTGCTGTATCCCAGGTTCGGGAAGATGGCGTGGGTAATGGGTAGTGTTTATCTGCGCCTTAAAAAACGCCACCCCGGAGATCAAGACACGCACACCCTGCAGGCAGGTGAGGTGGAGAAAGACCAAGGTCTGGATACCATCGTGGAGGCCGCCCAAGTGTTAGTGCTAAGCGACTCGGAAGACTCGGAGGATGGAGACCTGAAGTTGGTAGTCAACCCGTCGAGTGCAGTTGAGCCAGCCACCAATGACACTGGATGTGCTGCAGCTCAACTTTCATAAAAGTAAGATCGCGTCAGAGGGCCCGCTGACATAGCCTTAGTCCAGGAGCCCTGGATTGCGTCAGGCAACTCAATGGCCGGACTAAGGTCCTCAAATTATAACATGCTCCACTCAACACCGGTAAGCAGGAACAGAACCGTCGTACTCGTACGGAAGGGAATCCACGCTCACCTTATGTCTCATTACAGCACGGACGACCTGACAGTAGTAATGCTAGAGAGTAAGGAGAAGCTCCTTTTTGTAGCATCCTGCTACATGGCACACGACAGGCCCGAGCCACCTGACGAACTACGGAGCCTGGTGGAAGAAGCCAACTCCAAAGACTACCAACTTCTCATTGGTACGGACGCCAATGCCCACCACAGTGTGTGGGAAAGCCCCGATATCAACGACCGAGGAGAGTTACTCTTAGAGTTTATTTTATCAACTAACATAGTAGCAAACGTGGGGGAGGAATTCACCTATGTAGGTCCCACCTCGTCAAACGTGTTAGATCTAACACTCTCTACGGGAAAGAGTACCTTAGTATCTGGCTGGAGGGTCCTAGACATTCCATCCTTCTCAGATCATAGGTACATTCCGTACAAGTGCGAATGTGAACACACTCCGAAGGTAACAGTCTACAGAAACCCCCGGAACACAAACTGGGAAAGGTTTAAAAAGACAGTAACCTCGAAGATCGCGAACCTGGGTGCAGTGATATCTGCGGAAGATATATAGAAAAGTCCCTGGAGATTCTATCCAAGGTTCTACTAGATGCCTACTACGTATCTTGCCCACCCTCAAAAACAAAGAAGAGGACCAAGCAACCCTGGTGGAGCCGGGACCTCTCTCTAAAAAGAAATAATCTCAGGGAATTCTTTAAGCTTGCCAAACAAGCGAATGAAGAATTCATCAACGAGGAATACAAGATCCTACTCAGAAACTACAAGAAGGAAATACGTAAGGCACAACGTAGCTCGTGGAGGAATTTCTGCTCCAGCATCGAGAAAGTGCCGGAAACAGCAAGACTCAGGAAGCTGCTCTCAAAGCAGCCCAACATACAGAGTCAGCTCAAGTTGAATAACGGACAGTGGTCAGAGAGCAGCGTAGAAGCCCTGACAGAACTACTGGAGGCTCACTTCCCTGGTTGCACTGAAGTCAACGCAACAGGACCAAGCAACCGAAGAAAAGAACCCCCCAACAGATCTGATAACCCACACAAAAATTCAATGGGCCATAGATTCCTTTGCGAGCACAAAAGCACCTGGACTGGACGGAATATTCCCAGCCATGCTGCAGATGACCAAAGTGGTGACCACCCCATGGTTTTGCGCAATATACCTGGCATGTCTAAGTACAGGCTACATCCCAATCCAATGGAGGACCTCCAGAGTTGTCTTCCTCCCAAAGGCAGGAAAGTGTGTAAGGAAGTTCCTGTCTCAGGCCGGGGTACAGCCTCTCAGTCTGTCCAGGGCCCGATCTTCCATACAGCAAATTTGTATTTTCAGACCAAAGAGAGGGATCGGGGCGTGTGTCAGGTGCAGGGTTCGCTCTGACCGAGGGGGGGGAAACCCGAGTGCGAAGGGATCGCGCGGGTGAGGGTCACCCAGCGACACACGTGGCTCGCCTAGTACAGATTTCCCTAGGTTAGGTTTGCAGGGGCGTGGGAGGGGTGTATCCTCCACGGTGACCGGTCGTAGCCCGGGCGGCCTGGCTGTGGCCGCCGGCGGGGAAAACACGTGTTGTGGGGCCGTGGTCCCGGGGGGGTAGGGTGTGTGCAGCACCTCGTGGCGCGTGCGGAGGCGTGGCGTATGGCTCGGGGGGGGGGCTCGGTGTACGTGGAGTGGAGCACGTGGTGTCGACTGTACCATCAACGGGGAAGGCTAGGTTAAGGAGGGAAACCAAGGGGGAAGGGGGAGCGTCAGGTTCGCAAATTCGTGGCGTCCGCGTACAAACTTGCTCGCTGGCGTCCCCAAGGATAGGGAAGGGGGGTGTTCTACAGGAGGAGTTTTCTACTAGGAGGGGGAGAGCTCAGTTCGTGGAAGCCGTGGCATCCGCGTACAACTCCACTGGCTGAGGTCCCAGGCATGCAAATGGAATATTTTAATGGTACAATGACAGAGGGGAAGGGGTGAAAACAATCGGGCGTCGAATATTGGCGGTGGTTCATGGGCAATGGTCATAGATATGTGAATAATTGATGTTTGGTTTAATTCATTGATTTATTGTCTGCCTGCTTATCTATCTATACATATGTGTGTGAAAATCTAATCCCTACGTCGCACCTATCTCCTTCTCACTCACTTACGCCAGGCCAGCTTACCCCTCTTGCTCCGTAGAACTCTGGTCCATCATCTCTTTTCTCTGCGGCTGCTGCTCCTCGCTGGTCCAGGAAAAATGGCGGACCTCGTGCTGTCCGTTTTGGGTTTTCGGTGTTTTAATTTTCCCGCACTCACGACTGCCCTTGGGAGAGGCTCGAATTTCACTCCCCATCTCCATCATTTTTGGCAGCCGGCTCAGCCGGCCGTTCACGCCTCTGCTCCCAGCTTCTGCCGCGACCCGGCGCTTTTGTCGCGTGCCTTTTCTCTCGCTCTCCTTGGGTCGTGCGTGGGTGCTTTCGGCGCAGCTATCGCTCTCCTCGGGGTCGTGCGTGGGCGCTATTGGCGCAGCTTTTACTCTGCATAATTTTGGCAGCTGGCTCAGCCGGCCGTTCGAGCCTCTGCTCCCAGCTTCTGCCGCGACCCGGCGCTTTTGTCGCGTGCCTTTTGCTCTCGCTCTCTTTGGGTCGTGCGTGGCTTGCTTCGGCATGTGAGGGTGGGTTTGCATTTGTCTTCGCTCCGTGTCTCTGCTGCTGATCTCTGCCGTTGATCTCTGCTCTGATGTCTGCTGCTTCGTGTCTCTGCTCCGGCCTCTGCTGCTGGTCTCTGCAGTGATCTCTGCTCTGATCTCTGCTCTCTCCTCCGGCGTCTGCTGCTGGTCTCTGCCGTTATCTCTGCTCTGCTCTCTGCTCTCTGCTCCGGTGTCTGCTGCTGGTCTCTGCCGTTATCTCTGCTCTGCTCTCTGCTCCGTTGTCTGCTGCTGGTCTCTGCCGTTATCTCTGCTCTGCTCTCTGCTCTCTGCTCCGGTGTCTGCTGCTGGTCTCTGCTCTAGCCTCTGCCGCTACGTTTGCTGCCAGTGATGCTCTCTGCTGGTCTCTGCCAGTGCTGCGCTCCCTTAAATAATACTTCCTTTTTCGTTCTCTTACTCTATATTTATGTTATTTGGATTAAGGCTTAATAGCTAGTGAACAAAAGGGGGAAGAAATTAAAATAAAAATATTCTTGGCAGGCTCCAGCCTGGTCTGTATCTCTTCGCCTCCCGGACGAATGTTGCTCCTTGTTGGCCTACGTCGTTGTGAAGGGGTATGCTCCTTCACACTCCCTTCCTACTTCGGGGGCCGGATTGAGATGAACACCTGGCCTCCCTGATTTGTGGAGATCCGAAACTGTCGGCCCTCGTGCTCCTCGATGGTCCGGGTTCGAGGCCCGTTGACCCGTGCGCGTTGCAAGAGGTTGTCCCGTAGCGTGACTGGGATACGCCTCTCCGGGGTCTCCACCCTCCATTCCGCGGGTGCTACTGGCCACCCCTGTTCCTCCTGGAGCTCGTGTAATGCGGGCATCCCATCGAACAGGACCAGGAGATCTTCGAGCCCTGATTCGCTTAGCTCGAGCGAGGTGGCGGACACCTCGCTGGCCCCCTCGGGTGGTAGCTGAGGAACCTCCTCGTCGTAGTCGGCTTCCTCGATAGGTGCGGGGGCTTGGGCACCGTTAGGGTTCCTTGGCTCGGCTACTCCTGGTCTGGGTGACTGTGGTCGCTCTACCTCAGGCTCCGGTGCGGGTATGTCCGCGTTGGGTGCAGCCTCTACCTCGAGGGGCTCCGGTGCGGGTATCTCCGCGTTGGGCGCAGCCTCTACCTCGAGGGGCTCCGGTGCGGGTATGTCCGCGTTGGGCGCAGCCTCTACCTCGAGGGGCTCCGGGGCCGGGACGTGAGGTGGGTCCATTGGTTCCGCGGGTACTAGAAGCGGGGATGGTGGCCTTTCCACTTCTGGTCCTTCGTCGGATCCGGAGGAACCCCATCCTGCGTCGATGCCGGATTCCGGACCTGGCCGTATGAGGGTGCTTTCATCGTCCCCTCGTAGACGTCCGTCGTCTGCCCCCATGGGTTCGTCGTCATCTCGAGACGGTAGGCTGCCTCTGCCGGAAGATGACCCCGGCGATCGTCGACGAGCGTATGCGCCCAGTGGCAGGTACCTGCGGCGTCTGTTTTGCCCCGGCGGCTCCCTGGCCTCGGCTCGTGCTCGGGCTAGGTCCTCCTCGACCTGTCGACGGATGTCTGGGGATCTGGCTCTCTCGGGTGCAGCGGGGACGGGCTCCTGTCCGGCCAACCACTCCCCGACCAATTGCTCTCGATCGGGTATCACCAGAGCCTGTAGGTCTTCCCATGGTCCTGCCTCTGGCAGGGGTTCCAACGGGGCTGGGTTGATGCCGGCCTGTGATGGCGGTCCCTCGTCCGAACTGATGTCGGAGTAGTGAGGGGGGTTATGCTTCGTCCCTAATGGTCCCTGCTTCTTCTTCCCGTTGCTGTGGCCGTCGAGCTGTTCTGCAGCCTCGCCTTCGTGGTCGCTCCAGTCGTAACCCCACCCCGGTGCGGTGTCTATGGGTGCGTCGTGGCCGATATCTACTATACGTGCTGCCCGCTGGGGTTGTGGCCCGGGGCCGTTTCGGAGTGGTGTGCTTGCGCAGGGTGTCGCTGCTCCCGGCCGCACTGGGTTGCGTTTTGATCGCCGCTCGTACGTGTGGCGCCAAGCTACGCGGGGTGGTGCCAGCTGTGGTTTCTGCGTCCTTCTCTTCGGGCTTGTCGGCCCTGGAGATCGGCTTTGGTCGCGCTTGGCTTGGGCCAGTTGATGGCAGAGGTCCCGCAACCATTTGACCTCCCCGCGGAGCAACTGGTTCTCGACGCGTAGGAGTTGGGCCTCGGTTGGGGATTCCGGGCGCCGGCCCTGTCGGGGGATGCCCATGGTCACCGTCAGGTCTCCGGCGGCGTAGAGGCGTTGTCTAGCTTCGCGGGACGTGGAGGGTCCCTCGGATTCGTGGGGTTCCCCAGATGCGTAATGCGACCTGGTCGTTGTGGCCTTGGCTGCTCGGAGGCGTTGAACGGCGTCCTTCAGGATCGCGATGTTCACTGGGCCTTTTAGTGGAGGCAGTGTTGGGGTTGGTGCCCGGGGGTTTGCTGGGTTTTCTTGGCGGGTCGGCCTGGTCTTGACGTCGTGGGCTTTGTTTGCCTTTATGAAGGCTAGCGGTGGTTCTGCTGGCCTGGTGGCGTTGCTGGACTGCGGTTGTCCGATGGCGCTTGCGGGTCCTTCTTCGTGGTCTGATTTTCCTGATTGGGTGTGCGATGGCAAAGGGGGCTCGTTCGGTGTTGACGGGTAGACGTGGGCTGCTACCCCTGGTGGCGACGCGCCTCTAGGGTGTCCTTGGTGATCACCTTCTGCCCCTACAGGCGGTGCGTCGTCCGCCCGGGCGATGTTCGGGTCTTCGTTCCTAAGGAGGAAACCCTCGGGGTTAAAGCCTGGATAATTATGCTATTTCCCTATCCATGCCCTACCTATAGGTGCGACTTACATGCTGGAGCTAAAGCTAAGGTATGGTGTGGTTATTACAATGTTGGGCTTAATGACTATTTACGTAGAGGTGAGTGTGGTCTTACTGTGGGTGTATACGCGGCTGCCCCTTGCGAGGCGAGGACGTTAGGACAGCGCACTGCCCTAAGTGGCCCTCATGAACTCGCGTGTGGGAGGGCTCGTCCGCCCGAGTCGTCTTCGTCTGCGGTGTCTTCGTGTTTTTCATCATCGTGGCGTTCGTGGTATACCTTGAGATCCGCCAGCCCGGCGGTTCGTCGTTGCCGTCCGTTGGGTTGCTGCAGGCGTACTATGGTCGGGGAGAGGAACTTTTTTACCCGATATGGACCCTCGTACTTTGGTGCCAGCTTCGCAGCGAAATTGTCCGCTGCCTTGGAGAGATGGTGCGTTCGTAGCATGACCAGTGTCCCGATGGTGGGCCTCCATTCACGTCGTCTGAGGTTGTATAACCTCCCCTGGTTCTGTGATGCCTGTTGGGTGTTTTGGCGCACCACCTTGAAGATCTCCTGCAGTCTCGTAGCTTTGTCTGGAGGCGTTTCTCCAATTTCGCCCAATCCTGGGGTGGTCTCCTCGTAGAGGGCTCCTGGGCTGAAGGCTGTGGTGGTGGAAGCGCTACTGTTGATGGCCAGGCTGAGTTCGGGAAGCAGGTCGTCCCACGTTCGTTGATCTCCATCGATGTACTGGGCAATCATTGTCTTGATTGTCCTGTTGGCGCGCTCGGTGGGGTTTTGCTGTGGGGTGTACGGTGCTGTGTGTTCCAATTCGATGCCGGCTAATTTGCAGAAATTTCGGAACGAGCGACTTGTGAACTGCGTCCCATTGTCGCAGACGAGTTTCCGGGGGATGCCGAACCTACCCAGAATTCGTTCTCGGAATGCCTTCTCTAGGAGGGCTGTCGTAGCCTTGCGGAGTGGAATCAATTCTACCCATTTGCTGAAAGCGTCGAAAAACACCAGGAGCATGGTGTTCCCGTGCTTGGACCGAGGCAAAGGGCCCACAAAGTCTGCACATATGATGTCCAGTGGTCCTTGGGCCTGTCGTGTGTGCATATGTCCTGCCGGTTTGACTTGGCTCACCTTGAATCGCTGGCAACTACCACATCGTTGGACGTAGCGCGCGAAATCTCGGTAGAGTCCAGGCCAGTAGTACCGCTGGGTGATTCGCGTGGCTGTCTTTCGGATTCCTAGGTGTCCTGCTGTTGGGTGGTCGTGGCATTCTTCTAACACTCGTTGCCGATGGTCCTTGGCGACGCACAATTTCCACTGAATGGGGTCCTCTTCGATCGATCTGTTGCTTGCCTGTTTGTAGATCTGCCCGTTTTCCGTGATGAACTCTGGATGTTTCTCTGGCTGGTCCTGGATGCGTTTGAGTAGCCGTCTGAGCCATGGGCAGGGGTTCTCCTCTTCATCAGTGCGCTGGAGCGCCTCCACTGGCTGTCGTGAGAGGGTGTCGGCCACGATATTCTGCCACGTCGGTAATGGATGTCGAACTGGTACTGTTGCAGTTCTAGTGCCCATCGAGCGATGCGGCCTGTGGGGTTATCGATGGAGTTAAGCCATTTTAACGCGAGATGGTCCGTGATCACATCAAAATGGTATCCCTCCAGGAAGCAGCGAAGTTTTCGAATGGCCCAAACTATGGCCAGACACTCCTTCTCGGTGGCGGAGTAGTTCTCTTCGGCCTTGAGTAATCGTCGGCTGGCGTAGGCGATGACCCTTTCCTCTCCTGCTATCTGTTGTGTTAGCACGGCTCCGAGGCCGTATGCGCTGGCGTCTGTTTGCAAGGCGAACCTCTCACTGAAATCTGGGCATGCCAGTACCGGTGCCTGGTTCAGTTTTTCCTTGAGAGTTTCGAATGCCTTCTGTTGCTCCTCGGACCAGACCCACTTCTGGTCTTTCTTCAAAAGGATCGTCATGGGCTGGACTATGGTGGCGAAGTTAGGGACAAAACGTCGATACCATGAGGCCATTCCAATGCAACGTCGTAGCTCCTTCAACGTGGTGGGTGGGGTTAGCTTCTGGACTGCGATGACTTTTCCTGGATCGGTGTGAATGCCTTGTTAGCTAATAACGTGCCCGAGATATACCAGACTCTTCCTGAAGAAGCTGCATTTGTTCCGGTTCAGCCTGAGGTTGGCTTCCCGCAGCCTACGGAAAACCTCTCGCAAGTTCTTGATGTGTTCTTCCAGGCTTGCTCCGATCACGATGATGTCGTCTAGGTACGCGAAGGCGTACGGCTCCATGTCGGGTCCAATGACGCTGTCCAGGGCCCGTTGAAAGGTCGCTGGCGCTGAGTGGAGGCCAAACGGCATGACCTTCCAGTGGAAGAGGCCTCGGCCCGGGACTGTGAAGGCGGTGGCTTCTCTGCTGCCCTCGGCTACCGGGATCTGCCAGTATCCGTTCTTCAGGTCCAGCGTTGAAATGTAGAATGCGTTGCGGAGCCTTTCCAGTATGTGATTAATGCGTGGCAGTGGGTAGGCATCTGGCACCGATCGGGCATTTAACTGCCGATAGTCCACGCACATCCGCATCTCTCCCGACTTCTTCCCTACCAGAACGATGGGTGCGCTGTGGGGGCTTTTGGATGGCTCGATCCTACCGTCTTGGAGTAGTTCCTTCACTTGGGCGTCGATGATCTTCTGCATGGCCGGATTCTTTGTGAAGTAGCGTTGCTTCACGGGCTTGTCGTCCCGCATGGTGATGGTGTGCTCGGCGATCTGCGATATCCCGTTCAATCCTTCGAATTTCTCCAGTTCCTCCTCCAAGAACTTGGCTGCTTCGGGTGTGGGAGGTGGAACTGAGTCCGAATCTGCCTGCCAGGGTGAGAGTTCCTCCAGCTCCATGGCTGCGACGGCGGCCAGAATTTCACATTCGTAGTCATCCTCGTCGATTCGTCGGAAGGGGTTCTTCTCTCGTGCCAGATCCACGTCGCGTGCGCGGAATGGGTTCTTCTTTCGTGCGGTGGCTGCGTCCGCTAGTGGTTCCAAATCATAGGTTTGTCCGGCTGAAGTCCTGCGCTTACGTGTTGACCGGTCTTGTTGGGCCTCTGCGGTGGTAGTGCCCGCTCCGTTGGGGCGTAGTGTCGGGGTTTTGCGTTTATTGCCGGTGATGGGTCTTGTCTCGTTGAGTTTCCCTCGGGTAGGTCCTTGATTCGATGCCCCATATGAGGGCATTCCTGTCAAGGTTTCTGCCCGGGGTTGCTGCTCTATGGGGAGTTCTTTGGTCGACGAGACGGGTGTGCTCGTCACGGCAAAGGTCCCTGCCTGGTGTCGTTGCGTTGTCGGAAGAGCTTGGGTCGACGAGGCGCGTTCGCTCGTCTCGGCCAAGGTTCCAGTCCTGCTTGCTGGGGCGTCAGAGGATGCTTTGGTCGACGAGACGTGTGTGCTCGTCACGGCCAAAGTCCCTGCCTGGTGTCGTTGCGTTGTCGAAAGAGCTTGGGTCGACGAGGCGCGTTCGCTCGTCTCGGCCAAGGTTCCAGTCCTGCTTGCTGGGGCTGCAGAGGATGCTTTGGTCGACGAGACGTGTGTGCTCGTCACGGCCAAAGTCCCTGCCTGGTGTCGTTGCGTTATCGGAAGAGCTTGGGTCGACGAGGCGCATTCGCTCGTCTCGGCCAAGGTTCCAGTCCTGCTTGCTGGGGCTGCAGAGGATGCTTTGGTCGACGAGACGTGTGTGCTCGTCACGGCCAAAGTCCCTGCCTGGTGTCGTCGCTTTGTCGGAAGAGCTTGGGTCGACGAGGCGCGTTCGCTCGTCTCGGCCAAGGTTCCAGTCCTGCTTGCTGGGGCTGCAGAGGACGCTTTGGTCGACGAGACGTGTGTGCTCGTCACGGCCAAAGTCCCTGCCTGGTGTCGTTGCGGTGTTGGAAGAGCTTGGGTCGACGAGGCGCGTTCGCTCGTCTCGGCCAAGGTTCCGGGGTGTTGTCGTTGCTGTGCGTCTGAGCTATGGGCCGTAGATCTGGTCAAGGTTTGATCTTTCGGGCCTATAGGGCTCGGGGTCGTGGTCACGTATGGGTTCCCGCCGTGTAGTGCTAAGGTCGTCTGGTGCCGTTTGCGGCGCTTGGCTTCCTGGATTGGGCTGGCCGTATGTTCGGAAGGGGTGGTCGAGGACAGGGGGACAGTTGAGACTTGACTTTGCGTGTGGAGGGGCTCGGCGAACGTTACGGTCCGTGGTGGCAGTACCGCCGTGTGGATGGAAGGGTCTTGCCTCAATTTTAACTGGAGGTACGCTCGGCCACAGTGGATCCTTGCCTGGATACCACACAGGAAGTCGAGGCCCAGGATGATGTCGTCTAATACAGTGGGCAAAATAAGTAGGGTTACCTGGGTTTCCTTTTGGTCGAGCCGCACCCTCGCTGTGATCGCTTGAGTGATGTCCTTCCGTGTTCCATCGGCTAGGCTGATCCGAGTCCTCACCTCTCGTTGATTCTCCGCCGTTCCCAGTTCTTCGGCCACCCGCTGACTAACGAAAGATCGGGTTGCTCCAGTGTCGAGGGTGGCTGAGAAGGCTCTCCCGTCGATGCTGACCAGAGCGGCGATCCTTCCCCCAATCATACTTAATGGGTGGGGGACTCCGGGTTCCGGGTGTGTGCCTCCGTCCGTGTCCCGGTTGAACGGAGACCTGTCCCGTTTCCCGACTGGGTCTTTCGGCAGCAGTAGATTGTCCTGATGTTTCGGCGTCCACATTCCCAGCAGAAGAGTTTCTGTCGGTTGGTACATCCATCCCTGAAGTGTCCTTCTTCTCCGCAGTTCCGGCATGCTCGGCTCACGTCGATTGGTCGCTCCTCCTCCTGAGTGATTACCCGACTAATGCCGTTGGATGCGCCGCTGGTCTCTTTGGTGGGGTTCCGTGGTATAGTTTCGTTCCCGGGGAATGCTCGGGGTCGGTTGGCTCGTCCGGCCTCCTTGCCACGAGTGGAATCTCGGTCACGTGCTGTTTCGTAGGCTGAGATGAGCTGCGTCAGCTCAGACAGCGTGTGAAAGTCCTGCCTGCGTGTGTAGATTTGGTACTCTGGTCGGAGGTTTTCATAAATCCGGTCCAATTCCTGCTCCCGGGTGTATTTGGCACGCTGCATCATCAACCGGAGGGCGATCATATAGTCGCGGAAGGATTCTCTTGGTTTCTGCTCCCGGCTC
This sequence comes from Drosophila helvetica, assembly GCA_963969585.1. NCBI lineage: Eukaryota > Metazoa > Arthropoda > Insecta > Diptera > Drosophilidae > Drosophila > Drosophila helvetica. Next base: position 27,013,856 of record OZ018401.1, on the reverse strand, counting down.
CGGATGGTGTCCTCCAAGCGTTGGAAGTATCTGGGGGGCAAGAAGAAGTCCAGAAATTCTTTGCGGAAATCCGTCCAAGTCTGTCCCTGCATCTGGAAGGTACGGAACCATCCTTCCGCCCTTCCGGTTAAGAGTCCTGAGATGGCACGCGGTAGCTGCTCTGGGCTTCCCCCGTAGGAATCGACTCGTTCTTCGAGCCTTTCGATGAATGCCAGTGGGTCGTCATGTCCGTCAAAGGTGAGTCCCCATTTGCGGAGCTTGTCTGCAAGGAGGGAGTACGAAATTCCTCCTCCCCCTGGCCGATGCAGTTGTCGGTCATGAGTTTGATGGTTCCCCTCGAGGGCCGCTGGTTCAATTGCACTGGTCGATCGCCGGTTTGCCTGAGGTCCTGGTCCTTCAGGCCGGTGGCGTGGCTCGAGAGCGAACACCGGTTCCGGAAGGGTGGCTTGAGGGCGGCGGCTTGGGTGTGCCGAAGGCTCGCTTGTGGCGTTGGAATGTCCGATTGCCAAGATTCCTGCTGGTTGACTCGGGCTGGCCACATCGGATATGATTATCTTCAGGGGTCCTGTCGGTGGGTTCTGTTGCTGAATCCCTGCGAGGATCAGTGGGTCGAGCGTCTTCTCCACAGATCTGGTGGAGCTGGTTCCCGTCGTCCAAGAAGTACCTGCTTGGTCTGGTAGACTGAGTCGCTGCGGCTTCACCTCCTTGCTGTCCTCCTGCTTGGCTCGGTTTTCCGGTTTTGGTGAAGCGGCGGGGCTGGGCGGTTCCCTAGGGCTGGGAATACTGCTGAAGTGGGCGTCCAGTTCGTCGATCCTTGCCTGTATGTCCTCGGGGTGGTCTTCACGGGTAATGAACGCGGCAACCCGGATGCGGAGTTCATCCAAATTTCCGCCCTCATCGAGGCCAAATTCCCGGGCGAGGGTCAGGAGATCCTCCTTGCGGCGGGAATTTAACCACCGAGTGTTCATCCTTCCTTTGGGTGTGGTATTCCCCAGCTCAGGGTTGAGTCTCTTGACGCGGGGCCTGCACTGCCCGGGCGGGTCGGCGATGACTGGTGAAGGTCTCGAGGCTACGTGACACTGGGTAGGGCGCGGTACGCGGCTTGACACTCGGACTCAGGGATCGTCGGTCAGGATTTGCATTACCGTGCGAGGATACGCGGCGTTGCACTGTAGGTCAGGGATCCTTGCAAAGGATATGCTTTACAATGCACGGACACGCGGCGCGACAGTTTTCAGCACGAGAGTTCACGGCACGGCACTGTAGGTCAGGGATCCTTGAAAAGGATTTTGTTTACAGCGCGAGGATACGTGGCACGGTACTGCAGGTCAGGGATCCTTGCAACGGATTTGGTTTACAGCACGAGAGTTCACGGCCCGGCACTGTAGGTCAGGGATCCTTGAAAAGGATTTGGTTTACAGCGCGAGGATTCACGGCACGGTAGCGGAGTCAGGGATATTTAGTAAGGATATGTTTGTGTCACGGTTGATCGCTTGGTTTTCACTGGTTGTCTTGTTGGTCGACGGTTGTGTCCCGGTTGAAGGTCCGAACCTCAGTCCCTTTCCTTGGCCTGGGCTCCCACTTAAATCCCCCGCCGCCAAGCTTTTGGGCAGAGGGTTCAAGCTTTCGGAGTGGAGGGCTCGGCCGCCCGAGTGCAGCCCTCTCTCGATTCCGTCGTCCCGGTCGTCGTGTCGCCGCTGCCTCTGTCGGGGAGGTTGGGCGCCCTCTCTCTGTCGTCGTGTCGCTTTCTAGTCCTGTCTCGCCGCCTGATCGTCGCTCGTTCTCGCTGTCGCCTTGTCGCCTTGTCGTCTTGTCGCTTTGGCCTCTCTCGCTGCGCGGCGAGGCGCCGATGCACGTGGGTACAGTTTCGCCAATTTCCGCGGCGTCACTTGCCGTCCCTTTCGCACGATCCGCAGCAATGGCGCGGTGGCTAATGGCGCGTCCGCCGTCGTTGCCTGCTGGCTACGACCGCGTGGTGCCGCTGGTGTCCCGTTTGGGCTCGTGGTTCAAAGCTCGCGGTTGCTGTTGCTAGGGGAGGGGAAAAACCAGCCTCAGCTGTATTTGAGCCAGAGTTTAGGTTGGTGCACCCTCTTTCCTCTATACTTCTCCTGGCTGTCCGCCCTTAAATTTGCGGCACAGCTTCGTGGCCGGGCTACGTGGCCACGTGGATCTGTGACTACTATGCTGTTTGTCTGACTGTACTCAGGCGGGGGTGTATGGTAGGCCCGGTGCAGCGCGAGACGCGGGGCGTTTTCGGTCGTGGCTTTGAAATTTTGGTTGGGGGGGGGTAAAAATCTGGCATCGGCGGCCACCGACCACCTGTCACTCATTCTATGATCGCTTTTCTACTTTCCCTTTCCCGCACTACTTTCCTCTTGATCCACTCTCAGGTCCCTGCTCGGGCGCCATCTGTAAGGAAGTTCCTGTCTCAGGCCGGGGTACAGCCTCTCAGTCTGTCCAGGGCCCGATCTTCCATACAGCAAATTTGTATTTTCAGACCAAAGAGAGGGATCGGGGCGTGTGTCAGGTGCGGGGTTCGCTCTGACCGAGGGGGGGGGAAACCGGGGGCGAAGGGATCGCGCGGGTGAGGGTCACCCAGCGACACACGTGGCTCGCCTAGTACAGATTTCCCTAGGTTAGGTTTGCAGGGGCGTGGGAGGGGTGTATCCTCCACGGTGACCGGTCGTAGCCCGGGCGGCCTGGCTGTGGCCGCCGGCGGGGAAAACACGTGTTGTGGGGACGTGGTCCCGGGGGGGTAGGGTGTGTGCAGCACCTCGTGGCGCGTGCGGAGGCGTGGCGTATGGCTCGGGGGGGGGGGGCTCGGTGTACGTGGAGTGGAGCACGTGGTGTCGACTGTACCATCAACGGGGAAGGCTAGGTTAAGGAGGGAAACCAAGGGGGAAGGGGGAGCGTCAGGTTCGCAAATTTGTGGCGTCCGCGTACAAACTTGCTCGCTGGCGTCCCCAAGGATAGGGAAGGGGGGTGTTCTACAGGAGGAGTTTTCTACTAGGAGAGGGAGAGCTCAGTTCGTGGAAGCCGTGGCATCCGCGTACAACTCCACTGGCTGAGGTCCCAGGCATGCAAATGGAATATTTTAATGGTACAATGACAGAGGGGAAGGGGTGAAAACAATCGGGCGTCGAATATTGGCGGTGGTTCATGGGCAATGGTCATAGATATGTGAATAATTGATGTTTGGTTTAATTCATTGATTTATTGTCTGCCTGCTTATCTATCTATACATATGTGTGTGAAAATCTAATCCCTACGTCGCACCTATCTCCCTCTCACTCACTTACGCCAGGCCAGCTTACCCCTCTTGCTCCGTAGAACTCTGGTCCATCATCTCTTTTCTCTGCGGCTGCTGCTCCTCGCTGGTCCAGGAAAAATGAAGGACCTCGTGCTGTCCGTTTTGGGTTTTCGGTGTTTTAATTTTCCCGCACTCACGACTGCCCTTGGGAGAGGCTCGAATTTCACTCCCCATCTCCATCATTTTTGGCAGCCGGCTCAGCCGGCCGTTCGAGCCTCTGCTCCCAGCTTCTGCCGCGACCCGGCGCTTTTGTCGCGTGCCTTTTCTCTCGCTCTCCTTGGGTCGTGCGTGGGTGCTTTCGGCGCAGCTTTCGCTCTCCTCGGGGTCGTGCGTGGGCGCTATTGGCGCAGCTTTTACTCTGCATAATTTTGGCAGCTGGCTCAGCCGGCCGTTCGAGCCTCTGCTCCCAGCTTCTGCCGCGACCCGGCGCTTTTGTCGCGTGCCTTTTGCTCTCGCTCTCTTTGGGTCGTGCGTGGCTTGCTTCGGCATGTGAGGGTGGGTTTGCATTTGTCTTCGCTCCGTGTCTCTTCTGCTGATCTCTGCCGTTGATCTCTGCTCTGATGTCTGCTGCTTCGTGTCTCTGCTCCGGCCTCTGCTGCTGGTCTCTGCCGTGATCTCTGCTCTGATCTCTGCTCTCTCCTCCGGTGTCTGCTGCTGGTCTCTGCCGTTATCTCTGCTCTGCTCTCTGCTCTCTGCTCCGGTGTCTGCTGCTGGTCTCTGCCGTTATCTCTGCTCTGCTCTCTGCTCTCTCCTCCGGTGTCTGCTGCTGGTCTCTGCCGTTATCTCTGCTCTGCTCTCTGCTCCGGTGTCTGCTGCTGGTCTCTGCCGTTATCTCTGCTCTGCTCTCTGCTCTCTGCTCCGGTGTCTGCTGCTGGTCTCTGCCGTTATCTCTGCTCTGCTCTCTGCTCTCTGCTCCGGTGTCTGCTGCTGGTCTCTGCCGTTATCTCTGCTCTGCTCTCTGCTCTCTGCTCCGGTGTCTGCTGCTGGTCTCTGCTCTAGCCTCTGCCGCTACGTTTGCTGCCAGTGATGCTCTCTGCTGGTCTCTGCCAGTGCTGCGCTCCCTTAAATAATACTTCCTTTTTCGTTCTCTTACTCTATATTTATGTTATTTGGATTAAGGCTTAATAGCTAGTGAACAAAAGGGGGAAGAAATTAAAATAAAAATATCTTGGCAGGCTCCAGCCTGGTCTGTATCTCTACGCCTCCCGGACGAATGTTGCTCCTTGTTGGCCTACGTCGTTGTGAAGGGGTATGCTCCTTCACAAGTGCAGCCATGTTAGTCCCAAGGATTATAGACCGATAAGCCTCACCTCATTTCTACTAAAAGCACTCGAAAAGCTGCTGGATCTACACATCAAAAAGGAGGTAGAAGGACTGATTTCTACTAGCCAGCCTGCTTACACCAAAGGGAAATCGGTGGAGACAGCACTACATTCCTTAGAAGCTACCGTCGAGAAAGCTCTCAATAACAAAAAAAAGAAAGGCCCCTAAAATAACAGCCTTTGCGGATGACATAAGCATAATTATTACGGGCGTCTGTCCATCGACCCTCAGCTCCATAATGGAACGAACACTCAGGGAGATATGTAAGTGGGCAGATGGAGTAGGACTCAGTATCAACGTGGACAAGACGGACCTCATCCTCTTTACAAAGAGGTACAAGGTACCAACATGGACCCCCCCGAAAATCAACCGAACAAGGCTAACCCCAAAAACACAGGTCAAATTCCTCGGCACAGTACTGGACAGCAAACTAGCATGGAAACCCAATGTAATGGAAAGGGTGAAGAAGGCCACCATTGCGCTTTATGCATCCAAGAAGATGCTTAGCCTGTCACCTGCTCTAATGCACTGGATCTACATCTCGGTTGTGCGAGCAACTTTGCTGTATGGAGTGGTGGAAAGCCACCGAGCAGAAAACATATCACAAGTTTATGGAAAGAACTCAGCGGCAGGCTGTGCTCTGCATTACAGGGCGCTGAGATCAACCCCAACAATAGCACTCGAAATAATATTAGGAATTGATTGTGGCGACATGTTACCTGATGTCGGCTGTCTCGCCTTCTCGCACAATTCATACACCGGATAACGCTTCATGGCAGCAACCTTATCTGCGCCTTATCCGATCCAAATATTGGATTCAAAGGGTGCACAAGCTTATGAAGGGGGAAAGAAAAAGAAAAGAAAAAGCTTCCGCCCCAATTACAGTGCCGGTCAGAAAAGTGGTCATAGTGCAATACAGTGCCAACCAAAAATCAAAGTCCAGTGCAAAACATTCTAAAAAACAATCCCCAAGCTCCGCGCCAAGAATAACACACACAGTGCCCAAGAATGATACACACCGTGCCCAGAAACCCCATTTACCGTGGTCAAATACCCGACAGTGAACGCGCAACACTACAAAAAGACGAGCAACAAGTAATCCAATACACCAAACGAAACAGTGTCAAAAAAAAAACATTCGAAAAGAAAACCAACACTAATCAGTTAAAGGGACAGCTAAGCTCAGTTCCTAATTCCACACGAACACCAGATACCACATCCAGTCATGGATCAAAGCGGTGACAGTGATCAGAGTGAGTATTGCACCACAGAAGTAATTGAGAATCCTGGGGTGGGTACCAGTTGGATATACCAACGCCGTCGCGACGAACTCGACGAGTACGCACATGAGTTCGGCTTCGATAAACAAGGCCACGTCGATGACCTGAGGAGGAGCTTCGCTACGTTCATGACAGGCAGACTCGCACCTTCCGTTTGGGCCCCAAAAATAACAGCCTTTGCGGATGACATAAGCATAATTATTACGGGCGTCTGTTCATCGACCCTCAGCTCCATAATGGAACGAACACTCAGGGAGATATGTAAGTGGGCAGATGGAGTAGGACTCAGTATCAACGTGGACAAGACGGACCTCATCCTCTTTACAAAGAGGTACAAGGTACCAACATGGACCCCCCCGAAAATCAACCGAACAAGGCTAACCCCAAAAACACAGGTCAAATTCCTCGGCACAGTACTGGACAGCAAACTAGCATGGAAACCCAATGTAATGGAAAGGGTGAAGAAGGCCACCATTGCGCTTTATGCATCCAAGAAGATGCTTAGCCTGTCACCTGCTCTAATGCACTGGATCTACATCTCGGTTGTGCGAGCAACTTTGCTGTATGGAGTGGTGGAAAGCCACCGAGCAGAAAAAATATCACAAGTTTATGGAAAGAACTCAGCGGCAGGCTGTGCTCTGCATTACAGGGCGCTGAGATCAACCCCAACAATAGCACTCGAAATAATACTAGGAATTGATTGTGGCGACATGTTACCTGATGCAGTTAGGCGCTGCGCTACTTTTCCTGCAGTCAGACGAGCGTGGATGTCCAGGGGTTCCACGCTCGTCTGACTGCAAGAAAGGTAGCGCAGCGCCTAACTGCATCAGGCAACATGTCGCCACAAAGATTCGGGCACAGTTCAATCGGAAGAGACATAATCAGTTCTACTGATTACATGACCCCCCAAACTTGCCTCGATGTTAAAACAAACACACCTATATGACCCGAAGACTGGAAAACAGGACGGGACCAGACTCAACACCTGAACATATATACAGACGGCTCCAAGATGGACGGAGGAGTAGGAGCGGGCCTATACTGCACAGATCCAGAAATAAGGTCGTCATATAGGCTACCAGACCGATGCAGCATATTCCAGGTGGAAGTCTTCGCTATCAAGAAAGCTGCTGAGGTCGCTCAACAGACCGAACGAGCGCATAACGTGGTCAATCTATTCGTTGACAGCCAAGCGGCGATAAGATCCATGCAGTCATCCGCGGTTAGTTCCAGAAATGTCCTCGCAAGCAGGGAGGCACAAGACACAGTAAGCACGACCAAGTCAGTGCGGATCTATTGGGTTTCCAGTCACCAGCGCATCGAAGGGAACGAAGAGGCGGACGTTCTGGCAAAGGAGGGCGTCGGGCTGGCAAACGATAGGATCGAAGACGTGCCTGTCTCCCTAAGGACGCTACAAAGCGACCTGTAGAAACAGGCCGGACTGCAGACCGAAAGCAGGTGGAGAAGTACCACCACCTGCAGAATCTCGAGAACCATGTGCAAGGAGCGCAACGGAAAACTCAGTCACTATCTACTGCACCTACCATGGAAGGACTGCAGACTGCTAGTGGGAATACTCGCAGGTCACTGTCTGTATGTGGCGCATGCAGCCAAGCTGGGCATCACCAGTACAGACAGCTGCAGGAAACGCGACGAACCCGAGGCTATTGAAACCCTGGAACATCTCATATGCAACTGTCCGGCTCTCTCACGGGCAAGGAGTAGACACCTAGGGTCACCGGTGCTGGCATCAATGGAAGACGCCTCCAGGAGGACGCCAAGGGAACTCCTTGCTTTCGCGAAAAATACCTCGATTTTCGAGGACTTCCAAACCTCGACACCACACCCGTAAAGGTCCATACACCTCATCCGGATAACTAAGGGCCATACTGACCTATGAAAGGCCCCGCTGAGGGCCGTCCGGGTTAACCTAACCTAACCTACGTCCGCTGGTCCACCTTCCGGGATTTGTTTACAGCGATTTATATGCAGAATCCCAGACAGTCGCCAGTGGAAAAGTTATTTCACCTTATCACTAAGACCAGTGGCGATCTAAAGCGGCCAAGCCGCCGCTGACCAACGACGGGTTCGAGGCGGCATGGAATGCCCTCCATGACCTGTACGAGAACAACCGGCTCCTGGTGACGAAATTAACATTCTCCTCTTGCTTTCCTCAGTTGTTTCCGAATCGAGTTATGCTCTAAATAAGCTCCAAAGAATGACCCATGGGGTGCTTACCGCACTAGCACACTTTAAAGTCTCCACCGAGAACTGGGACAGCTTACTGGTGACGATTTGTGCATTTAAATTACCAAAGTTGATCCGGCCTTTGTGGGAAGACTCCGTCACTACAAAGAAAGAGATTCCCCCGTGAAAGGAGATGGATTCCTTCTGAGTCAGAGGTATCTGACCCTGGAAGCCATCGAGGGCAACCCTTCCACTATACATAGTTCGAAAGGTGATCCGAATCCTCCGCCTTCCCGAAACAGTCCATTCCGTTCCCAAGGGAGTCCTGTTTCAAGGAGGGTTCACTCGTTCGAGACTACAGTGAACCCGAAGAGGAGAACGTGTGATCTCTGCTCCAGAGAAACTCACCCAATCCGGGTATGCCCTCATTTCCTCCAGATGAACGCTCCAGATGAACACCATCCTAGAGTGGGTACTTACAGGCCCAGTATCCAATTTGTCGCATGGCAGTAACTCGTCTTTCTCTACGCAAATTGCCACCGAACTTGAGGCTCCAATAGACAGATTTCTCGGAAAAGAATTATTCTTTAGAAATGTTAAGTTTGTTAGATATTCCTCCCTCTAAATTGGAAGTGGAGGCATATTTTACAGAAAACAATAAATTAAACCAAATTCCAGAATAAAACAAGCAACAAAGTTCAACTTTGGCTTTTTATCGGTAAGTTTTTAAACAATGTAGCGCCACGTAATATTGCGTTCTAAATTTTTTGCCCCGGCCCCATCCTAAGAGTTCCTTGAAAGGTTCTTGAAAATCTTGAAAAGGCGCTTCGAGTCCGCGCGTACGTCCTTCGCTTCATAAAGCGCTGCCGCAAATTAGTTACCGCTTGAGAAGATCATCTTACCAGCGGAGACCCCACCCAAGCGGAGCGATCTCTTATCTTTGAGACTCAGCGTAGAGAATACCCCAAGGAGTATCACTGCCTCAGTGACAAGTGTCCAGTGCCAATGTAAAGTTCTATCCTGAACCCTTTTCTAGACTGACATGGGATCATCAGAGCACGCGGCCGCGTCGCAGTTTCTGTATACCTGAAGTATGAAAAACGACATCCAATTTTCCTTCCATTCAGCTGTCGGCTGTCTCGCCTTCTCGCACAATTCATACACCGGATAACGCTTCATGGCAGCAACCTTATCTGCGCCTTATCCGATCCAAATATTGGATTCAAAGGGTGCACAAGCTTATGAAGGGGGTCTTGCACTCCTGCTACGTATGCCTCATCCATAAGAAAAAGCTTCCGCCCCAATTACAGTGCCGGTCAGAAAAGTGGTCATAGTGCAATACAGTGCCAACCAAAAATCAAAGTCCAGTGCAAAACATTCTAAAAAACAATCCCCAAGCTCCGCGCCAAGAATAACACACACAGTGCCCAAGAATGATACACACCGTGCCCAGAAACCCCATTTACCGTGGTCAAATACCCGACAGTGAACGCGCAACACTACAAAAAGACGAGCAACAAGTAATCCAATACACCAAACGAAACAGTGTCAAAAAAAAAACATTCGAAAAGAAAACCAACACTAATCAGTTAAAGGGACAGCTAAGCTCAGTTCCTAATTCCACACGAACACCAGATACCACATCCAGTCATGGATCAAAGCGGTGACAGTGATCAGAGTGAGTATTGCACCACAGAAGTAATTGAGAATCCTGGGGTGGGTACCAGTTGGATATACCAACGCCGTCGCGACGAACTCGACGAGTACGCACATGAGTTCGGCTTCGATAAACAAGGCCACGTCGATGACCTGAGGAGGAGCTTCGCTACGTTCATGACAGGCAGACTCGCACCTTCCGTTTGGGCCCGCCTAGCGGAACTCAATAGCCAGTTTACCAAGCCTCGGAGTCGGTCCAAATCGCCGCAACCCGCCACCAAAGCCCCGTCAGAGAAACCGCAGTCCACGGAGCTAAAACTTGGTCTGCAGGTCCCCCCGCCCACCTTTGGCATAAAGCATGTACACCCAATTGTCCCAACATCTGAGGACAATGGCCAAATACCTAAGTCGCCCGAACCCAGCCCAGCTCCCGCGAGGAACGCCTTCTCTCTGGCGGACCTCAGCCTCAACGAGACACACCGAGATTAGAAGCCAGTCCAGCAATGCGTCCCTTCACGCCTTCCAGATGGCTGACAAGATCAGACATTGGGGTGTCCATTTCAACGGCCACGATGACCCGCTAGCCTTCATAGAAGTGCTCGAAGAGCGCGCGTCTCTCAAATGGTGTCGACATGAACCATCTCCCTCGAGCCATGGCCGAACTCCTCCCCAACAGAGTTAGTCGTTGGTTCCGCACCAGTCGACTCCAAAGCGCCTCGTGGACTGACCTCCGCAGGAAATTCTTGAGCTTCTTCCTCCCGCCCCGGTATTACGAGCAATTGGAAGACAAGATTCGGGCACGTAAACAGTCGGTGGGTGAGTTATTCAAAGACTTCGTCATCAAGATCCGCCTACTCATGCACCATGCGGGGTATGACACGGCCCGAGAACTCAGTCGCATATACAATAACGCTCTACTAGGTTATCAATTATATGTGAGGAGACACGAGCTACGAGATCTAGCCCAGCTTACACAATTAGCCATGGAGTTCGAAAGTATTCAGGCGCAAAGCAACACAGGAAGCTGGCACCCATCCGTAACGACCCCCGTTCGTAGCACTCCCCGACGTAACCAGACCGACTCAACCACAGAGTACAGGCAACCAGGGACGCCCCGAAGCCGGAACCCATTCCGCCAAGCTCCTGGTAGCCGAGCTGAATCAGATAGTAATCCGGCTTCAACTCAGGTCAGTACACCAGTGAAGGAGGTGTCCAAAAACATGATCCAGCACGACGTGCCCTCCATCGCTAACGCACGCACAGCATGTCGTCGCTGTGGTGGACCAGATCACTTGTCGACGAACTGCCAGAACAGGCCCATTCTTTTCTGTTGGGAATGTGGCAAGCGGAACATGAAAACCATCCACTGCTGCAGGCGCGAAACCTCGGGAAACTAGTCGTGTCCTCGGCTGAGACGGGATCAGCCGGGAGCGACGCCACCACACACCCAAGACGAAAGAAACCCTTGCATGTGCACGACGGCCGGATAGTGGCGATGGTGACGATCGGAGGACGAACAACGGAGGCCACCGTCGACAAGGGAGCAACCCGAAGTTTCGTGAGCGAAACACTGGCGCGACAACTAACTACGGGCACAAACATAAAAGACACCTCAATGCAGATCAAATTAGCGGATGGATCGGTATAGAAAATTATCCGAATTTTGCTCGCAACCACCCAATTACACGCGCGCCGGGTACGGATACCCCTCCTTGTACTGCCCAACATGGTAGAGAGCGTTATCCTAGGTATGGATTTTCTGTGTGCCATAGAAACTACGATCCAATGCGGCACCACACGTCTACATCTACGAGGGTACTGCAGCAATTCCGACAAACCAGTGGTTACCACCAGCCATCTACAAGACCATGTACCCCAAAACGAGAACCAAAGACGAGCGCCGGAAACCATGAACACGAGACCCCCAACCCAGAACCAGAATCGAAAACGAACGACGGAAACCACGGCTACGAGACCCCCAACCCAGAACGAGAATCGAAAACGAACGACGGAGACCACGGTTACGAGACCCCCAACCCAGAACGAGAATCGAAAACGAACGACGGAGAACATGGCTACGAGATTACCTACCGAGAACCAGACCCAGAGACAAGCACCAGAGAACACGGCCTCGCCATCATCCACCGAGAACCAGATCCAGAGACTAGCACCAGAGAACACGGCCACGCCGTCATCTACAGAAAACCAGATCCAGAGACCCGCACCAGAGAACACGGCCAAAAAAATCCTGAACCAAACACCCACGGAGAACAGGACCACGAGCATATCAACAGAGACCATGAGCACAACAACACCCACGGAGAACAGGACCACGAGAATATCAATGGCGACCTCGTGTACAAGGACCCCAACTGGAAACATCATTACTATTAGGTCAACGGAAATTACCGGTAGAAGGACGCCGGCGAAAAACACGATCACGAGAAGGTCCACAAAGACAACGAGCATGACGACTGCAACCGAGACAACGAACGAGGGAATGCCAACGCAACGCATCCACACTGTAACTTCGACGGAGATCACGAGAACCAGGATACCAGCGGAGATGATGGAAGACGGAAACATTACGGCACAATGGGACGAGTGTACACCGGTACTCGAGACCCAGATAGAGCCAGAGCCGACGCTTTTCTTATCATTGCCAATACAGCCGAGTACTCCCCTAGTCCAGACTTAGCCAGCCCTTTCGACACGACCATCCTCCCTGAACACCATGATCAAGACACCACCCCTGAAACGAATATCCCCGTCAAAGATGAACCAGAACCAGACGTGCAACCCTGGCCCCTGGACATAGCACCGCAGATCCGCGAGTTTTTAGACGAGGAACTACCGAAATTCGAACGCCTATGGGGAACGACAGACTTGATAGAATACAGCATCGTCATGAAGGAGAGTCGGCAAATAAAGTTACGTTACCACCCAAGGAATCCGGCCATGATTCGAATCATCGACGCACAAGTCGACGAGCTGCTAGCCGAAGGTCCCATCGAGCCATCGTGCAGTCCTCACAGCGCTCCGATCATTCTCGTCCGCAAAAAGGACGGACGGTGGCGCATGCGTGTAGACTTTCGTCAACTCAACGAGCGCTCTATCCTCGACGCATACCCGTTGCCTCAGTTAAATTCCGCATCTGCAACCTTTCAACGAACTCTCGACACAGTCATAGGCACTGATATGGAACCCTTCGCGTTCGCATATCTGGACGACATCGTCATTGTCGGGAAGAAACTTGCGCAATCTAAAACAAGTCTTTGCACGGCTACGCAAAGCAAACTTAGGGATTAACGCCAAAAAGTGCGCATTTTTCCAACGCAGAATCAAGTACCTAGGTCACATGGTCAGCGAAGAGGTTATTCATACGGACCCTGACAAGATAGCAGTGAAAGACTTAAGACCACCCGCCAGCCCGAAAGAACTACGCAATGTGTAGGGATGGCGTCGTGATACCGCAGGTTCGTCCCAAATTTCGCCGCCGTGGTACAACCAATGTCGCAGCTGCTGAAGAAGGGAAAGGTGTGGACATGCACACAAGAACAGCAAGCTTCCTTCGACAACATGAAAGAACTCTTAACTACCGCTATCGTTCTCGCTTGTCCGGATTTTAATTCCAAGTTTTCTCTGCAAACAGACGAAAGTAGCCTGGAAAAAGGCGCTGTCCTTACACAAAAAATCGAAGGGAAGGAACGTGTCATGGCATACGTGAGTCGACGCCCCAATAAGGCTGAAGAAAACTATTCGGCTACGGACAAAGAATGTCTAGCAGTCATATGGGCAATTAGGAGGCTACGTTGCTATCTCGAGGGCTACCGGTTCAACGTTATCACAGACCATCTCGCTCTGAAGTGGTTGAACACACTCGAAAGTCCTAACGGCAGAGTAGCAAGGTGGGCGCTCGAGTTACAACAGTACCAGTACGACGTGCAATATCGACCGGGAAGACACAACGTCGTTGCGGATGCGCTATCTAGGCAGCCTTTGGACGCCCTGGCGTGGGTCCAGAAGGATAAGACGGGATGCACCTGGTTACAGCGGAGGGTACAACAAGTTCGAGACCTACCTCAGAAGTATTCGGACTATGCTTACGAAGATGGACAGCTTTATCGACACCTGGGACACTGAGCCGACGACGAGGACTACATACCATGGAAACTCTGCGTACCCAAATATAACCGATCGAGGGTACTACATGAAAATCATGACCAACCACGGAGATGGAAAATCGAACTATCAAAACTATGGTATCCCAATTCATCGACGGCCACCAAAACACCTGGGACGAGCTACTACGTGTCTCCGACACGACTGTCACGTCCGTCAATCGGATCCAGGGTTCTGGTACGACAACATCACCTCTCGAACGCCGCTGACGGGTTCGCCGCCAAGTTAGCGCCTGAATACGACGGGCCCTACCAAGTACGCTGCTTCGTCTTGCCGAACGTAGACCGTCTCCAGCACCAAGGGAACCGAAAGCGGAGAATCGCGAACATAACGGATCTCCGAGAGTTCCATACCAACAAAGAAGACCACGCCGACAAGACCACCCACGAAGCCATCGAAAACCACGCAAACCAGGCCGACCATAAAGCCAGCATAGACCACGCCGACATGACCAACGACGAGAACAACCGAGGACGCATCCGCTCTACACAGCACCCGCATGCCCTAACGTAACTCCAATCCCACTAGCGATAGTTCACCCACTGTATTTACTTGTATACTACTACCAGTAAGAACATTAGAGTAAGGGTTTTGTAAGGCTGCACACTAAAGTCCATAAGAGTTAGACGCGTTAGATTTACAAACCTCCTCTTTTTTTTTACAACAGACTTAAGTTATAGGATTCGTCTTGGATTCAGACGAGGCAAGCTCCTACGCAACCCTACTGAGAGGCGAGGAATCCGACGGTGAACGCGAGGATGTCGACTTCGATGACGAAGACCCTTGCATGGAGATCTCCGAAGATGAACTCACCGAAGGAGACTCCCCGGCGCCCACTCATACGCCAAACGATCAAGCATCACCTCCACCACGAGCACGACGTCGTCCCGAACGAGAGCCGACGGAGTTCGTTGACCTGACATCGTCACCAATGGACTTAGGGGACCCCGAAGAGGATCCACCAGCCAAGCAACCGCTGCTTACAAGGCGAGCCTGCGCCCCACCTCCTTTCGGCTAAGAAACGTATTCGGCCAAATGCACACCACGCTCGCCAGACTACGCCCCAGAGTCACCGTCCTATGCCCCGGGCTCGGGGCTACAGCCACCAGGAGCCAACCCCTCGTTCACCCCGGTATACTGAATCCCCGAGCCTACCAGAAGCCCCGCTTTACCGACGCCGTGACCCTCGGCACGGCCGAGGCGTATATCGAGAGGTGACACCTGAACGAGAGATCGCCCCGTACGTCCCGCCCCCACGGAACGCATACAATGAGGAGGAGGACAATGAGTATTATACTCAGGAATAAATTTTGAGCGCGGAGACGTATCACTATGTGGCGACGCCGTGGGGAATGCGCATAGCCCATAATCTTCGGATGACTGTTGATGTTTCCATTCCCCCAAGCCGGAGCGTCGGTGAGTACTTCAACACGTTCTGGATCCTGTCAAGGCCCTTCGCGACGTCCCGGCTTACGCGGTAGGCGACGACGACGCCGAAGGTGAGTCGGATGGAGCCCACGAGCCCGAAGCGACAGCCCCGGAGACGACCGAGGCCCACGAGAGAAGACCCGTCGAGGCGGAGGAAGAAGACGGCGACTACTCCACGTCACGCCCAAAAAGGCGACGTATCGGCAACGGCCTCGCCCCCGAAACCAGGTCTACCCTCGCCCGGTGGGAGTCTACCTCTTCGCTAGAGGACGAAGACAGTCCCCGCTTACGGCGTACCTACCCAACGCCCAGTCTGACCCGAGACGACGAGAGGCTGAAAGTCGATGTGTAAGCACGAGCCGACTTGGAGGCACTATCATTGCCTATCCGATTACGCAGTGTACGCTTAAGTTCATCCGACGCAACCCAGCCCACGGACCCGATGTCACCCGAAGCCACCAAGCCCACGACCCGCGGTCATCACAGGCCAATCAACCCCAAGACCCGAGGTCACCACCGGCGCACGCGCCACAGGGGACATGCCAGAGTGTCAATTCGGACGCACCCGGCAGCCCAGTACCCGGCGCCGACCCCAGTTTCTCGGTCGAGGAGGAACTCCTCGACTCCGAAGGCCTCCACGACCTACTGCAGCTCATCGGCTCGGAGAAAGATTTGGACGAGTTTCTCCAGGAGTTTAACACATCCGCCGCTGCGGATACCCATCCGGAAGGAAACGTCGAAGCCCCGGCCGAATGGGACGTCCATATTCCCGGTCGACGACTAACCGCCGATCTCATAAACAGAATCCTCGAGACGGGCTGCCCCGGAGCGCACGCCCGTTTCACCGCCATACACGAGGGCCAGGAGTATCAGGTCCACCCCGCCCATAGCGGCCACGTCGTCGTCCACCCCGGTAGAAAGAGGGGGGTGTAAGGGTCTGATCGACCCTCACAAGCCATAGAGCACCCGCCAGCCCTGGCTAGCCTCTGTCACGACAACCCGAAGTCATCCACCCCTCAACAACGAACACACACCTCATCTAGAGCCGCTGGAGGCGTTTATATTTAGTCCTAGTTCCTTATGATTATTCTTAGCCTTATTCTATTATGATTTTTCTTAGCCAATAAATTAGTGTTAAGCGAATACTCAAAACGAAGTAATAGCATTTAGTCTGCCTATGAAGGCGCCGCGACGAAGAAAATATACCGAAAGGTATTTCCTACGGTTTCTTTAAAACCACGATCGATAAGAAAAATATCGAAAAAGGATGGAAGGGAGCCGACCGACCGGCGATCTTCCACTTCGACGAGAGCCTCGGAACGACGCGCACGCACCAAAAACACTTCCGCGAGATACAAGCCACGGGACGCACGAACAACCGGAAACACGTGTACGAAATAAGGTGTTCTACCTCCGTCCCAGCCGAACAGTGCATCATTTGCCCCGCGCCGCCCCGAACCTATGTCCACGCGTGTTCGTGATCCCGCGCTCAACACCCTTGAATTCGCTGGAAAAATAGTTATCCTCGCACGTAAGTCTGGTACTAGATCCCGTGGTGCAGCCATGATCACAGTGTAGGCCCCGTATACAACAATAAAGAAATAGATACCATAAGAAACGACACAACTTCTGGCTTTATTATTTATTCATTAATCGCTCCATATCCCACCTCCACCCCTCAGACCAGCAGCTTTGAGAACTTTAACTTTTACGCATCGTTCTATACCCCGCCCCAGACCCTCTACCAATAGCTTCGAGAACTTTAGCGACTACGCATCGTTCTATACCCCGCCCCAGCCCCTCGACCAGTAGCTTCGAGAACTTTAGCGACTACGCATCGTTCTATATCCCGGCTCCGTCCCTCCGACCAGTAGTTTTGTGAACTTTAGCGACTAAGCATCGTTCTACAACCCGTCTCCGCCTTCTCGGACTCGTAGTCCCGGGAGTTTAGAGACGATTCATCGCTCTGGAGGATCCTTCTCCCCTGGGTCGACAGCCCGAAAGATCTCTCCCACGCCACGTGGTCATCCCTTCGCCTCCCCGGTATACCCCTTGGTACTCCGCACAAAGCCAGAGCTCACGCCCCCGCACCACCTCGATCACGTCACCTGCTCTTTCCCCCGCCTAAAGTTCCCCTATCAACTACAAATTTCTTGTAGAGGACCCTGGACAAGCTGATCTCACCCCAGCCTGAAATAGGTTCCGTACAGGAGATATAAAGATATAAAAGACGACATCGAATCGATCATTAATCGATGGCAGCATCTAAGGGCCCTCAACAGACAGTTTTGCCAGGGGTGGAAAAAGGAATACCTCAAGGAACTCCACAAACGCACGATGTTGATGTTGTTGAGTTGAGTTGTAAATTCGAACTGTTTTATTTTCAAAACTTATGCACTATATCTAAGAAAATATAAGGTAATTAAAACGAAGACTAACGCTAAGAAAAGCAGCGATGTGCGGCACTTGTTCCCACGCTCATCCCTTCTAATGACACCTACTACATGCAACCCATGTGTTAACCACATGTGTTAATAGATTTGGGTTCAACGTGACGCATGTATCTGATTCTATGGTCGAACTCTATGTGTCTTTTTTCTCAAGTGGCTTCCTTCAAGTGGACTGTATTGTTTATTGGGTGGCCTGTGTGGGTTCCTGTTCATGTTTCATAAACATATTGCCCGGGGTTTGCTAAAGATGTGATAACTGCGAGTTTGTTGGCCTCCTTAAAGTGGACTGTTCTATTTTTTATGACGCTACCTGCTGTCGGGTCCTGTTCATGTGCATGAACATCTTGCCCACGGTTCGCAGGGGTGTGTAATTACTGCTGCGTGACCTTGTTTTTTTTTTTTATTCATATTAGTACTAATGGTGATATATATATATGGAACATAAGATATAAATATAGATTATAAGTAAGTTAAATATAAATATATACGCCAGGCTTGCGGGACTACCGAGAGGCATTGCTTCACAAGGCTGGCTGGCGTTTTACGGCCGCTCGTTCCGAAGGCGTTCCAGCCGCCTCAGCTCCGTCGCAATCTCTTTCGCAAAGCTGCATATCGCCGTCCAGTTAATCTGGTTTTCGAGCATGCTCGGTACCAGACCTTCCACTGTAATGGGCCCGCCTATGATCTCCTCTACTCGTCCGCGGGCTGCTGCGAATCTAACGCATGTGGTTAGGGCGTGCTCGGCGTTCTCTGTGGTTCCACAGCTGGAGCATCTTTCATCCTCCTCGTGACCAAAGCGATGTAGGTATTCCTTGAAGCACCCGTGTCAGCTGAGAACCTGCGTCAATGCGGACGTAAGTTCCCCATGCTTCCGGTTTACCCATGCTTTAATGTTGGGGATTAGTCTATGTGTCCAGCGGCCAGTTACCGCGCTATCCCAGACATTTGAGTCTCGCCCTGGTTCTCGCCATTTTGATATTCGTCTGTGTGGTGGCGCCTTTCCTCTCCTTGTGGCCATCGCTGGCTTCCATCGCTGCAAGTTCGACGGGTGCTATGCCGCCAATTACCATAGTCGCCTCTGTGGAGACTGTGTGGAATGCGGAACTGACCCGCAGGGCTCCAAGTCTGAAGTCTGCCTCGATGCCTCTGACGTAGCGCTTGGTGCTCGTAGCCTGAGCCCATATCGGCGCTGCGTCTCATATGGTGGATTTCTCCACGTTGAAGAGTAGTCTCCTGCTCGTCGACTTCGGGTCTCTATCGTTTAGCATCATGCGAGAAACTGCCATAACCACGCCGCGTGCTTTTTTATGTGTCGACTGTAGGTGCTCTCTAAACGATAGCCGAGTGTCTAGCATGACTCCCAGGTACTTTATGGCTCGCCTTGATGCAATGGAGGCTCCACCTACGGTTATCCTCGCTGTCTCCACCTTTTTCCTGCTGCTGATCAGTACGGCCTCCGTCTTGTGCTCGGCAAGTTCGAGCCCTGCTAGGTTCAGCCAATTGCTTATCGTTTTGACTGCTTCGTTCATGGTGGTTTCCGTTTCTGCGATGGTTTTCTTGACTACCGTGACCGCGACGTCGTCCGCAAAGCCCACAATTTCTACTCCTTGTTGGAAGTCCAGCCGCAGTATTCCGTCGTACATTGAGTTCCATAACAACGGTCCCAGTACGGATCCTTGTGGGACTCCTGCCGTGATGGAGTATGTCCGGGGACCGTCATCTCTGTCGTATTTCAGCCATCTGTTGTCCAGGTAGTCACTGACCACCGCCTGCAGGTTTTCGGGGATTCCGAGTCTCTTCAAGGAGGACAGTATTTTGTTCCAGGATGCGGAGTTAAAAGCATTTCTTATCTCTAGTGTTGCCACCAGACAGTAGTTTTTGGCCCCACCAAGCCATCTTGTGCCTTCTATTGCCCTCCTGGCTGTGCCACACACCTTGTCCAATGCATCCAGGGTTGAGCGTGCCTTTCTGAAACCGTACTGCCTGTCTGAGAGCCCCCCCCCACGGCCTCTATAGCTTCGTTTAGCCGTGCGCCAATAATGCTTTCCAGCAACTTGCCTGCACTATCCAGGAGGCAGATGGGCCTATATGCCGATGGGTCTTCGGGGTCCTTTCCTGGTTTTGGGATAAGCACCAGCTTTTGCTGCTTCCATATTTCAGGAAAGCAGCCGTCTGTGAGACACTTGGTGTATGCCTGCGCAAAAACTGTCGGGTACAGACTTATGGCCAGTTTGAGGGCCCGGTTGGGTATTCCGTCAGGTCCTGGTGCTTTTCCGTTTGGCACTCTCTGTGTTAGATTTGTTGTGCCGAGTTTTTGAATGCGCCCATCTTCTTCATTATCACTTTGTATGCCTTGCCCCAGAGGTCGTTTTCCGCTTCGTCACAGAGCTCTAGGAAGCATCGCTTTTTGCTGGCTTTGATCTCCTTATTAAGAGTTTTCCTCTTTTGGGTGTAAGTTTCCCTAAGAGCGTGGAAGTTTTCTGCTCCGCGGGATCTGTGGTATGCCCTTCTGGCTCTTATGCATTCTCGGCGAGCATCCTCTATCGATTGGTTCCACCAGTATACCAACTTATGCCCTCTAAAGGTTTTGCTGCGCTCCATGCTGGCGTCGCACGCCCCTTTAAGCTTGCCCATGATGCTTGTCACCTCGTCTTCTTCGCCATTCATTTCCTCTAGTCCTGTTAGGGCTGACCTGAAAATGGGTATGTTCAGCGTAGCTTGCTTGTAGTGTCCCCTCGTGGCAGTTCTTGGGTGGGCTCTTCTGGTCTTGATTTTGCAAAGGATGGCGCTGTGGTCGCTCGCAGTGTATTTTTCGCTGATATGCCATGTCGTGGACGCTGCCAGTCGTGTGCTTACGTAGGTGAGGTCGATGATGGATGTGGCACCTGCTCTGCTGAATGTTGTGGTGGTACCAGCGTTTTTTAGGATAATGTCCAGGGAGGCAAAAGCCTCTACCAGGACCCAACCCCTGGCGTTCATCGTGGTGGACTCCCATTCCGTGGCCCATGCGTTGAAGTCTCCTGCTATTAGCGATGGCGAGTGTACCCTGATGTCGTTTGCCAGGTCGTCTATCGCATCGCTGAACTTCGAGAGTGACCAGCTCGGTGGTAAGTAGCAGCTGTATACCCATAGGTCATTCAGCCTCGCTCGTACATATCCTCTCGATCTTTTTACTCCTTCTAGGTGTTGTGCCGGGTTTCCGCACATCCAGATGGACGCTTTCCCCGATTGATCCACGACCCACGTGTTCGATCTAACGGGCTTGTAGGGCTCGCTCAACAGAGCCACGTCTATGTTGAGCTCTTTTAGGGATTGGGTGAGCAGGTCTTGTGCCACCCTGCAATGGTTGAGGTTCAGCTGGAGGATACTTAACATTTTAATAGTCTTACTGCCTCGCGGTACGCCGGGCACCTGAAGCTTCCAGACGCGTTGTCCGTGGGGCTTCCCTCTTTTTTCGCGCAGAGTAGGCAGTGTGGGTCTTTACTGCAATTTCTTGCTTCGTGGTCGTTACCTCCGCATCTAAAGCACGCTCCTCGGAGGTCCTTTCTTCCGGTGCAGGTTGTCGAGATGTGCCCGAACTCCAGGCATTTAAAACAGCGTTTTGGAGACACAATGGGCTTTATGCGGCAGACTACCCACCCGATCCTCATCTTTCCCATCGCAGTGAGTTTTTCGGCGTTGCTTGTCGACAGGGATATTGTGGCTATCTGCATTCCGCTTCTGGTAGCTCGTAGGGACTTCACCGCGTCGTCTGTGAGTGAGGTTTCTCCTGTCGCTAGTTTCACTGCTTCCAGTACCTCCTCTTTGGTTGTGACCTCGTCTAGGTCCATGATGACCCTCGTTTGCTCGGTCAAGGCTCGTACGACCGCCTTGGCCCCTAGTGCTTTTATAACGGCCGTTTTCACCTCCTCCGCATTATGGCTCGGATTTCTCCTGAGGCGTAACAACAGATCGCCCTTTGCTGTCTTACGTATGCTCTGTACGTCTCCGCTGACATGGCTCAATGTTGAGTCTCCTTTCATTGACTTCAGCAGTTCTGCATAGGTGACGCCTCCGACGCTTGCTACCACTATTGCATCTGATCTCGCCTTCCTCGGGGGCCGCTTTTTTCCGTTTTCTGTGGGGCTGCCATGTGGAATTTGCTGGGTTTCAGCTTCGGGTCTACCCGTTTGTTGCTCTCGTGGCCTGAACCTCTTTGGTGGGGTCTGCCTCTGGCCTGACGCTGGTTCCCTAGACCGTTTTGGTGTTGCTTGGCTCCTTTCCGCCGTGCCAAACACTTTGCCGCTTATATTTGTAGCCTTTGGTGGGGTCTGTGTTTCCACCACACTGTACTCCCGAACCTTATGGGTCTCGTGGCTGCTTAGGTCGGCTGCCGTCCCCTGCAGGCTGACGAGCTGTGCTAAGCTGTCTCTCATCCGCTGGTTTATGTGCCGCTGACCCGTGAACATGGTCGAGAGTTCCTGGAGGATGAGCCCTATTTGTCTCACCGCATCCGCCAGGGATTTCGGTGGCGTACTAGGACTGCGTATCAATTCGGCCATTTGTGGTGCCGGTGACGTGGCTGTTGGCCGAAGGGGCGATCTTGCCGTCGTTGCGCTTTTTGCGAAGGGGTTCCCTACCTCCATGGCTCTTGCTTTTTCAGGTCGGGCGATTGGGAATCCCGCGCTGGCCTCAGGTTTCCCCTTGGCTTCTGGTCGGTGGGGGTTATACCGCCCCTTCCCGGTCCCCAGAGCCGCTTTATCCAGGACGCCACCTAGGCGGAGGGGTTGGATGGTTTTCTTGACTACCGTGACCGCGACGTCGTCCGCAAAGCCCACAATTTCTACTCCTTGTTGGAAGTCCAGCCGCAGTATTCCGTCGTACATTGAGTTCCATAACAACGGTCCCAGTACGGATCCTTGTGGGACTCCTGCCGTGATGGAGTATGTCCGGGGACCGTCATCTCTGTCGTATTTCAGCCATCTGTTGTCCAGGTAGTCACTGACCACCGCCTGCAGGTTTTCGGGGATTCCGAGTCTCTTCAAGGAGGACAGTATTTTGTTCCAGGATGCGGAGTTAAAAGCATTTCTTATCTCTAGTGTTGCCACCAGACAGTAGTTTTTGGCCCCACCAAGCCATCTTGTGCCTTCTATTGCCCTCCTGGCTGTGCCACACACCTTGTCCAATGCATCCAGGGTTGAGCGTGCCTTTCTGAAACCGTACTGCCTGTCTAAGAGCCCCCCCCCACGGCCTCTATAGCTTCGTTTAGCCGTGCGCCAATAATGCTTTCCAACAACTTGCCTGCACTATCCAGGAGGCAGATGGGCCTATATGCCGATGGGTCTTCGGGGTCCTTTCCTGGTTTTGGGATAAGCACCAGCTTTTGCTGCTTCCATATTTCAGGAAAGCAGCCGTCTGTGAGACACTTGGTGTATGCCTGCGCAAAAACTGTCGGGTACAGACTTATGGCCAGTTTGAGGGCCCGGTTGGGTATTCCGTCAGGTCCTGGTGCTTTTCCGTTTGGCACTCTCTGTGTTAGATTTGTTGTGCCGAGTTTTTGAATGCGCCCATCTTCTTCATTACCACTTTGTATGCCTTGCCCCAGAGGTCGTTTTCCGCTTCGTCACAGAGCTCTAGGAAGCATCGCTTTTTGCTGGCTTTGATCTCCTTATTAAGAGTTTTCCTCTTTTGGGTGTAAGTTTCCCTAAGAGCGTGGAAGTTTTCTGCTCCGCGGGATCTGTGGTATGCCCTTCTGGCTCTTATGCATTCTCGGCGAGCATCCTCTATCGATTGGTTCCACCAGTATACCAACTTATGCCCTCTAAAGGTTTTGCTGCGCTCCATGCTGGCGTCGCACGCCCCTTTAAGCTTGCCCATGATGCTTGTCACCTCGTCTTCTTCGCCATTCATTTCCTCTAGTCCTGTTAGGGCTGACCTGAAAATGGGTATGTTCAGCGTAGCTTGCTTGTAGTGTCCCCTCGTGGCAGTTCTTGGGTGGGCTCTTCTGGTCTTGATTTTGCAAAGGATGGCGCTGTGGTCGCTCGCAGTGTATTTTTCGCTGATATGCCATGTCGTGGACGCTGCCAGTCGTGTGCTTACGTAGGTGAGGTCGATGATGGATGTGGCACCTGCTCTGCTGAATGTTGTGGTGGTACCAGCGTTTTTTAGGATAATGTCCAGGGAGGCAAAAGCCTCTACCAGGACCCAACCCCTGGCGTTCATCGTGGTGGACTCCCATTCCGTGGCCCATGCGTTGAAGTCTCCTGCTATTAGCGATGGCGAGTGTACCCTGATGTCGTTTGCCAGGTCGTCTATCGCATCGCTGAACTTCGAGAGTGACCAGCTCGGTGGTAAGTAGCAGCTGTATACCCATAGGTCATTCAGCCTCGCTCGTACATATCCTCTCGATCTTTTTACTCCTTCTAGGTGTTGTGCCGGGTTTCCGCACATCCAGATGGACGCTTTCCCCGATTGATCCACGACCCACGTGTTCGATCTAACGGGCTTGTAGGGCTCGCTCAACAGAGCCACGTCTATGTTGAGCTCTTTTAGGGATTGGGTGAGCAGGTCTTGTGCCACCCTGCAATGGTTGAGGTTCAGCTGGAGGATACTTAACATTTTAATAGTCTTACTGCCTCGCGGTACGCCGGGCACCTGAAGCTTCCAGACGCGTTGTCCGTGGGGCTTCCCTCTTTTTTCGCGCAGAGTAGGCAGTGTGGGTCTTTACTGCAATTTCTTGCTTCGTGGTCGTTACCTCCGCATCTAAAGCACGCTCCTCGGAGGTCCTTTCTTCCGGTGCAGGTTGTCGAGATGTGCCCGAACTCCAGGCATTTAAAACAGCGTTTTGGAGACACAATGGGCTTTATGCGGCAGACTACCCACCCGATCCTCATCTTTCCCATCGCAGTGAGTTTTTCGGCGTTGCTTGTCGACAGGGATATTGTGGCTATCTGCATTCCGCTTCTGGTAGCTCGTAGGGACTTCACCGCGTCGTCTGTGAGTGAGGTTTCTCCTGTCGCTAGTTTCACTGCTTCCAGTACCTCCTCTTTGGTTGTGACCTCGTCTAGGTCCATGATGACCCTCGTTTGCTCGGTCAAGGCTCGTACGACCGCCTTGGCCCCTAGTGCTTTTATAACGGCCGTTTTCACCTCCTCCGCATTATGGCTCGGATTTCTCCTGAGGCGTAACAACAGATCGCCCTTTGCTGTCTTACGTATGCTCTGTACGTCTCCGCTGACATGGCTCAATGTTGAGTCTCCTTTCATTGACTTCAGCAGTTCTGCATAGGTGACGCCTCCGACGCTTGCTACCACTATTGCATCTGATCTCGCCTTCCTCGGGGGCCGCTTTTTTCCGTTTTCTGTGGGGCTGCCATGTGGAATTTGCTGGGTTTCAGCTTCGGGTCTACCCGTTTGTTGCTCTCGTGGCCTGAACCTCTTTGGTGGGGTCTGCCTCTGGCCTGACGCTGGTTCCCTAGACCGTTTTGGTGTTGCTTGGCTCCTTTCCGCCGTGCCAAACACTTTGCCGCTTATATTTGTAGCCTTTGGTGGGGTCTGTGTTTCCACCACACTGTACTCCCGAACCTTATGGGTCTCGTGGCTGCTTAGGTCGGCTGCCGTCCCCTGCAGGCTGACGAGCTGTGCTAAGCTGTCTCTCATCCGCTGGTTTATGTGCCGCTGACCCGTGAACATGGTCGAGAGTTCCTGGAGGATGAGCCCTATTTGTCTCACCGCATCCGCCAGGGATTTCGGTGGCGTACTAGGACTGCGTATCAATTCGGCCATTTGTGGTGCCGGTGACGTGGCTGTTGGCCGAAGGGGCGATCTTGCCGTCGTTGCGCTTTTTGCGAAGGGGTTCCCTACCTCCATGGCTCTTGCTTTTTCAGGTCGGGCGATTGGGGATCCCGCGCTGGCCTCAGGTTTCCCCTTGGCTTCTGGTCGGTGGGGATTATACCGCCCCTTCCCGGTCCCCAGAGCCGCTTTATCCAGGACGCCACCTAGGCGGAGGGGTTGGAAAGTAGTCGGATCCGCGACTTTTAGCCCTTTCCCCTATCTAGACCTGCGTAAGCTGTATTGGGCCTAGAGGTAGGCAACTACCGCACTTCCCTTTCCCCGTAGAATCTAATCTTTTTTAGGGAAGTCTGCGTGACCTGGTGTCCGGTTCTGTTCGTATTTTGGACATCTTGACGTTGATCTACCAGGGTTATGGGAACTATCTTTTAATTTGACTTTCTTCCGTATATACAGCATCAGTGAAAAAAATTCGCTGTACTCCTGTTTGGGATGAAAGTCCTTTCAGATCCTCAGATTGTTTCCAAAAGTTCGTTTGAAACTCTTGAATCAGTTTACTTTTTTTAAGAGATGTTCTGGCTACATCTTCTTTCGGAACTGGTATTAGCAATGTGGATTTACTAATTTCAAAATCCCCTGGTGTCAAAACATCTTCGCCATTTATTTTGCTTGATATACAACGTGGACGAGAGTTTTTTAATGTTTCAATTTGATTACTGCTTTCTGGGTATTCCTTGATGTTAACGAGGGGATACACTTTATGTATTGGTCGCTTGATCGTAGGTTTTTTCACTTCTAACGATACGACTCGTAATCGACCGTCTTTGGTTGGGTAGGCTTGCGGAGTTAGTGGCCATTTTGACGGGTGAGTTTCTTCGTTTGTAATAAGAATGATATCTCTATCCAGTAGGTTCTCTATTTTGTTTTCGACGGTTTCTTTTTCTCCGTTGAATTCTTTATTTGCTTCGGTTTCTTTTTCTTCGACGATTTTCTCTTTCTGTGTAAAGTTCTGTTTGGCGTCTTTCTTCTGCTGCCAAGAACCCCAGGCTTATGACGGACCTTTTGTCGGATTCTGGTTCGTCGCAACACGGTACTGTGCCTTCTTTTTGATTGCTGGCCTCCGAGATTTCTGAGTAGTGCGGTCCGGCCTCCCGCGGATCTTCTTCTGCTTCCTCGTTCGAATATGCCTCGGCACGGCGTGGACTCATCAGGTCCCATTCAGCACAAAAACCGGCCTCCCTATGTGCTGGACGGTAGGTGGTGCACAAATCACTGCCGGGATCGTAGGCTAGTAGTTGGCCCCCGCATCTAACGTCCAAGAATGCAGACGCCAGGGTCCCGAGACTGCGCAGTATTATATCGCGGTCCTCCACGTCTGTGGTGAAGTTGTCGTCGTCTTCTGCGCGTCCATAACTCCCGAACTGGCATCGATTTCGGCGCCTACATTATGGTTTGGCGGCAGTTGGACCCCAGCGGTCGCAAAGCGACCTGGATGCGTATTTTTGCTTGTTTTGGCGATCTCAACATCATTTTCGGACTTCGGGAAGGCCAGCGTGAACCGACGTATTCTGGCGGTTTCAGTTTCCTGATTTAACTGTTTTTGTAATGCTTCTAATTTTCCCCCACATCCCGTGTATGTCGTGCAATACATTTTGAAGATGTCTTGTGAGAGATTCTGCGATTCAATATAAAGTCTTCTCATTTTTTATCATTTATCTTTCATTAAATTGAGATTGTATTGGGTGAACTCTTGATAAATACTGTCGTCTACCTCACATCGTATCTCGTTCCAAAGGCGTAGTAGTTCCTCTGCCTGTCTACTGTTCTGACAAGTTGCTTTCTGACTAACAAAATGGTTTAAGGTGATGTCTAAGAACTTTTCTCCGAATCTTCCGGCTGTTTTGCTTGTTCCGAAGGACTTTTCTTTTAGGATTTTTCTTCTGTAGTGCCTTTCATCTAAGCTGTTGTATTCTAATCCGAGCGCGTTCAGCCTTTTTTGCATATTTCTCCTGTAGTGCCTGTCGTCTAAGATGTTTCTTTCTAATATCACACCTTTCTCACCACTCAGTTGTCTGATTAGTTTCATGTATTTTTCCATTAAGAAATATAATATTATTCGATGGACCAAATTTTGATGCTGCTTCTATTCTCCAGATCAAGGATGAATCCGGCTCCAAGGACCAAATGTTGATGCTGCTTCTATTCTCCAGATCAAGGATGAATCCGGCTGAAAGGACCAAATGTGGATGTTGTTGAGTTGAGTTGTTAATTCGAACTGTTTTATTTTCAAAACTTATGCACTATATATAGGAAAATATAAGGTAATTAAAACTAAGACCAACGCTAAGAAAAGGAAGGGTTTGCGGCACCTGTTCCCACGCTCATCCCTTCTAATGACACCTACTACATGCAACCCATGTGTTAACCACATGTGTTAATAGATTTGGGTTCAACGTGACGCATGTATCTGATTTTATGGTCGAACTCTATGTGTCCATTTTCCCAATTGGCCTCCTTCAAGTGGACTGTATTGTTTATTGGTTGGCCTGTGTCGGTTCCTGTTCTTGTTTTATGAACACACGAAGTTGCAGATGGCAACGCCGAGCCTTCAGATTGGCAATATGGTTGTCGTCAAAGAGGACAATTTGCCATCCAATGAATGTTGGCTCGGAAGAGTACATTCCGTAAATCCCAGCGCCGATGGTAGGGTCCGTGTGGTGGATATCCTTACTGCCCACGGCGTACAGTGGGACATCAGACGCACAGAGTTGGCAAAAGTCAAAAAATGTATGAGCGCTTTGGATAAAATGAATACATGCATCTTAAAAATCTCAAATTTTCACGCTAATCAAACTTTTATTTTAGGAGATATGAGCATTCAAAGTTGAAAATTATTTCAGTGTGCACAAATGTATTCAACTTTTTTTCAATTGATACATCTTTGCGGATGAATCAAAAGTAAACTACGTTACGTATGATTCTGTTTTTGGTGTTTCTATTTAAATATATTGATTGTTATTAGTAATCAATAAAAACCTATTCTGTTGCATGGACAGTAATCAAGAAAAACGTATTTTCAAAACCATCTAGTTTTTGAGCTGTTTTTCAAATTTAACTTGACTATACAAAAAAAGCTCATCAAATTTTTCCGAGATATTTTTTGTATATGTTTATTGAATATTTTTTTACCAAACTTTTCAATCCCATTTCGGGAGATTGAAGCGTTTGGCTGCAAAACAGGCAAAAAAAGGATGTCGCAGGTGCTGAATCCCATACAAAAACATATTTTGGCCGTTTTTACTTTCGCATGCTAAATTTTGGAAGAATAATCTTTTAAATGCAGTTTATTTCATTAAGATATCTTTATTTGTTCAGAAGTTTTTAGTTTAGCAAGCTGAAATGGCCGAATGTCCCACTGTGCGGTGTCCTCAAAAGACCTTTGCTAAAGGTCGTTCTCCTTCCAATAGAGCACCGTAGTTCCGTCCAACAATAACGTTAATATGCAATTGATCCGTTAGCAGCTCATTTCTAATGTTTTTCGACTCTTTTATTCCCTCCTAGTTTTTCCCGCCTCCAGACATGGCCCCACGCACTTTAAGGCGCGCTTCAGTCCCACCCTCGTGAGCGCTCTTACCATCCACATATCGCTCGAGCTGCTCAAGCTTGTAAGCTTACAGCATGAACCAGAATAATCTCGTTTCCACCACCGTTTCCATCGGCCGCATTAGTGCTATGCCCTTTTCCGTTTAATCATAGACATACTTGCGTGCTATCCATCAGCAAAGCAGAAGAAGAACGCCTTCTACGCTCGCCTGAACCAGGTTCCAGCTCCCCGCGTAGGGAAGGGCCGAAGAGTTCGAGGGAGGGGATGATGGAAAAAGCTCAATACAAGGCGGCCCTGAAGATTTGTAGCAGGCTCCAAGACAAGGCGGATATCTGCCCGGAGGAGAAATCCAAGCTAACTTGGGCAGAGCTAAAGGTGGAGGAGGGCCGCAGATACGTCGCACGGTTGCTTCAAATGAAGGTTTCGACTAGCGAACACGCTAACAAGGTGGAGGAGTTGCTAGCTATCAAGAGGCCACGCTCGACTGACAATACCGCCACCCCGGCGGGCAAACGGCAACGAAAACAACGAAGCAGAGGTCGGTCAGTGCTTCGAAGATCAGTGATGTGTCCAGGAGACACCTGATTGTAGCTCTCATCGACAGACGTGATGAGAACGGGAAGATGACGGTGACGCAGTGGAAACTGGTCCACGCGCGGCTCGTAAACTCCTTGTTAGCACGGATGGAGGAAGACCCAACAGCGCCCATGCCCACTTTCGATTGTGCTGGATGGCTGAATGAGGTCAAAAATCCTGAAGTGCAATGACGACCCGACGCTGAGGTGGCTGACGCAGACGGTCTGCCAACTGGAAGCGATGTGGGAGGGGCCAAGCTGGTGGTGGTGGACAGGGAGCTAGTCCCGTCCATACCAAAGGCGAAGGTACTCTTCCCCATCGCCATCCGAGGAGACCATGCGCTGAAGCTCCTTCAAAGGCAACCCTGACGTACCAACAGCGGACTGGAGATACTGCACGCCGGTAGCCCACTACCCAACGAGGGGGGCCAGCATGTGATCCTCCAGATCAGCAAAGAAGCAGAGGACATCCTCTACCTCAGATACGGGAAAATGGCGTGGAGCATGGGCAGTGTATACCTGCACCTAAAGAAGCGCCACCCCGGAGACACAGACACACACACCCTGCAGGCAGGCGAGGTGGAGAAGGACCTCGGTCTGGACACTATCTTGGAGGCCGCCCAGGAACTGGCATTAGAGGACTCTCAGGAAGATGAGGACGGTGACCTGACAATCGTAGTCAAGCCGTCGTGAGGCATCCCATGTGCTGCAGCTCAACTTGCATAAAAGCAAGATAGCGTCGGCGGAGCTCCACATTGCCATGGAGTAAGGGCCCATTGACATAGCTTTGGTCCAGGAGCCCTGGATTGCGTCAGTCAATACAGTGGCCGAACTAAAGTTCGCAAAATCGGTAAGCAGGAATAGAACCTTCGTACTAGTACGAAAGGGAATCCACGCTCACCTTATGTCTCATTACAGCACAGACGACCTGACAGTGGTGATGCTGGAGAGTAAGGAGAAGCGCCTTCTGGTAGACTCCTGCTACATGGCACACGACAGGCCCGCACAACCTGAAGAGCTATGGAGTCTGGTGGAAGAAACCGACTACAAAGGCCACCAACTCATCATTGGTAGGTGAATCACTCTTAGACTTTGTACTATCAACTAACATAGATGTAGTAAACGTGGGAGAGGAATACACCTACGTAGGTCCCAACGTCCAACGTGCTAGATCTAACCCTCGTAATGGGAAATAGTACCTTGGTATATGTATGGAGAGTCCTCGAAATACCATCCTCCTCGGACCAAAGGTGCATTCAGTTCAAACGCGAATTCAAATACACGCCGAAGGTAACAGTCTTCAGAAACCCCCGGAACACAAACTGGTAGAAGTTTAGGAAGCCCATTACCTCAAAGCTCGAGAATCCGAGCACAGTGAAATCCGCGGAGGACATAGAGAAGTCCTTAGAGACCCTCTCCAAGGAACTTCTGGCTGCCTATCAAGGAGCGTGCCCGCCATCAGGAACGAGAAAGAGGACCAAACCACACTGGTGGAACCGGGACCTCTCTCTCAAGAGAAATAACCTTAAGGAACTCTTCAAGCTCGCCAGAGTAGCGAATGAGGAGATCATCAACGAGGAATACAAGATCCTACTCAGAAACTACAAGAAGGAAATACGTAAGGCACAACGTAGCTCGTGGAGTAATTTCTGCTCCAGCATCGAGAAAGTGCCTGAAACAGCAAGACTCAGGAAGCTGCTCTCGAAGCAGCCCACTATACAGAGTCAGCTAAAATTAAATAACGGACAGTGGTCAGAGGGCAGCGAAGAGGCTCTGACAAAACTCTGGAAAAGCTGCTGGATGGACACATCAGGAAGGAGGTGGGAGGCCTGATGTCGACCAACCAGCATGCTTTTACCAAAGGGAAATTGGTGGAGACAGCACTACATTCGTCAGTAGCTAACGTCGAGAAAGCTCTCAATAACAAAAAATATGCACTGGGAGTATTTATAAATATATCCGGAGCATTTAATAACGAAGCTTCGAACGCAATAATGGATCGCCTTGAAGCGACCCACATACACCCAGCAATCAACCTATGGATAAAGAACCTCTTGAGTTTTAAATGGGTGCAATCAGAGTGGGGCACCGCTTCCATGGTAAAGGGAGCACACAGAGGCATACCTCAGGGTGTAGTCCTGTCACCCCTGCTATGGAATCTGGTGGTCGACGACCTCATCAAGAGATTCGAGAGGAAGTCCCCAAAAATAACAGCTTATGCAGACGACATAAGCATAATTATTACGGGTGTATGTCCATCGAACCTCAGCTCCATAATGGAACGAGCACTCAGGGAGATATGCGAGTGGGCGGACGAAGTAGGACTCGATATCAACGCAGACAAGACGGACCTCATCCTCTTTAAAAAGAGGTACTAGGTACTAGCATGGATCCCCAGAAAATCAACCAAATAAGGCTAACCCTGAAAACACAGGTCAAATAGCTTGGCACAGTACTGGATAGCAAGCTGGCATGGAAACCAAATATAGTGGAAAGGGTGAAAAAGGCCACCATTGCACTTTATGAATCCAAGAAGATGCTTAGCAGCACATGGGGCCTCTCACCCACCCTTATGCATTGGATCTTAATTGCATCTTATTGCATGAATATTGGATCTTATATTGCACAAAACCCGAAATAAGGGTGTCATATAAGCTGCCGGACCGATGTAGCATATTCCAGGCGGAAGTTTTCGCCATCAAGAAGACAGCAGAGGCCGCTCAAATTAGACCACAGACCACACAATGTGCTAAGCTTATTCGTTGATAGCCAAGCGGTGATAAAATCCATACAGTCGTTCGCAGTTAGTTCCAGAATTTTCCTAGCAAGCAGGGAGGCACAAAACTCACTATGCACGACTAAGTCAATGCGAATCTACTGGATTCCCAGCCACCAGGGCATCGATGGAAACGAAGCTGCGGACGTTCTGGCTAAGGGCAAAAGGAACTTTCCAGCCCTGGGATCGACAGCTAGCCGGCGTTGCTCACAGGGAAATAAGCCAAATGTAACAAGACTGGCATTTCAATCTTCCATGCTCCCCGCATTTTGGTGGCCTATGGGAGTGTTCAGTGAAGACGGCCAAGTACCACTTTTACGGTGCGATAGGAAACTCGGATCTTGGATTTCATGAGCAGCGGACGCTGCTGTGCTATATCACGGCAATAATTAATTCAAGACCCTTAGTTTTAGTTTTCATTTCAGAGAGCCCTGCCGATCTTGATGTTCTAACTCCAGCACATTTCTTCAATGGTGGCTCCCTGCTTCGTTCGCTGTGCCTGACATTGCGCACCTAAACTTCGATGGCTTCGATGGCTGGCAGCGGGTGTTATATTTCCAGCAGCTTTTCTGGTCCCGGTGGAGGGAAGAGCAGCAGTGCTCAAAGTGGTGCACTGCGAAGTCTAGTATAGCAGTCGCAGATTTGGTCCTTGTCAAGGTCGAGAATCTTCCTCCCATGAAGTGGCCACTGGCGAAGGTGGTCGAGATTTTACCTGGAAGAGATGGCGTTTCCCGAGTCGCCGTGCTCAAGACTGCATCTGGAATCATTAAGCGAACCGTCATCAAGCTCTGTCTGCTTCCGCTTAAGGACGCTGTTGAAAGCCGGACTTCCAACGGGGGGAGTATGTTGGGTCAAGCAGCATAAATGTTATCGATTATAGCCAGTGGTGCGGCCAAAAGTAAATTCATATTATTGTTTGTTATTCGCAATGCCCGCTGTAAAAATCTTTTGTTACCGCATATGCCGGCAGCGGCCCTTTTTTCGTCTATCTATATTGCCTCGAGTTATTTTTACCCTCCTTTATCGCACTCTCTCGCACGTTTTAAGCATTTCTGCATAGGGCACGGCAATTAAGTTGTCAGTTCTTGCAATAAGTAGGTAATTGAGCTTCGTCGCCATCGGAATAAATTATTATCTATCGGTCGTACGCCAACATACAAATTGTTCTACATATACCAATAAATGCCCTTATATATACGATAACATCCTTTCTGTTCTAAAAATAAAAGGGGAATTCAAAGGTTATTAAAAACGCTTAATAGCTTAAGGCTGCGCTTACACTGGGGCTGCCTTCCGGTTGGTTATTTATTATTTTCCTCACTTTTCGTTTTTTGTTGTCTTATAACTCCGTCACAACGCGTTCAATTGAAGGATTTATTTTATTTATTAATTGTCCTTCTTTGGGTTCGAGCCCAAGTAACACTTTTGTTTTTCGGTGCTTTGATTACGCGTGGCCCCACGTTGGGCGCCAATTAAAAATTCGCGGTGGCGAATTTTTAAAAATTAAAATTATTTAGCTTTATTTCCCAAAACTTATTGAGCTTTACAAGACTTAAAGAATTTATTTTTGATGTAAGTTGTTCAACCGACTTTAGTTTTAGGTCAACTTTACCGCTCTGCTCCAAGATCAAGACTGAATCTACTAATTCCATCTCCACATCATGAAACCCCAATGGTTCTCTGATCGATACCATTTTCCTATAAACAAACGGACTAACTCGATTTGGTCACCCAGATCTAGAATTGTGAAATACCAAAAATGCAGAATCTGCAGAAAGCCGGGTGTTCGATTGTTTACCCGAAAGCCGGGTGTGGGCCGAGAGTGGGCTTTCAATTAAGGCGGGTGTGAGAAAAGTTTGTTTTCCACTTTAGGTGGGGTGTGAGAAAAGATTGTTTATAAATTATGTGGGAGCTAAAGATTGAAATTCAAAGATCGAGATTGAATCTGGGGACACCAAAGATTGTTTATAACTCGTTTAAGAGACTAATGTAATTGGGTATGTTAACTAGCATGCGTCGCACCTCTTTCCAGAAACAGTCCCTCTCAGCAGATGTCCCGCAAAGTTTCAATCGAATTTAACTGAATATTCAAAATCTCGTGTTAAATTATAGGCCGCAAATTTCGTTGAACAATTTCTATCA
This sequence comes from Drosophila helvetica, assembly GCA_963969585.1. Taxonomy (NCBI): domain Eukaryota; kingdom Metazoa; phylum Arthropoda; class Insecta; order Diptera; family Drosophilidae; genus Drosophila; species Drosophila helvetica. The sequence continues at coordinate 26,979,174 of OZ018401.1, read as the reverse complement.
AGGTCTCGCCCGATAGTGGCTGATTTAATCTGTCAGTTAGCTTCTGGATATAATCAAAAAGTACTTCAAACAATTCATTTTTTTTGTTTCCCATCTCTTATCATTTGTCTTGTATCGACATATGTCCGAGGGTCCCTGAAATGCTTTCTTAAAGCCATGCAAAGCTCTTTCCATCGCACCACATCAACAGTCTTGTGGTACCGCCAGTAAAAGTTGGAAGCCTTCCCTTCGAACAAGGTGCTTGCATTTCCTCATTAAAGGGTGAAATTTCCATCCAGGGTTTGATGGGTCAGGGCATCTACTCGATAAATAAAGCTGCCCACATTTAGACCATCAAGAGCTCCCGAATACCGAAGCTTCCAGTTATGTGTTTCACAATGTGTCCAACCTTATCAGGCCTTTGAGCTAAGTCCGTCCCACTAGATCTAGCTAAGGACCGCCGTGGCTGTGGAGATTCTATGCCCCTACTTCCCCCTGAGAGCCCTAGGAGTTGATCGAGTGATTCGTTATCAGTTACATGGGGTTCGGTGGTCGCTGTGCTGCATTCCCCAAGTGAGTTTGAGGCTTGTGGCAATGAGGTTCGACATCTTCTCTGTTAACTGTTTTAGCAGCTCACTCTGCATTTCCATTACTTCTGCGTTAATTGTGGATGGCTGACTTATGGGTTGAACAAATTCCTTGCTCGATGCCCCCACTCCCGATAGCGTTCATTGAGTTTGACAAGTAGGGCAAGTGTTTGTTGCCATAAAATGCGTTTTGATGAAACTCATGGTTTCATTTCGTCCCGTATCTTTCCGAATCAGCCAGTTCCTTCATACACAAGGTCCACTCTGGTGGCACAGCCTCCGTTTCATCATTCAACCTATCTAGCCCCATGTTTATATACAAATGAGGTCACGAAATCCTATCTATAGCAAAATTAAGTAGAAACTAATAAATTTATAAAATAATGTCCTAATATTGATAGTTGATGCAAGCAAAATAATTCGATAAAATAGCTAAAAAAAAAAACTGATCCCCGATATTTTAGCTCCCTGCAGAGCCATAATCAATACATTCGTTCTACAGTCACCATGTATAGACAAAGAGAAAGAAACAACACAGACTGAAATAATTGGACACAAAACTTGTAACAACAGTGGACAGTGGCGACTTTTAAGGTCACTCAGACTATTATCCCTACCATCCTCAATCTTGCCATCCAAGCTCCTCAGCGATAGATTTTTCAGTATTCACTCACTTGGTCCATCACCCGTGCTCAGGCGTACAACCATTAATCGACTAGCCTGCATCTCAGTATGCGCTTGATATATGACTTTCGTGGGCGAAGCCTACACACTTAGTTAGAAAAGTGAGTCTGAGCTTGTCCAGCGGCTAAATCCTGGGAGTCAAGTACGCTGAATTCCAAATCACCCTCACATAGTTCCTAACACTCACTGGAAAATATAAAGTTTATTCAAACCAACGTCTAAAATGGTCAGGTAGAAGTCATTTTAAAGCCTCCCCCTGCTATCCCATGCCTCAATAGGGACTGAAATTAGAAGGAAATTTATCACTTCAGCAAAACGCTGTTGTGACCATAAGCAGTGCACAAAACCGGCAACTGACTTATTTGATCGGAAAGGTTGAACCTTGAATAGATAAAACAAGAGATTGGCCATCCGTAATGAAAAGTGGCCCACACTCGTATTTGTACTTTTATACCTATACGTTGTGGCCTCACGTTGGGCGCCAAATATAACAAAATATTTATTTATTGTGATTGTTGTGGTGGACAACGATTGGTGTTCTCACCCAGATTGACCAGCACGCTATCAGGTGGTGTTATTTTTCTTGTCAATGCTGAGACCTTCGATGCGTTTTTATACCCGGTACTCGAAGAGTATGGGGGTATTTTATATTTGTGGTGATAACGGTTGTGTGTAACACCCAGAAGGAATCGTTTCCGACTCCATAAAGTATATATATTCTTGATCAGCATCAATAACCGAGTCGATATAGCTATGTCTGTCTATCCGTCCGTCTGTCCGTCTTCATTAGCGCCTATAACTCAGAGACTTTAAAAGCTGGAGCAACCAACTTTTATTCCAGACTCTTGTGATATCACACTGTTACAAGTATATTTCAACATTTTGCCACGCCCTTTTTCCGCGCCCACAAAGGACGAAAACCTGTGGAATCCACAATTTTTAAGATACAAGAAAATCAAAAACGCAGAATCATAGAAAATTACCGCATCCCTCAGAGTATTGAATCTGTATCAGATCGAATTATTAGTATAGCCAAAAGGAACAAATGAAATTTCAGTGGCCTTCCAAGTGCAGACTCATTCCTTCTCTCTCTCGCACACAGCCGTGTATGTATATGAAAGAAGTAGATGTAGACATGTAGAAAAGGCAGCTGTAAAAAACTTATGTAAGCTAATATGGAAACATCTAATAGATTAATATCTTCGAAAGGGTTCGACTTAATTTTTTTTGGCTAAAATTAAAATTAATATTACGTTTACAAACTACTACCTTAATTAAAAACACTCGATAAATTTGCTAGTACCGCAAAAAAGCGTATGTTACTCGGCTTACCCTATTATCTTTTCTTCTTCGAAATTCTCTCTATTTCCGATATTGCTGGCTAACAGCTGATCCTCTCCAAATTCTGAACTATTCGCTCTTACCACGCTGTGGTCATTGACCTTGTAGCCTCGTATGCTTTGCTCATTACACGAAAATGTTCACATAAGGAATGATATATTGAAATACGGAATAGGAAAAATGTTGAATAGGGAAATTGGTGAAACCGATTATAAAAATGTTGTTGCCTACTTTAGTTACATGGAACCTCAAATTTGCCTTTCTCCTCTGCACGTTGTCTTATAACACCATCACAAGCACCTTGTGTCAGTGAGAGAAGGCAGACGCTGCTCGTATGAGCTCTCCTTTAACTGGCGGCCATGTTGCCACGCGTGAGGTTCAATTTTTCTTCTTCCTCGATCTGACAAATTTTCACTGCACGGAATAGCGTAAATTACAATCGTCTCCGAATCCCTGCAGGCGATCTGTTTTTTCAACCATAGCGCGATTCTACGATCCTCCAGGGCTAGCTGGTCCTGTTATTACAAAGTCAAAAATCTTACTCCAGCGTTTGTGCAAAGAGATGTTGTCCTGGGATGAAAGCCTGCCAGCCTCACTGAGCACCGATTGGCTGCAAATATGCAGCATTTTTGGCCAGATTCGTCGACTTGAATTTCCTCGGCTTGTACTCCATCCAGACTCTGAGGTAGAAATTTACGGATTCTGCGATACCAGCATCGGGGCTTTTGGTGCATGCATTTATGTCGTGTCAAAAGGTCAGCCTTCCAGCAGTCACTTACTTTGCGCCAAATCTCGTATTGCTCCTTTGAAGACACTCACGGTACGGTGTTACCAGATAAGCCAGCCCCTGAACTTCGCCGGAAGGCTCTTTTGGTTAAATCACCCTACATGAAAATTGTGGCTGATTCTAAATATGCAAATTCGTTTGCTTCCTTGCAACGCAATTTCGGATGTATTCACGAGTTTTGCAACAGAATTCCGCGTCCCGGACTCACTGTCTCAGATATTGAACATGGAACCTAGTTATTGCTGCGATTAGTTTAGCGTACTCAGCTATGAGAAGATATGAAGTCATTGCGGTCCAGGGGAGCGGTATCCTCATCTAGCTCAGTTGCATCGTTGTCGCCATTCATGGGTCATTTTGAGCTTCTCAGGGTTGATGGTCGACTGAAAAACTCTTCGTCGGATTTTGATGGCCGCCATCCAATCATCTTACCCAGCAGCCACCCACTGACTCTTGCAATAATCTCCCACTTTCATGAGCGGAATCTGCACGCTGGCCCTCGAGCTTTGCTTGGACTAGTTAGATCTCAGTATTGGCCCATTAGGGGGAGGGAGACGGTAAATAAGACAGTGAACAAGTGGGTAAGATGCTTTCGAATGAAGCCTAGCGAGTTAAAACGTCTGCTCCTCAGCGATGACCATCAGAAGGATGTGCTGGATTTTTGCTAGGTCGAGGCTATAGACTGTTCCAGTCCCACCGGAGCGATAGTTGGTCTAGGGCTGGAGAGCGAAGCGCCATCTATCGGGGGTCCAGGGAGGCTCCATGGGGCATGATGATTATGGGGGGAACAGCGATCCGCTGCTGTGGGCGTAAGGAAGAGAATAGGATTAGATGGGATAAATAGAGGTGAAAAGAGATCCAAATCACGTTTTCCGTGGATAAAGTCATAGTGTTCGGAGGCGAGTGCAGAGTCTTCCGACATCCTGAAATTTTGGGGGTTAAAACCAAAAATTGTACAAGTGAGTTCCGATAAAGGGGGCGGGAATTTGAATTTAAATTCATACCGGTGGTATTATTCCTCCCACAGCCTGGCCCGGAATATCACCCCCTAGAACCGGGCCAGAGATTTTTCTTTTCTGCCGAGGATCACTTTTTCTGGAGGCGATCCAACACTTTTCTAGAGGCGATCAATTTACTTCTTCTGGAGAGGATCAATTTTCCGGAAGATGGCTTATTACATATTCTGGAACTGCTCGGAGGGCAGATTTTTTGAGGGAAGGCTTGATCACTTCACGCATGGGAACCACAAGTGCACATTGGGGAGGAAATCCAGCTTAAGCCGAGTGAGTCTATGCCATAGTGTGTGTGTGCGCTGCAGCACAGGCGTCTACCGGCCGCACGTCTGGGTCGGGACAACCCCGTCCAGATCCTGACGAGACTATACGGTGCCTCGCCCCCCTTTAGGGCGTGTGATCAACGAGCACTCCACGTATCCGCGCACATATAATTCACTGCAAAACTGTACACTTATGCAAATTTGGGTCTGTACGGCCAGTCTCCACGATCCCGCACATTGCTCGTGTCAGCCACGAAGGCTCGATACCCCGCAAATAAATTCACCTCTTAATGTTGTTTGTTCCTAGTGTTGTCCTTTATGTGTACAAATTGTTATTAACTAGTACTTCAAGTATTTAACGTAATACGCTCACCTTGTCCAAACACCAACACATTTTCCGAATCCAAATCAAAACAGCGATCAGCTGATCGGCTGTAGTGGGCTTAACCCCTTATGTGTGACGTGGGGTCACTGAACCCCACTGTTGTTGTTGGCACATATGTGGAAATCTAATCATTAATCATTCCTTCAGCCCCGGGGACCCTTAACAAAAGCTCTTGGTAGGACAGTCTCGGTAAGGCCCAACTCACACGTTTTCATTGGGTGAAGTTTTGGTGTTTTTTTTGTTGTTGTCGAAAACGTGCCTGTCTCCCTTAGAGCGTTACAAAGCGACCTGGAAAAGCAGGCCGCTCTACAAACCGAAAACAGATGGAGGAACACAACCACCTGCAGAACCTCGAGAGCCATGTGCAAAGAGCGCAATGGAAAACTAGCTCACTATCTACTGCACCTTCCAAGGAAAGACTGCAGACTACTAGTGGGAATACTCACAGGTCACTGTCTGGCTGCGGCGCACGCAGCCAACCTAGGCATCACCAGCAGAGACAGCTTTAGGAAATGTGGTCAACCCGGGGCTATCGAAACCCTGGAACATCTCATCTGCAACTGCCCGGCTCTCTCACGGGCAAGGATAAGATACCTAGGCGCTCCGGAGATGGCATCACTAGAAGATGCCTCTAAGAGGACGTCTAGGGAATTACTTGCCTTTGCTAAACACACCTCGATACTCGAGGACTTCCAAATCTCACCAACACCCCCGTAAAGGTCCATTTACACCCGGATCACTAAGGGCCACATTGGCTTATGATAGTCCCCGCTAAGAGGCATCCGGTTTTACCTAACCTAACCATATACATACGTACTTACACCTACCTATTTTCGGTAACATAGTAAACACCTTGAAAATACATTAAAAATATATCTTGGAGAAAAATTTACTTGGTGCATCTCTTGTTTTGGATTTCTTTGGAAACCTCGCGTATCTGCCCCCCTACAAACATGACCTTTAACACCGATATCGGACAACCCAAGTGATATAACCGTTAACCGCACAAGCTGACGGCGAGCCATGCCAACAACCGAAGACGCTAGGTCAACGATGGCAAGCAGTCCTGAAATTGAAGCATTCCCTCTGGACACAATGGTCTAAGGAATATTTACAACAGTTGCAGCAGCGTCAAAAACGGAGGAACTCATTGGCGAACATTAAAGGAAGTCCATTAGTTATACTAAAGGAAGACAGCAAACCAGTACAATGGCCACTAGGAATTGTAAATTAGTTGTAATTCTATTTAAATATTCCTAGTGCGACAAGTTATATACTTTTAATTAATGAACTAGTTACAATCGATTTAAGGTGACAAACAGTTCTAACTACTGCTTGTTTTCTCTTAGTTATGTAAGAGGTCATAAATTTAATTTCAGTAGTGAACAAATTATATAATTTTATTAACTTGGTAATGAGAATCTCATGGTTGACCGTGTCAAAAGCCTTACTAAAGTCTAGTAGGGTCAAAAAGGTTACTTCACTATTGTCCATTTTTGTTCTGATGTCCTCAACTATTTTAATTATTGCTTTCGTGCAGCTTCTACCTTTTCTGAACCCGGACTGCGTATTATTTAAAAGTTTATTTGTTTCTAGAAAGTTTTTGATTTGTTTCTCCATTATATTTTCCAAGGTTTAGAGAGATATGGCAGTATAGATATTGGTCTATAGTCTTTATTCGTCTTGGGTATCGGTACTATTTTTGCTTCTTTCCACTGATCTGGGAAAGTCGAAGAGGTTATTGCAGTATTGATTACAAATGTAATGTGCCGAACAATTATGGATAGCAAAAGTTTTAAGAATTTTGGATCGATTTCGTCCAGCCCGATGGCGTTGGATTTAATTTTAAGCATGGCTTCTAAGACTTCACACTCACTCACACAGGGAAACTCAAACATATTAACATTCATAGACGGGAAAGAACTAATATATGGATTGCACGAGCCAACAGGAATATTTGAGTTTAAAAATTGCTGATTTAAAACATTAACATTGAGGTCTTCATTTATCATTGATTTAGTTTTGCCTATTCCTAAGGTATTTAATGTTTTCCAAGTTTGTCTTGTGTTTGTTGAACTAGTGAATTTATTACTGTAGTAGTTTCTCTTAGCATTTGATATCAAAGTATTAATACTACGTCGGGATGCTTTGAAAATAAGATTACAACTTTCCGTTTTATAGCGTTTCCACTTGTCATAAGCCTCATTTCTCGTTTTAATTGCACTTTTAATTAGACTATTAAACCAAGACGCGATGACTGGCTTTACAGTGTAAATTTATTGTACAGATAGCCTATGTTAGAGTTTATTAAATTTAGTTGGGTGTCAACCATCGGAAGGAAATATATGATGTTCCAATCGTCTGTCTGGTCTGTTTTTTACTGTCAATTTGCATATCATACGTTAAAAATAAGATATCATGTTTTGAAAAAGCAGTTACTGAGACTTGGTCATATAGCAAAATGTTTTCTGGTTTGTTGACAAAAATTACATCTAATAAAGTGTTAGTGGTCTTCGAGAAATGCGTAGTAAGATTGTGTTCACAGGGCTCAGTCCAATGGACTCCATTTCATTTAGTAGATGTTGCTCTTTTAATACCTTACTATTTAGGTCATCTGTTAGTATAATGTCCGTGTACGTCAGTGTTAGGTTATTATTATTACTATTATTATTTAATGCTAATAAATAGTTAAAACTAAGTATTAACATGGGTTAGGGCTATAGCTGCTGAGGCCTTAAGCTCACTAGAGAATTGGACAAGAGTATGTACAAAGGTGTATTTACAGTTTTGATTATATAATGTGCAGGATGTTTGATTTCTCTAAGAATGTGAGGATTATATTGGTATTTGTGATGGTGGGGTTGGCGATATATTTCATGGGATTATTGTTGTTGAATGTAGATGATCTTTGTGGGGAAAGGGAGGGGCAGATGACTAGTATATGGTGTAGGTTTATGGTCGCATTGCGACAAAAGGGACAAGTGCTAGGCAGTGATTTGTCTATGTAGTGGGCGTTGGTTAGCTTGGTGTGGCCAAGTCTGAGTCTGTTAATGACGACTTGGTGTCGTCTGTTTGTGGTAGAGTTTATGGGGGGTGTGGGGTTGGAGGAAGGGAGTTGTCTAATCTGTTGGTACCAGGTAGGAGTTTTTGTGAGGAGGTCGGCTTGTGTGGATTGGAGGATTTGTTTTAGGAAGTGGGAAGTGTCGTTTGAATTGTGGTTTGGGGTGTATATGAGGGGAAATTTGGCGGTAAGTTTGGCTGAGGTATCTGCGATCTCGTTGCCTTTTATGCCTATGTGGCTGGGTATCCATATTATTGTGATCTTAGCGAAGTGTAGGGTGATTAGGTGTCTGATTGAGGAGGCGTAGTTGAGTGATTGTTGGGATTTGTCATTGCGGTAATGGAGGATAGGGAGTCAGTGCAGATGGCATGTTTTCCACGTTTTTTCCTGCATGTTAAGATGGCTTCGTGAATTGCTATCATTTCGCTGGATAGTACCGACGAGAATAATGGCAGAAGTCCAGTTTTTATTGTTGAAGACTCATTGGAAATGCTGTACCCAGTAATGCCCATTGCTTTGGAGCCATCTGTGTATAGGAAGTTGTGTTTGGGGAGTGAGGATTTGATGGAGAGGAAAAGTTGGTGGAAGACTATTGGTGGGGTAGTGTTCTTGTTGAGTTTGGAGAGGCTGATATTGGTTGCTTTGTGGATGGTTAGCATGCTGAATTTTTTGCATGTGGTGGTTCTAATTGGGGAAAAGGGGATGAGATGTTTTTGCGATATTTGTATTGATCTGTCGACAGTGCTGAGGAGTCTGTGTTTTCTTTTATAGTTTTTTGCGAGGGTGTTTAGGGGGGTGTCTTTTGAATTGGTAATGTTTTTGCATATTTTCCCAGTTAGGAAATCTCGCTTGTTTTCGATGGTGGGGATGTTGGCTTCAGTTAGAATATTATTTATGGGAGTGGTCCGAAGTGCTTCTAGGGCGGCTCTTATTGCTGAATTAAGGATGGTTTTTAGACGATTGAGATGAGCTTTTGGTGCATGACCATATATGGGAAGGCAGAAATCTATTTTGGAGATAATTAAGGATTTGATGATATGGATTAGGGATGTGGTGTTGCTGTTGCATCTCATTGACGAGAGCTGTTTAATAATGCCTAGTAGCTTAGCAAGGTCTGTTTTGAGTTTAATTATGTGGGAGTTTCAGTTATATCTGCTGTTGATTTCGAGTCCTAATATTCTGAGTGAATTGGTAGCTTGGATGGTTGTGCCTCCGGTGAGGATCTTTGGTATTAGAAAGAATTGTGCCAGTTTTTACGAGGATTTTTCTATTTGTCATGAAATTTTTTACATAATTCAGGATTCGTAGGCCCAGCGAAATTACTGTAAGGTGCTTTCTCAGGGCAATAGCTCGGGTGGCTAGGTGGTCTACATAAAGTAGACTATCTAGTACCGATTTGCCCCTTTTGAAACCTAGTTGGCTGTTGTGGATTAGGTTGTTATTTAAAACAAACCACCACAACCTTTTTGCCACTATCTTATCTAGTGTTTTGGCAAGGCAAGAGTTTAGTGAGATTGGCCTGTATGATTTGATGTCTGTGTGTGGTTTTTGATGTTTTGGGATGGGAAGGACTAGACTGAGTTTTAGCGATTGTGGGATGGAGGAGCTGAGCTGAGTATTGTAGAGTTTTAGGATTCTGGTTTTAAGTGAGTTGGGCGAGTTTTTAAGCATAGAATATGAAATACGGTCCAGACCAGGGGTGTTTCCTATCAAGGAGTGCAGTGCTGATGCGAACTCTATGAGGGATATATCCTTCTCGATTTGTAACGCTGATGGGGTTGGGGTGTAGGTGGTGAGGGAATTTATATGGGATTTGTTTGAGCGGAATGTTGGGGAGAAATTCATATCATCAGCTTCTTCTGACCATGTCTGTGCGAAGGAGTTGGCTATTTCTGTTTGATTGGTGGTGTGTGTTTGGTTGAAAGGGTTATAGATGGCATGTATAGTTTTAGTGGGGTACAGGCCACAGAGACGTCGTATGTTAGACCATGTTGTGGATGGGTCTGAGTTGGGGGATATTTGTGACGTGAACTCATGAATAGATCTTAGTTTGGCTGCTCTGATTGCTCTCTTGTATATGGCATTTGCTTTCTTTTATTCTATGTTGGTATGGTTGTTTATGTTTCGTTTGAGTAAATTCCATTTTGTGGCTTTGACCCTTTTGAGGAGTGACAGTTCTTTGTTCCACCAGGGAAAAGTACGGGGGAGGGAAAAGGTGGTGTTTTGTGGGATAGAAAGGTGGGCACTTTGTATTATTATTTTTTTGATTAGAGCGGCTTTCCTATTTACATTATCAGTTGGTTGAGAAGTGGAATTGTAGTGGGATATATATTTCCTGTAGAGGTCCCAGTCAGCGTTTTTGAGTTTGAAGGACGGTTTTGAGATAAAGTTTGGGGGAGATTGGTTGTTGAATAGGGAAAGAAGGATGGGGAAATGGTCAGAGCCGTGGAGATCATCTATCACTTCCCAGAGTAGGTCTGGGAGAGGTGAGAGGTCGATGTGTGTGAAAGTTTTGTGTGTAGAGAAGTGGGTGGGGGTCTTATCGTTTAGTAGGATGTAGTTTGAGCGGTCTATGAATGAGGCTATTGTTTTCCCTCGGAAGTTGGCCTTAGGTGAGCGCCAGTAAGGGTGCCAGCTGTTGAAGTCCCCGAGGACAATGGTGTGGTCATTTGGTTGGGTGAGGACGTTTTGGAGGTTACGGTTATTAAACGGCTTGTTTGGGGAGATGTAGGCGGATATTATGTTGACCTTTGATTTCGATTTTATGGAAACACCTACTGCGTCAAAGTCTGCGTTGAGTGGGATTTGGGTATGGGAGATGGAGTTGTGTATGAGGAGGCTGTGCCTCCATATGCATTTGTGGGGTTTTTATTGCAATATAGGCTAAAGTTCACAGGGATTGGGAGGGAGTTGATGTTAGTGACCCACATCACATCCTGTAAAGCTATAATTTGTGGGTTTAGTGATTTCATGAGAGTTTGTAATTCTATGTAGTTGTTTTTGTAACCGTGTATGTTCCATTGTATGATTTTGAGCATATGAAGTAGAAAAGCTAGATCTGCTTAATTCTATGGCTTGGTGATAATTGGTAGTTGGTTTGTTGTTTGGCGATCTTAGTCGGTGTAAAGCTGGTTTGTTGACGTGTTATTAGATAACAGAGCTATGTTTGCGTTTGGGGATTTATTTTTTTCAGCCTTATCTTTAGCCTTGAGTTGTTTGGTAACCAGGTTCAGTTTGTCTTTGTCCTTAGTTTGGCTTCTGAGAATACGGTCGCTTACTGGAGTTTTTTTCGAGCTGGAGGTAGGTTTGTCCGTTTAAAAGGTGTCTGTGTCCATATCCATTGCTTTTTGTGAGATGGGGGGGTGTTGTTGCGGTAAAGTAGACTTGTGATTGCTAGGATGCGTGTTTGATGAGATGTCTAGGAAGTTTGTGATAGGTATTTTATGTTGTGTTTGGTTTGCGGTGTTGTGTGATGACGGAGTAGGTGTATGTGTGTCATGGGATTTTGGCTGTTGATGAAGAGCTGCTACTTCAGCGTATGGTGTGGATTGATGGGGGTTCCGTTGGTAGTAAATTTCTTTTGCAGTCGTGTAGTCAACTTTTTCGGCTGATTTTATTATTGTTATTTCCTTTTGTTTTAGGAACTCAGGGCATTTAGTGTCTAGGGGGCTGTGGTTGTTCTGCTTACTGGTGTTGAATTTGCAGTTGCTGCAAAACTTTGGTTTAGAGCACAGGGCGTCATCTGCCGGGTGTACTTCAGAGCAGTTTTTACAGATCTTAGCGGATCTGCAGTATTTTGTTGGGTGGCCAAATTTCTGGCAGTTATGACATTTAAGGGGGCGAGGTGTTTGTGGCCGTACTTTCACTCTTTCGTATCCTATCATTATATGTTGCTGTAGCGTTGTTGTATCGAATGTGAGTATGATGAGGCCGGTTTCATAGGGTACATTATCATTGAGCTTGAGGATTTTGCAAGAGTCGATGACTTTTTGGGGTTTGAGTTCGTTTTTTATTTCTTCTATATCAATGTTACGTAGGTCGTTAGAGTAGATGACCCCCTTGGAGTAGTTCCGTGTTTTATGTTTGGATGCTTGCACAAAAAAATCGTGAAATTTTGTTATTTTTATGAGTTTTGATGCCTGTAGTGTTCCTTTTGTTTTGACCAGTAGCGATCCGTCTCTGATTTTTTAACGAAATCTACTTCACCGCCACACTGGAAGTCAATGACTTTTTTTATTTTGAAGGGGGAGACGTTTTCAAAAGTTTTGTTGTCTGTTCTATTTATTGTTACATATTTTGGTTCTGAGAACGATGATTTGTCCCACTGTGAGTTGAGTTTTGGATCAGGTGGTCGCGACATAGCGCTCGAGTTTGGGCTATTGCCCGTTGCACTTGGGTTTGTAACTGTTCCCTCAGTGTGTTTGTTATTGCTTTTTTTTTTAATTTGCTTTGTGCACTTGTTTGTTTTTCTACGAGGTTTGTGTTTGTTGGTTTTGCTTTCGCTGTTGCTTAGCAGTAGGCGCGTCTTTACTTGGCGAAGTGTCGACTAGCACTGAAGTGTTAGGTTAGTTATTAAATCTATCAGGTTAGAGTAATCAATATTCATTTTTATATCACAGTTAAAATTCAAAATCTCTAAGAAAATATATTCCACTTGGCTGTCAGCTGGCTGCTTAAATATTATTTTGCATTTCAGTCTTTTAGTTACGCGTATTGCCACTCTCCCTGCATGACCAATACGATCTGAACGGAAAACATTATAACCATCACATAGAAAATGAGAATCATTCAAATTTGGGACAAACCACGTTTCCGACACACAAACAACATTTATATTTGAGTAGGCAAACCACATAACGAAACTCTTTTACCTTATCACTAAGCTTTGTGCATTAATATGACATATTTTCAGACCAATTTTCTGCTTTCCCAGAATCCTAACCATTGCATGGCTGTTCGCTCTGGTTGAACTGAAGTTACCTACCATTTAATAGAAAATATAAGAGAAAACTAATTAGTTGCGCACTTAATATACAAAAGATTATTACGAAGAGAACTAAGAGAACAATCATTACACTTGAGACATGTATTAAACCTAAAACATATAAATACTAAGCATTTGATAGAGAAGCTATGCAACCGTTGACTCCGGCGTTTTGTTTTCTGGTTTGTTGACAAAAATTACGTCTAATAAAGTAATAGTGGTCTTCGGCGTTCCGCGCTCTCGACGGCCCGTGCGCTCTGCAGTTGTAAAACCTTTTGAAAGCTATCAAAGCAGATCACCTTTCCTCTCTCGCTCTGTTTTACAAAAACCTCTGTGCGACGGCAGCAAACTGCTGCGCCCAAGAGGGCCTTTCTTCTGATACCAGTTGAAGATAATCTGTTATGGTTATTTCTTCCTCCCAGGTAGGAGCGAGGCTATCTAAACCTCTGCTTATCTTGGCATCAAAGCGCCCGGTTGTAACGAAACTCTACGTCGAGCCCAGACACTACCCGCTTGGGTACCACCCCAACGAAATAAGTTCCGTCGCCCTGACATCCGTGAGACCAGCCACCGGTCAGACCTCATGCTGATGAGGACACTCCCAATTTAGACTCCAAAACAGTCACGGGTTGGTGACCCATTAGTACCTAAACCTCTGCTTATCTTGGCATCAAAGCGCCCGGTTGTAACGAAACTCTACGTCGAGCCCAGACTCTACACGCTTGGGTACCACCCCAACGAAATAAGTTCCGTCGCCCTGACATCCGTGAGACCAGCCACCGGTCAGACCTCATGCCGATGAGGACACTCCCAATTTAGACTCCAAAACAGTCACGGGTTGGTGACCCATTAGTACATTTGTTCAGATTGGCACCCCAGGCAAAATACCTGGGGATTTGGTTCAGCAACGAATACTATATATTTACATTCGAGGCGCAATATTTACAACATAACTATCCAAAATGAACTGTCCAAGGGGGTAAACTAAGTCCCCAGGGACAGTTTCGCCGTTCAAGTTAGTTACTATAGAACTGAGTAACTCAGATCCTATAACATCCAGGAGACACCGCGAGGAGGTCTTGAATCGACTTGATCTAATTTTAACGACCTACTTGTTACGGAATAAATCACCTTTTACGCTTATTATTCAGACCTCTATCTCCCAAGCCAGTAGAGGAAAACTCAATTATTTGAACTAATGGCCACTAGGAAGAATCGTTCGATTGTTTAATGGCAAGGACAATTTCGTATGCGTGGTCGAAGTCAAAACAGCCAAGGGAGCTTTTAAACGTGAGATTCAACATGTGGCTCCATTTTTTAACGAAGACGAACCCACGCATAAACATCCAATAGATGATTCAATAGAAAATGAAGAATAATCCGAAGACTTACAGCCGAGAAAAACGACACAGCCTAATAAGTTGTATTTAACAATGGAAATGATTGTAATGTTTGTTATTATTACCGTTAGCAATAGCTCAATCAAGTAACATAACCCAGTTTGGATCGAAACCGGGTATATATTTCGAAAGAGCAGGAACCAGTCAACTTGCGACCACCGACTGAACCATTATTGTTTATTACAACTTAGAACCCTACTGGAAAGACATGAACACATTTACAATGGGAACTACAAAGTTGGACACTTATGTGCACAACTTACACAAGCATGCACTAGTATGTATCAGCATTTCAAACATATAGAAGAGGACTTGCAAGCTGAAAACATATTATTAGCAAACATACAGAGGCAAAGAGCACCGTTGGACATCGGTAGCAGTCTTTTTGGCGTATTGGACAAAACATATGCCCGCAAAATGTTAGGAACCATAGAAAAGAATAAGGATAATGAGGATCACTTATTAACGTTGCTTAAAAATTTACTGAACGATCAATGTGATAAAAAAGAATTAAATTTCGAATTCGGCGCTATTAAGCCGCATTAATGAATGTATCACCGAGTCAAAGGGAAGGGCTGCTCATTTCATCGCATTTCAATGGTGATATTAGCTACTCAGTTAAAGGTCTTATCAGGCAATCTTCAACGGATTCAAGCCGAAATCATCAACGTATTAACAGATATCCGACACAGCACGATAAGCCCTATGTTAATATTCCCTCGACAACTAAAGAAACAACTTGAACGGATACAGTATCTTTTAAGACCAGGACAAACACTGCCCGTAACTCCCGAATATATGCTCATGGTGTACCAGATGATAAAAGCTGAATGCACGATAATATATGATCATGCAATTATTAAAGTTACATTTCCATTAGGCTTAGTATATGACCTGGAAATATACAAATCAACACCCATCCCCCTGCCAACTGAAAATGGGATGAGCATGTTTGAAGTTAGGACACCATACATTACAATTAACATTCACTGAGACGAATTTGTTGAGCTCTCAGAGACTGAGTTCAAAAACTGCAATCAAAGACCAATCAATGATTTTGTATGCTATAATAAGCAAACAATGTTTTCAGCCGAAATAAATTGTGAACTACAAATGTTTCAGAATACAACATATGCCTCATGTAACCTGGTCAAAACAAAAAAGACATTTATATGGTATAGTATGCATTGTGTTCGGTCATATTTACCCTTCCTAGTATCTTACGATCGTAAAGCCTACTCTCTTCCAATCCGTTCTTTAATTATGTAAACCACAGCCTCTCATTCTGTTAAGTAGACATAGCGCTAACATTCTGTTAATAGAGTGCAGTCGAATGCTTATCACCGAACGCTCAGACGTGCTGATCGTCTTGATCAACCTTCGGGAGTGTGTTTATAGTCAGGAATTGCACCACACCGACCTGTACTTCCACAAAAAGGCTTGTGGAGTGAACATTTTGGCGCCCAACGTGGTGCAGTGCATAATTCTGTATTAAATAATTCCGACAAGTGATAGTTGGTCTCGAAAATCATTCTCGCGAAACCCAAGTAACGGAGACCTCAGCTTACAGTACATTCGCTTAAAAGCAACGGAACACTTTCGCTGTCGCCATTCTCATCGCATTCGTCGCGTACGTGCCAGCTAACTTTGCGCTCGACGTTCATCTCATCGCTCTTCATCACATCGTTCTCGCTTTCTTCGCCACTTCCATACTTAGCTCAGCCGCTGTCTAGCGCTGCATCTATTGCTCGCTGCCGCCCATGCTATTTTATCTCGTTGTCTGCTATTCTGTGTCGCATCATTCTCAATCTTTTCGCCGCTGACATCGACGCTGTGTACATAGCTCGTCCAACATTTTAGCCACTGCCGCTGTCTACCACTGCATCACTGTCTATCGCTCGTTGCCGTTCCAGCTTTTCGGAGTGTTCCCTTCGGAACGGTTAGTCGCTCTCCATCGCCATCAGCCGCCGCAGCGCTGACTTCGTCGCTTTCCGTTTGTCTGGTACAACGGCCCACCACTCGTCGTCGCTTCTCTTACGGCGGTGCAGCGCTGCCGTTACTCGCTACTCATTTGACCATGAGTAGATTAAGAAAGGCCTCGATTAAATATAGGGTAAGAAAAACCATCAGTAAGAATTATCTTTTAAGGGATTAGTGAACACGGGATGAGTCACGGTTAAGGGCATCACTGACAGAGAGCGGAGCAGAAGCTAGCAGCAGAAAACAACAGCGAGGGCGAAAGCTGCGCTAAAAACCGAACCATGCATGATCATGCGACATTGGAAGAGAGCAGCAGGGACCAGCAGCAGATATCAGCGCAGAAACCGGCATCAGCGTACAGCGGTACCGGGAACAGCAGAAGCAAAGCCGCACTCTACTCACTTGTTGTCAGACTCACAGATCGTTCTGCACTGGTTGCAGCAACATTCGATGACCTTATCTGCGTTTGTTGGCAATCGAGTTTGCGAAATCCAAGTCTTAACCTTGACAGCCAATTAGAGATTTGTGCCTACCGATTCAAACCCAGCCCACATCGTCTCACGGGGAGCCACAACGGAGGAGCTTGAAACATCAATGTGGCTCGTTGGCCCACCTTTCCTGATGCACTCACCTGCAAATTGGCCTTCGTCGCCCAAGTTCCTCGATCTAGATGCAGAGGTGATCAACACTGAACTACCTACTCGGGAAGTTGACCAATAACAGCTACTACACTCGTTGCTTACGTATTGTCGCCTGGATTTTTCACTTCTACCACTCAAAAAGAAAAACAAGCAAACTTCAAACATTTATGCTGTTTTCTGCAGAGCTGCGATATGCATCCAACTGGCCGATTGGAGAATGCTAACATCCCAGATTCCGAGAAGCACCCATTGCTCCTGCCTAGCAAATCAAATTCTGTCTGGACTTACGCTCGTCATCTGCACCGTCGTAATAGGCCCAAGCTTCAGCAGCAGCTCATGGAACCACTTCCGGTGGAACGTCTTCTGCCTGGACAGCCGTTCCAGCACCAGAGCTGTCTACCAAGGCTGTCCTAGCTGCACTCAAATGGATGGTTGCTCGTCGCGCAATGCCCACAGACATCTTCTGTGATAATGCCACAAACTTCGCTGGAACGGTTAGCTGCTCTCTTCTTAAGGTCATTAAGAAATTCCTGCTTGATCTAGCCACGCAAGATGCTATTTCATCATATTGTTCAACTGATTTTATCATCTTTCATTTCAGGGCTTCACACTTTGGCGGGCTCTGGGAAGCCACTATAAAGAGTACAAAGGGCCTCTTCCACAGGACCGTCATCAATGCAAGGCTCACGTTCGAAGAACTTGGCACTGCTGCAGTTGAAGGCGAGGCAATAACAAGTTCGCGCCCTTTGTCACCAATGTCAACAGACCTAAATGATTTCGATACCATTACTCTTGGCCATTTCCTGGTTGGGAAATCTCTTCCTGCTTTGCAACACTGAAAGTTGGGACGCATTGAATCCGTCGTACCTGGAAAGGATTGTTAGTCCATAATTGGCAATTCTTCCGATCTTGGACCATTCTGGTCCTACCACTGCCAAAAAATTGAAATCAGATCCTTTCAAGGGGCTCAGAAAGTTTGGTCAACTTTCCCTCATTAAGTGTCATACGAGCATAATCGTACGCTTCTGTAATCAGCTCTCTGTACATGTACACCACAGCCTCTCATCATGTTAGGTAAGCATATAAGTGCCTACATTCTGCTAATAAACACAGTCGAATTGTTTGTTACCGAACGCTCAGACGTGTTGACTCTTCTCTGTTCAAACGTCGGGAGTTTCTTTATAAGTGTTGGTTCCCGAGTAAGACACGTTCATCAAAAGCTACTTTATGACTGACTTTATTTCTATTAGAGATTATGGGTGTAAGCTTCTCTAATAGCCTTTTTACACTGGGCGCGCTTCCTATCGCAGAGAAGCAGAATTGGCGTTTACATTATCAGACGCGCGTCTTTGCGTATTGAAAACAGCTGACGAGTAAAAAATTTTGTTGCACACATTTAAAAAAAAAAAATTAATGATGAGCAAAATAACACAAAAATAATTGATCTGCGGTGGCGCAAAATTAACACAATCTTTTGAAACGCATGGAAGCGGTGGGGTCATCTGCAGAGAAATCATAATTTGAAACTGTAATGTCCTCCACACGTTTGGACCCTTGAAAATAATTTGGTGATAATGTTCTCTTTTAAATTAAATAATGTACTCTAAATTGCAATAGTCACGTGTGGTCCATTTTGGGAGGATGATGTTGTAAACAACTCCGACGCGTTTTTTAAAGACAACTTCCGCATGAGGAGGAATACTTTCGACATTCTTTTGGGACTGTTGCCTAATCTCCGAAAGCAGGATACGAATTTTCGACAGGCAATCCCTTTGGAGAAAAGAATAGACATAGGGCTTTGCCTGGGATCCTCTTCGGAATATCGCACGATAGGGAATCTATTTGTTGTGTCCAAGGCCATTGTGTGGAGGATATTGATGGAATTTTGGCGGGAAGTGACTGCTGAACTCGCTGACGAGTATATGTCAGTAGAATTTTTAAGCGTTATATGTATATTTGTACCGTTTCCCTCAGCCATAATTTTTACGCACCAAAAGATGTATTTCGATCTGATATTTGTGCTGTCAAGCGCAAAAACAATCGAATATATCGAAACGACGCAACTGCGTCGGAAACCGCCGCAGCCTATTGCCACCACTAGGGCCCATTGCTTAGCTTATGTAAAAAAAACTGCGTCTCTGGGAAAACGCAGAGAAGTAAGACGCAGCCCCAGTGTAAGCGCAGCCATAAGAATAGGTGTGCTCGTATGTAAGCTTTTTGAGTAAATATAAGTACGGTAATATAAGTATATGTATGTATAATATAAGATGATAGCTTGAGATGCGCGGTAAATTCAAAACAATATATAAAAATAATAGCCTATTTACACTACAGTGAGTTACCTATCGATAACCGAGAAAACTCAATAACTCAGGAGTGGTGTCTACACTAAGCCAAAGTTGAGTTATTTAGTTTTGGCTTGCTGGCAACACGTGCATGCGTTTTTTTGTTTAGATTATTAAATTACACAAATATGAACAGCGACGAAGCATTTATGCTTTATTCGGCACAGCTAGATGCAACAATGCTACGATGTATTGATTTGGCGACAATGTCTGCACAAACTGTGGAGTATTTGGATAAAGTTTTAAATACACGCATTTGCACCCTGGTTAGAAATTGGCATTTACTTTTCTAGTGCTTCTATTTTATAATAATATTGAATTAAAATTGCCGCGATATGGATCTTTTGCGGAGGAGGACGTTGCGCAGAACCCTGCTGCCTTTTTTAAGGGAAATTTCCGCATGGAAAGGCGTGCGTTCAACATACTTGTTGGACTGTTGCCCAAACTCCAAAAGAAACATACTCCTTTTCGAGTGACAATCACTCTGGAGAAGAGAATAGCTGTTGCCTAGGATCCTCTGTGGAATATCGTACGGTCGTGAGTTTATTTGGCGTGTCAAAAGCCACTTCATGAACATAAATATAAATAAAAGTTGAAAAAGTACAATTTTTTTTCATTTATTTGTATATTTATTAATAAAAATGTGCCAAAAGTCCAGGCATGTAAGGCCTTAGGTGACCAAACAAATCTCGTATCTAGTAATAAAATTGTATTAAAAGTATTGTTTGTACGCAAGGAACAACGTAGCTCGTGGAGGAACTTCTGCTGGAACATCGAGAAAGTGCCTGAAACAGCAAGACTCAGGAAGCTGCTCTTGAAGCAGCCCACCATACAGAGTCAGCTCAAATTAAATAACGGGCTATAGACTCCTTTGCGGGCATAAAAGCACCTGGACTGGACGAAATATTCCCAGCCATGTTGCAAGCGACCAAAGAGACGATCATCCTATGGCTTTTCGCAATATACTCGGCATGTCTAAGCACAGGCTTTATCCCTTGTCATCCTCCCAAAGGCAGGAAAGTGCAGCCATGTTAGTCCCAAAAACTACAGACCGATAAGCCTTACCTCTTTTATGCTAAAAACACTGGAAAAGCTGCTGGATGGACACATCAGGAAGGAGGTGGGAGGCCTGATGTCGACCAACCAGCATGCTTTTACCAAAGGGAAATTGGTGGAGACAGCACTACATTCGTCAGTAGCTAACGTCGAGAAAGCTCTCAATAACAAAAAATATGCACTGGGAGTATTTATAGATATATCTGGAGCATTTAATAACGTAGCCACGATCGCGATAATGGATCGCCTAGAAGCGACCCACATACACCCAGCAATCAACCTATGGATAAAGAACCTCCTGAGTTGTATACGGGTGCAATCAGAATGGGGCACCACTTCCACGGTAAAGGGAGCGCACAGAGGCACACCTCAGGGTGGAGTCCTGTTGCCCCTCCTGTGGAATCTGGTTGCCGACGACCTCATCAAGAGATTCGAGAGGAAGACGAAGTAGGACTCGATATCAACGCGGACAAGACGGACCTCATCCTCTTTACAAAGAGGTACAAGGTACCGGCATGGATCCCTCCAAAAATCAACCAAACAAGGCTAACCCCGAAAACACAGGTCAAATACCTCGGCACAGTACTGGATAGCAAACTGGCATGGAAACCCAATGTAGTGGAAAGGGTGAAGAAGGCCACCATTGCGCTTAATGCATCCAAGAAGATGCTTAGGAGCACATGGGGCCTGTCACCCACCCTAATGCATTGGATCTACATCTCGGTAGTGCGACCAACTATGCTGTATGGAGTCCTAGTGTGGTGGCAAGCAAGACGTACCACAAGCCTATGGAAAAGACCCAGCGACAGGCTCTGCTATGTATCAAAGGGGCGCTGAAGTCAACCCCATACTCGGAATCGATCCCCTCGATATCCACAATCGGCTGACTGCAGGAAAAGCAGCACAGCTACTGATTGCATCGGGGAACATATCCACCCAAGGATACGGGCACAGTTTAATTGGGAGGGACGTGATCAGTCTTACAGACTACATGACCCAGCAAACTTGCCTCGAGGTCAAAACTAACACATCTATGGGACCCGAAGATTGGAAAAGAGGACGGGAGCAGATTCAACACCTCAATATATATACTGACGGCTCGAAGATGGACCGAGGAGTAGGAGCGGGTTTATATTGCACAAACCCCGAAATAAGGGTGTCATATAAGCTACCGGAGCAGCATATTCTAGGCGGAAGTTTTCACCATCAAAAGGCAGCAGAGGTCGCTCAGCTTACAGAACGACCACACAACGTGGGGAAAATATTCGTCGATAGCCAAGCAGCGATAAAATCCATGCAGTAATTCGCAGTTAGTTCCAGAAATGTCCTGGCTAGCAGGGAGGCGCTCGACTCACTATGCACGACTAAGTCAGTGCGAATCTATTGGGTTCCCAGCCACCAGGGCATCGAAGGAAACGAGGCTTTGGACGTTCTGGCTAAAGAAGGCGTCGGGCTGACGAACGAAAGAACCAAAAACGTGCCTGTCTCCCTTAGAACCTTACAAAGCGACCTGGAGAAGCAGGCCGCTCTACAAACCGAAAACAGATGGAGGAACACAACCACCTGCAGAACCTCGAGAGCCATGTGCAAAGATCACATTGCAAAACTAGCTCACTATCTACTCCACCTTCCACGGAAAGACTGCAGACTGCTAGTGGGACTACTCACAGGTCACTGTCTGGCTGCGGTGCACGTAGCCAAGCTAGGCATCGCCAACAGACACAGGTGTAGGAAATGTGATGAACCCGGAGCTATCGAAACCCTGGAACAACTCATCTGCAACTGTCCGGCTCTCTCACGGGCAAGGAAAAGATACCTACTCTCAACGGAGATGGCATCACTGGAGGATGTCTCCAAAAGGACGCCGAGGGAATTACTTGCTAAACCCACCTCGATTCTCGAGGACTTCCAAGCCTCACCAACACCCCCGTAAAGGTCCATTTACATCCGGATCACTAAGGGCCATATTTGCCTATGATAGTCCCAGCTGAAGGACGTCCGGGTTAACCTAACCTATTGTTTTTAAGAAATATTTGTTTGTTTACCTTTTTTCAATAACTCAAAAACTCAACCGTGGTGTAAACTGGCTATAAGTTTATGAGTTTTTTTATAGATAAGCAGAGATGGCTATCGAGCAGAATCAGGGTTGATATTCGTATAGAACCAATAAAAATATTCTGCCAGTAGAACTGTTCTGTTGGGATCATTCTGCAGTTAGTACTCAGATCGACAAAATGAATTGCCAATTTATGCGGGAAAAGTATTTCATGGTATTTGTGATTCTGCTAGGCACGGCGAATTATATTATATCAGCCTAATTTAATGAAGTGGTTTGAGTGAATGTGTGTGTTTATCGAACATTAATCAAAATACAAGGAAACCAAACCACTATGGAGTTCAAAAAGTAAAATATAAAAAGATTGGGGAAGTGTAGAGCCGAAGAGATTTGATTAGTTTTAAAGGAAATCGAGCCGCGGCAGTTGCTATGGAATTTGGCGGATAAAAAACACTTTGATGCAAACCCAATAAGAGGCACATTAGAGTCTGCGGCTGCAGAGATGAATAGAGATTACAATTTAAAATAATTATAAAATTTAAATATATGTTCATATGTATGTACTCCAGGAGATAAGTCCAAAAAAGCTTGGTAATCGTTGAGTAGTTGAATAGTTGTTTGCATTTCTGTTCCGCAAAAATGAATTTACCCAATATTGCGATGCTCTATCAGTACATTGTAGTCCCTCAGCGCCACAGCACCCGCATATTATACATTTATGCTTGCTTTGATCCAAAATTTGAAATCTTAACTGATTTTATTTGTCCACAGTGTATCCGCAGATCATGAAAATCTGCTCACACTAGGTCGCTAGTATTTTTATAGTGCACATTCTGCCAGCAGAACTTTTTCGGAACAGAGTAATAGGCTTAAGCCTAGTATGCAGCACAGGCATCTGCTATTTTTTTCGTGTATGTGGAACGAAACTGAAATAGTGTGACCAGGTACTTTTAAAAAGGTTAGTCACTCTAATGAATCAGCTGTGTTTTGTAAATATAGCGAATTGTAATAGTTCAATTGATATTAAAAAAGGAAAAAAAATTACTCTGACGACGAATTTATTGTGTTGGGGGCTGCATATATTGTTGCATACAAAAAATAGGACTAAGTACAGCGCAGACGAAGGCACCAAAATGTCAAAATGAGCAAAATGTTATTTTCCGTGATCCGCAAAAGATAAAGCCTTGCCTCAATTGCTTTTCTTAAAACAATCGTCGCCTCACGTTGAAATTTTTGCATATTTCTTGTTTGTTTTTCGAACATTTTTTGATTCCATCTTTCACATTCACTTCAGTAATAATAGGCGCATATATTTTACTGTTGGGAATACCTGCTGTCCTCTGAGTCCACAATCGTGTCGATAGGCTAACTATCGATAGGAATCTGTGGATTTCGCTCAGCTTGCTGGATACTGAGGCTAGTAAAACCCAACCGAAAAATTCCTGGCCCAGTTTTTATACCCGGTACTCGAAGAGTAAAGGGGTATATTAGATTTCTGCAAAAAGTGGATGTGTGTAACACCCAGAAGGAAGCGTTTCCGACCCCATAAAGGATATATATTCTTGATCAGCATCAATAGCCGAGTCGATATAGCTATGTCTGTCTGTCCGTCCGTCTGTCCGTCCGACCGTCTTCATTAGCACTATAGCTCGAAGACTATAAAAGCTAGAGGAACACAATTTTGTTTCCAGACTCCTGTACTATCGCCCTGTTACAAGTGTATTTCAAAATTTCGCCCCGTCCCCTTCCGCCCACTCAAAGGACGAAAATCTGTGGCATGCACAATTTTAAAGATACGAGAAAACTAAAAACGCAGAATCATAGAGAATGAGCATATCTATCTATGTTGAATCTGGATCAGATCGGATTATAAATATAGCCGCAATGAAGAAAACCATTTCGAAATGCATCGTTCCCTCTCGCTCTCTCTCACACACCGGGGTGGGCGCTATGCCTGATCGAATTTTTTGACGCCTAGTTCTCGGAGACTATAAGAGCTAGATCAACCAAACTTGCAATCCAAGGCCATGCGCCCTTCCGCCCCCCCAAAAGATGAAAATCTACAATTCTGAAGATAGCTATAAGAGTATATTAAATCTGGATCAGATCGGATCATTAGTATAGCCAGAAGGAAAAAATGAAATTTCAGTGGCCTTCCAAGCGCAGACTCATTCCCTCTCTCTCTCGCACACAGCCGTGTATGTATATGTAGGAAGTAGATAAGGACATGTAGAAAAGGCAGATGTAAAAAATGTATTTAAACAAATATGGAAACATCTAAAAGATAAAAATCTCCGAAAAGGTTCGACTTAATTACTTTTTTCTTTTTCGACTAAAATTAAATTTTTAATATATTAAAACAAGCTCACATACATATATACTGACTGAGAACCGGTTATAAAGTAGAGCTGCGGCGGTAGACGCAGCTCACAACGTTCCCCCTCGTTTTTTTATGGAGTTTGGCAGTATTTTTTCGTTTTCGCGGTGCTGGATACTAGCCTTTAATTGTTGAACATGCACACCTGGTAACACTCTGTTGCCAGCAAAATGTGTGGCACTTTTTGATAGCAACATTTTTTTGGATCTGATAGCCAATTTACATTATACCTTCAGCACACAGATCCCGTCACGGGGTAACGTTGGGATTTTTGATAGACGACGAAACTCCGATTCACACTGGCACCGTCTAACAGCTGATGACAATAACAAATACTGAGTACTTAAGCGGAAATTTTTTTTAATTTTTTGGAAAATGGATAATATATGTGATGCAACACCAAAATATTTTAATGCAAAAACTATTCACGTTGTTGGATGGTGACATTGATGATGAAGTAGAAGGTGAAAGCTGCGACTTGAACGAGGATGAGTCTCTTGACTGGGTATCTGCACTAAAAAAAAACGAAGGGCATGAAGGGGAAGGTTGTGGTCATTTGTGAGTACTTCTACTAAATCCAAGCAATGTCTTAATTACAAGGTCTTATGTTTTGTAGAAGCTGTTCGGGATATTTTAAGAGAAAAATGTGCCTGAAAACAACGAGGCGTTTGGTCATTTAATGGCTCGATTTGGGATAATTTATTTATTTATTTTTTATTTATTTATTTGAAAATTAGCAATTGTTCTGCTAATAAAGTTGAATTAAAATTAATTCATAATTAAAAAGAATTTAATATAGAGAGGAATTAAGAGGAAAAATAATAATACTAAAATTGATTAGCTGTATTCAGGTAGGGGTAAATATTGAGTAATATACTATTAAAGGATAATTCAGGGGATAAAATATGGTAAAGTGTATTAAAGTTATGGCATAAAACCCTAAAAGGTTCATGCTGGGCATAGTTTGACCTACATAAAGAAAGCCTGATAGGCCGAAAGGTACGGGTAGGTCGAGAGGGAACGGATAAGTCAATCTGACTCAGGAGTGTTGGGGAATCGACCATCCCAAGAAGGAGCTTGTGTATAAACATTACTCCATTGCATATTCTGCGATGGTGCAATGAAGGAAGATTAATAAGTTCCAGCCTAGATCGGTAAGGTGGCAAGAATCTACCGGAGTCCCAGTTTAGATTACGAAGCGCAAAAATTAAAAATTGTTTTTGCACTGATTCGAGGAAAGTTTGTTGCTCTTTATACTTCTGGCTTCTAAAAAAGGAAAAAAAATTACTCTGACGACGAATTTATTGTGTTGGGGGCTGCATATATTGTTGCATACAAAAAATAGGACTAAGTACAGCGCAGACGAAGGCACCAAAATGTCAAAATGAGCAAAATGTTATTTTCCGTGATCCGCAAAAGATAAAGCCTTGCCTCAATTGCTTTTCTTAAAACAATCGTCGCCTCACGTTGAAATTTTTGCATATTTCTTGTTTGTTTTTCGAACATTTTTTGATTCCATCTTTCACATTCACTTCAGTAATAATAGGCGCATATATTTTACTGTTGGGAATACCTGCTGTCCTCTGAGTCCACAATCGTGTCGATAGGCTAACTATCGATAGGAATCTGTGGATTTCGCTCAGCTTGCTGGATACTGAGGCTAGTAAAACCCAACCGAAAAATTCCTGGCCCAGTTTTTATACCCGGTACTCGAAGAGTAAAGGGGTATATTAGATTTCTGCAAAAAGTGGATGTGTGTAACACCCAGAAGGAAGCGTTTCCGACCCCATAAAGGATATATATTCTTGATCAGCATCAATAGCCGAGTCGATATAGCTATGTCTGTCTGTCCGTCCGTCTGTCCGTCCGACCGTCTTCATTAGCACTATAGCTCGAAGACTATAAAAGATAGAGGAACACAATTTTGTTTCCAGACTCCTGTACTATCGCCCTGTTACAAGTGTATTTCAAAATTTCGCCCCGTCCCCTTCCGCCCACTCAAAGGACGAAAATCTGTGGCATGCACAATTTTAAAGATACGAGAAAACTAAAAACGCAGAATCATAGAGAATGAGCATATCTATCTATGTTGAATCTGGATCAGATCGGATTATAAATATAGCCGCAATGAAGAAAACCATTTCGAAATGCATCGTTCCCTCTCGCTCTCTCTCACACACCGGGGTGGGCGCTATGCCTGATCGAATTTTTTGACGCCTAGTTCTCGGAGACTATAAGAGCTAGATCAACCAAACTTGCAATCCAAGCTCCTGTGATATCAAACCGAGACGAGTTTGTTTTAAAATTTGGCCATGCGCCCTTCCGCCCCCCCAAAAGATGAAAATCTACAATTCTGAAGATAGCTATAAGAGTATATTAAATCTGGATCAGATCGGATCATTAGTATAGCCAGAAGGAAAAAATGAAATTTCAGTGGCCTTCCAAGCGCAGACTCATTCCCTCTCTCTCTCGCACACAGCCGTGTATGTATATGTAGGAAGTAGATAAGGACATGTAGAAAAGGCAGATGTAAAAAATGTATTTAAACAAATATGGAAACATCTAAAAGATAAAAATCTCCGAAAAGGTTCGACTTAATTACTTTTTTCTTTTTCGACTAAAATTAAATTTTTAATATATTAAAACAAGCTCACATACATATATACTGACTGAGAACCGGTTATAAAGTAGAGCTGCGGCGGTAGACGCAGCTCACAACGTTCCCCCTCGTTTTTTTATGGAGTTTGGCAGTATTTTTTCGTTTTCGCGGTGCTGGATACTAGCCTTTAATTGTTGAACATGCACACCTGGTAACACTCTGTTGCCAGCAAAATGTGTGGCACTTTTTGATAGCAACATTTTTTTGGATCTGATAGCCAATTTACATTATACCTTCAGCACACAGATCCCGTCACGGGGTAACGTTGGGATTTTTGATAGACGACGAAACTCCGATTCACACTGGCACCGTCTAACAGCTGATGACAATAACAAATACTGAGTACTTAAGCGGAAATTTTTTTTAATTTTTTGGAAAATGGATAATATATGTGATGCAACACCAAAATATTTTAATGCAAAAACTATTCACGTTGTTGGATGGTGACATTGATGATGAAGTAGAAGGTGAAAGCTGCGACTTGAACGAGGATGAGCCTCTTGACTGGGTATCTGCACTAAAAAAAAACGAAGGGCATGAAGGGGAAGGTTGTGGTCATTTGTGAGTACTTCTACTAAATCCAAGCAATGTCTTAATTACAAGGTCTTATGTTTTGTAGAAGCTGTTCGGGATATTTTAAGAGAAAAATGTGCCTGAAAACAACGAGGCGTTTGGTCATTTAATGGCTCGATTTGGGATAATTTATTTATTTATTTTTTATTTATTTATTTGAAAATTAGCAATTGTTCTGCTAATAAAGTTGAATTAAAATTAATTCATAATTAAAAAGAATTTAATATAGAGAGGAATTAAGAGGAAAAATAATAATACTAAAATTGATTAGCTGTATTCAGGTAGGGGTAAATATTGAGTAATATACTATTAAAGGATAATTCAGGGGATAAAATATGGTAAAGTGTATTAAAGTTATGGCATAAAACCCTAAAAGGTTCATGCTGGGCATAGTTTGACCTACATAAAGAAAGCCTGATAGGCCGAAAGGTACGGGTAGGTCGAGAGGGAACGGATAAGTCAATCTGACTCAGGAGTGTTGGGGAATCGACCATCCCAAGAAGGAGCTTGTGTATAAACATTACTCCATTGCATATTCTGCGATGGTGCAATGAAGGAAGATTAATAAGTTCCAGCCTAGATCGGTAAGGTGGCAAGAATCTACCGGAGTCCCAGTTTAGATTACGAAGCGCAAAAATTAAAAATTGTTTTTGCACTGATTCGAGGAAAGTTTGTTGCTCTTTATACTTCTGGCTCTACACACAAGAACAATACTCCAATATCGGACGCACTAGTGAAATATAGAGTTCTCTGGTCACATACGGGTCGTCAAACTCCTTGGACTAATGCTTGATGAAGGCTAAAACACCCTTGACTTTATTTACAATAGCGGATATATGGCTATTAAAACACAGTTTGTGGTCAAAAAGGACTCCAAGGTCAGTTGAGCTCGATATTCGATCCAGGGAATGATTACCAAGAGAATATGACACAAAATGTAGAGCGCGACGATAAAAGGTCATAAGTTTGCATTTCGAAAAGTTCAAAAAAAGCAATTGTTTGAGCACCACATTAGGAGCTCATTCAGATCCAGCTGAAGGTGTGTGTGTGCAAATACCAATCAGAGTACGGTAGACAGATTTTTACGTCGTCCGCATACATTAAGGTATGAGAGAATGTTATAACTTGGGGTAGGTCATTCACAAATAAGATGAAGAGAAGCGGACCCAAATGACTTCCTTGTGGAACTCCCGAAGTGACACTAACAATATCAGACAACACATTAGAAAATAAAACCCGTTGTGTGCGATTTGAAAGATACGACTAAATCCAATTTAGAAGATTAGTAGGGAAACCTAATAATGACAACTTCTGAATTAGCAGGGTTTGATTTACGGAATCAAAAGCCGTGCTGAAATCCGTAAAAATTACGTCAGTTTGCAAACCACTTCGAAATCCGCGGTTGATTATTGACGAGAACTCGAGAAGGTTCGTCGATGTTGATCGATGTTTATAAAAACCGTGTTTTGACGGAGATATTAAACTTGAGCAAAGGTGTTGCAATTGCCGGGTTACCAAGAACTCAAGGAGCTTAGGGATGGCGGAAAGCTTTGCAATACCTAGGTAATTCTCGATATTGGATCTTGAACCTTTCTTATGAAGTGGAATTATGTAGGACTCGTTCCAAATCATTGGGAGAAAAGATTTTTCCAAAGATAGGTTGAAAAGAAAGGTCAGATGTTGGCAAAGGGATTCGGCACAATATTTCAGAATACAACTTGGCACTCTATCAGGACCCGCAGAGAAAGAAGTGCCCAACGATTTCAAGGCTAGGCAGCCTCGCAGCCTCGAACATCGCTTTTCTTAAAATATGGAAGAAAAATGCCGTTGGCCTGAGGTAGATTATAGGGGTACGGAGTGGATGAGCTTTATATATGAGAGGAGTATGTAGGCTGGAAAAACGTGGCGAATTAGCAATACCAGAAGAAGGAGACTCAGAATTATTAAGATAATAAAGGGAAGGAGGAAACGCATTGGACTTACGCTTAAAGTGGACGAAGGAAAACAATTTTTTAGGATCACTACGAAAGTTTTTACTACAACGGGAAAGCTATTGATTATAACACTGACTATTGACAGATAGGAATTGGGAACGAGCGGAGGAGTATTGAGCGAAGAAAAACTGAGCAGGGTTCTTAATGGTTCCTTTGGCTGTGCAGTGCAGATGTCTGGTGTCACCGCTGCGGATTTTACTCAAACACTTTCCGATTACCGGCAGTGACTATGGCAACAGTTCTAGTAAGGGCATCGGATAAAAGAAATGCAAGTAGCTGCCTTAAAATGTACTTTCAAAACATACCCGGAATGAGAACTACAACTCAATCCGTCTTCATGAGTACTTCCACCTGCGATTATGACGTCATTATATTGTCATTGGCTGTCGAGGTGTCTGGCTTGTCCGGGAAGACCTTAATAGTTGCTTCTTATATACCCCCTTGAAGTGACTTTACGCTTTACCGGTCACATATGAATAACATTTCCAGCATAATTGCCAGCGTAGATGACTCTGCTGGTAACCTAGGATCTGTTGTTTGGACATGTGATGCGGAATCCCTTGCTATGGTGCCTGGCAATGTTCACCTACCAAATGAAATTCTTGTCATTGATGACTGTTATAGAATGTGCCTCACCCAAATAAATTATATATTTAATGATTTGCAAAGGTTACTCGATTTAATATTCGTTAATTCCATTGTTCAATCCTCGGTAAGCCTTTCTGAATTTAACATTTCTAGTTGTGATGTTCATCATAAGCCCCTATGTTTTTATATCGAATTATAGAAATATTAGAATTTAAGGAACAAGTTCTACAAAAGGTTTCTTAGATGGGGTAATCCCAGGTATGGCGATAGATACCGGCAACACAAACGAGAATTTGAGATTCTGAATAAATTTATATACAATCAATACATCTCCGATGTTGAAAATAGCTTAAAGTCCAATCCTAATGTGTTCTGGCGCTTCATAAACACAAAAAAATCATCGTCATCCATACCGTCAACGATGACATACAAAAATATTGTTGCCAACTGTGGGGCTAGTATTGCCAACTAATTTGCTTCCTTCTTCTCTGCCAACTTCGAACCTGCTTCTACCTGGAATAACCAGGAAGTTTTAGATAATATTCCAAAAATTTGTAACATTGAGTCCTTTGATGTAACTGATGAGGACATTTCTGAAGCTTTAGCTCATTTTAACGATTCCACTAAAACTGATATTAATGGAGTATCTTCATTCATTCTCGAGAAATGCCATTCTGATCTTCTTCAACCTCTTAAAATTCTTTTCACTTCTTCGCTGTCTCATGGCTGGCGAAAATCCTCTAGCTGAACCCTCCACGAGGGTGCCGGCTGGGCAATGGGCACTGCATTATCCCGGACGAGGGTAATGCACTGCCGCTTGCTCCGTCCGAGGCAATGAAGTGTCTTAGGCAATGGCCAGGTGTCTCCTCGACCTTGAGTCATGGGGTGGTCCCCCCGAAAAAAATTAACCACTATAGACCTTTGGGTCACATGGAAGGCGAAGGAGATCAAGCACGGGCTGGGATGTCAGCCCAAACGTCGGTGGGAAGCGTGACTGCTACCACCGGCGGGCACGGGGAGGAGCAATCCTCTCTGTGTGTCGCCAGCGGTCACACCTCTGACGTGGCGGGAGCAGGCCAAGTCAGCTGCCAAGCTACTGTCAACACCACACTCAATCACTTCAAGCTCAGCCGCACGGATGCCATTGTCAATACAGATACGGATCTGG
This sequence comes from Drosophila helvetica, assembly GCA_963969585.1. Lineage (NCBI taxonomy): Eukaryota > Metazoa > Arthropoda > Insecta > Diptera > Drosophilidae > Drosophila > Drosophila helvetica. The sequence goes on along the minus strand of OZ018401.1, from coordinate 26,947,256 downwards.
AGAGCGTGCTGTCAATCAGCAAGACGGAGGAAGAAAGCCTTCTCCACTCGCTGGAGCCAGGTACCAGCTCCCTGCGCAGGTAAGGGCCGAAGCGTTCCAGGGAGGGGATGAAGGCCAAAGCAAAGTACAAGGCGGCCCTCAAGACACTAAGCCGGCTTAAGAGCAAAGCGGATATCTCCCAGGAGGAGAAAGCCAAGCTAGCCTGGGCCGAGCAGCGTGTGGAAGCGGGCAGATTGTACTACGCTCAAATGCCCCATATGAGGGCATCAACCGGCAAGTATGCCAATAAGGTGGAGGAGATGCTGGCCAACAAGAGACAATGCTCGTTCGAGAGTGCCGCTAAGGACACTCCAGAGAGCAAGCGGCAACGCGGGCCCAAGGGCGTCCTAGACAGACCATCCTTCTCAGATCATAGGTACATTCAGTACACGTGCGAATTCGAAGACACTCCGAAGGTAACAGTCTACAGAAACCCCCGGAACGCAAACTGGGAAAGGTTCAAAAAGACAGTTAACTCGAAGCTCGTGGACCCGGGTGCAGTGATATCCGTGGAAGACATAGAAAAGTCTCTGGAGACTATATGCAAGGTTCTACTAGATGCCTACTACGCATCATGCCCACCCTCACGAACAAAGAAGACGACCAAGCCACCCGGTGGAGCCGGGATCTCTCTCTACAAAGAAAAACTCTCAGGGAATTCTTCAAGCTTGCCAAACAAGCGAATGAAGAGATCTTCAACGAGGAATACAAGATCCTACTCAGAAACTACAAGAAGGAAATACGTAAGGCACAACGTAGCTCGTGGAGGAACTTCTGCTCCAGCATCGAGAAAGTGCGAGAAACAGCAAGACTCAGGAAGCTACTCTCAAAGCAGCCCACCATACAGAATCAGCTCAAGTTAAATAACGGACAGTGGTCAGAGAGCAGCGTAGAAGCCCTGACAGCACTAATGGAGGCTCACTTCCCAGGATGCACTGAAGTCAACGCAACAGGACCTAGCAACCGAAGAACAGAACCCCCCAACAGATCTGATAACCCACACAAAAATCCAAAGGGCCATAGATTCCTTTACGAGCACAAAGGCACCTGGACTGGACGGAATATTCCCAGCCATGCTGCAGATGACCAAAGAGGTGACCGACCCATGGCTTTCTGCAATATACTCGGCATGTCTAAGTACAGGCTACATCCCAATCCAATGGAGGACCTCTAGAGTTGTCTTCCTCTCAAAGGCAGGAAAGTGCAGCCCAAGGTTATATGTTAGTCCCAAGGGTTATAGACCGATAAGCCTCACCTCATTTCTACTAAAAACACTGGAAAAGCTGCGGGATCTACACATCAGGAAGGAGGTAGGAGGACTGATGTCTACTAGCCAGCATGCTTACACCAAAGGGAAATCGGTGGAGACAGCACTACATTCGTCAGTAGCTACCGCAGTAGCTCTCAATAACAAAAAATATGCACTAGGAGTATTCGTAGATATATCCGGAGCATTTAATGACATGGCTACGAACGCGATAATGGATCGCCTAGAAGCGACCAACATACACCCAGCAATCAACCGATGGATAAAGAACCTCCTGAGTTGTAGACGGGTGCAATCAGAGTGGGGCACTGCTTCCATGGTAAAGGGAGCACACAGAGGCACACCTCAAGGTGGAGTCCCGTCACCCCTCCTTTGGAATCTGGTGGTCGACGACCTTATAAAGAGATTCGAGAGGAAGGCCCCTAAAATAGCAGCCTAGGCGGATGACATAAGCATAATTATTACGGGCGTCTGTCCATCGACCCTCAGCTCCATAATGGAACGAGCACTCAGGGAGATATGTGAGTGGGCGGATGGAGTAGGACTCAGTATCAGCGCGGACAAGACGGACCTCATCCTCTTTACAAAGAGGTACAAGGTACCGACATGAACCCCCCCGAAAATCAACCAAACAAGGCTAACCCCAAAAACACAGTTCAAATACCTCGGCACAGTACTGGACAGCAAGGTAGCATGGAAACCCAATGTAATGGAAAGGGTGAAGAAGGCCACCATTGCGCTTTATGCATCCAAGAAGATGCTTAGCAGCACATGGGGCCTGTCACCTGCTCTAATGCACTGGATCTACATCTCGGTTGTGCGACCAACTATGCTGTATGGAGTCCTAGTGTGGTGGAAAGCCACCGAGAAGAAAACATATCACAAGCTTATGGAAAGAACTCAACCCCAACAATAGCACTCGAAATAATACTAGGAATTGATCCCCTGGACATCCACGCTCATCTGACTGCAGGAAAGGCAGCGCAGCGCCTAATTGCATCAGGTAACATGTCACCGCAAGGATTCGGGCACAGTTCAATCGGAGGGGGCATGATCAGTTCTACTGATTACATGACCCCCCAAACTTGCCTCGAGGTTAAAACAAACACACTTATGGGACCCGAAGACTGGAAAACAGGACGGGACCAGACTCAACACAGTATATATACAGACGGCTCCAAGATGGATGGAGGAGTAGGAGCGGGCCTATACTGCACAGACCCAGAAATAAGTTTGTCATATAAGCTACCGGACCGATGCAGCATATTCCAGGCGGAAGTCTTCGCTATCAAAAATTCGTCTATCTCTCTCGTAGTGTTCAGACGCGTTTTTTCATTGCGCTACGCTCATTTTTCACTTATTTTGTATAAACAACCGGTGTTTGTCCAAAATAAACCTTTAGCGAACTAACAAATTAACTTGCTAACTTAAAGTCCATCCTGAATCGCGAGTGCATGCCTATTTACTGTGTAAAACATAATTTAATAATTCTTTTTTGCGTCGGTTAACATTGTGTTTTTGTTGTTGCTTTTCATAAGTACGCTCTCATTGAATTTAGCCCGCTCTCATCTTGTAGTCTGTGCTTTAGCATCACTCTCTCCCTATAACCCAAACATAAATAACTGTTCTTCCTCTCTCGCTCTCAATACTTTCCGTGCAGTAGCGCTCTCTCTCTCTCATTGCAGCTGCTGCAACCGCTTTCCTCTCTCCGCTCAGTTTTTACTAATTTCGCTTTAAGCGTTTGCCTGGCACACTGGTCTGATTTCTATTTGTTTTGAAATAAATTTTGTTTATTTTATTTAAAATGGAATCACCAATTATCTGTACCAAAAAAACAGGTGGTCACCCCTGCAGTCGAGTATCCCCTGCTATCTTTGCGGAAAAGCAATGCACGCAAAGTGCGCTGGAAACTCAGGCCTCGTGGGTGATGCAATTTCCAAGCATAATGGCTTGTTCTACTGTTGTGAGGCATGCCGGGGGGCTCACATAGAGATGGCCAGGTTTATGAGGCAGACGCGGAATGGTTTTAAGGAGCTGACCGTAGGCTTTAAAAAGCACGATCGGCTCCTAGCCATGGAGTCTTTGTTAAGCAGTTTGCAACTGCTGAATGAGTCTCCTAGGCGAAAAAATGTCATTCCGCGGGATCTGCAAGCCCCAACTGTCCCTCAGCCGCCCGTTGCCGAACAACCGACTCCGACCACTCCAATTGTGCAGCAGCCGATTTCGTTTGCTATTCCAAGGGCAACGACAGCTGCTGGTGATGCAAATTCGGCAGCCGAATTTATCACTTCGGAGAACGCACAACCAGAAATTTCCGTAGCGTCCGTGTCCGTCGAGTCCTCCAACATTCCTAATATCCCGTCCACTTCGATCCCACCAACAAACATACGACCCGGACCACCGGGTATTGCCATCACAGGTACAAGGTCTGTGGTGCCAAACCCAAGATTGGTGGTGATCACACCTACACCTAAACGACAAATATTTGTCTCACGGCTTGCCCCTTACACCACTATAGATAGCGTTACTGCTTTTATTCAAAGCAATATACAAGCCGTCAGTTTAAAGGTGGAGAAGTTTAACTTCTCTTATGCCAGGGATGTAGCTTCATTCAAAATAAGCGTCTCCCCGACTCATTTTGACACCATTTGCTCTGCCAAATTTTGGCCAGAGAACATGGTGGTGAAGGAGTTTAAGGCAAAGAAGAAGAGTAGGCCCGCAATAACTCCTAATACTAGTCAGGCCAGTGCTCCATCCTCATCTTCCCAGTCCACCCATCCAAAAAACTAACTTCCTCTCTCTTAATCACCTACCAGAATGTTAGAGGCTTGCGTAGTAAGCTAGCACTCTGTTTCGGGATAGCGTCGCATTTGCATCCCATGTAATTGTGTTTACAGAGACCTGGTTAAAACCGGAAATTCTTAGTTCTGAAGTTTTGGCAGGTCGGTACACAACCTTTAGAAATGACCGTTCGTCTCGATGTGCAGGTGGGGTTCTGATTGCAGTGGACTCTAACTTCACGTCGGAACATTTTACAGTCCAGATTCAACAAGAACTGGAATTCCTGTGTATAAAACTGATTCTTCCCGCTTTTTCAGTCTTTATTACATGCTCGTATATTCCACCTTCTTCGGATATCGCAATTTATGAGCAGCACTTGTCAGCCTTAAGCGCTGTTTCTTCCTCGCTATCAGATAAAGATCATATAATAGTTCTTGGGGATTTCAATTTACCAGGAACTGTTTGGTCTTCGGTAAACGAGTCTAATAACCTAGTCCCCACGTCACGACATGACTTTATAGACGGCTTACTCGACTTATCCCTGTCTCAAGTCAATCATGTGAAAAATTCCCTGGGTCGATTGCTTGATCTGTGCTCTGTAACGGATCCAACCATTGCGTTGTTAACCCGAGTCCCTCCGCTCACTATACCTGAAGACGCCTACCATCCTACACTTGAAGTGTCGCTCGATATAGGACCAACCGCATTGGATCGGTCGGGTAGGCTACCTCAATGTGTCCGCTGCTTTCGTAAAGCCGAGTTTGCGAAGCTTAATAACCTCATTAGGGATTTTGATTGGACCGCTGTGTCTTTGTGCACTGATGTTACAATATGTACAAACATTTTGTACGATGCACTTGACTCACTTTTTGAGTCTTGTGTCCCACTTTCCTGTCCTATTAGATCTGGGAAGCCCCCTTGGTTTACCAAAGAGTTATCCAGTCTAAAAAACTTAAAATCAAGACTTTACAAAAAATTTCAAGAAGTTGGCTCTTCTTCTTCTCTCTCTCGCTATGTAATGGCTCGGTCAAACTTTTCAGTTCTTAATTAACAGTGCTATAAGAACTACCTATCTAGATGCAGGATACGTTTTTCTCTGGACCCTAAGCAGTTTTACAGCTTCGTAAACAGTAAGCGTAAAACGTCTGCTCATCCATCCTCGGTATCATTTCTTAATACGTCGGCAAATACTGATCAGACAATTGCCGATCTTTTTGCCCAATTCTTTCAAACAACCTATTCACAGGAATGCTATTCCGGGCAGCCGTACCCATACGGTTTACCCAGGTCGAACGTCATCTTCAGTCCCTTGCTAAATGAAAGCTCTCTGCTTCTTGATCTCCGGAAAGTTAAGCCGGTGTTTTCACCGGGTCCGGACGGAGTTCCCGGCTGTGTACTTAGATACTGCGCCGAGTCTCTGTGTGGACCGTTGCTTAAACTATTCAGCCTGTCCATTAACTCTTCATGCTTCCCCTCCATATGGAAGGAGTCGTTCATAATTCCTCTCCATAAGAAAGGTAGTAAGTCTGACGCGAAGAACTACAGAGGTATATCAAAGTTATCCGCAATTCCTAAAGTGTTTGAGAAAATTTTAACTCCGCACCTGCAGCATCTTTGCAGATCACTTATATCTCCAGCCCAGCATGGATTTATAAGGCGGAGATCAACAACCACGAATTTATTGGAGTTCACCTCCTTTATCATTAAGGGCTTCCAAATCGTCTATCTCTCTCGTAGTGTTCAGACGCGTTTTTTCATTGCGCTCCGCTCAATTTTCACTTATTTTGTATAAAAAACCGGTGTTTGTCCAAAATAAATCTTTTGCGAACTAACAAATTAACTTGCTAACTTAAAGTCTATCCTGAATCGCGAGTGCATGCCTATTTACTGTGTAAATCATAATTTAATAATTCTTTTTTGCGTCGGTTAACATTGTGTTTTTGTTGTTGCTTTTCGTAAGTACGCTCTCACATTGAATTTAGCCCGCTCTCATCTTGTAGTCTGTGCTTTAGCATCACTCTCTCCCTATAACCCAAACATAAATAACTGTTCTTCTTCTCTCGCTCTCAATACTTTCCGTGTAGTAGCGCTCTCTCTCTCTCATTGCAGCTGCTGCAACCGCTCTCCTCTCTCCGCTCAGTTTTTACTAATTCCGCTTTAAGCGTTTGCCTGGCACACTGGTCTGATTTCTATTTGTTTTGAAATAAATTTTGTTTATTGTTTATTATGGAATCACCTATTATCTGTACAAAAAAAACCTGCAAACAGGTGGTCACCCCTGATCAGTCGAGTATCCCCTGCTACCTTTGCAGAAAAGCAATGCGCGCAAAGTGCGCTGGGTACTCAGGCCTCGTGGGTGATGCAATTTCCAAGCATAATGGCTTGTTCTACTGTTGTGAGGCATGCCGGGGGGCTCACATAGAGATTGCCAGGTTTATGGGGCAGACGCGGAATGGCTTTAAGGAGCTGACCGTGGGCTTTAAAAAGCAGTACGATCGGCTCCTAGCCATGGAGTCTTTGTTTAGCAGTTTGCAACTGCTGAATGAGTCTCCTAGGCGGAAAAAGGTCACTCCGCGGGATCTGCAAGCCCCAACTGTCCCTCTGCCGCCCGTTGCCGAACAACCGACTCCGACCACTCCAATTGTGCAGCAGCCGATATCGTTTGCTATTCCAAGGGCAACGACAGCTGCTGGTGATGCAAATTCGGCAGCCGAATTTATCACTTCGGAGAACGTACAACCAAAAATTTCCGTAGCGTCCGTGTCCGTCGAGCCCGCCAGCATTACTAATATCCCGTCCACTTCGATCCCACCAACTAACATACGACCCGGACCACCGGGTATTGCCATCACAGGTACAAGGTCTGTGGTGCCAAACCCAAGATTGGTGGTGATCACACCTACACCTAAACGACAAATATTTGTCTCACGGCTTGCCCCTTACACCACTATAGATGACGTTACTGCTTTTATTCAAAGCAATATACAAGCCGACGGTTTAAAGGTGGAGAAGTTTAACTTCTCTTATGCCAGGGATGTAGCTTCATTTAAAATAAGCGTCTCCCCAACTCATTTTGACACCATTTGCTCTGCCAAATTTTGGCCAGAGAACATGGTGGTGAAGGAGTTTAAGGCAAAGAAGAAGAGTAGGCCCCCAATAACTCTTAATACTAGTCAGGCCAGTGCTCCATCCTCATCTTCCCAGTCCACCCATCCAAAAAACTAACTTCCTTTCTCTTAATCACCTACCAGAATGTTAGAGGCTTGCGTAGTAAGCTCAGCACTCTGTTTCGGGATAGCGTCGCATTTGCATCCCATGTAATTGTGTTTACAGAGACCTGGTTAAAACCGGAAATTCTTAGTTCTGAAGTTTTGGCAGGTCGGTACACAATCTTTAGAAATGACCGTTCGTCTCGACGTGCAGGTGGGGTTCTGATTGCAGTGGACTCTAATTTCACGTCGGAACATTTTACAGTCCAGATTCAACAAGAACTGGAATTCCTGTGTATAAAACTGATTCTTCCCGCTTTTTCAGTCTTTATTACATGCTCGTATATTCCACCTTCTTCGGATATCGCAACTTATGAGCAGCACTTGTCAGCCTTAAGCGCTGTTTCTTCCTCGCTATCGGATAAAGATCATATGATAGTTCTTGGGGATTTCAATTTACCAGGAACTGTTTGGTCTTCGGTAAACGAGTCTAATAACCTAGTCCCCATGTCACGACATGACTTTATAGACGGCTTACTCGACTTATCCCTGTCTCAAGTCAACCATGTGAAAAATTCCCTGGGTCGATTGCTTGATCTGTGCTTTGTAACGGATCCGACCATTGCGTTGTTAACCCGAGTCCCTCCGCTCACTATACCTGAAGACGCCTACCATCCTACACTTGAAGTGTCGCTCGATATAGGACCAACCGCGTTGGATCGGTCGGGTAGGCTACCTCAATGTGTCCGCTGCTTTCGTAAAGCCGAGTTTGCGAAGCTTAATAACCTCATTAGGGATTTTGATTGGTCCGCTTTGTATTTGTGCACTGATGTTACAATATGCACAAACATTTTCTACGATGCACTTGACTCACTTTTTGAGTCTTGTGTCCCACTTTCCTGTCCTATTAGATCTGGGAAGCCCCCTTGGTTTACCAAAGAGTTATCCAGTCTAAAAAACTTAAAATCAAGACTTTACAAAAAATTTCAAGAAGTTGGCTCTCCTTCTTCTCTCTCTCGCTATGTAATGGCTCGGTCAAACTTTTCAGTTCTTAATTCCCAGTGCTATAAGAACTACCTATCTAGATGCAGGATACGTTTTTCTCAGGACCCTAAGCAGTTTTACAGCTTCGTAAACAGTAAGCGTAAAACGTCCGCTCATCCATCCTCGCTATCATTTCTTAATACGTCGGCAAACACTGATCAGGCAATTGCCGATCTTTTTGCCCAATACTTCCAAACAACCTATTCTCAGGAATGCTACTCCGGGCAGCCGTACCCATACGGTTTACCCAGGTCGAACGGCATCTTCAGTCCCTTGCTAAATGAAAGCTCTCTGCTTCTTGACCTCCGGAAAGTTAAGCCGGTGTTTTCACCGGGTCCGGACGGAGTTCCCGGCTGTGTACTTAGATACTGCGCCGAGTCTCTGTGTGGACCGTTGCTTAAACTATTCAGCCTGTCCATTAACTCTTCATGCTTCCCCTCCATATGGAAGGAGTCGTTCATTATTCCTCTCCATAAGAAAGGTAGTAAGTCTGACGCGAAGAACTACAGAGGTATATCAAAGTTATCCGCAATTCCTAAACTGTTTGAGAAAATTTTAACTCCGCACCTGCAGCATCTTTGCAGATCACTTATATCTCCAGCCCAGCATGGATTTATAAGGCGGAGATCAACAACCACGAATTTATTGGAGTTCACCTCCTTTATCATTAAAGGCTTCCAAGGTAATCTACAGACGGATGTCATTTACACAGATTTCAGTAAAGCATTCGACTCTGTAAACCACACTCTCCTAGCACAAAAACTTGACCTTTTAGGGTTTCCACCCAATCTCTTGAGATGGATTTCTAGCTACCTTTGTTCCAGGTCCCAAAGAGTCCTCTTCAAAAACTCCCTATCTTCACCAGTTATGGTTACTTCGGGCGTACCACAGGGCAGCCATCTAGGCCCCCTACTCTTTACACTCTTTATAAATGACCTGCCGTCGGTATTAACATACTCTCGAGTACTTATGTATGCGGATGATGTTAAGCTGTGTGTCCAGTTCAAGGACAGCTTATCTCACTCCAGGTTGCAATCCGATCTTAATACCTTTCAGTCATGGTGTTGTGCAAATTTGTTATACCTTAATGCTTCGAAATGTAAAGTAATGACATTTCATCGCTCCAGCGCCTTTCTGGCTCCTTACACACTTGGCGGGGGTTCTCTCGAGAGAATTACCCTAGTTGATGATCTTGGTGTTCTTCTAGATCCCAAGTTAAAGTTTTCTGAACACATTTCTACCATGGTAAATAAGGCCATGGGCGTGCTTGGGTTTATAAAGAGGTGGTCAAAGGAATTTGACGACCCCTATATAACAAAGACTCTCTATATTTCGCTTGTTCGTCCGATTTTAGAATACGGTTCTTGTGTATGGTGCCCTCAGTACAAAGTACACCAGGACCGTATAGAATCAGTCCAGAAAAACTTTTTAATTTTCGCTCTACGCGGCCTCAACTGGGATGCAAGTGTGAGACTGCCGTCTTACTCTAGTAGATCGCTTTTAATAAACCTTCCATCTTTAGTTAACCGTAGAACAATGCTTGGTGTGATTTTTGTGCACAACTTGATCAAGGGTGACGTAGATAGCCCTGACTTGTTGAGCCTCATAAACTTCACGATTCCTATTAGAATTACTAGAAATTATATACCTTTGTTCCTTCCGATTTGTAGATCGAATTATTCCTTGCATGAACCTTTTAGAGTTTTATGCTCGGATTATAATTCCCTCTACCATATTATATCGGCAACTAATTCCCTTCCTCTTCTCAAATTACTAATACTCACATACCTTTCTCGTAGTTAGTAATTTTAGTTGTGGTGTACGATAGTTTTAATGCATGATTAACTCCTTTAGTAAGATTAGTTCTAATTTTCCTCGAATACTAGTCTAACATCTATCTTTCCTGCATGATCGCGATCGGTTCGGTTAACGAGTCGCGCGTTTTGCGACAGCGCCCCTCGGTCGGTTGGGTGGGAGGAGGGCTGCGTTTTGGCCTGGGATTCGCGCGTAACAGCATTCGGCTGGTGTCCCATGGGCCACTTGATGGTGCAGTCATTGCACGTCAACGTCCAAACATAAGGTAATCTACAGACGGGTGTCATTTACACAGATTTCAGTAAAGCATTCGACTCTGTAAACCACACTCTCCTAGCACAAAAACTTGACCTTTTAGGTTTTCCACCCAATCTCTTGAGATGGATTTCTAGCTACCTTTGTTCCAGGTCCCAAAGAGTCCTCTTCAAAAACTCCCTATCTTCACCAGTTATGGTTACTTCGGGCGTACCACAGGGCAGCCATCTAGGCCCCCTACTCTTTACACTCTTTATTAATGACCTGCCTTCGGTATTAACATACTCTCGAGTACTTATGTATGCGGATGATGTTAAGCTGTGGGTCCAGTTCAAGGACAGCTTATCTCACTCCAGGTTGCAATCCGATCTTAATAGCTTTCAGTCATGGTGTTGTGCAAATTTGTTATACCTTAATGCTTCGAAATGTAAAGTAATGACATTTCATCGCTCCAGCGCCTTTCTGGCTCCTTACACACTAGGCGGGGGTTCTCTCGAGAGAATTACCCTAGTTGATGATCTTGGTGTTCTTTTACATCCCAAGTTAAAGTTTTCTGAACACATTTCTACCATGGTAAATAAGGCCATGGGCGTGCTTGAGTTTATAAAGAGGTGGTCAAAGGAATTTGACGACCCCTATATAACAAAGACTCTCTATGTATCGCTTGTTCGTCCGATTTTAGAATATGGTTCTTGTGTATGGTGCCCTCAGTACAAAGTACACCAGGACCGTATAGAATCAGTACAGAAAAACTTTTTAATTTTCGCTCTACGCGGCCACAACTGGGATGCAAGTGTGAGACTGCCGTCTTACTCTAGTAGATCGCCTTTAATAAACCTTCCATCTTTAGTTAACCGTAGAAAAATGCTTGGTGTGATTTTTGTGCACAACTTGATCAAGGGTGACGTAGATAGCCCTGACTTGTTGAGCCGCATAAACTTCACGATTCCTATTAGAATTACCAGAAATTATACCCCTCTGTTCCTTCCGATTTGTAGATCGAATTATTCCTTGCATGAACCTTTTAGAGTTTTATGCTCGGATTATAATTCCCTCTACCATATTATATCGGCAACTAATTCCCTTCCTCTTCTTAAATTACTAATACTCACATACCTTTCTCGTAGTTAGTAATTGTAGTTGTGGAGTACGATAGTTTTAATGCATGATTAACTCCTTTAGTAAGATTAGTTCTAATTTTGCTCGAATACTAGTCTAACATCTACCTTTCCTGCATGATCGCGATCGGTTCGGTTAACGAGTCGCGCGCTATGCGGCAGCGCCCCTCGGTCGGTTGAGTAGGCGGAGGCCTGCGTTTCGGCCTGGGATTCGCGCGTAACAGCATTCGGCTGGTGTCCCATGGGCCACTTGATGGTGCAGTCATTGCACGTCAACGTCCAAACAAAGAAAGCTGCAGAGGTCGCTCAACAGACCGAACGAGCGCATAACGTGGTCAATCTATTCGTTGACAGCCAAGCGGCGATAAGATCCATGCAGTCGTCCGCGGTTAGTTTCAGAAATGTCCTGGCAAGCAGGGAGGCACTGGACACACTAAGCACGACCAAGTCAGTGCGGATCTATTGGATTCCCAGTCATCAGGGCATCGAAGGGAACGAAGCGGCGGACGTTCTGGCAAAGGAGGGCGTTGGGCTGGCAAACGATAGAATCGAAGACGTGCCTGTCTCCCTAAGGACGCTACAAAGCGACCTGGAGAAACAGGCCGGACTGCAGACCGAAAGCAGGTGAAGAAGTACCATCACCTGCAGTATCTCGAGAACCATGTGCAAGGAGCGCAACGGAAAACTCAGTCACTATCTACTGCACCTACCACGGAAGGACTGCAGACTGCTAGTGGGAATACTCACAGGTCACTGTCTGTCTGCGGCGCATGCAGCCGAGCTGGGCATCACCAGTACAGACAGCTGCAGGAAATGCGACGAACTCGGGGCTATTGAAACCCTGGAACATCTCATATGCAACTGTCCGGCTCTCTCACGGGCTAGGAGTAGACACCTAGGGTCACCGGTGCTGGCATCAATGGAAGACGCTTCCAGGAGGACGCCAAGGGAACTCCTTGCTTTCGCGAAAAATACCTCGATTCTCGAGCACTTCCAAACCTCGACACCACCACCGTAAAGGTCCATACACCCCATCCAGATAACTAAGGGCCATACTGGCCTATGAAAGGCCCCGCTGAGGGCCGTCCGGGTTAACCTAACCTAACCTAAATTTGTCCCTTTTGCGAACATATAATAAATTACTTATATCGTAATCTCACACATACATATGTACAATGACTGACAAAAATAACTGATATTGTCCAGCAAATGTCGAGGAGCTAGGAGGTTTTTCAATAGAAGATGCTCAATTTTTAATTGGAGATTCTCCAATTTCTTCGGGAGAAGAGGGCAAATAAATAAAAATAAACAATTGTGGTATTACACATTTTTATACCCGGTACTCGAAGACTATAGGGGTATATTAGATTTCTGGAGATAACGGTTGTGTGTAACACCCTGAAGGAAGCGTTTCCGACCCCATAAAATATATATATTCTTGATCAGCATCAATAGCCGAGTCGATATAGCTATGTCTGTCTGTCCGTCCGTCTGTCCGTCTTCATAAGCGCCTATAGCTCAGAGACTATAAAATCTAGAGCAAAACAATGTTGTATCCAGACTCCTGTCCTATCACACTGTTACAAGTGTATTTCAAAATTTCGCCCCACCCCCTTCCGACCACACAAAATACGAAAATCTGTGGCATGCACAATTTTAAAGATACGAGGAATCTAAAAACGCAGAATCATAGACAATGACAATATCGATCAGAGTGTTGAATCTGAATCAGATCGGATCATAAATATAGCCACAATGAAGAAAACCATTTCGAAATGCATCGTTCCCTCTCGCTCTCTCTCAGACACCGGGTTGGGTGCTGTGCCCATTCGTCCAGATGAGCGCCTAGATCTCAGAGACTATAAGAGCTAGAGCAACCAAACTTTCTATCCACGCTCCTGTGATATCACATCAATACAAGTGTATTTCAAAATTTTGCCACGCCGCCTTCCGTTCCCACAAAGGACGAAAATCCACAATTTTTAAAGTACGAGAAAACCAAAAACGCAGAATCATGGAAAATAACCGTATGTACCAGATTGCCGAATCTAGATCGGGTCGGATCATTATTATAGCCAGAAAAAACATATTAAATTTCAGTGGTCACGCAACGGCTTCCAAGCGCTTACTCATCCCCTCTCTCTCTCGCACACATTTCCACGAGTCATAGTAAAGACGGATGTAGATGTGGAAATGTAGAGAAGACGTAAAGAAGATGTAAAAAACGTTCGATTTAATTTTTGTTTTTCTTTTTTGGCTAAAAGTCAATTTGTCCCTTTTGCGAACATGTAATAAATTAGTTTAAGCAATGTTTTGCTTATTACTGGTACCGACTTTCCGCACATTTCCTTGGATTTTTACTCCAATATTTCCGATGCTTCTATCCGTTGTGCAAGGCTCGATTTTTGATATATTGTCGAATCGTTCCACCTTCCTTTCCGATGTTCACATACGTAAATCTATATCTGAAGTAAATTCCAATGAAATACATTTGGAAGACTATGACGAAGACAAGAGGTGCTGTACCGCTTCTAAGGCCCATAAAACATAGTCTTGTACATACGATTCTACTTGGATTGCATTTTAATAAATACCATCCACCACCTTCTTGGCATACTTTCACTAAAATATTTTAGCATTGCAAAAAATTCTTCCTCATCGAATTCAATTAAATATTTGGTTCCCCTTCTGAACGCAACCATACATTTTTCAACATCATTTGTTGCTGCTGATTCACAGTCGAAGCCATAATTAAATAATACGGAGCATACATTTTTTTTTTTTATGTCAGCTGTGTTTTCAATTGATGGTAGATGGTGGATGGTGGCCTGTGGGAATCGAGGTATTACATTTGTCAAAAAATCCCACCTTTCCCCGTAAATGTGCTGTGTGGGAAAGGACTATAATGAACCTATCAGGCAGGTTCCGGGTTTCAAATTACCATACATTTTTTCATTTACTTTTGAATTCACATAAATTGGTGCTCTTACGCTGAAAATACGAAAGATTTTTTACATTTCAAAACGTCAAGCCTTTTCTATGCGAAATAAAAAGTACACGGGTTTTTATACAACAAAACGAATCTTAATTACACAAGGAAAAATTTATGACTTATTGGTCCATTAAGATGAATTTGACACCATTACAATGGAAATTTAGATTGTGAATTCTTTATAAATACTTTTTTTTGTAGCCCAACCCTCAAATTTGACTCAGAAAACAATTTATCAGGGCTAATTCACTTTTCGGATTCGTGGCAACAGCTGACGAAGATCGATTCGTTTATCGAAACTGGCAAAAATACATATTTGCGCATAACAGCACAAAATAATACTAAAAACCGTGCGCATAACAGAACAGTTGGCTGAAGACTGATATTTCCCGCCAAATTTAATTCAAAATGTAACTGCAAGGATTAATTGTTTGACCATTAGCAATTCAATTTTCAATTTGCATGCTGTTACTCACAGTTCGTCAGAAATATTACACAAGTATTGCATCTCAGATATCTCGATCTGCGCAAATCGAGCACTCTCTGCCGTCGTTTTGCTTCAAAACAAAATAAAAGGCATCAAAACAATCAGATCAGCTTTTTTTGTTTACCAGAATCGATGAGAAAATAAAAAATATCGGTAGCAAGAAAATGTGAGAGGGAGCTCTTTAAAATGAAAAGTAAACGAATTGGTTGAAAAAGTAAAACGAAAAATTAAGTGAAACCCGGAGCCTGTCGGTATATGTACATTTTGGCTATTATGATGGTGGATAAATATTCCAAGCTATATGTTGACACATGTTTTTACATAGTAACTACAAAATATTCCATTTCTGCAGCCTTTTATTTTGTAAAAACATTTATTTATCTATTTTACTATTCCCAACATCCAAAAGACTTCGTTTGTATTGTTCTTCAGTAACCATAACGCCGTCCATGTCCACAAAACGTTTACGCATTCCAGCAGCAATAAACCGATTGGCAGCAGGCATATCTAAGCGAGGAGCTTCGAGTGAAGCATTTAATTCCTTGCTTCTACCCAGAATTTCTTTGGCGCGATTCAAATCATGTATTATACTATGCTGAAAATATAAATTCAATTTATTAAGTTATTGGATATATGTACTAAATATTATAGCATTACCTTGGAAACATCTGAGCCCTGTAACTTTAAATACATCCAATATAATGTGGTGGTTAAGTATACCAAATAACTATCCAATTCGATTTGTTCTTCTATGTTCAAAAGTGGAGATTTATGCGAGAGAGCTTTTTTAATGTCCGTCTCTAAAGCATTCATGCTTAACACAAAGCTTTCAACAGCTCCTTGAATTTGATTGTCTTTTTGTAGTTTTCCCTCTAGATGAAAGCAACGTTCCGTTTTTTTGATATTGTAATCTTTTGTTTCCGACATTTAAATCCTATATGGTATACCTCTATCTGCAATATTAAAGGTACAAATTTTATAATTAGTCTATGACCAAAGTAGTCGTAAAAAATAGAGTATTAAACGATCGGGAATGTTGTAAGCCGCGGCACTACTATTATGCCCGGTAATCAGTCAGTATATATATGTATACGCTATTATCCTTAAGCGCCGGAATTGGTATTGAAGCCCTAGACTGCCATTTGCAGTCTTTTGGTATGGCTGTTCGCAAAAGAGACGAAATGATTTTTTGGTTAATGCGGGGAATGCGGGATTTTGGTAGAACAGCCAATACAGACACCGATCTCTTTTAGTTTTGGTTGCACTTGTCATGTGATGAGATAAAAGCATGGAGAATAAGAACGCTAGTAATTTATATGGGGTTTTCTATATATTTTCATGTTTAATAGTTTATAGTTATTTAAGGTTTAGATACAAAGTACGTCTTTTGGTTGATATTTCACGTCATTAGTAGTTTTGATGGATTTTGGGGATTTTAAAATTGTTAAGCAATTATGGTTTTATACCCGGTACTCGAAGAGTATAGGGGTATATTAGATTTGTGCCAAAAGTGGATGTGTGTAACACCCAAAAGGAAGCGTTTCCGACCCCACACAGCATATATATTCTTTATCAGAATCAATAACCGAGTCGATATAGCCATGTCTGTCTGTCTGCCGTCCTTCCGTCCGTCCGTCCGTCCGTCCGTCCGTCCGTCCGTCTTCATTAGCGCCTTTAGCTCAGAGACTTTACAAGCTAGAGCAACCAATTTTTGTATACAGACTCCTGCGATATCACACTGTTACAAGTGTATTTCAAAATTTCGTCCCGCCCCCTTCCGCCCACACAAAGGACGAAAATCTGTGGCATGCTCAATTTTAAAGATACGAGGAATCCAAAAACGCAGAATCGTAGACAATGACCATATCTATGTTGAATCTGGATCAGATTGGATCATTAGTATAGCCACAATGAAGAAAACCATTCCAAAAAGCATCGATCCCTCTCGCTCTCTCTCTCACAGGCGACCCCGTCTGCTGTGCCCATTCGTCCAGATGAGCGCCTAGATCTCAGAGGCTGTAAGAGCTAGAGCAACCAAACTTTCTATCCACGCTCCTGTGATATCACATCAATACAAATGTATTTCAAAATTTTTCCACGCCCCCCGCCGGCCCCACAAAGGACGAAAATCTGTGGAATCCACCATTTTTAAGATACGAGAAAATTAAAAAACTAGAATAATAGAGAATGGTCATATCTATCAGAGTGTTGAATCTGGATCGGGTCGGATCATTATTATAGCCAGAAAGAACAAATGAAATTTCAGTGGCCACGCAACGCCTTCCAAACGCTTACTCATCCCCTCTCTCTCTCTCGCATACATTTCCACGAGTCGTAGTAAAGACGTATGTAGATGTAGAAATGTAAACAAAAATGGAAACATATATATCTAATAAATCTCGTTCATATAAAAATCTCCGAAAGGGTTCGATTTAATTTTATTTCATTTATGGGCTAAGATTTGATTTGTCCCTTTTGCGAATATATAATAAATTACATAAATCGTAGGCTCACATATGTACTGTATGTACTGTACTCACTATATGACTGAGTACCGGGTATAAAGTATATATAAAATATATATATAATTTATTATATTACAATATATTTATATATTACAATACCACGATGTTGCATGAGGGACCACCTAAGGCGGGGTTTTTTGTGACGCGGAGTTTCAATTCTCTTTCCATATAAGGTGGGCAAAAAAAGTCACCTGACAATGTTTATGATCTGATGCTAGAGCTTATTCGGTGGGTTTCATATATTTATTTTTGAGCAGAAATTCGTACAACGAGCTCACCTTGCTCGCAATAACAAAGTGCAGCTCAAAATCGAATTGGGTTCCGTTATTCTTTCATAAAAGCGCTCGCGCCTCGTTATGCTGAACGAAATAATTGAGCTTACATTAGTAGTCGATGGCATCGTAGACGTGCATCAGAGCAGCAAATTGATTTGTTTTCTTTGCGTTTTTGTTTAAATCAACATACAAAGTGCGTTTATTGTGATATTCAGCTGTTTTAGCAGTTAAATCCAATTAATTTCAATAGAATGTCTCAAATGATGAGCGAACAAAAATTGCAGCTTATCGCGAAATGGGGATGCTAATAAAGTGAAGAGAAGTTATTTCGCAATCGAAACATTTTTAAGAGATCCCGAAAATCACGTGAAAAAGCCTTGCACTGGCCTTGCCTACCGCTACTTCAAAAACACGCTAAGTGACGTATAACGAGGGGCAACGTTGTGAGCCGCGTCTACCGCCGCGGCTCTACTTTATACCCGGTACTCAGTTAGTATATATGCATGTGAGCTTGTTGTAATTTATTACATGTTCGCAAAAGGGACAAATTTAATTTTAGCCAAAAAAGGAAAAAAAAAATTAAGTCGAACCTTTTCGGAGATTTTTATCTATTAGATGTTTCCATATTCGTTTACATAAATTTTTTACATCTGCCTTTTCTACATGTCTTTATCTACTTCCTACATATACATACACGACTGTGTGCGAGAGAGAGAGGGAATCAGTCTGCGCTTGGGAGGTATCTTTAGAATTGTGCATGCCACAGATTTTCGTCCTATGAGTGGGCGGAAGGGGACGGGGCGAAATTTTGAAATACACTTTTAACAGTGCGATAGGACAGGAGTCTGGATACAAAATTGTGTTCCTCTAGCTTTTATAGTCTCTGAGCTAAATGCGCTATTGAAGACGGACGGACAGACAGACGGACGGACAGACAGACATAGCTATATCGACTCGGCTATTGATGCTGATCAAGAATATATATACTTTATGGAGTCGGAAACGCTTCCTTTTGGGTGTTACACACATCCACTTTTTGCACAAATCTAATATACCCCTTTACACTTCGAGTACCGGGTATAAAAAGCTTAGGCGTCAAAGAAAACCAGAGCGCAGACCAAATTTGTCACGAACTGGCACTGCCTGTATCCAAACGTCGAGTGCAATAAATTTTGAGGGCTGATCAAAACGTTTCGTACAAAAAAAGGCTTATTATATGTGAACTACACCCTCGGCATAAAGTTACCCGAATGCAATTTTCAGAAACCCATAGAAGTTTTGGAAAAACTTCAGTGATGAAATCATATTTAATTTAAATGCTGCAGTTGGCTACCAATATTATTATATAGATGATGGGGCTCCAAAGCAGGTCAAAATGTCCCGTTATTTCCAAGGAGGGTCGCTTTTGATTTGGACTGCATTTGGATATGCTGGAAAGAGTCCAACATGCTTTGTAACAATTAAATGAACTCTGAGAAATATGTTGAACTATTAGTCGAAGCACTTATTGATTTTGGAGAAAGATATTCAGGCAGGTTCCTGGTTTCATTTACTTTTGCGTTTTACTTTTTCAACCAATTCGTTTACTTTTCATTTTAAAGAGCTCCCTCTCACATTTTTTTGATACCGATATGTTTTATTTTCTCAACGATTCTGGTAAACAAAAAAAGCTGATCTGATTGTTTTGATGCCTTTTATTTTGTTTTGAAGCAAAACGACGGCAGAGAGTGCTTGATTTGCGTAGATCGAGATATCTGAGATGCAATACTTGTGTATTTAATATTTCTGACGAACTGTGAGTAACAGCATGCAAATTGAAAATTGAATTGCTAATGGTCAAACAATTAATTGTCGCACTTACATTTTAAATTAAATTTGGCGGGAAACATCAGTTTTCAGCCAACTGTTCTGTTATGCGCACGTTTTTTAGTATTATTTTGTGCTGTTATGCGCAAATATGTATTTTTACCAGTTTCGATAAACGATCTTCGTCAGCTGTTGCCACGAATCCGAAAAGTGAATTAGCTCTGATCAATTTTTTCTGAGTCAAATTTATCTTAATGGACCAATAAGTCATCAATTTTTTTCCTTTTCCAATTATGATTCGTTGTGTTGTATAAAAACCCGTTTACTTTTCATTTCACATAGGAAAGAGTTGACGTTTTAAAAATGTAAAAAATCTTTCGTATTTTGAGAGTAAGAGCACCAATTTATGTGAATTCATAAACTTTTCAACCGGACAATGCTCCGATCCATGTCTCAAAGTACACAAAAACATTTTTTGATGAGAAACAAATCCCAGTTTTAGAATAGCCAACAAAAAGTCCAGATCTCAAACCCAGGCATCCTTTCCAGCAAAGTCTACATGCACAGGAGACAATTTAGTACATTCAAAGAGTTAAAGAAGGCTATTGTGAAAGAGTGGGCGTAGTTTGATGTATCCTTACTCCAAAAGTTAATAGATTCAATGCCAGGGCGTATGCTTAAGACCTTAAACAGCAAGGGAGGGCACATTTAAGTAATTAAAAATCATTAATGAATATTTAATTTAAATTACTTTAAGAAAATAACAAACTTATGAAATTATCAGTTCATTTATTTCGCCCCGGAAAATATTAATTTAATTTTTGAAAAATGTTACATAACCTAATACAACTTTCGTTGGCCTTTTCTGAATTGGTTTTTTTTTTTACCCTTTAAGCCTAGTATCCAGCACTGCGGAAAATTACTGCCAGGAATCTGATATTTATTTCGTGTGTGAGGAACGAAAGTAAAATAGTGAGACCACGCACCTAAAAAAGGTCGGTCCCTCTGATGAATCAGCTGTGTTTTGTAAACAGCGCCAAATGTGATAGTTCAATTAAAATTGAAAAAGGAGAAAAATTTACTCTGTCGACGAATTTATTGTGTTGGGGGCGGCATATATTGTTTCAAACAAAATATAGGGGGAAGTACAACGAGGACGGAGGCACCAAAGTGTCAAAATGATCAAAATGCTTATTTTCCGTAATCCGCCAAAGACATGGCCTTGCCACCTCTGCTTTTATTAAAGAAATCTTCTCCTCACGTTAAAATTTGCGTATCTTTTTTTGGTTTTGCGCCCAATTTTTGACTCCATTTTTCACAATCACTTCAGTAATAATAGGCGTATATATTTTACTGGTGGGAATACCTGCTGATCTCTTCCTGGCCCAGTTTTTTTACCCGGTACTCGAAGAGTAAAGAGGTATATTAGATTTGTGCAAAAAATTAATGTGTGTAACACCCAGAAGGAAGCGTTTCCGACCCCATAAAGTATATATATTCTTGATCAGCATCAATAGCCGAGTCGATATAGCTATGTCTGTCTGTCCGTGCTCTGTCCGTCTTCATTAGCGCCTATAGCTCAAAGACTATAAAAGCTAGAGGAACACAATTTTGTATCCAGACTCCTGTCCTATCGCACTGTTACAAGCGTATTTCAAAATTTCGCCCCGCCCCCTACCGCCCACTCCAAGAACGAAAATCTGTGGCATGCACAATTTTAAAGATACGAGAAAACTAAAAACGCAGAATCATAGACACTGACCTTATCTATCAGAGTGTTGAATCTGGATCAGATCGGATAATAAATATAGCCACAATGAAAAAAACCATTTCGAAATGCATCGTTCCCTCTCGCTCTCTCTCACACACAGGGATAGGCGCTATGCCTAATCGAATTTTTTGACGCCTAGTTCTCAGAGACTATAAGAGCTAGAACCACCAAACTTTCTATCCAAGCTCCTGTGATATCAAACCGAGGCGAGTTTGTTTTAAAATTTGGCCGCGCCCCCTTCCGCCCCCACAAAAGATGAAAATCTACAATTTTGAAGATACGGGAAAACCAAAAACGCAGAATCATAGAAAATTACCATATCTATCAGAGTGTTGAATTTGAATCAGATCGGATCATAAATATAGTCAGAAGGAACAAATGAAATTTCAGTGGCCTCCCAAGCGCAGACTGATTCCCTCTCTCTCTCGCACACAGTCGTGTATGTATATGTAGAAAGTAGATAAAAACATGTAGAAATGGCAGATGTAAAAAATGTATGTAAACAAATATGGAAACATCTAATAGATCCAAATCTCCGAAAAGGTTCGACTTAAATTTTTTTTTTTTGGCTAAAATTAAATTTTTCCCTTTTGCGAACATGTAATAAATTACAACAAGCTCACATACATACATATACTGACTGAGTACCGGGTATAAAGTAGAGCCAAGGCGTAGACGCGGCTCACAACGTTCCCCCTCGTTTTTATCTGGAGTTTGGCAGTAATTTTTCGTTTCCGCGATGCTGGATACTAGGCTTTAAGGTAAAATAAGAAACAAAAAAATATCTTGAATATGACAGATTTAATTGAGGTTTTTATGTTTGTAAGTTCAATTATTTCGCACACTTTATGTAAACATGCTTCATCTCTGACCGCGGCCAGCTGGCCACTCGGCTTAGTCTACTCAGATCGTTTGAGCACCCGACTTGATCCCAGAATACACCCCCATTTTACCGAGTTTCCGGGAAACCGCAATGAAAATTAAAAAAGGAAGTAAAATTGTGTATGCCACAGATTTTCGTCCTTGGAGTGGGCGGAAGAGGGCGGGGCGAAATTTTAAAATACACTTGTAACAGTGCGATAGGACAGGAGTCTGGATACAAAATTAGGCGACTTAAAGTTAACTAATATCAGGAAAAAATGTATAGGAAAATATAAGGCGTGGAAGTTATTAGGAAAAACGTCTACCGCCGCGGCTCTACTTTATACCCGGTACTCAGTCAGTATATATGTATGTGAGCTTGTAATAAATTACATTATTACATGTTCGCAAAAGGGATAAATTTAGTTTTAGCCAAAAAAGACAAAAAAAATTAAGTCAATCTTTTCGGAGATTTATATATATTATTTCCATTTTTGTTTACATACGTTTTTTACATCTGTCTTTTCTACATGTCTAAGTCTACTTCCTACATATACATACACGGCTGTGTGCGAGAGAGAGAGAGAATGAGTCTGCGCTTGGAAGGCCACTGAAATTTCATTTGTTCCTTCTAACTATATTTATGGTCCGATCTGATCCAGATTCAATACTCTGATAGATATGATCATTTTCTATGATTCTGCGTTTTTGGTTTTCCCGTATCTTCAAAATTGTAGATTTTCGTCTTTTGTGGGGGCGGAAGGGGGCGTGGCCAAATTTTGAAATACACTTGTGACGTGATATCACAGGAGCATGGATAGAGAGTTTGGTTGCTCTAGCTCTTATAGTCTCTGAGATCTAGGCGCTCATCTGGACGAATGGGCACAGCGCCCAACCCTGTGTGTGAGAGAGAGCGAGAGGGAACGATGCATTTCGAAATGGTTTTCTTCATTGTGGCTATATTTATGAGTCGATCTGATCCAGATTCAACACTCTGATAGATATTGTCATTCTCTACGATTCTGCGTTTTTAGTTTTCTTGTATCTTTAAAATTGTGCATGCCACAGATTTTCGCCCTTGGAGTGGGCGGAAGAGGGCGGGGCGAAATTTTAAAATACACACAATAACAGTGCGATAGGACAGGAGTCTGGATACAAAATTGTGTTCCTCTAGCTTTTATAGTCTTTGAGCTATAGGCGCTAATGAAGACGGACAGACGGACGGACGGACGGACAGACAGACATGGCTATATCGACTCGGCTATTGATGCTGATCAAGAATATATATACTTTATGGGGTCGGAAACGCTTCCTTCTGGGTGTTACACACATACATTTTTTGCACAAATCTAATATACCTCTTTACTCTTCGAGTACCGGGTATAAAAATAAAAAGGAGCTGGAAAAAAGTCTACATACAATAAGAATTTTCTTGCATGGCTAAGGTTATATGAACAGAGATCTCCGAAAAAAGCCATGCATTTCCGAAAAATATCCCATTCTACGCCTAGAATTTGCCAAGGCGCACTTAAACAAGGATGCGGGTGACCCTAAGAATATTATACCTACTGTCAAACATGGAGGCGGTAATGTTATGGTTTGGGGGGCTATGGCGTCGTCTGGAGTCGGCTGAATGGTCTTTATTAAAGGTAATATAGATTGGTTTCAATATAAGAACTTATTACCATCGGTAGATAGCTTGGCGCTACGAAACTCCTGGATCTTTAAGCATCACCTCAGTCGCCGGACTTAAACACAATAGAACATCTTTGGGAAAATTTGGAAAGGTGCGTTCGTAAATATTAAATCAGAAGACGAGAAACGATGAAAATCGCTAAACTAAGCTAATCAATGCCTCTCCGAATGCAGGCTCTAATTGATGCAATGGTGGATCAACTTAGTATTAGAATTAAAAAAAAATTATGGCTTTTCTATGAATTTCCAACCATTATATAAAGGCTTGAAGCCAGTATGCATATATAACTATAAATTTCAGTTTATTTAAAAAAAAAAATTTATTTTAGTCCCCTAAATGATGGCATACTCAGTTTTTACATTTTTTTTACGGTTTCCCGAAAACTTGAAAATATGGTGGTGTATGTTTACTTTTTTCCTTCACTGTACATACACGGCTGTGTGCGATAGAGAGAGGGAATGAGTCTGCGCTTGGAAGGCCACTGCAATTTAATTTGTTCCTTCTGGCTATAATAATGATCCGACCTGATCCAGATTCAACACTCTGTTAGATATGACTTTTCTCGTATCTTAAAAATTGTGGATTCCACAGATTTTCGTCTTTTGTGGGCGCGGAAAGGGGCGAGGCCGAATTCTGAAAGAGACTCGTCGCGGTTTGATATCACAGGAGCTTGGATAGAAATTTTGGTTGATCTAGCTCTCATTGTCTCTGAGATCTAGGCGTCAAAAAATGCGAACGGGCATAGCACCCACCCCAGTGTGTGAGAGAGAGCGAGAGGGAATGATGCATTTCGAAATGGTTTTCTTCATTGTGGCTATATTTATGATCCGATTTGGTCCAGATTCAACACTTTGATAGATATGATTCGGCGTTTTTAGTTTTCTCGTACCTTTAAAAATGTGCATGCCACAGATTTTCATCCTTTCGTCCTGTGTGGGCGGAAGGGGGTGGGGCGAAATTTTGAATTACACTTGTAACAGTGTGATATCACAGGAGTCTGGATACAAAATTTTGGTTGCTCTAGCTCATATAGTCTCTGAGCTATAGGCGTTAGTGAGGACGGACGGACTGATGCTGATCAAGAATATCTATACTTTATGGGGTCGGTAACGCTTCCTTCTGGGTGTTACACACATCCATATTTTCAACAAATTTAATATACCCCTTTACTCCTCGAGTACCGGGTATAATTATAATTTTTACGGTTGCTGTAAGCTTAAACAAAAGCGAACCACTTCCCGCCACCTGACTCTAGCTATTGATTATAATGAAATGTTACGAATTAGAAGTCAATCATCGCAACAAGATACGCGTCAAAACATGAATCAGGGACGATGCCATGGAGGAAGACGAATTTCAAGAAGAAGCGGAAGAAGAAGTTGATAATGATTTGACGGACAACAATAATATTATCAATAATTATTCACAATAATATAAAACAGGGCCATTGGGCCACCGTATTTTACGGTTGGGGCCAGGTTTTGGATATCGAGTACCGTGACTTTTTTTCGCCACAAGATCTTACGGCAGCTCATCCCACATTTTCAGAAATTGCTCTCGTCGCTAAAAAGTATTTTTTTCGACAACTCTGTAGGCAGTCCGGGAGTTTGGTTTCGTGGTGATGGCGGCGTTATGGTTTGGGGATGTATGGCGACTAGTCGTGTTGGTAATCTGGACATCATTGAATGTATATTGGATCACAAGAAGTACATGGATATTCGAAAATAAAATTTGCACCAAAGCGCCCCGAAATTTTGACTCAAAGAGGACTTTTTGTTGGAAGAAGGCTACGACCCGAAGCATACTGGCCATAATAAAAAACATTGGTTGCTATAAAACGTTAAAAACCTGTTGAATTCGTCGCCACAATCACCAGATCTTAATCCCACTGAACATCTGTGGGGCCTTCTGGAACGCTGAATCCGACTCCACACCATATCATCAAAGGATATGCTCAAAAAAAACATACTTCAGGTATTGAGCCAGGAATGATACAGGATACCAATAAATTGGTCGAATCAATACCAAATCGGTTGTCAGAAGTAATACAACGTAAAGCGTATCCGACATCATATTCATTTCTCATCTCATTTTCCAAAAAACGTAATTTTCTTCGGGGTTTTTGTTTTGTACGCATACTTTTTCTGGTTGAAAATCAGACGACTGTATACATATTTGTTTTATTAAGAAAAGTGTATAAGTTTATTAAGGAGTTGCATCAAAATAAAGCCTGATAAATTTACTATTATTCCTAAAAAATTTAAATATCTATATATTTTTTAAAACGGGTTTCTTCAACGATAAAGTTGCACAACATGCTTGCACGCATAGTTATACTGGTAAGTGTATGTATGCGCAAAAAAAAATAATTAAACCACGTTTCTCAAGTTAATATTGTGTCTTTATCAGTCTTAATTGTTTTTCTTGGGTATCTAGATACTTTTCAACAATACAGTACCATACTATTGTAACACAGCTTCAGGTGTACGATTTTATCATAATCTCTACTTCTTTAATTGCTAAGATCTCACGAAAATCACGCACCTTCAGTCCGAAATCAATCTCCAATATATGTATATGTATATGTATATGAAATACAAGTAATTACTACAGTGAACTATCGATAAAGTATACCCGATTGCCATATTTTAATTCTTAAATCTATTTGTAATGGCAGTTTGTATGAAAATGTTCACGTGATGCATTACAAACTGGAAATTGTTTGAGCTTATTTTGATACTAATAAAGGCGTAAACCTGTTATTATAATATACAATATTATACAACGAGATAAACAACGGGTGATATATACGATATATATTGAAACTCATAACCTATTTACACTCTGGTTGAGTTATTGCGTTATTGCGTTTTGATCAAAACTCGAATTTTATTAACACGTAGTGGCATAGGGGCTCAAGAGGTTGCAAGAAAGTTGAGTTTTGAGTTTACCCACTTGGGTAGCACGCACTCCTGTCTAAATACCTACAAAAGTTTGCTGAGCTCTAGAAAATCATGCGTGGTGGACAATACCAATGTGGATTAGATACAATGTGGATTCCTTACCCTGGCTGGCGAACTAAAAGTCCCCTTTCGTTGCTTCATGATGATGAACGTCATGACGTCCCAGTTAAGGCGCAACATTACCTTTCGCGAGTTCTTAAAAAACGCGACAACCGCAAATCGATATGGTCTTCAACATTATGAAGAAAAAGAACAAGGACCCGACGATCGACGTCCATACATATATCGAATTTTTCGACAAAGTTTGTCGATAAGGTAAATAGGCTGTACAAGATATATTGGATGGAAAAGTAAAACGCTTTATTCTAAGGAGAAAACGAATGCAATGTGTCCAATGCGGTAGTCCATTGAGCTGAGCAGCTTTTCTCCAGTCACTGCACTTGCGCCAACCGAATGATGTCATCCAAATATTATATAATATAATATAATATAATATTAATAAAAACGGTTGATTTTGAGTATTCTCACCTCTTTGATTTCGCTCGAGTTGAGCGCCCAGGCAGATCCTGTTTTTTGCAGGCACCAGTTAGGTGGCCTTCAAAGGCAAGCGTTCTTCCTCGAGTAATACAAGAGTCCAGGCGTATTCAAAAAATTCGATCAGGCATTCGATCATTCATAATCAACTTTCGTGTGTTACCGAATACATGAAATGGTGTTTATGCACACACTTTTTTCTCCATTGCATGAAATGATTTCATGAAATGGGCCTAGCATAAACACAGTATATGAGTTCGACCTGAATTCATGAAATGGTTTAGTCAGACCAGATTGAGTTTGTACAAATTAGGTGGCAACGCCGGGCGGAAAAAATTAAAAATTCGCCTCACCTTCAAGAGGGCCATCAAACGTTTGTGCCTCCACTCAGCGGACTTAAAAATAAATTGTATTGTTCGCTTTTGACGATTATAAAAATACATTTGCGCTTTTTCCATTTTGTTTTTTTTATTATGAACAGCCAACTACAAATAGTGTGACCAGAGTTTACTTCAAAATGTTTGCCACATTACACGTCTGACAACTCTGCTGATATGATTTCATGTATTCGTCTCCGTCCGATAAACAGGGGCTAATTTAATTTCACGCATTCAAGAATTCATGAAATTCATAGCATAAACATAGTAAATAACCCAAAAACTCAACTTTTGGGTAGTGTAGACACCAGTTCTGAGTTATTGAGTTTTCTCGGTTAACGATGGGTAATGCAATGAATAGGCTATTCACACTGGGCACCGTTTACCGTATATTTCCTAGACAGTGCGTAAGGTTTTGCCGTTAACAAAATTTCCAAGTTAGTTCCACCGTCTATTTTTGATGTTCCTTAGCCACACGTTTCTATGCGATATTTATCCTATTGTTTTCAAATGCAACCCTAAATATTTGGCATTCACAGTGAATAAATGAAATTCACTGAGAACTTGTAAACAATGAATGACAAGAAAAACAATGAACAACAACAAAAAACACAGCACATTTCAATTTCAATGCAGATGCAGGGTTCATAAACAGCCAAATAAAATTCCAGAGCGATCTTATGAGTTTTTGAGAGGATGGAAATAAAATGGCAGTTTTTGGTTTTATTATTTTTGTTTACGATTTACACAATATTTTGCTACTGCAGATCGTATCTGTTCTGCTGACTGGTTATAATCAGCAGAAATTTTGTTGGGATCGGGCTGTTCTCTCTGCACTTCTGTTAAAGCCCAATTTAATGAATACCACCGTTGTGCACATTCAACATGTGAAGTATGCAACGGCACGATATTATTGAGCCTACATTCTTATGGTGGCTGACAAGACCTTTTCATAAGTTCGCTCCGCCTAAAAATTTGTATTTTATTTTATGTGCTTAAAGGAAAGTTATTGAGTTATACTACTCCCTACAGTGTTTAAACTGATCGTGCAACTGATCTGCTATCTGTGCATACTTTTTAAACGTATTTTTGTGTAGTTATTACCAATTATAGTCCAATTTATGCATTTTTTTTAGTCCCTTTCGTTTTTCGTTCTTATGCTCAGCTGATTTTTTGTTGTACATACGCATAAGTATTACATACATATGTATGTACATACAAATACCTTGGGTGCCGACTCCAGCGTTTCGCGTTTTGTGCTTTGTGTTTTTATATAATTATTATTCCCATTTGTAATTTCAAAATTCTGCATTCTTACTATCCCCTACATTCTTTTTTTTTTTTTTTTTTTTTTGGGGTTTTAAGTTACCATGCTACCCTTGAGTAGCGTGGGATTATTTGGCCGCCCGCCTGTGTGAAGGTGGAAATTGCCAAGTCAAATAGTTGTAGATTTTGGTGTGTTACTTATAGTTTTACGTCGATTTTGTCAATGAAGTCGACTAATGTTTGGTACGAGCTAATGTCTTCTTTTTCAAAGAATTTGTAAATGTCATTATATTTACTTAGAGATGGGAAATTTAGTCTTGTTGAGTTATATTTGGTACACTTAAATATTACGTGCGAAGCGTTATCGATACTATCGCATGTATCACAAATGTTACTAGGTACGACGTGCATCTTGGCGAGTGTGTGCCTATCGAATGCGTTACCGCTTAACAGTCTGTTGATTCTTTTAGCGTCAATGGCTTTTAGTTTGGTTTTGTTTAGGAACCAAGGCTTGGACCCCTACATTCTTATTTGCAGCAGATTTGTTGTTGTCATATTCTTTTTACGCTCTCTTGTTATTTCTGTGCTAACACACACACGCACCGTTCTTGCAGTCTCTTTCTGCGTGACTCTCTGTGTTTCTTTAATCTCGCTGTGCTGTAAATTGCCGGTGGCGTATACTTGTTGTTGTTATCGTGATTTCTGCTTGTGCTTTCGCGCTAATTCTCGAGTATTTAGTATTTTTCAAAACTTAAATTCATCGCTTGTGCCACACCGACTTATATTTTACTTTTCATTCCTTTGTTTCTTGTTTCTTATACAATTTCTTATTTTTAATATGAGTATCTGCTGTGCTAAAAATTGTGATCGCTAGATCGTTACACGGCAGATGTTCATCTACTGCTGGTTGTGCGAGAATATGGCTCATACTACTTGCTCTGGCTTTAGACATAATGGGGGTCGCGTTGCCGATCTTATTAAGGCTCGCTCCGGCCTCAACTGGACTTGTTGGGACTGTAGGTATATTGAAATCGATATGGGTGTCTTTATGAGACAGACGAACAATGAATTTCCTGCCCTTAATTCTGGATTCCGACTGCTCCAAGATAAGTTTCGTGCGACGGAGTCTCACCTTAAAACCCTCAAAATTTTGACTGAGTCTCCAAAGAGAAAGAAGGGTAACAATTATGTGCCAAACATTAACAACGATGTTTTTATTTCAGTCCCAAAATCACCTGCATCATTACCTCGATCACCATCGTTAACTAACGCTGGTGATATGGAACCTGTAGCCAGTGACTCTTACCGGCAAGCATCTGGATCATTTGCTTCTCAGTGGGGTCATGGCTTGCCGTCAGCTGTAACTCCGCCAAATGTTACTTCGGTGTTATCACCTCCAACCAATGTGGATTCTTCAAGCATCCAAGTGACCGTCAATTCAACTGTACTGCCTGCTCTCATCACTGCTGATGGTACCGCTGCGTGTGCTCCCAGTGCTTTAGTGCTTGTTGCTGGTGATGCCGACACGGCCGCCGTTGCCCCCTTCTCGAGGCCTATTTGGAGTATGGCTCCACCATCTCGCTCGGGACGTGAACTTAGTGGAGTGGCTTCTCGGAAAGCGATATTTGTTTCCCGCTTAAATCCAGAGGCCACATCCGAGGATTTTAGACAACATCTAAGCTCTAAACTTAATGCTCCCCATGATGATATTATTGTGACCAAGTTTACATTAACTCATAAGCGTAATATTTCCTCTTTCAAGATTTTTCTCCCTGATTCTTACCTATCTGCATCTCTTGAACCGTCAATCTGGCCTAAGCATACAATTATGCACGAGTTCCTACATAAAGTTTCCAACCCGAGTCCCAATATTACCGGCCCTGCCACCTCAAAAAACTAGATAACCTTTTCTCCATTCACTACCAAAACGCACGCAGTCTGTTAGGCTAATTGTGCCAACTACATACGGATAGTGCCTCTTTTGATATTGATGCTTTCGCTTTTACCGAAGCCTGGCTTAACTCTTTTGTTCTTGATCATGATATTTTAGTTCACAAATTTAACACTTACAGAATGGACCGCGCCTCTTATGCAGGTGGAGTTTTGATTGCAGTCAATACGGATTTCTCTTCTGAGTTGTTCCCTTTCAACAACATCCATGGGATTGAATTTGTTGCAGTCAAAGTCCGTATTGGTACAGCATCTGTGTATTTGACCTGCTCTTATATTCCTCCCAAGTCCGATGCTGAGGCTTACTTAAACCACCATTCTGCTATACATTCTGTTGTGTCCGCTTTAGGTCCTGCTGATCAGATTATTGTCATGGGTGACTTTAATTTACCACTTCTTTCTCGGTTGCCCTGTGAGGACGCTAACCTGTTGCTTCCTAGTAATCATAATGATTTTTTTAATGGCCTAGCCGATATCTCCCTCTTCCAAATTAATGCTATTAAAAATAATAGGGACAGAGTTCTCGACCTAATTTTCTTTATTGATGCTTCTCTAGGAACGGTGACCAGAGTTAATCCATTGTCACTTCCTGAAGACCCTTACCATCCTACTCTTTCTATATCCCTTGAGTGTGCCAATTCTAGCTGTGTTGACGATTCTTTGGTCCCTGGTCGCGTGAAGTGTTTTCGCAAAACTAATTTCAACGATCTAAGCCTTCATTTCTCGAATGTTGATTGGTCCATCCTTCACTCCTTATCGAGTATTGACGAATCGGTCAACTCGTTCTATAAAATTATAAACTCTGCCCTAAGCACATATGTTCCTGAGTTCACGGTCCCGGTATCGTCCAAGCCTCCTTGGATCTCCAGAAATTTGTCGTACTTAAGGAATAAGAAATCTAGACTTTATAAAAAGTTCGAGAAAACAGGCTCCATGTTTTTCTTCGCTCAATACTCCTCCGCTCGTTCCCAATTCCTATCTGTCAATAGTCAGTGTTATAATCAATAGCTTTCCCGTCGTGGTAAAAACTTTCGTAGTGATCCTAAAAAATTGTTTTCCTTCGTCCACTTTAAGCGTAAGTCCAATGCGTTTCCTCCTTCCCTTTATTATCTTAATAATTCTGAGTCTCCTTCTTCTGGTATTGCTAATTCGCCACGTTTTTCCAGCCTACATACTCCTCTCATATATAAAGCTCATCCACTCCGTACCCCTATAATCTACCTCAGGCCAACGGCATTTTTCTTCCATATTTTAAGGAAAGCGATGTTCAGGCAGCCTTGAAATCGTTGGGCACTTCTTTCTCTGCGGGTACTTAATGTATGCAGACGACGTAAAAATCTGTCTACCGTACTCTGATTGGTATTTGCACACACACACCTTCAGCTGGATCTGAATGAGCTCCTAATGTGGTGCTCAAACAATTGCTTTTTTTGAACTTTTCGAAATGCAAACTTATGACCTTTTATCGTCGCGCTCTACATTTTGTGTCATATTCTCTTGGTAATCATTCCCTGGATCGAATATCGAGCTCAACTGACCTTGGAGTCCTTTTTGACCACAAACTGTGTTTTAATAGCCATATATCCGCTATTGTAAATAAAGTCAAGGGTGTTTTAGCCTTCATCAAGCATTAGTCCAAGGAGTTTGACGACACGTATGTGACCAGAGAACTCTATATTTCACTAGTGCGTCCGATATTGGAGTATTGTTCTTGTGTGTAGAGCCAGAAGTATAAAGAGCAACAAACTTTCCTCGAATCAGTGCAAAAACAATTTTTAATTTTTGCGCTTCGTAATCTAAACTGGGACTCCGGTAGATTCTTGCCACCTTACCGATCTAGGCTGCAACTTATTAATCTTCCTTCATTGCACCATCGCAGAATATGCAATGGAGTAATGTTTATACACAAGCTCCTTCTTGGGATGGTCGATTCCCCAACACTCCTGAGTCAGATTGACTTATCCGTTCCCTCTCGACCTACCCGTACCTTTCGGCCTATCAGGCTTTCTTTATGTAGGTCAAACTATGCCCAGCATGAACCTTTTAGGGTTTTATGCCATAACTTTAATACACTTTACTATATTTTATCCCCTGAATTATCCTTTAATAGTATATTACTCAATATTTACCCCTACCTGAATACAGCTAATCAATTTTAGTATTATTATTTTTCCGCTTAATTCCTCTCTATATTAAATTCTTTTTAATTATGAATTAATTTTAATACAACTTTATTAGCAGAACAATTGCTAATTTTTAAATAAATAAATAAATTATAAATAAATAAATTATCCCAAATCGAGCCATTAAATGACCAAACGCCTCGTTGTTTTCAGGCACATTTTTCTCTTAAAATATCCCGAACAGCTTCTACAAAACATAAGACCTTGTAATTAAGACATTGATTGGATTTAGTAGAAGTACTCACAAATGACCACAACCTTCCCCTTCATGCCCTTCGTTTTTTTTTAGTGCAGATACCCAGTCAAGAGGCTCATCCTCGTCCAAGTCGCAGCTTTCACCTTCTACTTCATCATCAATGTCACCATCCAACAACGTGAATAGTTTTTGCATTAAAATATTTTGGTGTTGCATCACATATATTATCCATTTTCCAAAAAATTAAAAAAAATTTCCGCTTAAATACTCAGTATTTGTTATTGTCATCAGCTGTTAGACGGTGCCAGTGTGAATCGGAGTTTCGTCGTCTATCAAAAATCCCAACGTTACCCCGTGACGGGATCTGTGTGCTGAAGGTATAATGTAAATTGGCTATCAGATCCAAAAAAATGTTGCTATCAAAAAGTGCCACACATTTTGCTGGCAACAGAGTGTTACCAGGTGTGCATGTTCAACAATTAAAGGCTAGTATCCAGCACCGCGAAAACGAAAAATTACTGCCAAACTCCATAAAAAAACGAGGGGGAACGTTGTGAGCTGCGTCTACCGCCGCAGCTCTACTTTATAACCGGTTCTCAGTCAGTATATATGTATGTGAGCTTGTTGTAATTTATTAAAAATTTAATTTTAGTCGAAAAAGAAAAAAGTAATTAAGTCGAACCTTTTCGGAGATTTTGATCTATTAGATGTTTCCATATTTGTTTAAATACATTTTTTACATCTTGTAAGGAAGTTCCTGTCTCAGGCCGGGGTACAGCCTCTCAGTCTGTCCAGGGCCCGATCTTCCATACAGCAAATTTGTATTTTCAGACCAAAGAGAGGGATCGGGGCGTGTGTCAGGTGCGGGGTTCGCTCTGACTGAGGGGGGGTAACCCGAGTGCGAAGGGATCGCGCGGGTGAGGGTCACCCGGCGACACACGTGGCTCGCCTAGTACAGATTACCCTAGGTTAGGTTTGCAGGGGTGTGGAAGGGGTGTATCCTCCACGGTGACCGGTCGTAACACGGGCGGCCTGGCTGTGGCCGCCGGCGGGGAAAACACGTGTTGTGGGGCCGTGGTCCCGGGGGGGGGGGGGGGTAGGGTGTGCTCAGCACCTCGTGGCGCGTGCGGAGGCGGGGCGTATGACCCGGGGGGGGGCTCGGTGTACGTGGAGTGGAACACGTGGTGTCGACTGTACCGTCAACGGGGAAGACTAGGTTAAGGAGGGTGACCAAGGGGGAAGGAGGGGCGTCAGGTTCGCAAATTCGTGGCGTCCGCGTACAAACTTGCTCGCTGGCGTCCCCAAGGATAGGGAAGGGGGTGTTCTACAGGAGGAGTTTTCTACCAGAGGGGGGGAGGGAGAGCTCAGTTCGTGGAAGCCGTGGCATCCGCGTACAACTCCACTGGCTGAGGTGCCCGGCATGCAAATGGAATATTTTTAATGGTACAATGACGAAGGGGAAGGGGTGAAAACCATCGGGCGGCGAATATTGGCGGTGGTTATGTGCAATGGTCATAGATATGTGAATAATTGACGTTTGTTTTAATTCAGTGATTTATTGTCTGCCTGCTTATCTATCTATACATATATGTGTGAAAATCTAATCCCTACGTCGCACCTATCTCCCTCTCACTCACTTACGCCAGGCCAGCTTACCCCTCTTGCTCCGTAGAACTCTGGTCCATCATCTCTTTTCTCTGCGGCTGCTGCTCCTCGCTGGTCCAGGAAAAATGGCAGACCTCGTGCTGTCCGTTTTGGTTTTTTTCGGTGTTTTAATTTTCCCGCACTCACGACTGCCCTTGGGAGAGGCTCGAATTTCACTCTCGATCTCCATCATTTTTGGCAGCCGGCTCAGCCAGCCGTTCGAGCCTCTGCTCCCAGCTTCTGCCGCGACCCGGCGCTTTTGTCGCGTGCCTTTTCTCTCGCTCTCCTTGGGTCGTGCGTGGGTGCTTTCGGCGCAGCTTTCGCTCTCCTCGGGGTCGTGCGTGGGCGCTATTGGCGCAGCTTTCGCTCTCCATGATTTTGGCAGCTGGCTCAGCCAGCCGTTCGAGCCTCTGCTCCCAGCTTCTGCCGCGACCCGGCGCTTTTGTCGCGTGCCTTTTGCTCGCTCTCTTTGGGTCGTGCGTGGCTTGCTTCGGCATGTGAGGGTGGGTTTTGCATTTGTCTTCGCTCCGGGTCTCTGCTGCTGGTCTCTGCCGTGATCTCTGCTCTGATCTCTGCTCTCTGCTCCGGTGTCTGCTGTCGGTATCTGCCGTTATCTCTGCTCTGCTCTCTGCTCCGGTGTCTGCTGCTGGTCTCTGCCGTTATCTCTGCTCTCTGCTCCGGTGTCTGCTGCTGGTCTCTGCCGTTATCTCTGCTCTGCTCTCTGCTCCGGTGTCTGCTGCTGGTCTCTGCTCTAGCCTCTGCCGCTACGTTTGCTGCCAGTGATGCTCTCTGCTGGTCTCTGCCAGTGCTGCGCTCCCTTAAATAATACTTCCTTTTTCGTTCTCTTACTCTATATTTATGTTATTTGGATTAAGGCTTAATAGTTAGTGAACAAAAGGGGGAAGAAATTAAAAATAAAAATATTCTTGGCAGGCTCCAGCCTGGTCTGTATCTCTTCGCCTCCCGGACGAATGTTGCTCCTTGTTGGCCTACGTCGTTGTGAAGGGGTATGCTCCTTCACACTCCCTTCCTACTTCGGGGGCCGGATTGAGATGAACACCTGGCCTCCCCGATTTGTGGAGACCCGAAACTGTCGGCCCTCGTGCTCCTCGATGGTCCGGGTTCGAGGCCCGTTGACCCGTGCGCGTTGCAAGAGGTTGTCCCGTAGCGTGACTGGGATGCGCCTCTCCGGGGTCTCCACCCTCCATTCCGCGGGTGCTACTGGCCACCCCTGTTCCTCCTGGAGCTCGTGTAATGCGGGCATCCCATCGAACAGGACCAGGAGATCTTCGAGCCCTGATTCGTTTAGCTCGAGCGAGGTGTCCGATGGCGCTTGCGGGTCCTTCTTCGTGGTCTGATTTTCCTGATTGGGTGTGCGATGGCAAAGGGGGCTCGTTCGGTGTTGACGGGTAGACGTGGGCTGCTACCCCTGGTGGCGACGCGCCTCTAGGGTGTCCTTGGTGATCACCTTCTGCCCCTGCAGGCGGTGCGTCGTCCGCCCGGGCGATGTTCGGGTCTTCGTTCCTAAGGAGGAAACCCTCGGGGTTAAAGCCTGGATAATTATGCTATTTCCCTATCCATGCCCTACCTATAGGTGCGACTTACATGCTGGAGCTAAAGCTAAGGTATGGTGTGGTTATTACAATGTTGGGCTTAATGACTATTTACGTAGAGGTGAGTGTGGTCTTACTGTGTGTGTATACGCGGCTGCCCCTTGCGGGGCGAGGACGTTAGGACAGCGCACTGCCCTAAGTGGCCCTCATGAACTCGCGTGTGGGAGGGCTCGTCCGCCCGAGTCGTCTTCGTCTGCGGTGTCTTCGTGTTTTTCATCATCGTGGCGTTCGTGGTATACCTTGAGATCCGCCAGCCCGGCGGTTCGTCGTTGCCGTCCGTTGGGTTGCTGCAGGCGTACTATGGTCGGGGAGAGGAACTTTATTACCCGATATGGACCCTCGTACTTTGGTGCCAGCTTCGCAGCGAAATTGTCCGCTGCCTTGGAGAGATGGTGCGTTCGTAGCATGACCAGTGTCCCGATGGTGGGCCTCCATTCACGTCGTCTGAGGTTGTATAACCTCCCCTGGTTCTGTGATGCCTGTTGGGTGTTTTGGCGCACCACATTGAAGATCTCCTGCAGTCTCGTAGCTTTGTCGGGAGGCGTTTCTCCAATTTCGCCCAATCCTGGGGTGGTCTCCTCGTAGAGGGCTCCGGGTAACCGTGGCTCCCGTCCCAGTACGAGGAACGCTGGGCTGAAGCTTGTGGTGGTGGAAGCGCTACTGTTGATGGCCAGGCTGAGTTCGGGAAGCAGGTCGTCCCACGTTCGTTGATCTCCATCGATGTACTGGGCAATCATTGTCTTGATTGTCCTGTTGGCGCGCTCGGTGGGGTTTTGCTGGGGGGTGTATGGTGCTGTGTGTTCCAATTCGATGCCGGCTAATTTGCAGAAATTTCGGAACGAGCGACTTGTGAACTGCGTCCCATTGTCGCAGACGAGTTTCCGGGGGCTGCCGAACCTACCCAGAATT
Organism: Drosophila helvetica; assembly: GCA_963969585.1. Classification (NCBI taxonomy): domain Eukaryota; kingdom Metazoa; phylum Arthropoda; class Insecta; order Diptera; family Drosophilidae; genus Drosophila; species Drosophila helvetica. The sequence goes on along the minus strand of OZ018401.1, from coordinate 26,909,680 downwards.
CGTTCTCGGAATGCCTTCTCTAGGAGGGCTGTCGTAGCCTTGCGGAGTGGAATCAGTTCTACCCATTTGCTGAAAGCGTCGAAAACACCAGGAGCATGGTGTTCCCGTGCTTGGACCGAGGCAAAGGGCCCACAAAGTCTGCACATATGATGTCCAGTGGTCCTTGGGCCTGTCGTGTGTGCATATGTCCTGCCGGTTTGACTTGGCTCACCTTGAATCGCTGGCAACTACCACATCGTTGGACGTAGCGCGCGACATCTCAGTAGAGTCCAGGCCAGTAGTACCGCTGGGTGATTCGCGTGGCTGTCTTTCGGATTCCTAGGTGTCCTGCTGTTGGGTGGTCGTGGCATTCTTCTAACACTCGTTGCCGATGGTCCTTGGCGACGCACAATTTCCACTGAATGGGGTCCTCTTCGATCGATCTGTTGCTTGCCTGTTTGTAGATCTGCCCGTTTTCCGTGCTGAACTCTGGATGTTTCTCTGGCTGGTCCTGGATGCGTTTGAGTAGCCGTCTGAGCCATGGGCAGGGGTTCTCCTCTTCATCAGTGCGCTGGAGCGCCTCCACTGGCTGTCGTGAGAGGGTGTCGGCCACGATATTCTGGCTTCCACGTCGGTAATGGATGTCGAACTGGTACTGTTGCAGCTCTAGTGCCCATCGAGCGATGCGGCCTGTGGGGTTATCGATGGAGTTAAGCCATTTTAACGCGAGATGGTCCGTGATCACATCAAAATGGTATCCCTCCAGGAAGCAGCGAAGTTTTCGAATGGCCCAAACTATGGCCAGACACTCCTTCTCGGTGGCGGAGTAGTTCTCTTCGGCCTTGAGTAGTCGTCGGCTGGCGTAGGCGATGACCCTTTCCTCTCCTGCTATCTGTTGTGTTAGCACGGCTCCGAGGCCGTATGCGCTGGCGTCCGTTTGCAAGGCGAACCTCTCACTGAAATCTTGGCATGCCAGTACCGGTGCCTGGGTCAGTTTTTCCTTGAGAGTTTCGAATGCCTTCTGTTGCTCCTCGGACCAGACCCACTTCTGGTCTTTCTTCAAAAGGATCGTCATGGGCTGGACTATGGTAGCGAAGTTAGGGACAAAACGTCGATACCATGAGGCCATTCCAATGCAACGTCGTAGCTCCTTCAACGTGGTGGGTGGGGTTAGCTTCTGGACTGCGATGACTTTTCCTGGATCGGTGTGAATGCCTTGTTCGCTAATAACGTGCCCGAGATATACCAGACTCTTCCTGAAGAAGCTGCATTTGTTCCGGTTCAGCCTGAGGTTGGCTTCCCGCAGCCTACGGAAAACCTCTCGCAAGTTCTTGATGTGTTCTTCCAGGCTTTCTCCGATCACGATGATGTCGTCTAGGTACGCGAAGGCGTACGGCTCCATGTCGGGTCCAATGACGCTGTCCAGGGCCCGTTGAAAGGTCGCTGGCGCTGAGTGGAGGCCAAACGGCATGACCTTCCAGTGGAAGAGGCCTCGGCCCGGGACTGTGAAGGCGGTGGCTTCTCTGCTGCCCTCGGCTACCGGGATCTGCCAGTATCCGTTCTTCAGGTCCAGCGTTGAAATGTAGAATGCGTTGCGGAGCCTTTCCAGTATGTGATTAATGCGTGGCAGTGGGTAGGCATCTGGCACCGATCGGGCATTTAACTGCCGATAGTCCACGCACATCCGCATCTCTCCCGACTTCTTCCCTACCAGAACGATGGGTGCGCTGTGGGGGCTTTTGGATGGCTCGATCCTACCGTCTTGGAGTAGTTCCTTCACTTGGGCGTCGATGATCTTCTGCATGGCCGGATTCTTTGTGAAGTAGCGTTGCTTCACGGGCTTGTCGTCCCGCATGGTGATGGTGTGCTCGGCGATCTGCGATATCCCGTTCAATCCTTCGAATTTCTCCAGTTCCTCCTCCAAGAACTTGGCTGCTTCGGGTGTGGGAGGTGGAACTGAGTCCGAATCTGCCTGCCAGGGTGAGAGTTCCTCCAGCTCCATGGCTGCGACGGCGGCCAGAATTTCACATTCGTAGTCATCCTCGTCGATTCGTCGGAAGGGGTTCTTCTCTCGTGCCAGATCCACGTCGCGTGCGCGGAATGGGTTCTTCTTTCGTGCGGTGGCTGCGTCCGCTAGTGGTTCCAAATCATAGGTTTGTCCGGCTGAAGTCCTGCGCTTACGTGTTGACCGGTCTTGTTGGGCCTCTGCGGTGGTAGTGCCCGCTCCGTTGGGGCGTAGTGTCGGGGTTTTGCGTTTATTGCCGGTGATGGGTCTTGTCTCGTTGAGTTTCCCTCGGGTAGGTCCTTGATTCGATGCCCCATATGAGGGCATTCCTGTCAAGGTTTCTGCCCGGGGTTGCTGCTCTATGGGGAGTTCTTTGGTCGACGAGACGGGTGTGCTCGTCACGGCAAAGGTCCCTGCCTGGTGTCGTTGCGTTGTCGGAAGAGCTTGGGTCGACGAGGCGCGTTCGCTCGTCTCGGCCAAGGTTCCAGTCCTGCTTGCTGGGGCGTCAGAGGATGCTTTGGTCGACGAGACGTGTGTGCTCGTCACGGCCAAAGTCCCTGCCTGGTGTCGTTGCGTTGTCGAAAGAGCTTGGGTCGACGAGGCGCGTTCGCTCGTCTCGGCCAAGGTTCCAGTCCTGCTTGCTGGGGCTGCAGAGGATGCTTTGGTCGACGAGACGTGTGTGCTCGTCACGGCCAAAGTCCCTGCCTGGTGTCGTTGCGTTATCGGAAGAGCTTGGGTCGACGAGGCGCATTCGCTCGTCTCGGCCAAGGTTCCAGTCCTGCTTGCTGGGGCTGCAGAGGATGCTTTGGTCGACGAGACGTGTGTGCTCGTCACGGCCAAAGTCCCTGCCTGGTGTCGTCGCTTTGTCGGAAGAGCTTGGGTCGACGAGGCGCGTTCGCTCGTCTCGGCCAAGGTTCCAGTCCTGCTTGCTGGGGCTGCAGAGGACGCTTTGGTCGACGAGACGTGTGTGCTCGTCACGGCCAAAGTCCCTGCCTGGTGTCGTTGCGGTGTTGGAAGAGCTTGGGTCGACGAGGCGCGTTCGCTCGTCTCGGCCAAGGTTCCGGGGTGTTGTCGTTGCTGTGCGTCTGAGCTATGGGCCGTAGATCTGGTCAAGGTTTGATCTTTCGGGCCTATAGGGCTCGGGGTCGTGGTCACGTATGGGTTCCCGCCGTGTAGTGCTAAGGTCGTCTGGTGCCGTTTGCGGCGCTTGGCTTCCTGGATTGGGCTGGCCGTATGTTCGGAAGGGGTGGTCGAGGACAGGGGGACAGTTGAGACTTGACTTTGCGTGTGGAGGGGCTCGGCGAACGTTACGGTCCGTGGTGGCAGTACCGCCGTGTGGATGGAAGGGTCTTGCCTCAATTTTAACTGGAGGTACGCTCGGCCACAGTGGATCCTTGCCTGGATACCACACAGGAAGTCGAGGCCCAGGATGATGTCGTCTAATACAGTGGGCAAAATAAGTAGGGTTACCTGGGTTTCCTTTTGGTCGAGCCGCACCCTCGCTGTGATCGCTTGAGTGATGTCCTTCCGTGTTCCATCGGCTAGGCTGATCCGAGTCCTCACCTCTCGTTGATTCTCCGCCGTTCCCAGTTCTTCGGCCACTCGCTGACTAACGAAAGATCGGGTTGCTCCAGTGTCGAGGGTGGCTGAGAAGGCTCTCCCGTCGATGCTGACTAGAGCGGCGATCCTTCCCCCAATCATACTTAATGGGTGGGGGACTCCGGGTTCCGGGTGTGTGCCTCCGTCCGTGTCCCGGTTGAACGGAGACCTGTCCCGTTTCCCGACTGCGTTTTTCGGCAGCAGTAGATTGTCCTGATGTTTCGGCGTCCACATTCCCAGCAGAAGAGTTTCTATCGGTTGGTACATCCATCCCTGAAGTGTCCTTCTTCTCCGCAGTTCCGGCATGCTCGGCTCACGTCGATGGGCCGCTCCTCCTCCTGAGTGATTACCCGACTAATGCCGTTGGATGCGCCGCTGGTCTCTTTGGTGGGGTTCCGTGGTATAGTTTCGTTCCCGGGGAATGCTCGGGGTCGGTTGGCTCGTCCGGCCTCCTTGCCACGAGTGGAATCTCGGTCCCGTGCCGTTTCATAGGCTGAGATGAGCTGCGTCAGCTCAGACAGCGTGTGAAAGTCCTGCCTGCGTGTGTAGATTTGGTACTCTGGTCGGAGGTTTTTATAAATCCGGTCCAATTTCTGCTCCCGGGTGTATTTGGCACGCTGCATCATCAACCGAAGAGCGATCATATAGTCGCGGAAGGATTCTCTGGGTTTATGCTCCCGGCTCCGGATGGTGTCCTCCAAGCGTTGGAAGTATCTGGGGGGCAAGAAGAAATCCAGAAATTCTTTGCGGAAATCCGTCCAAGTCTGTCCCTGCATCTGGAAGGTACGGAACCATCCTTCCGCCCTTCCGGTTAAGAGTCCTGAGATGGCACGCGGTAGCTGCTCTGGGCTTCCCCCGTAGGAATCGACTCGTTCTTCTAGCCTTTCGATGAATGCCAGTGGGTCGTCATGTCCGTCAAAGGTGAGTCCCCATTTGCGGAGCTTGTCTGCAAGGAGGGAGTACGAAATTCCTCCTCCCCCTGGCCGATGCAGTTGTCGGTCATGAGTTGGATGGTTCCCCTCGAGGGCCGCTGGTTCAATTGCACTGGTCGGCTGCCGGTTTGCCTGAGGTCCTGGTCCTTCAGGCCGGTGGCGTGGCTCGAGAGCGAACACCGGTTCCGGAAGGGTGGCTTGAGGGCGGCGGCTTGGGTGTGCCGAAGGCTCGCTTGTGGCGTTGGAATGTCCGATTGCCAAGATTCCTGCTGGTTGACTCGGGCTGGCCACATCGGATATGATTATCTTCAGGGGTCCTGTCGGTGGGTTCTGTTGCTGAATCCCTGCGAGGATCGGTGGGTCGAGCGTCTTCTCCACAGATCTGGTGGGGCTGGTTCCCGTCGTCCGAGAAGTACCCGCTTGGTCTGGTAGACTGAGTCGCTGCGGCTTCACCCCCTTGCTGTCCTCCTGCTTGGCTCGGCTTTCCGGTTTTGGCGAAGCGGCGGGGCTGGGCGGTTCCCTAGGGCTGGGAATACTGCTGAAGTGGGCGTCCAGTTCGTCGATCCTTGCCTGTATGTCCTCGGGGTGGTCTTCACGGGTAATGAACGCGGCAACCCGGATGCGGAGTTCATCCAAGTTTCCGCCCTCATCGAGGCCAAATTCCCGGGCGAGGGTCAGGAGATCCTCCTTGCGGCGGGAATTTAACCACCGAGTGTTCATCCTTCCTTTGGGTGTGGTATTCCCCAGCTCAGGGTTGAGTCTCTTGACGCGGGGCCTGCACTGCCCGGGCGGGTCGGCGATGACTGGTGAAGGTCTCGAGGCTACGTGACACTGGGTAGGGCGCGGTACGCGGCTTGACACTCGGACTCAGGGATCCTCGGTCAGGATTTGGGTTACGGCGCGAGGATACGTGGAACGGTACTGCAGGTCAGGGATCCTTGCAAAGGATTTGGTTTACAGCGCGAGAGTTCACGGCACGGCACTGTAGGTCAGGGATCCTTGAAAAGGATTTGGTTTACAGCGCGAGGATACGTGGCACGGTACTGCAGGTCAGGGATCCTTGCAAAGGATTTGGTTTACAGCGCGAGAGTTCACGGCCCGGCACTGTAGGTCACGGATCCTTGAAAAGGATTTGGTTTACAGCGCGAGGATTCACGGCACGGTAGCGGAGTCAGGGATCCTTGGTAAGGATATGTTTTTGTCACGGTTGATCGCTTGGCTTTCACTGGTTGTCGTGTTGGTCGACGGTTGTGTCCCGGTTGAAGGTCCGAACCTCAGTCCCTTTCCTGGGCCTGGGCTCCCACTTAAATCCCCCGCCGCCAAGCTTTTGGGCAGAGGGTTCAAGCTTTCGGAGTAGAGGGCTCGGCCGCCCGAGTGCAGCCCTCTCTCGATTCCGTCGTCCCTGTCGTCGTGTCGCCGCTGCCTCTGTCGGGGAGGCTGGGCGCCCTCTCTCTGTCGTCGTGTCGCTTTCCAGTGCTGTCTCGCCGCCTTATCGTCGCTCGTTCTCGCTGTCGCCTTGTCGCCTTGTCGCTTTGGCCTCTCTCGCCGCGCGGCGAAGCGCCATTTCTGCTCTGCTTCTAGGCGGCCGCTGCTGCGGCCTGGCTGATGCTCACCGATGCACGTGGGTACAGTTTCGCCAATTTCCGGGCGTCACTTGCCGTCCCTTTCGCACGATCCGCAGCGATGAAGCGGTGGCTAATGGCGCGTCTGCCGTCGTTGCCTGCCTGCTGCGACCGCGTGGTCCCGCTGGTGTCCCGTTTGGGCTTGTGGTTCAGGTTCGCAAATTCGTGGCGTCCGCGTACAAACTTGCTCGCTGGCGTCCCCAAGGATAGGGAAGGGGGTGTTCTACAGGAGGAGTTTTCTACCAGAGGGGGGGGGGGGGGAGAGCTCAGTTCGTGGAAGCCGTGGCATCCGCGTACAACTCCACTGGCTGAGGTCCCCGGCATGCAAATGGAATATTTTTAATGGTACAATGACGAAGGGGAAGGGGTGAAAACCATCGGGCGGCGAATATTGGCGGTGGTTATGTGCAATGGTCATAGATATGTGAATAATTGACGTTTGTTTTAATTCAGTGATTTATTGTCTGCCTGCTTATCTATCTATACATATATGTGTGAAAATCTAATCCCTACGTCGCACCTATCTCCCTCTCACTCACTTACGCCAGGCCAGCTTACCCCTCTTGCTCCGTAGAACTCTGGTCCATCATCTCTTTTCTCTGCGGCTGCTGCTCCTCGCTGGTCCAGGAAAAATGGCGGACCTCGTGCTGTCCGTTTTGGTTTTTTTCGGTGTTTTAATTTTCCCGCACTCACGACTGCCCTTGGGAGAGGCTCGAATTTCACTCTCGATCTCCATCATTTTTGGCAGCCGGCTCAGCCAGCCGTTCGAGCCTCTGCTCCCAGCTTCTGCCGCGACCCGGCGCTTTTGTCGCGTGCCTTTTCTCTCGCTCTCCTTGGGTCGTGCGTGGGTGCTTTCGGCGCAGCTTTCGCTCTCCTTGGGGTCGTGCGTGGGCGCTATTGGCGCAGCTTTCGCTCTCCATGATTTTGGCAGCTGGCTCAGCCAGCCGTTCGAGCCTCTGCTCCCAGCTTCTGCCGCGACCCGGCGCTTTTGTCGCGTGCCTTTTGCTCGCTCTCTTTGGGTCGTGCGTGGCTTGCTTCGGCATGCGAGGGTGGGTTTTGCATTTGTCTTCGCTCCGGGTCTCTGCTGCTGGTCTCTGCCGTGATCTCTGCTCTGATCTCTGCTCTCTGCTCCGGTGTCTGCTGTCGGTCTCTGCCGTTATCTCTGCTCTGCTCTCTGCTCTCTGCTCCGGTGTCTGCTGCTGGTCTCTGCCGTTATCTCTGCTCTGCTCTCTGCTCCGGTGTCTGCTGCTGGTCTCTGCCGTTATCTCTGCTCTGCTATCTGCTCCGGTGTCTGCTGCTGGTCTCTGCTCTAGCCTCTGCCGCTACGTTTGCTGCCAGTGATGCTCTCTGCTGGTCTCTGCCAGTGCTGCGCTCCCTTAAATAATACTTCCTTTTTCGTTCTCTTACTCTATATTTATGTTATTTGGATTAAGGCTTAATAGTTAGTGAACAAAAGGGGGAAGAAATTAAAAATAAAAATATTCTTGGCAGGCTCCAGCCTGGTCTGTATCTCTTCGCCTCCCGGACGAATGTTGCTCCTTGTTGGCCTACGTCGTTGTGAAGGGGTATGCTCCTTCACAATCTGCCTTTTCTACATGTCTTTATCTACTTCCTAAATATACATACACGGCTGTGTGCGAGAGAGAGAGGGAATGAGTCTGCGCTTGGAAGGCCACTGAAATTTCATTTTTTCCTTTTGGCTATACTAATGATCCGATCTGATCCAGATTTAATACTCTTATAGCTATCCCGTATCTTCAAAATTGTAGATTTTCATCTTTTGGGGGGGCGGAAGGGCGCGTGGCCAAATTTTAAAACAAACTCGTCTCGGTTTGATATCACAGGAGCTTGGATTGCAAGTTTGGTTGATCTAGCTCTTATAGTCTCTGAGAACTAGGCGTCAAAAAATTCGATCAGGCATAGCGCCCACCCCGGTGTGTGAGAGAGAGCGAGAGGGAACGATGCATTTCGAAATGGTTTTCTTCATTGCGGCTATATTTATAATCTGATCTGATCCAGATTCAACATAGATAGATATGCTCATTCTCTATGATTCTGCGTTTTTAGTTTTCTCGTATCTTTAAAATTGTGCATGCCACAGATTTTCGTCCTTTGAGTGGGCGGAAGGGGACGGGGCGAAATTTTGAAATACACTTGTAACAGGGCGATAGGACAGGAGTCTGGAAACAAAATTGTGTTCCTCTAGCTTTTATAGTCTTTGAGCTATAGTGCTAATGAAGACGGTCGGACGGACAGACGGACGGACAGACAGACATAGCTATATCGACTCGGCTATTGATGCTGATCAAGAATATATATCCTTTATGGGGTCGGAAACGCTTCCTTCTGGGTGTTACACACATCCACTTTTTGCACAAATCTAATATACCCCTTTACTCTTCGAGTACCGGGTATAAAAACTGGGCCAGGAATTTTTCGGTTGGGTTTTACTAGCCTCAGTATCCAGCAAGCTGAGCGAAATCCACAGATTCCTATCGATAGTTAGCCTATCGACACGATTGTGGACTCAGAGGACAGCAGGTATTCCCAACAGTAAAATATATGCGCCTATTATTACTGAAGTGAATGTGAAAGATGGAATCAAAAAATGTTCGAAAAACAAACAAGAAATATGCAAAAATTTCAACGTGAGGCGACGATTGTTTTAAAAAAAAGCAATTGAGGCAAGGCTTTATCTTTTGCGGATCACGGAAAATAACATTTTGATCATTTTGACATTTTGGTGCCTTCGTCTGCGCTGTACTTAGTCCTATTTTTTGTATGCAACAATATATGCAGCCCCCAACACAATAAATTCGTCGTCAGAGTAATTTTTTTTCCTTTTTTAATATTAATTGAACTATCACAATTCGCTATATTTACAAAACACAGCTGATTCATTAGAGTGACTAACCTTTTTAAAAGTACCTGGTCACACTATTTCAGTTTCGTTCCACATACACGAAAAAAATAGCAGATGCCTGTGCTGCATACTAGGCTTAAGCCTATTACTCTGTTCCGAAAAAGTTCTGCTGGCAGAATGTGCACTATAAAAATACTAGCGATCTAGTGTGAGCAGATTTTCATGATCTACGGATACACTGTGGACAAATAAAATCAGTTAAGATTTCAAATTTTGGATCAAAGCAAGCATAAATGTATAATATGCGGGTGCTGTGGCGCTGAGGGACTACAATGTACTGATAGAGCATCGCAATATTGGGTAAATTCATTTTTGCGGAACAGAAATGCAAACAACTATTCAACTACTCAACGATTACCAAGCTTTTTTGGACTTATCTCCTGGAGTACATACATATGAACATATATTTAAATTTTATAATTATTTTAAATTGTAATCTCTATTCATCTCTGCAGCCGCAGACTCTAATGTGCCTCTTATTGGGTTTGCATCAAAGTGTTTTTTATCCGCCAAATTCCATAGCAACTGCCGCGGCTCGATTTCCTTTAAAACTAATCAAATCTCTTCGGCTCTACACTTCCCCAATCTTTTTATATTTTACTTTTTGAACTCCATAGTGGTTTGGTTTCCTTGTATTTTGATTAATGTTCGATAAACACACACATTCACTCAAACCACTTCATTAAATTAGGCTGATATAATATAATTCGCCGTGCCTAGCAGAATCACAAATACCATGAAATACTTTTCCCGCATAAATCGGCAATTCATTTTGTCGATCTGAGTACTAACTGCAGAATGACCCTAACAGAACAGTTCTACTGGCAGAATATTTTTATTGGTTCTATACGAATATCAACCCTGATTCTGCTCGATAGCCATCTCTGCTTATATATAAAAAAACTCATAAACTTATAGCCTGTTTACACTACGGTTGAGTTTTTGAGTTATTGAAAAAAGGTAAACAAACATAGGCAAATATGGCCCTTAGTGATCCGGATGTAAATGGACCTTTACGGGGGTGTTGGTGAGGCTTGGAAGTCCTCGAGAATCGAGGTGGGTTTAGCAAGTAATTCCCTCGGCGTCCTTTTGGAGACATCCTCCAGTGATGCCATCTCCGTTGAGAGTAGGTATCTTTTCCTTGCCCGTGAGAGAGCCGGACAGTTGCAGATGAGTTGTTCCAGGGTTTCGATAGCTCCGGGTTCATCACATTTCCTACAGCTGTCTCTGTTGGCGATGCCTAGCTTGGCTACGTGCGCCGCAGCCAGACAGTGACCTGTGAGTAGTCCCACTAGCAGTCTACAGTCTTTCCGTGGAAGGTGGAGTAGATAGTGAGCTAGTTTTGCAATGTGATCTTTGCACATGGCTCTCGAGGTTCTGCAGGTGGTTGTGTTCCTCCATCTGTTTTCGGTTTGTAGAGCGGCCTGCTTCTCCAGGTCGCTTTGTAAGGTTCTAAGGGAGACAGGCACGTTTTTGGTTCTTTCGTTCGTCAGCCCGACGCCTTCTTTAGCCAGAACGTCCACAGCCTCGTTTCCTTCGATGCTCTGGTGGCTGGGAACCCAATAGATTCGCACTGACTTAGTCGTGCATAGTAAGTGGAGCGCCTCCCTGCTAGCCAGGACATTTCTGGAACTAACTGCGAATTACTGCATGGATTTTATCGCTGCTTGGCTATCGACGAATATGTTCCCCACGTTGTGTGGTCGTTCTGTAAGCTGAGTGACCTCTGCTGCCTTTTGATGGTGAAAACTTCCGCCTGGAATATGCTGCGTCGGTCCGGTAGCTTATTTCGGGGTTTGTGCAATATAAACCCGCTCCTACTCCTCGGTCCATCTTCGAGCCGTCAGTATATATATTGAGGTGTTGAATCTGCTCCCGTCCTCTTTTCCAATCTTCAGGTCCCATAAATGTGTTAGTTTTGACCTCGAGGCAAGTTTGCTGGGTCATGTAGTCTGTAAGACTGATCACGTCCCTCCAAATTGAACTGTGCCCGTATCCTTGGGTTGATATGTTCCCCGATGCAATCAGTCGCTGTGCTGTTTTGCCTGCAGTCAGCCGAGCGTGGATATCGAGGGGATCGATTCCGAGTATGGTTTCGAGTGCTATAGTTGGGGTTGACCTCAGCGCCCCTTTGATACATAGCAGAGCCTGTCGCTGGGTCTTTTCCATAGGCTTGTGGTAAGTCTTGCTTGCCACCACACTAGGACTCCATACAGCAGAGTTGGTCGCACTAACGAGATGTAGATCCAATGCATTAGGGTGGGTGACAGGCCCCATGTGCTCCTAAGCATCTTCTTGGATGCATAAAGCGCAATGGTGGCCTTCTTCACCCTTTCCCCTACATTGGGTTTCTATGCCAGTTTGCTATCTAGTACTGTGCCGAGGTATTTGACCTGTGTTTTCGGGGTTAGCCTTGTTTGGTTGATTTTTGGAGGGATCCATGCCGGTACCTTGTACCTCTTTGTAAAGAGGATGAGGTCCGTCTTGTCCGCGTTGATATCGAGTCCTACTTCGTCTTCCTCTCGAATCTCTTGATGAGGTCGTCGGCAACCAGATTCCACAGGAGGGGCAACAGGACTCCACCCTGAGGTGTGCCTCTGTGCGCTCCCTTTACCGTGGAAGTGGTGCCCCATTCTGATTGCACCCGTATATAACTCAGGAGGTTCTTTATCCATAGGTTGATTGCTGGGTGTATGTGGGTCGCTTCTAGGCAATCCATTATCGCGATCGTGGCTACGTTATGATGGCTTAAATAAAATTTGTCCTTTTTGCGAACATGTAATAAATTACAACAAGCTCACATGCATATATACTAACTGAGTACCGGGTATAAAGTAGAGCCGCGGTGGTAGACGCGGCTCACAACGTTGCCCCTCGTTATACGTCACTTAGCGTGTTTTTGAAGTAGCGGTAGGCAAGGCCAGTGCAAGGCTTTTTCACGTGATTTTCGGGATCTCTTAAAAATGTTTCGATTGCGAAATAACTTCTCTTCACTTTAGTCGCATCCCCATTTCGCGATAAGCTGCAATTTTTGTTCGCTCATCATTTGAGACATTCTATTGAAATTAATTGGATTTAACTGATAAAACAGCTGAATATCACAATAAACGCACTTTGTATGTTGATTTAAACAAAAACGCAAAGAAAACAAATCAATTTGATGCTCTGATGCACGTTTACGATGCCATCGACTACTAATGTAAGCTCAATTATTTCGTTCAGCATAACGAGGCGCGAGCGCTTTTATGAAAGAATAACGGAACCCAATTCGTTTTTGAGCTGCACTTTGTTATTGCGAGCAAGGTGAGCTCGTTGTACGAATTTCTGCTCAAAAATAAATATATGAAACCCAGCGAATAAGCTCTAGCATCAGATCATAAACATTGTAAGGTGACTGTTTTTGCCCACCTTATATGGAAAGAGAATTGAAACTCCGCGTCACAAAAAACCCCGCCTTAGGTGGTCCCTCATGCAACATCGTGGTATTGTAATATATAAATATATTGTAATATAATAAATTATATATATATTTTATATATACTTTATACCCGGTACTCAGTCAGTATATACATATGTGAGCCTACGATTTATGTAATTTATTACATATTCGCAAAAGGGACAAATCAAATCTTAGCCCATAAATGAAATAAAATTAAATCGAACCCTTTCGGAGATTTTTATATGAACGAGATTTATTAGATATATATGTTTCCATTTTTGTTTACATTTCTACATCTACATACGTCTTTACTACGACTCGTGGAAATGTATGCGAGAGAGAGAGAGGGGATGAGTAAGCGTTTGGAAGGCGTTGCGTGGCCACTGAAATTTCATTTGTTCTTTCTGGCTATAATAATGATCCGACCCGATCCAGATTCAACACTCTGATAGATATGACCATTCTCTATTATTCTAGGTTTTTAATTTTCTCGTATCTTAAAAATGGTGGATTCCACAGATTTTCGTCCTTTGTGGGGCCGGCGGGGGGCGTGGCAAAATTTTGAAATACATTTGTATTGATGTGATATCACAGGAGCGTGGATAGAAAGTTTGGTTGCTCTAGCTCTTACAGCCTCTGAGATCTAGGCGCTCATCTGGACGAATGGGCACAGCAGACGGGGTCGCCTGTGAGAGAGAGAGCGAGAGGGATCGATGCTTTTTGGAATGGTATTCTTCATTGTGGCTATACTAATGATCCGATCTGATTCAGATTCAACACTCTGATCGATATTGTAATTGTCTATGATTCTGCGTTTTTAGATTCCTCGTATCTTTAAAATTGTGCATGCCACAGATTTTCGTCCTTTGAGTGGGCGGAAGGGGACGGGGCGAAATTTTGAAATACACTTGTAACAGGGCGATAGGACAGGAGTCTGGAAACAAAATTGTGTTCCTCTAGCTTTTATAGTCTTTGAGCTATAGTGCTAATGAAGACGGTCGGACGGACAGACGGACGGACAGAGAGACATAGCTATATCGACTCGGCTATTGATGCTGATCAAGAATATATATCCTTTATGGGGTCGGAAACGCTTCCTTCTGGGTGTTACACACATCCATTTTTTGCACAAATCTAATATACCCCTTTACTCTTCGAGTACCGGGTATAAAAACTGGGCCAGGAATTTTTCGGTTGGGTTTTACTAGCCTCAGTATCCAGCAAGCTGAGCGAAATCCACAGATTCCTATCGATAGTTAGCCTATCGACACGATTGTGGACTCAGAGGACAGCAGGTATTCCCAACAGTAAAATATATGCGCCTATTATTACTGAAGTGAATGTGAAAGATGGAATCAAAAAATGTTCGAAAAACAAACAAGAAATATGCAAAAATTTCAACGTGAGGCGACGATTGTTTTAAAAAAAAGCAATTGAGGCAAGGCTTTATCTTTTGCGGATCACGGAAAATAACATTTTGATCATTTTGACATTTTGGTGCCTTCGTCTGCGCTGTACTTAGTCCTATTTTTTGTATGCAACAATATATGCAGCCCCCAACACAATAAATTCGTCGTCAGAGTAATTTTTTTTCCTTTTTTAATATTAATTGAACTATCACAATTCGCTATATTTACAAAACACAGCTGATTCATTAGAGTGACTAACCTTTTTAAAAGTACCTGGTCACACTTTTTCAGTTTCGTTCCACATACACGAAAAAAATAGCAGATGCCTGTGCTGCATACTAGGCTTAAGCCTATTACTCTGTTCCGAAAAAGTTCTGCTGGCAGAATGTGCACTATAAAAATACTAGCGACCTAGTGTGAGCAGATTTTCATGATCTACGGATACACTGTGGACAAATAAAATCAGTTAAGATTTCAAATTTTGGATCAAAGCAAGCATAAATGTATAATATGCGGGTGCTGTGGCGCTGAGGGACTACAATGTACTGATAGAGCATCGCAATATTGGGTAAATTCATTTTTGCGGAACAGAAATGCAAACAACTATTCAACTACTCAACGATTACCAAGCTTTTTTGGACTTATCTCCTGGAGTACATACATATGAACATATATTTAAATTTTATAATTATTTTAAATTGTAATCTCTATTCATCTCTGCAGCCGCAGACTCTAATGTGCCTCTTATTGGGTTTGCATCAAAGTGTTTTTTATCCGCCAAATTCCATAGCAACTGCCGCGGCTCGATTTCCTTTAAAACTAATCAAATCTCTTCGGCTCTACACTTCCCCAATCTTTTTATATTTTACTTTTTGAACTCCATAGTGGTTTGGTTTCCTTGTATTTTGATTAATGTTCGATAAACACACACATTCACTCAAACCACTTCATTAAATTAGGCTGATATAATATAATTCGCCGTGCCTAGCAGAATCACAAATACCATGAAATACTTTTCCCGCATAAATCGGCAATTCATTTTGTCGATCTGAGTACTAACTGCAGAATGACCCTAACAGAACAGTTCTACTGGCAGAATATTTTTATTGGTTCTATACGAATATCAACCCTGATTCTGCTCGATAGCCATCTCTGCTTATATATAAAAAAACTCATAAACTTATAGCCTGTTTACACTACGGTTGAGTTTTTGAGTTATTGAAAAAAGGTAAACAAACAAATATTTCAAAAAACAATAGGTTAGGTTAACCCGGACGTCCTTCAGCTGGGACTATCATAGGCAAATATGGCCCTTAGTGATCCGGATGTAAATGGACCTTTACGGGGGTGTTGGTGAGGCTTGGAAGTCCTCGAGAATCGAGGTGGGTTTAGCAAGTAATTCCCTCGGCGTCCTTTTGGAGACATCCTCCAGTGATGCCATCTCCGTTGAGAGTAGGTATCTTTTCCTTGCCCGTGAGAGAGCCGGACAGTTGCAGATGAGTTGTTCCAGGGTTTCGATAGCTCCGGGTTCATCACATTTCCTACAGCTGTCTCTGTTGGCGATGCCTAGCTTGGCTACGTGCGCCGCAGCCAGACAGTGACCTGTGAGTAGTCCCACTAGCAGTCTACAGTCTTTCCGTGGAAGGTGGAGTAGATAGTGAGCTAGTTTTGCAATGTGATCTTTGCACATGGCTCTCGAGGTTCTGCAGGTGGTTGTGTTCCTCCATCTGTTTTCGGTTTGTAGAGCGGCCTGCTTCTCCAGGTCGCTTTGTAAGGTTCTAAGGGAGACAGGCACGTTTTTGGTTCTTTCGTTCGTCAGCCCGACGCCTTCTTTAGCCAGAACGTCCACAGCCTCGTTTCCTTCGATGCTCTGGTGGCTGGGAACCCAATAGATTCGCACTGACTTAGTCGTGCATAGTAAGTGGAGCGCCTCCCTGCTAGCCAGGACATTTCTGGAACTAACTGCGAATTACTGCATGGATTTTATCGCTGCTTGGCTATCGACGAATATGTTCCCCACGTTGTGTGGTCGTTCTGTAAGCTGAGTGACCTCTGCTGCCTTTTGATGGTGAAAACTTCCGCCTGGAATATGCTGCGTCGGTCCGGTAGCTTATTTCGGGGTTTGTGCAATATAAACCCGCTCCTACTCCTCGGTCCATCTTCGAGCCGTCAGTATATATATTGAGGTGTTGAATCTGCTCCCGTCCTCTTTTCCAATCTTCGGGTCCCATAAATGTGTTAGTTTTGACCTCGAGGCAAGTTTGCTGGGTCATGTAGTCTGTATGACTGATCACGTCCCTCCAAATTGAACTGTGCCCGTATCCTTGGGTTGATATGTTCCCCGATGCAATCAGTCGCTGTGCTGCTTTGTCTGCAGTCAGCCGAGCGTGGATATCGAGGGGATCGATTCCGAGTATGGTTTCGAGTGCTATAGTTGGGGTTGACCTCAGCGCCCCTTTGATACATAGCAGAGCCTGTCGCTGGGTCTTTTCCATAGGCTTGTGGTAAGTCTTGCTTGCCACCACACTAGGACTCCATACAGCAGAGTTGGTCGCACTAACGAGATGTAGATCCAATGCATTAGGGTGGGTGACAGGCCCCATGTGCTCCTAAGCATCTTCTTGGATGCATAAAGCGCAATGGTGGCCTTCTTCACCCTTTCCCCTACATTGGGTTTCTATGCCAGTTTGCTATCTAGTACTGTGCCGAGGTATTTGACCTGTGTTTTCGGGGTTAGCCTTGTTTGGTTGATTTTTGGAGGGATCCATGCCGGTACCTTGTACCTCTTTGTAAAGATGATGGGGTCCGTCTTGTCCGCGTTGATATCGAGTCCTACTTCGTCTTCCTCTCGAATCTCTTGATGAGGTCGTCGGCTTAGCGTGTTTTTGAAGTAGCGGTAGGCAAGGCCAGTGCAAGGCTTTTTCACGTGATTTTCGGGATCTCTTAAAAATTTTTCGATTGCGAAATAACTTCTCTGCACTTTAGTCGCATCCCCATTTCGCGATAAGCTGCAATTTTTGTTCGCTCATCATTTGAGACATTCTATTGAAATTAATTGGATTTAACTGATAAAACAGCTGAATATCACAATAAACGCACTTTGTATGTTGATTTAAACAAAAACGCAAGGAAAACAAATCAATTTGATGCTCTGATGCACGTTTACGATGCCATCGACTACTAATGTAAGCTCAATTATTTCGTTCAGCATAACGAGGCGCGAGCGCTTTTATGAAAGAATAACGGAACCCAATTCGTTTTTGAGCTGCACTTTGTTATTGCGAGCAAGGTGAGCTCGTTGTACGAATTTCTGCTCAAAAATAAATATATGAAACCCACCGAATAAGCTCTAGCATCAGATCATAAACATTGTAAGGTGACTTTTTTTGCCCACCTTATATGGAAAGAGAATTGAAACTCCGCGTCACAAAAAACCCCGCCTTAGGTGGTCCCTCATGCAACATCGTGGTATTGTAATATATAAATATATTGTAATATAATAAATTATATATATATTTTATATATACTTTATACCCGGTACTCAGTCAGTATATACATATGTGAGCCTACGATTTATGTAATTTATTATATATTCGCAAAAGGGACAAATCAAATCTTAGCCCATAAATGAAATAAAATTAAATCGAACCCTTTCGGAGATTTTTATATGTACGAGATTTATTAGATATATATGTTTCCATTTTTGTTTACATTTCTACATCTACATACGTCTTTACTACGACTCGTGGAAATGTATGCGAGAGAGAGAGAGGGGATGAGTAAGCGTTTGGAAGGCGTTGCGTGGCCACTGAAATTTCATTTGTATTTTCTGGCTATAATAATGATCCGACCCGATCCAGATTCAACACTCTGATAGATATGACCATTTTCTATTATTCTAGGTTTTTAATTTTCTCGTATCTTAAAAATGGTGGGTTCCACAGATTTTCGTCCTTTGTGGGGCCGGCGGGGGGCGTGGCAAAATTTTGAAATACATTTGTATTGATGTGATATCACAGGAGCGTGGATAGAAAGTTTGGTTGCTCTAGCTCTTACAGCCTCTGAGATCTAGGCGCTCATCTGGACGAATGGGCACAGCAGACGGGGTCGCCTGTGAGAGAGAGAGCGAGAGGGATCGATGCTTTTTGGAATGGTATTCTTCATTGTGGCTATACTAATGATCCGATCTGATTCAGATTCAACACTCTGATCGATATTGTAATTGTCTATGATTCTGCGTTTTTAGATTCCTCGTATCTTTAAAATTGTGCATGCCACAGATTTTCGTCCTTTGAGTGGGCGGAAGGGGACGGGGCGAAATTTCGAAATACACTTGTAACAGTGTGATAGGACAGGAGTCTGGATACAACATTGTTTTGCTCTAGATTTTATAGTCTCTGAGCTATAGGCGCTTATGAAGACGGACAGACGGACGGACAGACAGACATAGCTATATCGACTCGGCTATTGATGCTGATCAAGAATATATATATTTTATGGGGTCGGAAACGCTTCCTTCAGGGTGTTACACACAACCGTTATCTCCAGAAATCTAATATACCCCTATAGTCTTCGAGTACCGGGTATAAAAATGTGTAATACCACAATTGTTTATTTTTATTTATTCGCCCTCTTCTCCCGAAGAAATTGGAGAATCTCCAATTAAAAATTGAGCATCTTCTATTGAAAAACCTCCTAGCTCCTCGCCATTTGATGGACAATATCAGTTATTTTTGTCAGTCATTGTACATATGTATGTGTGAGATTACAATATAAGTAATTTATTATATGTTCGCAAAAGGGACAAATTTAGGTTAGGTTAGGTTAACCCGGACGGCCCTCAGCGGGGCCTTTCATAGGCCAGTATGGCCCTTAGTTATCCGGATGGGGTGTATCGACCTTTACGGTGGTGGTGTCGAGGTTTGGAAGTGCTCGAGAATCGAGGTATTTTTCGCGAAAGCAAGGAGTTCCCTTGGCGTCCTCCTGGAAGCGTCTTCCATTGATGCCAGCACCGGTGACCCTAGGTGTCTACTCCTAGCCCGTGAGAGAGCCGGACAGTTGCATATGAGATGTTCCAGGGTTTCAATAGCCCCGAGTTCGTCGCATTTCCTGCAGCTGTCTGTACTGGTGATGCCCAGCTCGGCTGCATGCGCCGCAGACAGACAGTGACCTGTGAGTATTCCCACTAGCAGTCTGCAGTCCTTCCGTGGTAGGTGCAGTAGATAGTGACTGAGTTTTCCGTTGCACTCCTCGCACATGCTTCTCGATATTCTGCAGGTGGTGGTACTTCTCCACCTGCTTTCGGTCTGCAGTCCGGCCTGTTTCTCCAAGTCGCTTTGTAGCGTGCTTAGGGACACAGGCACGTCTTCGATTCTAACGACCAGCCCGATGCCCTCCTTTGCCAGAACGTCCGCCGCTTCGTTCCCTTCGATGCCCTGATGACTGGGAATCCAATAGATCCGCACTGACTTGGTCGTGCTTAGTGTGTCCAGTGCCTCCCTGCTTGCCAGGACATTTCTGGAACTAACCGCGGACGACTGCATGGATCTTATCGCCGCTTGGCTGTCAACGAATAGATTGACCACGTTATGCGCTCGTTCGGTCTGTTGAGCGACCTCTGCAGCTTTCTTTGTTTGGACGTTGACGTGCAATGACTGCACCATCAAGTGGCCCATGGGACACCAGCCGAATGCTGTTACGCGCGAATCCCAGGCGGAAACGCAGCCCTCCTCCCACCCAACCGACCGAGGGGCGCTGCCGCAAAACGCGCGACTCGTTAACCGAACCGATCGCGATCATGCAGGAAAGATAGATGTTAGACTAGTATTCGAGCAAAATTAGAACTAATCTTACTAAAGGAGTTAATCATGCATTAAAACTATCGTACTCCACAACTACAATTACTAACTACGAGAAAGGTATGTGAGTATTAGTAATTTAAGAAGAGGAAGGGAATTAGTTGCCGATATAATATGGTAGAGGGAATTATAATCCGAGCATAAAACTCTAAAAGGTTCATGCAAGGAATAATTCGATCTACAAATCGGAAGGACCAGAGGGGTATAATTTCTGGTAATTCTAATAGGAATCGTGAAGTTTATGCGGCTCAACAAGTCAGGGCTATCTACGTCACCCTTGATCAAGTTGTGCACAAAAATCACACCAAGCATTTTTCTACGGTTAACTAAAGATGGAAGGTTTATTAAAGGCGATCTACTAGAGTAAGACGGCAGTCTCACACTTGCATCCCAGTTGATGCCGCGTAGAGCGAAAATTAAAAAGTTTTTCTGTACTGATTCTATACGGTCCTGGTGTACTTTGTACTGAGGGCACCATACACAAGAACCATATTCTAAAATCGGACGAACAAGCGAAACATAGAGAGTCTTTGTTATATAGGGGTCGTCAAATTCCTTTGACCAACCCAAGCACGCCCATGGCCTTATTTACCATGGTAGAAATGTGTTCAGAAAACTTTAACTTGGGATGTAAAAGAACACCAAGATCATCAACTAGGGTAATTCTCTCGAGAGAACCCCCGCCTAGTGTGTAAGGAGCCAGAAAGGCGCTGGAGCGAAGAAATATCATTACTTTACATTTCGAAGCATTAAGGTATAACAAATTTGCACAACACCATGACTGAAAGCTATTAAGATCGGATTGCAACCTGGAGTGAGAACTGGACACACAGCTTAACATCATCCGCATACATAAGTACTCGAGAGTATGTTAATACCGAAGGCAGGTCATTTATAAAGAGTGTAAAGAGTAGGGGGCCTAGATGGCTGCCCTGTGGTACGCCCGAAGTAACCATAACAGGTGAAGATAGGGAGTTTTTGAAGAGGACTCTTTGGGACCTGGAACAAGGGTAGCTTGAAATCCATCTCAAGAGATTGGGTGGAAACCCTAAAAGGTGAAGTTTTTGTGCTTGGAGAGTGTGGTTTACAGAGTCGAATGCTTTACTGAAATCTGTGTAAATGACATCCGTCTGTAGATTACCTTGGAAGCCCTTAATGATAAAGGAGGTGAACTCCAATAAATTCGTGGTTGTTGATCTCCGCCTTATAAATCCATGCTGGGCTGGAGATATAAGTGATCTGCAAAGATGCTGCAGGTGCGGAGTTAAAATTTTCTCAAACACTTTAGGAATTGCGGATAACTTTGATATACCTCTGTAGTTCTTCGCGTCAGACTTACTACCTTTCTTATGGAGAGGAATTATGAACGACTCCTTCCATATGGAGGGGAAGCATGAAGAGTTAATGGACAGGCTGAATAGTTTAAGTAACGGTCCACACAGAGACTCGGCGCAGTATCTAAGTACACAGCCGGGAACTCCGTCCGGACCCGGTGAAAACACCGGCTTAACTTTCCGGAGATCAAGAAGCAGAGAGCTTTCATTTAGCAAGGGACTGAAGATGCCGTTCGACCTGGGTAAACCGTATGGGTACGGCTGCCCAGAGTAGCATTCCTGTGAATAGGTTGTTTGAAAGAATTGGGCAAAAAGATTGGCAATTGTCTGATCAGTATTTGCCGACGTATTAAGAAATGATAGCGAGGATGGATGAGCAGACGTTTTACGCTTACTGTTTACGAAGCTGTAAAACTGCTTAGGGTCCAGAGAAAAACGTATCCTGCATCTAGATAGGTAGTTCTTATAGCACTGGGAATTAAGAACTGAAAAGTTTGACCGAGCCATTACATAGCGAGAGAGAGAAGAAGGAAAGCCAACTTCTTGAAATTTTTTGTAAAGTCTTGATTGTAAGTTTTTTAGACTGGATAACTCTTTGGTAAACCAAGGGGGCTTCCCAGATCTAATAGGACAGGAAAGTGGGACACAAGACTCAAAAAGTGAGTCAAGTGCATCGTACAAAATGTTTGTGCATATTGTAACATCAGTGCACAAAGACAAAGCGGACCAATCAAAATCCCTAATGAGGTTATTAAGCTTCGCAAACTCGGCTTTACGAAAGCAGCGGACACATTGAGGTAGCCTACCCGACCGATCCAATGCGGTTAGTCCTATATCGAGCGACACTTCAAGTGTAGGATGGTAGGCGTCTTCAGGTATAGTGAGCGGAGGGACTCGGGTTAACAACGCAATGGTCGGATCCGTTACAGAGCACAGATCAAGCAATCGACCCAGGGAATTTTTCACATGATTGACTTGAGACAGGGATAAGTCGAGTAAGCCGTCTATAAAGTCATGTCGTGACGTGGGGACTAGGTTATTAGACTCGTTTACCGAAGACCAAACAGTTCCTGGTAAATTGAAATCCCCAAGAACTATCATATGATCTTTATCTGATAGCGAGGAAGAAACAGCGCTTAAGGCGGACAAGTGCTGCTCATAAATTGCGATATCCGAAGAAGGTGGAATAGTTCTGTAAAATGTTCCGACGTGAAGTTAGAGTCCACTGCAATCAGAACCCCACCTGCACGTCGAGACGAACGGTCATATCTAAAGGTTGTGTACCGACCTGCCGAAACTTCAGAACTAAGAATTTTCGGTTTTAACCAGGTCTCTGTAAACACAATTACATGGGATGCAAATGCGACGCTATCCCGAAACAGAGTGCTGAGCTTACTACGCAAGCCTCTAACATTCTGGTAGGTGATTAAAAGAGAGGAAGTTAGTTTTTTCGATGGGTGGACTGGGAAGATGAGGATGGAGCACTGGCCTGACTAGTATTAGGAGTTATTGCGGGCCTACTCTTCTTCTTTGCCTTAAACTCCTTCACCACCATGTTCTCTGGCCAAAATTTGGCAGAGCAAATGGTGTCAAAATGAGTCGGGGGGACTCTTATTTTGAATGAAGCTACATCCCTGGCATAAGAGAAGTTAAACTTCTCCACCTTTAAACTGACGGCTTGTATATTGCTTTGAATAAAAGCAGTAACGTCATCTATAGTGGTGTAATCAAGCCGTGAGACAAATATTTGTCGTTTAGGTGTAGGTGTGATCACCACCAATCTTGGGTTTGGCACCACAGACCTTGTACCTGTGATGGCAATACCCGGTGGTCCGGGTCGTATGTTTGTTGGTGGGATCGAAGTGGACGGGATATTAGGAATGTTGGAGGACTCGACGCACACGGACGCTACGGAAATTTCTGATTGTGCGTTCTCCGAAGTGATAAATTCGGCTGCCGAATTTGCATCACCAGCAGCTGTCGTTGCCCTTGGAGTAGCAAACGATATAATCTGCTGCGCAATTGGAGTGGTCGGAGGCGGTTGTTCGGCAACGGGCGGCTGAGGGACAGTTGGCACTTGTAGATCCCGCGGAGTGACCTTTTTTCGCCTAGGAGACTCATTCAGCAGTTGCAAACTGCTAAACAAAGACTCCATGGCTAGGAGCCGATCGTGCTTTTTAAAGCCTACGGTCAGCTCCTTAAAACCATTCCGCGTCTGCCTCATAAACCTGGCCATCTCTATGTGAGCCCCCCGGCATGCCTCACAACAGTAGAACAAGCCATTATGCTTGGAAATTGCATCACCCACGAGGCCTGAGTACCCAGCGCACTTTGCGTGCATTGCTTTTCCGCAAAGATAGCAGGGGATACTCGACTGAGCAGGGGTGACCACCTGTTTTTTTGGTACAGATAATAGGTGATTCCATTTTAAATACAATAAACAAAATTTATTTCAAAACAAATAGAAATCAGACCAGTGTGCCAGGCAAACGCTTAAAGCGAAATTAGTAAAAACTGAGCGGAGAGAGGAAAGCGGTTGCAGCAGCTGCAATGAGAGAGAGAGAGCGCTACTACACGGAAAGTATTGAGAGCGAGAGAGGAAGAACAGTTATTTATGTTTGGGTTATAGGGAGAGAGTGATGCTAAAGCACAGACTACAAGATGAGAGCGGGCTAAATTCAATGAGAGCGTACTTATGAAAAGCAACAACAAAAACACAATGTTAACCGACGCAAAAAAGAATTATTAAATTATGTTTTACACAGTAAATAGGCATGCACTCGCGATTCAGGATAGACTTTAAGTTAGCAAGTTAATTTGTTAGTTCGCTAAAGGTTTATTTTGGACAAACACCGGTTGTTTATACAAAATAAGTGAAAAATGAGCGGAGCGCAATGAAAAAACGCGTCTGAACACTACGAGAGAGATAGACGAATTTTTGATAGCGAAGACTTCCGCCTGGAATATGCTGCATCGGTCCGGTAGCCTATATGACAAACTTATTTCTGGGTCTGTGCAGTATAGGCCCGCTCCTACTCCTCCATCCATCTTGGAGCCGTCTGTTATATAATGTGTTGAGTCTGGTCCCGTCCTGTTTTCCAGTCTTCGGGTCCCATAAGTGTGTTTGTTTTAACCTCGAGGCAAGTTTGGGGGGTCATGTAATCAGTAGAACTGATCATGCCCCCTCCGATTGAACTGTGCCCGAATCCTTGCGGTGACATGTTACCTGATGCAATTAGGCGCTGCGCTGCCTTTCCTGCAGTCAGATGAGCGTGGATGTCCAGGGGATCAATTCCTAGTATTATTTCGAGTGCTATTGTTGGGGTTGAGTTCTTTCCATAAGCTTGTGATATGTTTTCTTCTCGGTGGCTTTCCACCACACTAGGACTCCATACAGCATAGTTGGTCGCACAACCGAGATGTAGATCCAGTGCATTAGAGCAGGTGACAGGCCCCATGTGCTGCTAAGCATCTTCTTGGATGCATAAAGCGCAATGGTGGCCTTCTTCACCCTTTCCATTACATTGGGTTTCCATGCTACCTTGCTGTCCAGTACTGTTCCGAGGTATTTGAACTGTGTTTTTGGGGTTAGCCTTGTTTGGTTGATTTTCGGGGGGGTTCATGTCGGTACCTTGTACCTATTTGTAAAGAGGATGAGGTCCGTCTTGTCCACGTTGATACTGAGTCCTACTCCATCCGCCCACTCACATATCTCCCTGAATGCTCGTTCCATTATGGAACTGAGGGTCGATGGACAGACGCCCGTAATAATTATGCTTATGTCATCCGTCTAGGCTATCATTTTAGGGGCCTTCCTCTCGAATCTCTTTATAAGGTCGTCGACCACCAGATTCCAAAGGAGGGGTGACGGGACTCCACCTTGAGGTGTGCCTCTGTGTGCTCCCTTTACCATGGAAGCAGTGCCCCACTCTGATTGCACCCGTCTACAACTCAGGAGGTTCTTTATCCATAGTTTGATTGCTGGGTGTATGTTGGTCGCTTCTAGGCGATCCATTATCGCGTTCGTAGCCATGTCATTAAATGCTCCGGATATATCTACGAATACTCCTAGTGCATATTTTTTGTTATTAAGAGCTTTCTCGACGGTAGCTACTGACGAATGTAGTGCTGTCTCCACCGATTTCACTTTGGTGTAAGCATGCTGGCTAGTAGACATCAGTCCTCCTACCTCCTTCCTGATGTGTAGATCTCGCAGCTTTTCCAGTGTTTTTAGTAGAAATGAGGTGAGGCTTATCGGTCTATAATCCTTGGGACTTACATGGCTGCACTTTCCTGCCTTTGGGAGGAAGACAACTCTAGAGGTCCTCCATTGGATTGGGATATAGCCTGTACTTAGACATGCCGAGTATATTGCAGAAAGCCATGGGCCGGTCACCTCTTTGGTCATCTGCAGCATGGCTGGGAATATTCCGTCCAGTCCAGGTGCCTTTGTGCTCGTAAAGGAATCTATGGCCCTTTGGATTTTTGTGTGGGTTATCAGATCTGTTGGGGGGTTCTGTTCTTCGGTTGCTAGGTCCTGTTGCGTTGACTTCAGTGCATCCTGGGAAGTGAGCCTCCATTAGTGCTGTCAGGGCTTCTACGCTGCTCTCTGACCACTGTCCGTTATTTAACTTGAGCTGATTCTGTATGGTGGGCTGCTTTGAGAGTAGCTTCCTGAGTCTTGCTGTTTTCCGCACTTTCTCGATGCTGGAGCAGAAGTTCCTCCACGAGCTACGTTGTGCCTTACGTATTTCCTTCTTGTAGTTTCTGAGTAGGATCTTGTATTCCTCGTGGAAGATCTCTTTATTCGCTTGTTTGGCAAGCTTGAAGAATTCCCTGAGATTTTTTCTTTGTAGAGACAGATCCCGGCTCCACCAGGGTGGCTTGGTCGTCTTCTTTGTTCTTGAGGGTGGGCATGATGCGTAGTAGGCATCTAGTAGACTCTTGCATATAGTCTCCAGAGACTTTTCTTTGTCTTCCACGGATATCTCTGCACCCGAGTCCACGAGCTTCGAGTTAACTGTCTTTTTGAACCTTTCCCAGTTTGTGTTCCGGGGGTTTCTGTAGACTGTTACCTTCGGAGTGTCTTCGAATTCGCACGTGTACTGAATGTACCTATGATCTGAGAAGGATGGTCTGTCTAGGACGCCCTTGGGCTTGCGTTGCCGCTTGCTCTCTGGAGTGTCCTTAGCGGCACTCTCGAACGAGCGTTGCCTCTTGTTGGCCAGCATCTCCTCCACCTTATTGGCATACTTGCCGGTTGACGCCCTCATATGGGGCACTTGAGCGTAGTACAATCTGCCCGCTTCCACACGCTGCTCGGCCCAGGCTAGCTTGGCTTTCTCCTCCTGGGAGATATCCGCTTTGCTCTTAAGCCGGCTTAGTGTCTTGAGGGCCGCCTTGTACTTTGCTTTGGCCTTCATCCCCTCCCTGGAACGCTTCGGCCCTTACCTGCGCAGGGAGCTGGTACCTGGCTCCAGCGAGTGGAGAAGGCTTTCTTCCTCCGTCTTGCTGATTGACAGCACGCTCTCCAGATCCGTATCTGTATCGACAATGGCATCCGTGCGGCTGAGCTTGGAGTGATTGAGTGTGGTGTTGACATTAGCTTTGCAGCTGACTTGGCCTGCTCCCGCCACGTCAGAGGTGTGACCGCTGGCGACACACAGAGAGGATTGCTCCTCCCCGTGCCCGCCGGTGGTAGCAGTCACGCTTCCCACCGACGTTTGGGCTGACATCCCAGCCCGTGCTTGATCTCCTTCGCCTTCCATGTGACCCAAAGGTCTATAGTGGTTAATTTTTTTCGGGGGGACCACCCCTTAGCATTTTAGGCCTATCCGGCAGGCACGCCTAGCCATGGCCCTGCACTCCTGACTCAAGGTCGAGGAGACACCTGGCCATTGCCTAAGACACTTCATTGCCTCGGACGGAGCAAGCGGCAGGGCATTACCCTCGTCCGGGATAATGCAGTGCCCCTTGCCCAGCCGGCACCCTCGTGGAGGGTTCAGCTAGAGGATTTTCGCCAGCCATGAGACAGCGAAGAAGTGAAAAGAACTTTAAGAGGTTGAAGAAGATCAGAATGGCATTTCTCGAGAATGAATGAAGATACTCCATTAATATCAGTTTTAGTGGAATAGTTAAAATGAGCTAAAGCTTCAGAAATGTCCTCATCAGTTACATCAAAGGACTCAATGTTACAAATTTCTGGAATATTATCTAAAACTTCCTGGTTATTCCAGCTAGAAGCAGGTTCGAAGTTGGCAGAGAAGAAGGAAGCAAATTAGTTGGCAATACTAGCCCCACAGTTGGCAACAATATTTTTGTATGTCATCGTTGACGGTATGGATGACGATGATTTTTTTGTGTTTATGAAGCGCCAGAACACATTAGGATTGGACTTTAAGCTATTTTCAACATCGGAGATGTATTGATTGTATATAAATTTATTCAGAATCTCAAATTCTCGTTTGTGTTGCCGGTATCTATCGCCATACCTGGGATTACCTCATCTAAGAAACCTTTTGTAGAACTTGTTCCTTAAATTCTAATATTTCTGGAATTCTATATTAAAACATAGGGGCTTATGATGGACATCACAACTAGAAATGTTAAATTCAGAAAGGCTTACCGAGGATTGAACAATGGAATTAACGAATATTAAATCGAGTAACCTTTGCAAATCATTAAATACATTATTTATTTGGGTGAGGCCCATTCTATAACAGTCATCAATGACAAGAATTTCATTTGGTAGGTGAACATTGCCAGGCACCATAGCAAGGGATTCCGCATCACATGTCCAAACAACAGATCCTAGGTTACCAGTAGAGTCATCTACGCTGGCAATTATGCTGCAAATGTTATTCATATGTGACCGGTAAAGCGTAAAGTCACTTCAAGGGGGTATATAAGAAGCAACTATTAAGGTCTTCCCGGACAAGCCAGACACCTCGACAGCCAATGACAATATAATGACGTCATAATCGCAGGTGTTAGTACTCATGAAGACGGATTGAGTTGTAGTTCTCATTCCGGGTATGTTTTGAAAGTACATTTTAAGGCAGCTACTTTCATTTCTTTTATCCGATGCCTTTACTAGAACTGTTGCCATAGTCACTGCCGGTAAGCGGAAAGTGTTTGAGTAAAATCCGCAGCGGCGACGCCAGACGTCTTCACTGCATAGACAAAGGAACCATTAAGAACCCTGAACAATATTTCATCATTACAAAGGTTAGATATATAATCCATTCGCAAAAATGTAGAATTTATTCTTGTAGATACTTCCGCAGTCAGTGCAATCCGTTGACAGCACACTGCAGAAAACTCATCATCAAAAAGTGGCGCCGGCAGAGAAACTTTTGGAGAGAGTAAGTGTCCGTTATAAAGTAAGATTTTAATATCCAACGTCGGCAACTGTGCAGAAGATAGCGATACTCCAATAAAATCGCTGATCCATAAAAGTGTTGGACGGTGCGACGGGGTAGCGGGAGGTGAAGAGAGCACTGCTCCAAAGAGCACACTATGAGCGAATGCATCGTATGCGGGTGTGTTGGGAACATCACATAGAGCGGCCGTCAAGAGCGACTGAATGTATGATTATTTTTATTATAAAAATTGAAAATAAAAGTTATGAATTCATTTTTTACTTAAAAATTAATTATAATAATTATAAATTAATTTTAATAATTAAAAAATAATTTTAAACAAAAAAATTGCAAATAAAAGTATATCCTGTTTTTGAATTTTCCGTGCGAAAATAACATATGTCCATTTTCCCCTTTCTTCTTGTAGGCTTTTTTGTGCCTCAATTTTTTTGAACTCATAACTCTTATTTACGGTCCCTGCTCGAAACATTACTCAAAAGTTAGAGGGTATGGAAGCCCAGCTTAAGCTATAGCTCGATGAAGAGGCTAATGCCAACATCGCATGCGACCTCAGGGTGCATGGAGTTCCTTACGTGGAAGGGGAAAAACTGAAGCTCATCTATCGCATATATCGCATGAGACCAAGCAGCCCCACTCTACTGTTGACCCAATCATCGTAATAAAACTTGAACGGGTGCGCGATAAAGCGGCATTGCTGCGTAACATCGCTATGTACAACAAAAAAGCCTCTCACTCTGCAATTACTTGGCCTAAACTCACCAGCA
This sequence comes from Drosophila helvetica, assembly GCA_963969585.1. NCBI lineage: Eukaryota > Metazoa > Arthropoda > Insecta > Diptera > Drosophilidae > Drosophila > Drosophila helvetica. Next base: position 26,880,434 of record OZ018401.1, on the reverse strand, counting down.
GCAGTACATATTAATGAGCAACTTACAAAAAATAGCTACCAGATAAGGAAGCCTTAAAGATGAAGAAGCATCGAAAGCCACAGTCTGTGTTTACGCGAAGGGTTACGGTTTACGTAAAAGTAAACCAAGAAAGCGAGATCTGGGAGGTTCTCAAAATTGAGGAACTTCAAAATATGCAAACAGACACCGAGTGTCCTGTTTCTGGAGGCGAAAATTTCTCGTTTCGCCAATAATAACATATTAGTTCTAAGAATTCCTATTCTAACAGTTGTGTTAAATATTATTATTAAGTATGCCCTCAACTGCTCTAACTATACTGGTCTTCTTCGTTTTGATAAAACTTATATGACATGGACAGTACATTAACTATAACCAATGCGAATACATTTCAGATGCTCAGAATTCTAGTGAAATAAAAAAAGGGTTTGCAAGTCTGACATATTAATTCACAAAGCTGAAATTTCCTTGACTTATACAGAAATAATTCTTGCTGGTGACTTTAACTGTGATATTCTCAGAGATTCTCGACTGACAAATAGCCTGTTAAGTATTGATTTAAATATAGTAAGCCAGCAATTTCCCACACACTTCACAAAAACCAGAAACACACTATTAGACCTATTCTTTGTTGACAGTACCGAAAAAGTTTTAGTTTTAGGGTATTCAAAACATGTCCTTATTTTCTTGACCGGCGATTTAAATACAGACTACCATAAATATGACACCTTTTATAGAGACTTAAGGAATGAGTCGCTTGTGAGTCGCTGACATAAACATGATCGACTGGACATCAATATATTATAAACCATTCGTGAATTCCCTGCTTGCCCATCTACAATCAAACATAGAATACCTTTACAACGAACATGTGCCTATCAAGAAGATACCTAAAGCAAATCCGCGAGAATTCAGGCCAATATCCATACTTCCGACCTTATCAAAAGCGTTCGAGACCCTGGTGGCAGAGCGAATACATTTCTCACAGAGCATGCACTACTTAACAACAACCAATCCGGATTCAGAAGAAATAGAAGTTGTACGACAGCTATAATCAAAATAGTAGAGGACATCCGTAAATAATGGATGATGGAAATGTAACATTCTTAACTCTTCTTGACTACTCAAAAGCTTCTGACTCAGTTGAACATGGTATTCTCGTTGCAAAGCTACGTAAGTCTTATAATTTTTCTGACTCAGCAGTACGATCGCTATCGTCTTATCCTCTGAATATTTGACAGGCTATTGTCACTGAAGCTAAAATGTCGTTTTTTGCTCAAGTTGCGTGTGGTGTCCATACTTGGTCCGTTATTGATCTCTATTTATGTAAATGACCTACCAATAGTATTGTCCGACGGTTATGTGCAAGTTAACACATAAGAGATAACATATAAGAAATGAAGATTGAATGTTCATGTGCCACCATAACGTAGCGCATAAGAAATATGAATAATCATGTGCCGCCGTAACGTATCTAAGTCTGATACCCAAAACGCTGATGCAGCAAATGTCACCGTAGCGGGCGGCTCCCTAATCCCATTGGCCGCCAGCGGTCGCATGATTCTGGCGCATGTTGCATGGTCAGCATTTCCTGTTTATTCACGGCCGGCTCGCCGGCTATGTTTCGTTTAGGTTCAGAATTAAGTTTCAGTTTAAGATTTGACAAATAAACGAACGGATCGTTCATACTTACTCCGACACGAGTCGTAAAACCTTTATTAACTTAATTGTATCGTTGAGCCTTAAGGGCCAACGAAATAGAGGGCAGTCACCCTCTCAACATAATCTTCAATATAAGACCTAGTTGCCGAACGGCAACCACCGCCCCCCGCTACAAGAGCGGGTCACGGGAATCCGATCGCTGCCGCCGGAGCCAACACAACGGAGTCCGCAGCTCGGACCAATACCACCTCAATCCACCGCCCACCGCCATTCAAGTGACGGCAATAGACAGGGTCATCGAGCCCAGGCCAGGCAAGGTAGAGGTCAGGAAAGGAACCCACATTTTGTGGGAAAAAGTGGTCAAAAAAGGCAGCAACAGAGCGACCCTTGGCCAAAGCCAAACGATAAAGAGGCCACACAGCAAAACCAATCGCAGCCTATGGAAGTTGACCCATCAACGTCCAGGTTTAGGCAACATACCAATTGGGGGAAACCACAGAGCGACGTCACACAAGGCGAAGCACAGAAAAGGCGGAACACGTCAGATCGTATATCGGGGCAAAGACGCCAACGGGTAAACAACATAGTACAGCAGGCCCCTAACCAAAGGGAACAAGAATATGCAAGCTTAGCCGAGGCCGCGGTTGCGGAAATTGACGAAGAAAGTGACTCGGCTAGCGGCAACGACCTGCTGAATTTTTTAGGGAGCGCTCCCAATTGCCGTTCGTCGAGCGACAGTTGGCTGGCAGAACAATACAAATTTTAATCGACACTGGTGCGGCTAAAAATTACGTAAAGCCCGTAAAGGAGCTAAAAAACGTAACTTCGGTCGATACCCCCTTCACCGTGAGCTCAATACATGGCTCCAGTGAAATAAAAAACAAGTGCCTAATGCAGATTTTCGGGCTTAACGCCCCATTTTTTTTGTTAGACACTCTAAGTACGTTTGATGCCATTATAGGTTCCGATTTGCTAACGCGAGCGGGAGCGGCATTGAACCTGCGCAGCAGAACAATCAGATACGGAAACGTAACTAAACAACTTAGGTTCCACGACTGTGACAATGTAAATTTCACCAAAGTCGATGACCTGGTGGTCCCAGGCTCGGTAAAATCCGAGTTTAAAAAGATGATACTGAAGAGAATTAAAGTTTTTTCGACCTCTAACGAGGCGGTTGTCGCCACCATCCGAACTGAGAATGACGAAACAGTCTACTCGAAATTATACCCCTACCCTATGGGAGCAGCAGACTTCGTAAACAAAGAAGTCAAAGAACTGCTGAAGGACGGCATAATAAGACCATCTAGGTCGCCATACAACAGCCAAATTAGGGTTGTAGACAAAAAGAAATCTGACGCCAACGGCAACAGGAAAAAACGGCTGGTAATCGACTTCAGGAAACTGAACGAGCGAACAATCGCCGATCGATACCCTATGCCAAGCATACCCATGATTCTAGCGAACTTGGGAAAGAAAAGATTTTTTACTACCCTAGATCTAAAATCAGGCTACCACCAGATATACATGGCAGAAAAAGACTGTGAAAAAACTTCGTTTTCAATTAACGGAGGGAAATACGAGTTTTGCCGGTTACCGTTTGGACTAAAAAATGCTGGGAGCATTTTCCAATGAGCAATCGATGATGTTCTACGAGAACAAATTGGGAAAATATGTTATGTCTATGTAGATGATGTCATCATTTTTTCCGAAAACGAAAATGAACACGTTAAACACATCGACACTGTGCTAGAACGACTCTGCGATGCAAACATGCGAGTGGCCTCAGAAAAGACAAAGTTCTTCAAAGAAAGCGTAGAGTTCTTAGGCTTCATAGTTACCAGGGGTGGAGCCAAGACCGACCCAGAAAAAATAAGGGCAATAAAGGAATGCACTGAACCCAAAACACTGTTCGGCCTCAGGTCCTTCCTCGGGCTGGCGAGCTATTACAGGAGCTTCGTTAGAGATTTCGCGACAATAGCGAGACCCTTAACCGCATTACTCAAAGGAGAAAATGGCACAGTCAGCAAACACATGTCCAAGAAAGTTGCAGTTCAGTTTGGCGAAACGCAACGCAACGCTTTCGACCGTCTGCGAAACATTTTGGCGTCAGAAGACGTCATACTTACCTACCCAGATTTCAAACTACTTTTCGATCTAACAACCGATGCCTCAGCAAGCGGCATTGGGGCGGTTCTGTCCCAAGACGGCAGGCCAATCACAATGATATCGCGCACACTTAAAGATTGCGAATTAAACTACGCCACAAACGAAAGGGAGTTGTTGGAAATTGTATGGGCTATAGGGAAGTTACAAAATTACTTATACGGCACCAAGGAAGTAAGAATCTTCACCGATCACCAATCCTTAACATTTGCTGTATAGAGGAACAAAACTCTAAGGTGTTCTATAAACCGGGTAAGGAAAACTTCGTGGCCGACGCCCTGTCCCGACAAAACATAAATAACCTACAAGAAGAGCCTAAGTCCGATGCTGCCACGGTGCACAGCGAGCTCTCTCTGTCTTACATAGTGGAAACCACGGATAAGCCCCTCAACTGTTTCAGAAACCAAATAATTCTGGAAGAAGCTAGCCAGCCTCTGCGGCGAAACTTCATAATTTTCGGCGGCAAAACCCGCCACTTTATTCACTTTAACAATAAAGACTCTCTTATTAAGTCAGTAAGGGAGGTGGTCAATTCCAACGTCGTGAATGCAATCCACTGTGATTTTCCGACTTTAGCTACCCTCCAACATGCTCTGGTGCTGGAGTTTCCCGCAACCAAGTTCTGGCATTGCAAAAACTTCGTGAACGATATCACAGACGCAAGACACGGTGCTCAATTTTGATGCAATCATAGCCAGACTTGATTGCACATATGCGGACAAAACATCCCTACGCGTGTTACGTCAACACTTGGAAATGTTTAGGCAGGGTGAGACCGATCTAATGGAATATTATGACGAGGTCGAGAGAAAGCTCACGCTCGTCACTAACAAAGTGGTGATGACTCATAACGAGGAGGCAGCTACCATTCTCAACGAGGAAATTAGGAATGATGCTTTACACGCATTCATAGCGGGCCTCAAGAGGCCGCTAAAATCGTTAGTTCTCCCTGCACAGCCCAAGGATTCGCCATCCGCGGTAGCTCTAGCTTGCGAGGACGAAAATAGCATTGAAAGAAGCGCATTTGCCGCTACGTACGCAAGGGCGATCGAGGAAAAAAACCATTCAAGTGACGGCAATAGACAGGGTCATCGGGCCCAGGCCAGGCAAGGTAGAGGTCAGGAAAGGAACCCACATTTTGTGGGAAAAAGTAGTCAAAATAGGCAGCAACAGAGCGACCCTTGGCCAAAGCCAAACGATAAAGAGGCCCCACAGCAAAACCAAGTGCAGCCTATGGAAGTTGACCCATCAACGTCCAGGTTTAGGCAACAGACCAATTGGGGGAAACCACAGAGCGACGTCACACAAGGCGAAGCACAGAAAAGGCGGAACACGTCAGATCGTATATCGGGGCAAAGACGCTAACGGATGAAAAACATAGTACAGCAGGCCCCTAACCAAAGGGAACAAGAATATGCAAGCTTAGCCGAGGCCGCGGTTGCGGAAATTGACGAAGAAAGTGACTCGGCTAGCGGCAACGACCTGCTGAATTTTTTAGGGAGCGCTCCCAATTGCCGTTCGTCGAGCGACAGTTGGCTGGCAGAACAATACAAATTTTAATCGACACTGGTGCGGCTAAAAATTACGTAAAGCCCGTAAAGGAGCTAAAAAACGTAACTTCGGTCGATACCCCCTTCACCGTGAGCTCAATACATGGCTCCAGTGAAATAAAAAACAAGTGCCTAATGCAGATTTTCGGGCTTAACGCCCCATTTTTTTTGTTAGACACTCTAAGTACGTTTGATGCCATTATAGGTTCCGATTTGCTAACGCGAGCGGGAGCGGCATTGAACCTGCGCAGCAGAACAATCAGATACGGAAACGTAACTGAACAACTTAGGTTCCACGACTGTGACAATGTAAATTTCACCAAAGTCGATGACCTGGTGGTCCCAGGCTCGGTAAAATCCGAGTTTAAAAAGATGATACTGAAGAGAATTAAAGTTTTTTCGACCTCTAACGAGGCGGTTGTCGCCACCATCCGAACTGAGAATGACGAAACAGTCTACTCGAAATTATACCCCTACCCTATGGGAGCAGCAGACTTCGTAAACAAAGAAGTCAAAGAACTGCTGAAGGACGGCATAATAAGACCATCTAGGTCGCCATACAACAGCCAAATTAGGGTTGTAGACAAAAAGAAATCTGACGCCAACGGCAACAGGAAAAAACGGCTGGTAATCGACTTCAGGAAACTGAACGAGCGAACAATCGCCGATCGATACCCTATGCCAAGCATACCCATGATTCTAGCGAACTTGGGAAAGAAAAGATTTTTTACTACCCTAGATCTAAAATCAGGCTACCACCAGATATACATGGCAGAAAAAGACTGTGAAAAAACTTCGTTTTCAATTAACGGAGGGAAATACGAGTTTTGCCGGTTACCCTTTGGACTAAAAAATGCTGGGAGCATTTTCCAATGAGCAATCGATGATGTTCTACGAGAACAAATTGGGAAAATATATTATGTCTATGTAGATGATGTCATCATTTTTTCCGAAAACGAAAATGAACACGTTAAACACATCGACACTGTGCTAGAACGAATCTGCGATGCAAACATGCGAGTGGCCCCAGAAAAGACAAAGTTCTTCAAAGAAAGCGTAGAGTTCTTAGGCTTCATAGTTACCAGGGGTGGAGCCAAGACCGACCCAGAAAAAGTAAGGGCAATAAAGGAATACACCGAACCAAAAACACTGTTCAGCCTCAGGTCCTTCCTCGGGCTGGCGAGCTATTACAGGAGCTTCGTTAGAGATTTCGCGACAATAGCGAGACCCTTAACCGCATTACTCAAAGGAGAAAATGGCACAGTCAGCAAACACATGTCCAAGAAAGTTGCAGTTCAGTCCGGCGAAACGCAACGCAACGCTTTCGACCGTCTGCGAAACATTTTGGCGTCAGAAGACGTCATACTTACCTACCCAGATTTCAAACTACTTTTCGATCTAACTACCGATGCCTCAGCAAGCGGCATTGGGGCGGTTCTGTCCCAAGACGGCAGGCCAATCACAATGATATCGCGCACACTTAAAGATTGCGAATTAAACTACGCCACAAACGAAAGGGAGTTGTTGGAAATTGTATGGGCTATAGGGAAGTTACAAAATTACTTATACGGCACCAAGGAAGTAAGAATCTTCACCGATCACCAACCCTTAACATTTGCTGTATAGAGGAACAAAACTCTAAGGTGTTCTATAAACCGGGTAAGGAAAACTTCGTGGCCGACGCCCTGTCCCGACAAAACATAAATAACCTACAAGAAGAGCCTTAGTCCGATGCTGCCACGGTGCACAGCGAGCTCTCTCTGTCTTACACAGTGGAAACCACGGATAAGCCCCTCAACTGTTTCAGAAACCAAATAATTCTGGAAGAAGCTAGCCAGCCTCTGCGGCGAAACTTCATAATTTTCGGCGGCAAAACCCGCCACTTTATTCACTTTAACAATAAAGACTCTCTTATTAAGTCAGTAAGGGAGGTGGTCAATTCCAACGTCGTGAATGCAATCCACTGTGATTTTCCGACTTTAGCTACCCTCCAACATGCTCTGGTGCTGGAGTTTCCCGCAACCAAGTTCTGGCATTGCAAAAACTTCGTGAACGATATCACAGACGCAAGCGAGCAGATGGAAATAATTACAACCGAACACAATCGCGCCCATAGGGCCGCCCAAGAAAATGTTAAACAGATCCTTCGGGACTACTATTTCCCGAAGATGACCAAACTTGCTAACGAGGTGGTTATGAACTGCAAGGTCTGCACCAAGGCAAGGTATAACAGACACCCAAGAAAACAAGAGCTGGGGTCACCCCTATTCCGTCATACGCGGGAGAAATGCTACACATTGACATATTCTCCACAGACAAGAAACTTTTTCTGACCGGCATCGACAAGTTCTCAAAGTTTGCGATCGTACAGTACAGTAGAGGTACGAGCCCTCATTATACAATTGATTAACTTTTACCTGAATACCAGGACCATATACTGCGACAATGAGCCTTCCTTCAACTCCGAAACAATAACCTCTTTGCTTAAAAACTAATATGGCATCGACGTCGTAAATTCACCCGCTCTACATAGTAGCTCCAACGGGCAAGTAGAGAGATTTCACAGCACTTTGGCAGAGATAGCAAGGTGCATAAAAATCGACAAAAAGATTGAGGACACCGTCGAGCTAATGATGCGCGCCACTGTAGAATACAACAGGACGCTACATTCGGTCACAGACCAGAGGCCTGTAGAAGCAATCCATGTAAGCAACGACGATCTTAAATTAGCGATTAGAACCAAAATTGACAAGGCACAAAAGGCCAATCTTGACAGGCTTAACGTCTCGAGACAGAACAGAATCTTCGAGGTGGGCGAAAACTCAAGGAATAACAAAAGACTAGGGAACAAGCTAACCCCGCTGTACACAGAAGAACGTGTACAAGCGGACCTTGGAACGTCCGTTCTAATTAGAGGGAGGGTGGTCCATAAGGACAATCTGAAATAATCAAAAACTTCTCGTACATAATTACTACAGATCTAAGTTACCATTCCCGCAGGTTTGCCGGAATACTCCTCCTACTCCTTTCTACTACAAATGCGCGGATCACCGACTTTTCTCAAGCAAACTATATCCCTGTACTGGTTAGGGATGTGTTGGTGTGGGAACACCGTAACTACTTGAGGCACTCAACTAATCTGACCGAATTCACGAGCATAATAGATGACACCGTTAAAATGTTCGAGCTGTTCCCGCATTCGCATATGCGAAAACTATTAGATGTAGACATAGAACATGCAAAAAATCTGTTGTCCGCTTTAATGATACATCATAGGATGGCCAGAAGCTTAGACTTCCTGGCGATAGCCCTAAAGGTCGTAGCAGGTACCCCCGACGCGTCGGACCTCGAAAAAATAAGAATAACAGAAGCACAGCTTATAGAATCAAACAATAACACAGAGGCACAGAAACAGATTAACCTTCTAACCAATACTGTTAATAAGATCTTAAAAGAAAAACAAGGCAACTTGGTGGACACCGCGCACCTGTATGAGACGCTACTAGCGAGAAACAGGATGCTAATTTCGGAAGTCCAAAATCTCATGCTTACGATCACACTTGCCAAAGCGAATATAATAAACCCCACAATTTTCAACCACAATGATCTAAAAGCTATTTTTACCGAACAACTCACAGAGGTCCCAGTAGTTCATTTGATGGGAGTATCGAATATAAGAATTTTTCAATCCAACACCATTGTTCATATTTTAGTAGAATACCCCCAGGTTAAGATTATCTGTAAGAAAGTCCTAATGTTTCCGGTAGCGCATAACAACACCGTGCTACAAATGCACGACAATGTCGTGGCGGAATGCGACGAGGGGATCCTAGCCGTCACCGAGTGCGCCACAACGAGCTTCGCCACATTTAGCAAAAGAGCAACGCAGGACACCTGCGCTCGCGAAGTACATGCCGGCGGTGCAGCGTCATGCCGCACGCAACCCAGCCACCTGGAACCTATCACAGTAGTGGACGATGGCATAGTCATCATAAACGGGCAGCAGGCAACGATCAGCGTCGACAATGGACCCCTAATGACGACAAGAGGGGCCCAACTCATCACGTTTGAAGACAGAGCCGTGATCAACGGCACCCTGTTCTTAAACCTCAACAGAGCATTGAGGAAAGTTCCAGGCATCGCATCTTCGCCTTTGCTGTCAATAGCGGTGCACGACGAAGTCCTAAGCCTACCACTACTACAACGGATGCACGAGCACAACCTACGGATACTGGAGTATCCTCAATCAAGTTGCAAAAGGTCATCAGGGAGATAGGCATCCCCGAGGACGGAGATGATTTAAGGGGGGAGTAGTTAACACATAAGAGATAATATATAAGAAATTAAGCTTGAATGTTCATGTGCCACCCTAACGTAGCGCATAAGAAATATGAATAATCATGTGCCGCTGTAACGTATCCAAGTCTGATACCCAAAACGCTGATGCAGCAAATGTCACCGTAGCGGGCGGCTCCCTAATCCCATTGGCCGCCAGCGGTCGCATGATTCTGGTGCATGTTGCATGGTCAGCATTTCCTGTTTATTCACGGCCGGCTCGCCGGCTATGTTTCGGTTAGGTTCAGAATTAAGTTTCAGTTTAAGATTTGACAAATAAACGAACGGATCGTTCATACTTACTCCGACACGAGTCGTAAAACCTTTATTAACTTAATTGTATCGTTGAGCCTTAAGGGCCAACGAAATAGAGGGCAGTCACCCTCTCAACATAATCTTCAATAGAAGACCTAGTTGCCGAACGGCAACCACCGCCCCCCGCTACCAGAGCGGGCCACGGGAACCCGATCGCTGCCGCCGGAGCCTACGCAACGGAGACCGCAGCTCGGACCAACATAGATTAAAGATAATTTGCACATGTACGCCGATGATGTGCAATTATATGTTAGTCGACCGTTAAGTATAATAGATGAGTGTATCAATGTTAGTAATAGAGAACTTGAGAAGATTAGTGCATGGGCAACTAATAATCGTCTATGTCTAAATCCAACTAAGTCAAAATGTATGATTATCTATAAAAACAAGAAGAATATAAACGAAAAGTCACTAAGACGCTTAGAAATCTCTAATACTCCCATAAGCTATATAGAAAAGGCAAAAAACGTAGGCTTTATTCCAAATAACACGCCTTCGTGGGATGATCACGTGAGCAAAGCCGTGGGGAAAACATATGGCATACTCAGAGCACTTAACATCACGAAACAGTTTATACCAGCAAACATTCGGATGCAGATAGCTAAAGCATACCTTGTACCTGTACTCACCTATTGGATTTAAGCATTTGGTAACTGTGGCTACACAAAAAGGCAAAAGCTAAGCGTGTGCTTTAATAACATAGCCAGATACATTTTTAGGGTAAGGCGCAATGACAGAATCTCCGTTTTCTCGTACAAAATATTCCAAATGAGTTTCTTCAAATGGATTGACTATAAAATGCTTACGTTATTGCATAAGATAATATTCACTAAGCAACCTGAATATCTGCAACAAAAACTTAGACTTACTGATTCCGTCTGAACAAATAATATTGCTACCATTCGATATAAAACTTTAATTTCTGAGAGAAATTTCTTCGTAAATGTCCTTCGCATTTGGAATCAACTTCCTCATAATATGAAAAAGTTAAGAAACCTGTCCGAGTTCAAAACTAACTGCCCACCTTACATTAGATTAAGAAAATAATATTTCATAAAACCATAAATTAATTGACAACACCATAGTTCATAAGAAATAACAAACACATGTAACCCCAACCTAGTCTACAATATTATAATTTGACCCCACCAAAAATCAATGTGACATATAGTGATTAGTGCTGTAATTATAAGCCCCTTGCTTGTAGCACCAGGAAAGCGAAATGAATAAATATTAATAATAAAAAAAAAGATGGCCATATATGCAGGCTTATCATAAAAAAGCAATATAACCCGGCAAACATGGCCATTAACTATTGAGATAAATTATAAACCTATTGACATTCAGGTCTCACGACGCGGAAAAAGAAAAGATTCCATGAGGTACCATAACGGGCTGAAACCGAGCTAAGTGTGATGGGCTCCTAGCCAGCCTGGCAGCAGCCATTACCTAACCTAATCTAACCCACCTTATCATTCCGTAAATATATTGGTAAACATTCCATCAATCACACATATATATTTAATTTCATTATCTCGTACTATAAGCCATTATGTATTCACTTCTACGTTATAAAAGCTCTGATCTTTCTTAGTAATCGTAAATTACAGAAATTTGATTGAAACTAACCATATATGTATATGAAATATATGTTGTATTATAATACCGCCTTGGTTTTCTTTTAATTTTAAGATGAAGGAAGTCATCGAGTAGACGAAAATATCTGAACCAATGCCACCGTCACGTAACCGTAAAGAACATTGAGCAATAGGATTACCATTAGCATTTAGATCCGAAGACGTGTTCATCGTAAGCGTAGGGTATCATTAGCCGCACATCTCTTTTCCTTTTTCTTCTCCGACTATTTTCTTTGTTTTCTCTTTTCGATCTTCATTTCTCGATTCTAACAATTTTAGTATATTGTTTTGTCGCAGCCCGCTCAACTTTTGGAGGTATTAGTCCTAATTAGGAGCAACGGAGCGGAATTGATCCGTGTGGGTAAGACCACCACCCCCAAAGACGACGGTCAAAACATGATTTTGTATGCGATAGCCCTTTTTTGCATGTATTTCGTGCTAGGTAGCCTCACTTAAATCTATATAGAAGCCAAATGCCTCAAAATCGCAAAATATTCATTTCATCCAAAGCGCCATAAAATTTTTGACTTTTCCCACCTCTTTGTGTCTGATGTCACACTGTGCGCCGTGCGTTTCCTATGTCGTGCATTGATTTGCCCTCAGATGCTGCCCTCCCGGTAAAGTTGAATAAGAGAATAAAGCCGGTTGCTGCTTGGAAGGATGCCAATAATACCACCTCGACTGCGGTCATTGACCCGGGATCTGCCACCACTCTCCCTTCTGATTCGGATGGCTTCTTTACAGTTCGAAAGAAGGAGAGGAAAAATCGGACAAAAAATGCTAAGCGTTTTGTTAGTGTTGCTCCGAGCTGTGAGCAGTTAAATGTATTGCAGAGCAGAAAATACCTGCATATCGGTAAAACTACCGCCGCGACGGAGCCAGAAGTGATGGTGATTCGTAGCCGATAAGCTCAAGGTGCCCGAGGCCAGTATCGGTAAGTGTTTCCCGCTTTGTGCATAGGCAGAGGTCAGTAGCTGATCTGACAGCAGTAAATCTGCCTGCACTTGGGCCATTGCGGACGTACACCCCAAATAAGGAAGTTCCAGTTCAATCCACTTCGAAAAACCCCCCTCTTCATATTTGGCATTCTTTGGAATAACAAAAAAATATTTCTCTTTCGTACTGCGTCTTGTGCCATATTCGCTCGGCTGGATCAGACGTCGCGACGTGTCGATGCTAGTTCTGGCGCTCTATTTCAACGACGTGTGCTTTCGCACAGTGCGCCGTCGCACAGTGGGACATTCGGCCATTTCAGCTTGCCAAATTAATAACTTTTGAACGAAATTGAAACATAAATCTTTCAAAATTTAGCATGCACAAGTACACGGTGCTCCAATGTCTGAAAACTTAACAACATATTGTCAAAGTTGAACTTTGTTTCGGTGTATATTGGCCTATATAAAATACATGTTTTTTTTTGTATATTTTTGGATCAACAAAGAATGGTCAATAAAAAACGTTTAATGGTCAATTTCACAAAACAAAATATTTTTTTATTCATATTTTGATCGCACATATTTTTGAAAAAAGGTGAAAAACAATTATTTTTAATAAAAACCTTGTACATTTTTTTTTTAATAGCTATCTAAATTGAAAATTGTATCTCCTTAGCTCAAATTTACTAACGATTATTTTGTATTGGATGTACTAGTATCTGGATCTCATTCTGGGCTGTTTTTCAACTTTTACCTGACTTTACAAAAAAATACACGATTTTGTATTTGATTTTATACATATACATAAAATATCTCGGGTCATTTTGATGAAGTTTTTTTGTAAAGTTAGGTAAAAGTTCAAAAACAAGCTAAAAATTATATGGTTTTGAAAATACGTTTTTCTTTATAACTGTCTTTGCAACAGACCAGGTGTGTTTTGAGTATTAATAACAATGAATATACCTAAAAGGGCACACTAAAAACAGAATAATATGTAACGTAGTTTTCTTTTAATTCAACCTGAAAGATGCAGTAACTGAAAAAAGTTGCATACATATTTGCACTCTGAAATAATTTTCAACTTAGAAAGCTCAGATCTCCTAAACTAAAAGTCTGTTTAAACGGCTGTCGCAAACGAAGTCTGAGAAATGCAGTACCAAGCGTTCGGCTCGGTACAGCAACTGTTCGGCTCATGACGCGGCGCTAGCAGAAGCCGACAGCAACGAAGTAATTGCATTGGTGCATGTGTTATAATACACCAAAATTTGTTGATTGTATGCATTGTCAGTTCTTGAGCTCTTGGGTTTTTGGTTTCTGTTTTATTTTGTTTTGCTTCAGCGTATTGGGATGTATGGGTGCACATATGTATATGCTCACGTACATTGTTTAAGTATTGCTGCCTGGTAAAACGAAATTTCTCAATTCGCTTAAGATTCTTGGATTTCGAATTGAGAAACTTCGTTCATACAATCAAAAATTTTTTGTGTATTATAACACATACACCAATGCAATTACTTCATTGCTGTCGGCTTCTGCTAGCGCCGCGTCATGAGCCGAACAGTTGCTGTACCGAGTCGAACGCTTGGTACTGCATTTCTCAGATTTCGTTTGCGACAGCCGTTTGTATGAAATGGCATATCTATATATTGTATGGTTAGTGCTACGACTCATGGAAATGTGTGCGAGAGAGAGATAGAATGAGTAAGCGATTGGAAGGCGTTGCGTGGCCATTGAACGACCTGATCCAAATTCAACACTCTAATAGATATGGTTATGATTCTTTTTAGTTTTCTTTATCTTCAAAAGTGTGCATGCCACAGATTTTCGTCCGTTGTGTGGGCGGAAAGGGGCGGGGCGAAATTTTGAAATACACTTGTTGCAGTGTGATATGACAGGACTCGGCTCTTGATGCTGATCAAGATTATATATACTTTATGGGGTCAGAAACGCTTCCTTCTGGGTGTTACACACATTCATTTTTACAAGAAATCTAATATACCCTTTACTTTTCGAGTACCGGGTATAAAAATTAATTATGAGCAAAATATCACAAAAAAAATTGATTCATTTATCTGCGGTGACGCAAAATTAAGACAATGTTATGAAATGCATGAAAGCGGCGGGGTTATCTGCAGAGAAGTCACAATTTGTCTTGAAACTGCAATGTCCTCAACGCGTTTGGACACTTGTAAAAAGAGGGCAGATAATGTTTTTTTTTCAATTTAATAATGTATTCTAAATTGCAATAGCCACGATATGGTTCATTTTGGGAGGAAGATATTGCAAACGACTCCGACGCGTTCTTCAAAGACAACTTTCGCATAAAGAGGAATACTTTCGATGTTCTATTGCTGATAGGCAGTAAAGTGCGAAAATTTGCTGTTAAGCGCAAAAACAATCGAATATATCGAATATACGCAATTGCGTCGGAAACCGACGCAACTTCTTGCCACCACAAGACCCAATGCTTAACCTATGTTAAAAAAACTTCGTCTCTGGGAAGACGCAGAGAAGCATGACGCAGCCCCAGTGAAACCGCAGCTATAAGCAATTAAGCGTTTTTAATAACCTTTGAATTTCCCTTTTATTTTTAGAACAGAAAGGCTACAGGATGTATTCGTATATATAAGGGCATTTATTGGTATATGTAAAAACAAGGTAAAACATTTCGAGGTAATATAGATAGACGAAAAAAGGGCCGCTGCCGGCATATGCGGCATATGCGGCATATGCATATGCGGTAACAAACGATTTTTACAGTGGGCGTTGCGAATAACAAACAATAATATGGCTATAATAACTGGCTATAATCGATAACATTTATGCTGCTTGACACAACATACTCCCCCCGTTGGAAGTCTGGCTTTCAACAGCGTCCTTAAGCGGAAGCAGACACAGCTTGTTGACGGCTCGCTTGGTGATTCCAGATGCAGTCTTGAGCACGGCGACTCGGGAAACGCCATCTCTTCCAGGTAAAATCTCGACCACCCTCGCCAGTGGCCACTTCATGGGAGGAAGATTCTCGACCTTGACAAGGACCAAATCTGCGACTGCTATACTAGGCTTCGCAGTGGGCCACTTTGAGCGCTGCTGCTCTTCCCTCCACCGGGACCAGAAAAGCTGCTGCAAATGTGACACCCGCTGCCAGCCATCCAAGCCATCCAAGTTTAGGTGCGCGATGTCAGGCACAGCGAACGAAGCAGGGGACCACCATTGAAGAAATGTTCTGGAGTTAGAACATCAAGATCGGCAGGGCTCTCTGAAATGAAAACTAAGGGTCTTGAATTAATTATTGCCGTGATATAGCACAGCAGCGTCCGCTGCTCATCAAATCCAAGATCCGAGTTTCCTATCGCACGGTAAAAGTGGTACTTGGCCGTCTTCACTGAAGACTCCCATAGGCCACCAAAATGCGGGTATCATGGAAGATTGAAATGCCAGTCGATAGCCTCGACCTAGCAAAAATCCAGCACAGCCTTCTGATGGTCATCGCTGAGGAACAGACGTTTTAACTCAACCAGCTCATTCCTTGCGCCGACAAAATTTGTTGCGTTTTCTGACCAAATTTGTCGCGGCTTTCGTCTGGTGCATATTAATCGCTTAAGACCATGAAGAAAAGCAACTGTAGATAAGTCCTTGATCAGCTCCAGATGAACAGCCTTGGTAGCGAAACAAATGAAGACGCAGACGTAGCACTTGATTGGAGCCCTGTTGCATACCTGTGGTTTGTAGAAAAACGGCCCACAAAAATCCATGCATGAGAACAGTCGATCCGCTCCGTTGGACGATCCGCCATAATATGCTCCAATACTCTAGGCTTCATTCGTAAGCATCTTACCCACTTGTTCACTGTCTTATTTACCGTCTCCCTCCCCCTAATGGGCCAATACTGAGATCTAACTAGTCCAAGCAAAGCTCGAGGGCCAGCGTGCAGATTCCGCTCATGAAAGTGAGAGATTATTGCAAGAGTCAGTGGGTGGCTGCTGGGTAAGATGATTGGATGGCAGCCATCAAAATCCGACGAAGAGTTTTGCAGTCGACCATCAACCCTGAGAAGCTCAAAATGACCCATGAATGGCGACAACGACGCAACTGAGCTAGATGAGGATACCGCTCCCCTGGACCGCAATGACTTTATGTCTTCTCATAGCTGAGTACGCTAAACTAATCGCAGCAATAACTAGGTTCCATGTTCAATATCTGAGACATTGTTCATATTTTAGTAGAATACCCCCAGGTTAAGATTATCTGTAAGAAAGTCCTAATGTTTCCGGTAGCGCATAACAACACCGTGCTACAAATGCACGACAATGTCGTGGCGGAATGCGACGAGGGGATCCTAGCCGTCACCGAGTGCGCCACAACGAGCTTCGCCACATTTAGCAAAAGAGCAACGCAGGACACCTGCGCTCGCGAAGTACATGCCGGCGGTGCAGCGTCATGCCGCACGCAACCCAGCCACCTGGAACCTATCACAGTAGTGGACGATGGCATAGTCATCATAAACGGGCAGCAGGCAACGATCAGCGTCGACAATGGACCCCTAATGACGACAAGAGGGGCCCAACTCATCACGTTTGAAGACAGAGCCGTGATCAACGGCACCCTGTTCTTAAACCTCAACAGAGCATTGAGGAAAGTTCCAGGCATCGCATCTTCGCCTTTGCTGTCAATAGCGGGGCACGACGAAGTCCTAAGCCTACCACTACTACAACGGATGCACGAGCACAACCTACGGATACTGGAGTATCCTCAATCAAGTTGCAAAAGGTCATCAGGGAGATAGGCATCCCCGAGGACGGAGATGATTTAAGGGGGGAGTAGTTAACACATAAGAGATAACATATAAGAAATTAAGCTTGAATGTTCATGTGCCACCCTAACGTAGCGCATAAGAAATATGAATAATCATGTGCCGCTGTAACGTATCCAAGTCTGATACCCAAAACGCTGATGCAGCAAATGTCACCGTAGCGGGCGGCTCCCTAATCCCATTGGCCGCCAGCGGTCGCATGATTCTGGTGCATGTTGCATGGTCAGCATTTCCTGTTTATTCACGGCCGGCTCGCCGGCTATGTTTCGGTTAGGTTCAGAATTAAGTTTCAGTTTAAGATTTGACAAATAAACGAACGGATCGTTCATACTTACTCCGACACGAGTCGTAAAACCTTTATTAACTTAATTGTATCGTTGAGCCTTAAGGGCCAACGAAATAGAGGGCAGTCACCCTCTCAACATAATCTTCAATAGAAGACCTAGTTGCCGAACGGCAACCACCGCCCCCCGCTACAAGAGCGGGTCACGGGAATCCGATCGCTGCCGCCGGAGCCAACGCAACGGAGTCCGCAGCTCGGACCAATACCACCTCAATCCACCGCCCCCCGCTACCAGAGCGGGCCACGGGAACCCGATCGCTGCCGCCGGAGCCTACGCAACGGAGACCGCAGCTCGGACCAACATAGATTAAAGATAATTTGCACATGTACGCCGATGATGTGCAATTATATGTTAGTCGACCGTTAAGTAGAATAGATGAGTGTATCAATGTTAGTAATAGAGAACTTGAGAAGATTAGTGCATGGGCAACTAATAATCGTCTATGTCTAAATCCAACTAAGTCAAAATGTATGATTACTCTAATACTCCCATAAGCTATATAGAAAAGGCAAAAAACGTAGGCTTTATTCCAAATAACACGCCTTCGTGGGATGATCACGTGAGCAAAGCCGTGGGGAAAACATATGGCATACTCAGAGCACTTAACATCACGAAACAGTTTATACCAGCAAACATTCGGATGCAGATAGCTAAAGCATACCTTGTACCTGTACTCACCTATTGGATTTAAGCATTTGGTAACTGTGGCTACACAAAAAGGCAAAAGCTAAGCGTGTGCTTTAATAACATAGCCAGATACATTTTTAGGGTAAGGCGCAATGACAGAATCTCCGTTTTCTCGTACAAAATATTCCAAATGAGTTTCTTCAAATGGATTGACTATAAAATGCTTACGTTATTGCATAAGATAATATTCACTAAGCAACCTGAATATCTGCAACAAAAACTTAGACTTACTGATTCCGTCTGAACAAATAATATTGCTACCATTCGATATAAAACTTTAATTTCTGAGAGAAATTTCTTCGTAAATGTCCTTCGCATTTGGAATCAACTTCCTCATAATATGAAAAAGTTAAGAAACCTGTCCGAGTTCAAAACTAACTGCCCACCTTACATTAGATTAAGAAAATAATATTTCATAAAACCATAAATTAATTGACAACACCATAGTTCATAAGAAATAACAAACACATGTAACCCCAACCTAGTCTACAATATTATAATTTGACCCCACCAAAAATCAATGTGACATATAGTGATTAGTGCTGTAATTATAAGCCCCTTGCTTGTAGCACCAGGAAAGCGAAATGAATAAATATTAATAATAAAAAAAAAGATGGCCATATATGCAGGCTTATCATAAAAAAGCAATATAACCCGGCAAACATGGCCATTAACTATTGAGATAAATTATAAACCTATTGACATTCAGGTCTCACGACGCGGAAAAAGAAAAGATTCCATGAGGTACCATAACGGGCTGAAACCGAGCTAAGTGTGATGGGCTCCTAGCCAGCCTGGCAGCAGCCATTACCTAACCTAATCTAACCCACCTTATCATTCCGTAAATATATTGGTAAACATTCCATCAATCACACATATATATTTAATTTCATTATCTCGTACTATAAGCCATTATGTATTCACTTCTACGTTATAAAAGCTCTGATCTTTCTTAGTAATCGTAAATTACAGAAATTTGATTGAAACTAACCATATATGTATATGAAATATATGTTGTATTATAATACCGCCTTGGTTTTCTTTTAATTTTAAGATGAAGGAAGTCATCGAGTAGACGAAAATATCTGAACCAATGCCACCGTCACGTAACCGTAAAGAACATTGAGCAATAGGATTACCATTAGCATTTAGATCCGAAGACGTGTTCATCGTAAGCGTAGGGTATCATTAGCCGCACATCTCTTTTCCTTTTTCTTCTCCGACTATTTTCTTTGTTTTCTCTTTTCGATCTTCATTTCTCGATTCTAACAATTTTAGTATATTGTTTTGTCGCAGCCCGCTCAACTTTTGGAGGTATTAGTCCTAATTAGGAGCAACGGAGCGGAATTGATCCGTGTGGGTAAGACCACCACCCCCAAAGACGACGGTCAAAACATGATTTTGTATGCGATAGCCCTTTTTTGCATGTATTTCGTGCTAGGTAGCCTCACTTAAATCTATATAGAAGCCAAATGCCTCAAAATCGCAAAATATTCATTTCATCCAAAGCGCCATAAAATTTTTGACTTTTCCCACCTCTTTGTGTCTGATGTCACACTGTGCGCCGTGCGTTTCCTATGTCGTGCATTGATTTGCCCTCAGATGCTGCCCTCCCGGTAAAGTTGAATAAGAGAATAAAGCCGGTTGCTGCTTGGAAGGATGCCAATAATACCACCTCGACTGCGGTCATTGACCCGGGATCTGCCACCACTCTCCCTTCTGATTCGGATGGCTTCTTTACAGTTCGAAAGAAGGAGAGGAAAAATCGGACAAAAAATGCTAAGCGTTTTGTTAGTGTTGCTCCGAGCTGTGAGCAGTTAAATGTATTGCAGAGCAGAAAATACCTGCATATCGGTAAAACTACCGCCGCGACGGAGCCAGAAGTGATGGTGATTCGTAGCCGATAAGCTCAAGGTGCCCGAGGCCAGTATCGGTAAGTGTTTCCCGCTTTGTGCATAGGCAGAGGTCAGTAGCTGATCTGACAGCAGTAAATCTGCCTGCACTTGGGCCATTGCGGACGTACACCCCAAATAAGGAAGTTCCAGTTCAATCCACTTCGAAAAACCCCCCTCTTCATATTTGGCATTCTTTGGAATAACAAAAAAATATTTCTCTTTCGTACTGCGTCTTGTGCCATATTCGCTCGGCTGGATCAGACGTCGCGACGTGTCGATGCTAGTTCTGGCGCTCTATTTCAACGACGTGTGCTTTCGCACAGTGCGCCGTCGCACAGTGGGACATTCGGCCATTTCAGCTTGCCAAATTAATAACTTTTGAACGAAATTGAAACATAAATCTTTCAAAATTTAGCATGCACAAGTACACGGTGCTCCAATGTCTGAAAACTTAACAACATATTGTCAAAGTTGAACTTTGTTTCGGTGTATATTGGCCTATATAAAATACATGTTTTTTTTTGTATATTTTTGGATCAACAAAGAATGGTCAATAAAAAACGTTTAATGGTCAATTTCACAAAACAAAATATTTTTTTATTCATATTTTGATCGCACATATTTTTGAAAAAAGGTGAAAAACAATTATTTTTAATAAAAACCTTGTACATTTTTTTTTTAATAGCTATCTAAATTGAAAATTGTATCTCCTTAGCTCAAATTTACTAACGATTATTTTGTATTGGATGTACTAGTATCTGGATCTCATTCTGGGCTGTTTTTCAACTTTTACCTGACTTTACAAAAAAATACACGATTTTGTATTTGATTTTATACATATACATAAAATATCTCGGGTCATTTTGATGAAGTTTTTTTGTAAAGTTAGGTAAAAGTTCAAAAACAAGCTAAAAATTATATGGTTTTGAAAATACGTTTTTCTTTATAACTGTCTTTGCAACAGACCAGGTGTGTTTTGAGTATTAATAACAATGAATATACCTAAAAGGGCACACTAAAAACAGAATAATATGTAACGTAGTTTTCTTTTAATTCAACCTGAAAGATGCAGTAACTGAAAAAAGTTGCATACATATTTGCACTCTGAAATAATTTTCAACTTAGAAAGCTCAGATCTCCTAAACTAAAAGTCTGTTTAAACGGCTGTCGCAAACGAAGTCTGAGAAATGAAGTACCAAGCGTTCGGCTCGGTACAGCAACTGTTCGGCTCATGACGCGGCGCTAGCAGAAGCCGACAGCAACGAAGTAATTGCATTGGTGCATGTGTTATAATACACCAAAATTTGTTGATTGTATGCATTGTCAGTTCTTGAGCTCTTGGGTTTTTGGTTTCTGTTTTATTTTGTTTTGCTTCAGCGTATTGGGATGTATGGGTGCACATATGTATATGCTCACGTACATTGTTTAAGTATTGCTGCCTGGTAAAACGAAATTTCTCAATTCGCTTAAGATTCTTGGATTTCGAATTGAGAAACTTCGTTCATACAATCAAAAGTTTTTTGTGTATTATAACACATACACCAATGCAATTACTTCATTGCTGTCGGCTTCTGCTAGCGCCGCGTCATGAGCCGAACAGTTGCTGTACCGAGCCGAACGCTTGGTACTGCATTTCTCAGATTTCGTTTGCGACAGCCGTTTGTATGAAATGGCATATCTATATATTGTATGGTTAGTGCTACGACTCATGGAAATGTGTGCGAGAGAGAGATAGAATGAGTAAGCGATTGGAAGGCGTTGCGTGGCCATTGAACGACCTGATCCAAATTCAACACTCTAATAGATATGGTTCTGATTCTTTTTAGTTTTCTTTATCTTCAAAAGTGTGCATGCCACAGATTTTCGTCCGTTGTGTGGGCGGAAAGGGGCGGGGCGAAATTTTGAAATACACTTGTTGCAGTGTGACATGACAGGACTCGGCTCTTGATGCTGATCAAGATTATATATACTTTATGGGGTCAGAAACGCTTCCTTCTGGGTGTTACACACATTCATTTTTACAAGAAATCTAATATACCCTTTACTTTTCGAGTACCGGGTATAAAAATTAATTATGAGCAAAATATCACAAAAAAAATTGATTCATTTATCTGCGGTGACGCAAAATTAAGACAATGTTATGAAATGCATGAAAGCGGCGGGGTTATCTGCAGAGAAGTCACAATTTGTCTTGAAACTGCAATGTCCTCAACGCGTTTGGACACTTGTAAAAAGAGGGCAGATAATGTTTTTTTTTCAATTTAATAATGTATTCTAAATTGCAATAGCCACGATATGGTTCATTTTGGGAGGAAGATATTGCAAACGACTCCGACGCGTTCTTCAAAGACAACTTTCGCATAAAGAGGAATACTTTCGATGTTCTATTGCTGATAGGCAGTAAAGTGCGAAAATTTGCTGTTAAGCGCAAAAACAATCGAATATATCGAATATACGCAATTGCGTCGGAAACCGACGCAACTTCTTGCCACCACAAGACCCAATGCTTAACCTATGTTAAAAAAACTTCGTCTCTGGGAAGACGCAGAGAAGCATGACGCAGCCCCAGTGAAACCGCAGCTATAAGCAATTAAGCGTTTTTAATAACCTTTGAATTTCCCTTTTATTTTTAGAACAGAAAGGCTACAGGATGTATTCGTATATATAAGGGCATTTATTGGTATATGTAAAAACAAGGTAAAACATTTCGAGGTAATATAGATAGACGAAAAAAGGGCCGCTGCCGGCATATGCGGCATATGCGGCATATGCATATGCGGTAACAAACGATTTTTACAGTGGGCGTTGCGAATAACAAACAATAATATGGCTATAATAACTGGCTATAATCGATAACATTTATGCTGCTTGACACAACATACTCCCCCCGTTGGAAGTCTGGCTTTCAACAGCGTCCTTAAGCGGAAGCAGACACAGCTTGTTGACGGCTCGCTTGGTGATTCCAGATGCAGTCTTGAGCACGGCGACTCGGGAAACGCCATCTCTTCCAGGTAAAATCTCGACCACCCTCGCCAGTGGCCACTTCATGGGAGGAAGATTCTCGACCTTGACAAGGACCAAATCTGCGACTGCTATACTAGGCTTCGCAGTGGGCCACTTTGAGCGCTGCTGCTCTTCCCTCCACCGGGACCAGAAAAGCTGCTGCAAATGTGACACCCGCTGCCAGCCATCCAAGCCATCCAAGTTTAGGTGCGCGATGTCAGGCACAGCGAACGAAGCAGGGGACCACCATTGAAGAAATGTTCTGGAGTTAGAACATCAAGATCGGCAGGGCTCTCTGAAATGAAAACTAAGGGTCTTGAATTAATTATTGCCGTGATATAGCACAGCAGCGTCCGCTGCTCATCAAATCCAAGATCCGAGTTTCCTATCGCACGGTAAAAGTGGTACTTGGCCGTCTTCACTGAAGACTCCCATAGGCCACCAAAATGCGGGTATCATGGAAGATTGAAATGCCAGTCGATAGCCTCGACCTAGCAAAAATCCAGCACAGCCTTCTGATGGTCATCGCTGAGGAACAGACGTTTTAACTCAACCAGCTCCTTGCGCCGACAAAATTTGTTGCGTTTTCTGACCAAATTTGTCGCGGCTTTCGTCTGGTGCATATTAATCGCTTAAGACCATGAAGAAAAGCAACTGTAGATAAGTCCTTGATCAGCTCCAGATGAACAGCCTTGGTAGCGAAACAAATGAAGACGCAGACGTAGCACTTGATTGGAGCCCTGTTGCATACCTGTGGTTTGTAGAAAAACGGCCAACAAAAATCCATGCATGAGAACAGTCGATCCGCTCCGTTGGACGATCCGCCATAATATGCTCCAATACTCTAGGCTTCATTCGTAAGCATCTTACCCACTTGTTCACTGTCTTATTTACCGTCTCCCTCCCCCTAATGGGCCAATACTGAGATCTAACTAGTCCAAGCAAAGCTCGAGGGCCAGCGTGCAGATTCCGCTCATGAAAGTGAGAGATTATTGCAAGAGTCAGTGGGTGGCTGCTGGGTAAGATGATTGGATGGCGGCCATCAAAATCCGACGAAGAGTTTTTCAGTCGACCATCAACCCTGAGAAGCTCAAAATGACCCATGAATGGCGACAACGACGCAACTGAGCTAGATGAGGATACCGCTCCCCTGGACCGCAATGACTTTATGTCTTCTCATAGCTGAGTACGCTAAACTAATCGCAGCAATAACTAGGTTCCATGTTCAATATCTGAGACAGTTAGTCCGGGACGCGGAATTCTGTTGCAAAACTCGTGAATACATCCGAAAACGCGTTGCAAGGAAGCAAACGAATTTGCATATTTAGAATCAGCCACAATTTCCATGTAGGATGATTTAACCAAAAGAGCCTTCCGGCGAAGTTCAGGAGCTTGCTTATCTGGCAACACCGTAAGTGACCAGTCATCGGAGAACCCGCAACGACATGGAGGTTCATGAGCCCAAAGAGGTGAGTCGTTCAGCTCAGTCGGAAGACCAGCTCAAGAAGGAATGTCAGCTGGGCTTAAAGCTGTGGGAACATAACGCCATTCCATATTGTCGGTTATTTCCTGAATCGTTTCCACTCTATTTGCGACAACTATATTGAATCTTAAGGACTCGTCCCGAATCCAAGAGAAGGCAACAGCAGAATCACAACCAGAGTAACACCTTCCTTGAAGACATATATTCTTGCTATTTCAGATATGCGCCTAGCCAGAAATTCCGCTCCACAAAGCTCAAACTTTGGTACCGTGCGTTTCTTCAAAGGAGCAATACGAGATATACGAAAGTCATATATCAAACGCATACTGAGATGCAGGCTAGTCGATTAATGGTTGTACGCCTGAGCACGGGTGATGGACCAAGTGAGTGAATACTGAAAAATCTATCGCTGAGGAGCTTGGATGGCAAGATTGAGGATGGTAGGGATAATAGTCTGAGTGACCTTAAAAGTCGCCACTGTCCACTGTTGTTACAAGTTTTGTGTCCAATTATTTCAATCTGTGTTGTTTTTTTCTCTTTGTCTATACATGGTGACTGTAGAACGAATGTATTGATTATGGCTCTGCAGGGAGCTAAAATATCGGGGATCAGTTTTTTTTTTTTAGCTATTTTATCGAATTATTTTGCTTGCATCAACTATCAATATTAGGACATTATTTTATAAATTTATTAGTTTCTACTTAATTTTGCTATAGATAGGATTTCGTGACCTCATTTGTATATAAACATGGGGCTAGACAGGTTGAATGATGAAACGGAGGCTGTGCCACCAGAGTGGACCTTGTGTATGAAGGAACTGGCTGATTCGGAAAGATACGGGACGAAATGCAACCATGAGTTTCACAAGTCCTGCATCAAAACGCATTTTATGGCAACAAACACTTGCCCTACTTGTCAAACTCAATGTATCGCCACAAATGCTTTTCAACCCGTTTAGTTACGGTCAAGAACGCGATCGGGAGTGGGGGCATCGAGCAAGGAATTTGTTCAACCCATAAGTCAGCCATCCACAAGCTCAAATAGTGTGATCGCTCAAATTAACGCAGAAGTAATGGAAATGCAGAGTGAGCTGCTAAAACAGTTAACAGAGAAGATGTCGAACCTCATCGCCACAAGCCTCGAACTCATTTGGGGAATGCAGCACAGCGACCACCGAACCCCATGTAACTGATAACGAATCACTCGATCAACTCCTAGGGCTCTCAGAGGGAAGTAGGGGCATAGAATTTCCACAGCCACGGCCGTCCTTAGCTAGATCTAGTGGGACGGACTTAGCTCAAAGGCCTGATAAGGTTGGACACATTGTGAAACACATAACTGGAAGCTTCGGTATTCGGGAGCTCTTGATGGTCTAAATGTGGGCAGCTTTATTTATCGAGTAGATGCCCTGACCCATCAAACCCTGGATGGAAATTTCACCCTTTAATGAGGAAATGCAAGCACCTTGTTCGAAGGGAAGGCTTCCAACTTTTACTGGCGGTACCACAAGACTGTTGATGTGGTGCGATGGAAAGAGCTTTGCATGGCTTTAAGAAAGCATTTCAGGGACCCTCGGACATATGTCGATACAAGACAAATGATAAGAGATAGGAACAAAAAAAAATGAATCGTTTGAAGTACTTTTTGATTATATCCAGAAGCTAACTGACAGATTAAATCAGCCACTATCGGGCGAGACCTTGATAGAAATTGTTCAACGAAATTTGCGGCCTATAATTTAACACGAGATTTTGAATATTCAGTTAAATTCGATTGAAACTTTGCGGGACATCTGCTGAGAGGGACTGTTTCTGGAAAGAGGTGCGACGCATGCTAGTTAACATACCGAATTACATTAGTCTCCTAAACGAGTATAAACAATCTTTGGTGTCCCCAGATTCAATTTCGATCTTTGAATTTCAATCTTTATCTCCCACATAATTTATAAACAATCTTTTTCACACCCCACCTAAAGTGGAAAACAAACTTTTCTCACACCCGCCTTAATTGAAAGCCCACTCTCGGCCCACACCCGACTTTCGGGTAAACAATCGAACACCCGGCTTTCTGCAGATTCTGCATTTTTGGTATTTCACAATTCTAGATCTGGGTGACCAAATCGAGTTAGTCCGTTTGTTTATA
This sequence comes from Drosophila helvetica, assembly GCA_963969585.1. Lineage (NCBI taxonomy): Eukaryota > Metazoa > Arthropoda > Insecta > Diptera > Drosophilidae > Drosophila > Drosophila helvetica. Next base: position 26,853,473 of record OZ018401.1, on the reverse strand, counting down.
GGAAAATGGTATCGATCAGAGAACCATTGGGGTTTCATGATGTGGAGATGGAATTAGTAGATTCAGTCTTGATCTTGGAGCAGAGCGGTAAAGTTGACCTAAAACTGAAGTCGGTTGAACAACTTACATCAAAACTAAAATTCTTTAAGTCTTGTAAAGCTCAATAAGTTTTGGGAAATAAAGCTAAATAATTTTAATTTTTAAAAATTCGCTACCGCGAATGTTTAATTGGCGCCCAACGTGGGGCCACGCGTAATCAAAGCACCGAAAAACAAAAGTGTTACTTGGGCTCGAACCCAAACCAAAAAAAAATTAATAAATAAAATAAATCCTTCAATTTAACGCGTTGTGACGGAGTTATAAGACAACAAAAAACGAAAAGTGAGGACAATAATAAATAACCAACCGGAATGAAGCGTTTTTAATAACCTTTGAATTTCCCTTTTATTTTTAGATCAGAAAGGATGTTATCGTATATATAAGGGCATTTATTGGTATATGTAGAACAATTTGTATGTTGGCGTACGACCGATAGATAATAATTTATTCCGATGGCGACGAAGCTCAATTACCTACTTATTGCAAGAACTGACAACTTAATTGCCGTGCCCTATGCAGAAATGCTTAAAACGTGCGAGAGAGTGCGATAAAGAAGGGTAAAAATAACTCGAGGCAATATAGATAGACGAAAAAAGGGCCGCTGCCGGCATATGCGGTAACAAACGATTTTTACAGCGGGCATTGCGAATAACAAACAATAATATGAATTTACTTTAGGCCGCACCACTGGCTATAATCGATAACATTTATGCTGCTTGACCCAACACACTCCCCCCGTTGGAAGTCCGGCTTTCAACAGCGTCCTTAAGCGGAAGCAGACACAGCTTGATGACGGTTCGCTTAATGATTCCAGATGCAGTCTTGAGCACGGCGACTCGGGAAACGCCATCTCTTCCAGGTAAAATCTCGACCACCCTCGCCAGTGGCCACTTCATGGGAGGAAGATTCTTGACCTTGACAAGGACCAAATCTGCGACTGCTATTCTAGACTTCGCAGTGCACCACTTTGAGCACTGCTGCTCTTCCCTCCACCGGGACCAGAAAAGCTGCTGGAAATATAACACCCGCTGCCAGCCATCCAAGCCATCGAAGTTTAGGTGCGCGATGTCAGGCACAGCGAACGAAGCAGGGGACCACCATTGAAGAAATGTGCTGGAGTTAGAACATCAAGATCGGCAGGGCTCTCTGAAATGAAAACTAAGGGTCTTGAATTAATTATTGCCGTGATATAGCACAGCAGCGTCCGCTGCTCATCAAATCCAAGATCCGAGTTTCCTATCGCACGGTAAAAGTGGTACTTGGCCGTCTTCACTGAAGACTCCCATAGGCCACCAAAATGCGGGGAGCATGGAAGATTGAAATGCCAGTCTTGTTACATTTGGCTTATTTCCCTGTGAGCAACGCCGGCTAGCTGTCGATCCCAGGGCTGGATAGTTCCCCTTGCCCGCCAAATGTAGACAAAGTCTTGAGACACACGACTTCTCAGGACAACAATACTAACAAAAGAAAAAACCTGCACTTAGCTGCAAAAAAGACGACAAAATAAATAAACAGATGATTGTCAAGTGGTGAAGCATCGATGTTTCCACTTCGCGCGCCCGCCCTTCCTGTGGTCAAATTCGAATGTGCATTTTGACCACCCTCTGCTGGAACGGCTGCGGTTGGCCTAATCCATGGCCCACGCCACGCGTCCTCCCTCTCTATTAATTAAGAACTCCATTCTCTTCAATTTAATTAGGGATATATTTAACAGTTGAACTATAAGTCATGGTTTCGATAAATAAATAGCAACAAAAAAAAAAACACCAAAACTTCACCCAATGAAAACGTGTGAGTTGGGCCCTACCGAGACTGTCCTACCAAGAGCTTTTGTAAAGGGTCCCCGGGGCAGAAGGAATGATTAATGATTAGATTTCCACATATGTGCCAACAACAACAGTGGGGTTCAGTGACCCCACGTCACACATAAGGGGTTAAGCCCACTAAAGACGATCAGCTGATCGCTGTTTTGATTTGGATTCGGAAAATGGGTTGGTGTTTGGACAAGGTGAGCGTATTACGTTAAATGCTTGAAGTACTAGTTAATAACAATTTGTACACATAAAGGACAACACTAGGAACAAACAACATTAAGAGGTGAATTTATTTGCGGGGTATCGAGCCTTCGTGGCTGACACGAGCAATGTGCGGGATCGTGGAGACTGGCCGTACAGACCCAAATTTGCATAAGTGTACAGTTTTGCAGTGAATTATATGTGCGCGGATACGTGGAGTGCTCACTGATCACACGCCCTAAAGGGAGGCGAGGCACCGTATAGTCTCGTCAGGATCTGGACGGGGTTGTCCCGACCCAGACGCCTTTGCTGCAGCGCACACACACACTATGGCACAGACTCACTCGGCTTAAGCTGGATTTCCTCCCCAATGTGCACTTGTGGTACCCATGCGTGAAGTGATCAAGCCTTCCCTCAAAAAATCTGCCCTCCGAGCAGTTCCAGAATATGTAATAAGCCGTCTTCCGGAAAATTGACCCTCTCCAGAAGAAGTAAATTGATCGCCTTGTAGTATGTAACGTAGTGAGCTGGTGGTGGGTGAAGAGCTTTTGGCGGGGCACGCGCTGGTTCCGGTCTCTTGCAGTCGGGAGAGGGGGTGGGAAAGGGTAGGAGCCGCTGCTCTGCCTGCTCGCCTAAACACATTAGTTCATTAATTTTCGCGTGCGATGGACAAATCGGTTATTTCAACACTGAAAGAAGAAAAAGTGACAGAAAGACAGAAAGAAATAGTGGAAACTCCTAGCATCCGGACTTATTTACGTGGCGCAAGGTGTAAACGCGACCACTGATGCCCTCCCTTCCGTGATCGCTTAAATCCAAAACAATGTACATATAGCGATCCCAAAATAAGTCTACCGGTACCTATCCCCTACACGACGCATGACCCCGTAAATTAGGCGCAACTAGCAGAAATTCATATCAAAGTAAATTTATTTACACAAGCAATGGAAATCCTAACACCACAAACTTCATATTCTTTTGCAAACAATTCAGCTCTGTTGACCTCTATTAGGCAAACGACAAAATGGTAATTTATAAAGTAGGGTATAAAAAGGTATATATATAGGAAGAAATTATAATATAAAAATGTAAATGTATATATATAGTATAAATGTAATGTAATTTAAATGTATAGGTATAGGAAAAAATATGACATAGTAATTTAAATGTGCATAAATGAGAATATGAGAATTTAATATATGTAGAAAAGTAAGAGGGAAAAGAAAAGTAGTACTCCGCGATACCAATTCATGAATTTGTTTTTGTTTGTTGGTACGGGTGATGTGATGGCATTGGAAGAATGCAAAAAAAAAATGCAAGCACTCAAGCGCACGCAGACACAACCGACTAAACTGATTAGAGGCCAAGCTTAGCGGCGGTCGATGATCTTTAGCGCAAACATTTTGTCACAAGAACATTAGCACAAAAGGGAGAGTAATAATTGGGTCACTTACAGTTTCCTTACAGTGTTCCCTCGCAGAAAGGCGCCCTTCGCTGGGGAATTCGTGGAAGCTGTGGACGTAAAATTATAAATGACCCATATGGGATGAGGAGGTGTAATGGGGTGGGAGGGGTTTTTCTTCTTGCTTTTCTTTTTTTTTCTTTTCTCACCAACCAATTTTATCAATTACAAAACAATGATGTGGTAGCGGTTATATTGAGGCATGACTGTAGATTGGATTGGGACTGAGAGTAATTAATAGACGAAAAGAGGGGTTTAGAAGGAACCAAAAACAATATTTAAAATTAATGCACTTATAACTACACTAGGCAAAAAAAAAAAAAATGGTTTAATCCGGATCCTGGTCTCGGCCTATAAGCCGCCGCAGAAATGGTTAGCGGTGAACCAGATGGGGGGGGGCGGCGCTCAGCAGCTTGTAGAGCACAGCGCCTGCCACGCGTGGCGCCTGCGCAAAGGTTATGGCCGACGTAAGGGTTAGGGCCGGCAGAGGTTATGTAATGTGGTTGGCTGGTTTTTCCGCCAATTTTTATCAGATAAATAACCTCGGCCCCACACCAAGGTTCGCCTGACGTTATGGCCGTCAAGTGGCGGAGCTTGGTGAAGGGGCGCTACTTGGAAACTTGGTGGGCTGCCGTTCGCGGCCAGGGGCCTAAAAGTGAAACAGAAAACACCCGCGAGGGCTAAAAAACCCAAATTTTTCAACAGGGCACTTGCACATACCGCTTTTTCTCTGGTTTTATCCACGGATCGTGTTTGCCTTCTGGCCTGGGATTCTCAAGGCCCAGTTTTCCAGAGGCTCCGTGAAGGCGTGGCCGGTATACCCGAGAAGTTACGGGGATTTCGAATGACCGTATCTCAGCGCACGATGTTACGGGATTCACGCTTAAAGGTTGTATTTATAGCCGCACTTTCGTTTTCGGTTTTTTTTCTTTCCGGACACGTGGAATTTATATTGGTTTGGATATAAAATTATCCAGCTGGAGAAAACTTGACCGGACACTCTGAATAGCAGATACGAAAGAGAACGACCTTGTGCTTTGGACTGCTTAACTCGGATCTAAAGATCAAAAGCTCCTTTGTGATGCGCTGCCTAGCACTTGCAAAAGCTTCACTTAAACAGCTGTTCTCGACTTTCTCCCAAAATTATGCAGCGGCTTCTGCCCACATAATTGGCAAAAGTTTATCGAATAGGTGGGTCCTACTATTTTATGTCGTTTATTGCGACCAGCTACTGGCCACCAACTATCAACTACCAGCGCCACTACAGCCTCTAGAAAAGTGGTGGATCGCCTCCAGAAAAAGTGATCCTCGGCAGAAAAGAAAAATCTCTGGCCCGGTTCTAGAGGGTGATATTCCGGGCCAGGCTGTGGGAGGAATAATACCACCGGTATGAATTTAAATTCAAATTCCCGCCCCCTTTATCGGAACTCACTTGTACAATTTTTGGTTTTAACCCCCAAAATTTCAGGATGTCGGAAGACTCTGCACTCGCCTCCGAACACTATGACTTTATCCACGGAAAACGTGGTTTGGATCTCTTTTCACCTCTATTTATCCCATCTAATCCTATTCTCTTCCTTACGCCCACAGCAGCGGATCGCTGATCCCCCATAATCATCATGCCCAAATGGAGCCTCCCTGGACCCCCGATAGATGGCGCTTCGCCCCCCAGCCCTAGACCAACTATCGCTCCGGTGGGACTGGAACAGTCTATAGCCTCGACCTAGCAAAAATCCAGCACATCCTTCTGATGGTCATCGCTGAGGAACAGACGTTTTAGCTCGACCAGCTCATTCCTTGCGCCGACAAAATTAGTTGCGTTTTCTGACCAAATTTGTCGCGGCTTTCGTCTGGTGTATATTATTCGCTTAAGACCATGAAGAAAAGCAACTGTAGATAAGTCCTTGATCAGCTCCAGATGAACAGCCTTGGTAGCGAAACAAATGAAGACGCAGACGTAGCACTTGATTGGAGCCCTGTTGCATACCTGTGGTTTGTAGAAAAACTGCCCACAAAAATCCATGCATGAGAACAATCGAGCCGCTCCTTTGGAATATCCGCAATAATATGCTCCAATACTCTAGGCTTCATTCGAAAGCATCTTACCCACTTGTTCACTGTCTTATTTACCGTCTCCCTCCCCCTAATGGGCCAATACTGAGATCTAACTAGTCCAAGCAAAGCTCGAGGGCCAGCGTGCAGATTCCGCTCATGAAAGTGAGAGATTATTGCAAGAGTCAGTGGGTGGCTGCTGGGTAAGATGATTGGATGGCGGCCATCAAAATCCGACGAAGAGTTTTTCAGTCGACCATCAACCCTGAGAAGCTCAAAATGACCCATGAATGGCGACAACGACGCAACTGAGCTAGATGAGGATACCGCTCCCCTGGACAGCAATGACTTTATGTCTTCTCATAGCTGAGTACGCTAAACTAATCGCAGCAATAACTAGGTTCCATGTTCAATATCTGAGACAGTTAGTCCGGGACGCGGAATTCTGTTGCAAAACTCGTGAATACATCCGAAAACGCGTTGCAAGGAAGCAAACGAATTTGCATATTTAGAATCAGCCACAATTTCCATGTAGGATGATTTAACCAAAAGAGCCTTCCGGCGAAGTTCAGGAGCTTGCTTATCTGGCAACACCGTAAGTGACCAGTCATCGGAGAACCCGCAACGACATGGAGGTTCATGAGCCCAAAGAGGTGAGTCGTTCAGCTCAGTCGGAAGACCAGCTCAAGAAGGAATGTCAGCTGGGCTTAAAGCTGTGGGAACATAACGCCATTCCATATTGTCGGTTATTTCCTGAATCGTTTCCACTCTATTTGCGACAACTATATTGAATCTTAAGGACTCGTCCCGAATCCAAGAGAAGGCAACAGCAGAATCACAACCAGAGTAACACCTTCCTTGAAGACATATATTCTTGCTATTTCAGATATGCGCCTAGCCAGAAATTCCGCTCCACAAAGCTCAAACTTTGGTACCGTGCGTTTCTTCAAAGGAGCAATACGAGATATACGAAAGTCATATATCAAACGCATACTGAGATGCAGGCTAGTCGATTAATGGTTGTACGCCTGAGCACGGGTGATGGACCAAGTGAGTGAATACTGAAAAATCTATCGCTGAGGAGCTTGGATGGCAAGATTGAGGATGGTAGGGATAATAGTCTGAGTGACCTTAAAAGTCGCCACTGTCCACTGTTGTTACAAGTTTTGTGTCCAATTATTTCAATCTGTGTTGTTTTTTTCTCTTTGTCTATACATGGTGACTGTAGAACGAATGTATTGATTATGGCTCTGCAGGGAGCTAAAATATCGGGGATCAGTTTTTTTTTTTAGCTATTTTATCGAATTATTTTGCTTGCATCAACTATCAATATTAGGACATTATTTTATAAATTTATTAGTTTCTACTTAATTTTGCTATAGATAGGATTTCGTGACCTCATTTGTATATAAACATGGGGCTAGACAGGTTGAATGATGAAACGGAGGCTGTGCCACCAGAGTGGACCTTGTGTATGAAGGAACTGACTGATTCGGAAAGATACGGGACGAAATGCAACCATGAGTTTCACAAGTCCTGCATCAAAACGCATTTTATGGCAACAAACACTTGCCCTACTTGTCAAACTCAATGCATCGCCACAAATGCTTTTCAACCCGTTTAGTTACGGTCAAGAACGCGATCGGGAGTGGGGGCATCGAGCAAGGAATTTGTTCAACCCATAAGTCAGCCATCCACAAGCTCAAATAGTGTGATCGCTCAAATTAACGCAGAAGTAATGGAAATGCAGAGTGAGCTGCTAAAACAGTTAACAGAGAAGATGTCGAACCTCATCGCCACAAGCCTCGAACTCATTTGGGGAATGCAGCACAGCGACCACCGAACCCCATGTAACTGATAACGAATCACTCGATCAACTCCTAGGGCTCTCAGAGGGAAGTAAGGGCATAGAATTTCCACAGCCACGGCGGTCCTTAGCTAGATCTAGTGGGACGGACTTAGCTCAAAGGCCTGATAAGGTTGGACACATTGTGAAACACATAACTGGAAGCTTCGGTATTCGGGAGCTCTTGATGGTCTAAATGTGGGCAGCTTTATTTATCGAGTAGATGCCCTGACCCATCAAACCCTGGATGGAAATTTCACCCTTTAATGAGGAAATGCAAGCACCTTGTTCGAAGGGAAGGCTTCCAACTTTTACTGGCGGTACCACAAGACTGTTGATGTGGTGCGATGGAAAGAGCTTTGCATGGCTTTAAGAAAGCATTTCAGGGACCCTCGGACATATGTCGATACAAGACAAATGATAAGAGATAGGAACAAAAAAAAATGAATCGTTTGAAGTACTTTTTGATTATATCCAAAAGCTAACTGACAGATAAAATCAGCCACTATCGGGCGAGACCTTGATAGAAATTGTTCAACAAAATTATCGGCCTATAATTCAACACGAGATTTTGAATAATCAGTTAAATTCGATTGAAACTTTGCGGGACATCTGCTGAAAGGGACTGTTTCTGGAAAGAGGTGCGACGCATGCTAGTTAACATACCCAATTACATTAGTCTCTTAAACGAGTTATAAACAATCTTTGGTGTCCCCAGATTCAGTCTCGATCTTTGAATTTCAATCTTTAGCTCCCACATAATTTATAAACAATCTTTTCTCACACCCCACCTAAAGTGGAAAACAAACTTTTCTCACACCCGCCTTAATTGAAAAACAATCTCGGCCCACTCTCTGCCCACACCCGGCTTTCGGTTAAACAATCGAACACCCAGCTTTCGGGTAAGCAATTGAACACCCGGCTTTTTGCAGATTCTGCATTTTTGGTCTTTCACAATTCTAGATCTGGGTGAGCAAATCGAGTTAGTCCGTTTGTTTATAGGAAAATGGTATCGAGCAGAGAACCATTTGGGGTTTCATGATGTGGAGATGGAATCAGTAGAGTCAGTCTTCATCTTGGAGCAGAACGGAAAAGTTGACCTAAAACTAAAGTCGCCAAAATCGCGCCGATACCTATAAGGTTGAACAACTTACCTCGAAACTGCAATTCTTTAAGTCTTGTAAAGCTCAATAATATTTGTGAAATAAAGTTAAATAATTTTACTTCTTAAAAACACAAATCGCCACCGCGAATGTTTAATTGGCGCCCAACGTGGGGCCACGCATGTTCAAAGCACCGTGGGCTCGAACCCAAAAAAGGACAATTAATAAATGCAATAAATCCTTCAATAAAACGCGTTGTGACGGAGTGTTAAGACAACAAAAAAAACGATGGGGAACGCGGCGTAGACGCGGCTCTATTTTATATCCGGTACTAAGTTAATATATATGTATGTGAGCTTGTTGTAATTTATTACATGTTCGCAAAAGGCAAATATTTAATTTTAGCCGAAAAAGAAAAAAGTAATTAAGTCGAACCTTTTCGGAGATTTTGATCTATTAGATGTTTCCATTTTTGTTTACATACGTTTTTAACATCTGTCTTTTCTACATGTATACATCTACTTCCTACATATTCATACACAGCTGTGTGCGAGAGAGAGAAGGAATGAGTCTGCGCTTGGAAGGCCACTGAAATTTCATTTGTTCCTACTGACTACATTTATGATCCGATCTGATCCAGATTCAGTATTTTTATAGATATGGTCATTTTCTACGATTCTGCTTTTTTGGTTTTCCCGTATCTTTAAAATTGTAGATTTTCGTCTTTTGTGGGGTCGGAAGGGGGCGTGGCAAAATTTTGAAAAACACTTGTACTGAAGTGATATCACAGGAGCATGGATAGAGAGTTTGGTTGCACTAGCTCTTATAGTCTTTAAGATCTAGGCGCTCATCTGGACCCGGTGTGTGAGAGAGAGCGAGAGGGACCGATGCATTTCGAAATCGTTTTTTTTATTGTGGCTATATTTATAATTCGATCTGATCCAGATTAAACACTTTGATAGATACTGTCAATTTCTACTATCCTGCGTATTTATTTTTCTCGTATCTTTAAAATTGTGCATGCCACAGATTTTCGTCCTTGGAGTGGGCGGAAGTGGGCGGGGCGAAATTTTGAAATACACTTGTAACAGTGCGATAGGACAGGAGTCTGGATACAAAATTGTGTTCCTCTAGCTTTTATAGTCTTTGAGCTATAGTGCTAATGAAGACGGTCGGACGGACAGACGGACGGACAGACAGACATAGCTATATCGACTCGGCTATTGATGCTGATCAAGAATATATATGCTTTATGGGGTCGGAAACGCTTCCTTCTGGGTGTTACACACATCCACTTTTTGCACAAATCTAATATACCCCTTTACTCTTCGAGTACCGGGTATAAAAACTGGGCCAGGAATTTTTCGGTTGGGTTTTACTAGCCTCAGTATCCAGCAAGCTGAGCGAAATCCACAGATTCCTATCGATAGTTAGCCTATCGACACGATTGTGGACTCAGAGGACAGCAGGTATTCCCAACAGTAAAATATATGCGCCTATTATTACTGAAGTGAATGTGAAAGATGGAATCAAAAAATGTTCGAAAAACAAACAAGAAATATGCAAAAATTTCAACGTGAGGCGACGATTGTTTTAAGAAAAGCAATTGAGGCAAGGCTTTATCTTTTGCGGATCACGGAAAATAACATTTTTATCATTTTGACATTTTGGTGCCTTCGTCTGCGCTGTACTTAGTCCTATTTTTTGTATGCAACAATATATGCAGCCCCCAACACAATAAATTCGTCGTCAGAGTAATTTTTTTTCCTTTTTTAATATCAATTGAACTATCACAATTCGCTATATTTACAAAACACAGCTGATTCATTAGAGTGACTAACCTTTTCAAAAGTACCTGGTCACACTATTTCAGTTTCGTTCCACATACACGAAAAAAATAGCAGATGCCTGTGCTGCATACTAGGCTTAAGCCTATTACTCTGTTCCGAAAAAGTTCTGCTGGCAGAATGTGCACTATAAAAATACTAGCGACCTAGTGTGAGCAGATTTTCATGATCTACGGATACACTGTGGACAAATAAAATCAGTTAAGATTTCAAATTTTGGATCAAAGCAAGCATAAATGTATAATATGCGGGTGCTGTGGCGCTGAGGGACTACAATGTACTGATAGAGCATCGCAATATTGGGTAAATTCATTTTTGCGGAACAGAAATGCAAACAACTATTCAACTACTCAACGATTACCAAGCTTTTTTGGACTTATCTCCTGGAGTACATACATATGAACATATATTTAAATTTTATAATTATTTTAAATTGTAATCTCTATTCATCTCTGCAGCCGCAGACTCTAATGTGCCTCTTATTGGGTTTGCATCAAAGTGTTTTTTATCCGCCAAATTCCATAGCAACTGCCGCGGCTCGATTTCCTTTAAAACTAATCAAATCTCTTCGGCTCTACACTTCCCCAATCTTTTTATATTTTACTTTTTGAACTCCATAGTGGTTTGGTTTCCTTGTATTTTGATTAATGTTCGATAAACACACACATTCACTCAAACCACTTCATTAAATTAGGCTGATATAATATAATTCGCCGTGCCTAGCAGAATCACAAATACCATGAAATACTACGCTAATGGAGACGGACAGACGGACAGACGGTCAGACGGACAGAAGGACGGACAGACAGACAAAGCTATATCGACTCGGCTATTGATGCTGATCAAGAATATACATACTTTATGGGGTCGGAAACGCTTTCTTCTGGGTGTTACACTCATCCATTTTTTGCACAAATCTAATATACCCCTTTACTCTTCGAGTACCGGGTATAAAAATATTAATATTATAGAGCACAACATATAAAACTAAAAAACACAGAATAACTTAATCTACAAATGACTACAGAATCAACGACTGATCTGACCGCCGATCTGGTCAAGCAATTAATAGCAATTCAGATTTCACAAGTGAAAAAGCAAATAACACAATTAAAACAACATTTAGCAAACACCTCAGATCAGGTAGTAGATTATCAGGCTGAAATTATCAGAAATAGCTATATCGACTCGGTTATTGATGCTGATCAAGAATATATACTTTATGGGGTCGGAAACGATTCCTTCTGGGTGTTACACACAACCATTATCACCACAAATCTAATATACCCCTATACTCTTTGAGTACCGGGTATAAAAACTATTAATCAGCACTATACAGATCTAATTAGAATAATACAGATTTTACAGAATGCTAACATGAAAATTTCTCTTGAAAAGTCTAAATTTTTTCAATTAGAAACTAAATTCCTGGGGTACATCGTTTCCCATAATGTCATTAAAACAGACCTGGAAAAAATAGATACAATACAAAAATATCCAATTCCGAAAAATGTCCGAGAGCTACGCAGTTTCCTAGGAGTAACAGGGTATTATAGAAAATTCGTCCGGAACTATGCGACAATTGCCAAACCACTAACAAAGTATTTAAGTGGAGTCAATGCGAAGATTTCAAAAAGAGCATCAAAAAAAGCGTTGATACAGCTGGATGAAACAGCAATGGAAGCATTTAATATTCTAAAAGATAGTTTGATTGCACATATAGAATTAGTACAACCGGATTATAATAAAAAATGCACTCTAACAACAGCTGCATCAAACATAGCAATAGGTGCAGTATTATCACAAGACGGGAATCCCATAACATTTATTTCCAAAACCCTAAATAAAACTGAGGAGCTTTACGTCACAAACAAAAAACGGTACTCAGTCAGTATATAGTATATTAGTATATAATAGTATAGCAAAGTATATTATCTACTCGTATGTAACTTATAAAATATATTTTATACGTAAACGCCGCTCGAATTAGCTACCAATTTAATAAATTCAACTTTATACATAAAATTGGTACCCAGGGAACACCACGGGGAGGCCATCGCGATGCAATGGGGTCACTTTAGCCAAAAAATAGTCTTGGGGACCTACGAGTCGACTTGAGCTGCTTTAAAAAGCATTTTTAAGCTCCATATTCCCCAAAAACTTAAAAATAGGATTCCAATCCTTCATACAAAATATCTATACTAAAATGAATACCTAAATACTTAAAAATGATTAATAATAAACATATTAATATAAACTTAACAAAATGATAAGGAAAAAAAAAGAAAACAAAAATTTAAACAAACAAAACATTAAGAGAATAATATACATAATTAAGAATACGTCCCCTGCAGGTTCCTGCCGTGCGGGCTTACGGTTCGTACGGGGGGCGGGCGGTAGGTACTTATGCCAGATAACTATAGAAAAAACTAATTTTCTGCCTCCCTAACATTAGCTAAAATTCTACTATAATAGCTATAGATAGTCTCGTAGGTGCGCGCTATGACCCTGCTATCGGTAATGTTTGAAAACACCCAGTCAATATGCGTATCGCAATTGGTTGTGGACGCGTCCAAGCCTAACAAGGACCTACAATTCCTTTCTGATAGGAATTCGAAAATTTCTTTACAGCAGCCTGAAAGTTTATGAAGGCAATAATTAAAATCTCCTAACACTAAGTAATTCCTATTTAAAAGCTGATTTTTTTTTAAATAAGTCTTCAAATTTAGCTTTTAACTTTGGCAACGGATACGTGGGGGTTATATAAATAACAATACAACCTACAGATTTGTACTTAAACAAAGCATACTCGAACACTGGAGATGCTAATCTTCCGGAATTTGCATAAAATCGACTACTTTTAAAATTACTATCTAAAATTTCATTACTAATAAATATTAGAATGCCTCTTTTCGGTTTCGCTCCGCTGGCTACGGACGGGCAATCTAACAGCACTGCAGTGGAATAGCCAGTAATAATATTAGCTTCATTTGAGTAAGTGGAAGCCTCAACGAAGCACAAAATAGAAGACTTGAGCATTAGCTGATCAGAACGGACATCGGTAAAATGGCAGTGCAAGCTTTCCGTATTATGGAAGAAAATGTTGAGTTCGGACGGATTAAGTTAACAATCGAAGTGGGTGTGAAGTAACTTAGCGGAACGTTAGTTCTCCATCTCCTTCCCGACAGGACAGTTCCGCTTGGGTTTCGCAGGAATGAATGGTCCAACGATATAAAGTCCACTGGTGGCCCTACTACAAGCTACATACAGCGCTTCTCTTTGCATATTGGAAGAAGTGTGGACGACCACTTTGCTGTATGTAGCTCTCTGACTCTTATGAATGGTTATATCTTCTGCAGCTACAATCGGAATACTGAAAACTTTTTGTAGTTTTCTGAATTAACGTCCATGAAGATTCGTTACTATGGCTGCGTTTCGACCGTGCGTTCACTCCTACGCTTTCCTCGAGAAAATGTATCCAAAGAAGTTCGGGAGTATTGGTTGAGCTGAGATCTATCTGCATTAAAACACCAGTGGCTCCGTTAACAAGACCATCTGATGTGTCTACATTGACTGTCATCATATATTTAGCCGTGGTTTTGAGAACCAAAGAAGTACACAAACCTTATTAACAGAGTTCAGATATTTTTTTTTTATTTCTTCGTTAAGATGTTCGGCTTTGATGCAGTCTAAAGCTATTGAAGTATATTCTGCAGTCACTGTACACACTGTATGGATTATGCGCTCCTGATGAGCATTTAAATATCCAACGATCACCTGCTGGACATAACTGCCTTAGATCGCCGAACACGATAACAGAAATGTCACCAAAAGGACTCTCGGGCCTTGAAAATATTTGTTTTAAGCGTCTATCCAAATATGAAAACATTTTTTCACCGACCATAGAAATTTCGTCAATAATAAGAATTTTAAGATCAATAAATCTTGAGCGCAAGGTATTTAACAAATCTGGACCCAACTGTTTAAAGGCATGGTTAGACTGATTGAGAGGTAAAGAAAACATGGAATGAAGTGTGGCACCTCCAATACCAAAGGCAGCCTTTCCTGTGGGAGCACACAGAAGAACTTTAACAGTTTCTGGAATAGATCCTGGATTAGATCCTGGGAAATGGTCTGAAAAATTGTATATATTGTTCTACTCTTGCCGACGCCTGCGCCGCCACCTACAAACTCATAAAAAACTGCCTTATTTCTCACATTATGCAGAACATGGGTGAGATAAGCTTTTTGCTTCAAATTAAGCGATCTAATTGAATTGGCTAACAAAGTAAGGGAATCAATTGGAGGAAGCTTAATTAATCGAATACTCCTATCTTGATCCGTTGCCTGGTCATTCAAGTTCAGAACATTTATTTGAGAACTTATTTCGGGAATCGCTAAAGCCCTAAACTCCTCATCAATTGCATCATCAGCTGCCTCTTCACCTAAATTTTCCTCCCTATTGGCTTTAGCTTCCATGGACCTCCTAAACACGTCTTCTAAGTCTGCTAACGCATTGTATTTTTTGAAATTTGAAATAACTAAATCCTGATTAAAGTTATAAACTTACTCGCAATTTTCGTTCACTAAATCTATTTCTTTATTTGTCCACGGATAAAACAGCATAACTAATCCTCTAAAATAGTTAGACCTATCTGTATTTATATTAAACCTCATATATTTTAAAATTGATGGCTTGGTCCGTTCCCTAATATAACCACTATTATCGCGGAGAGGCATAAACACTTCTACTAGTGCCTCATTTTCTTCGTCCTCTTCATTATCGCTATTCTGGCCAGCTCTTTTCCCGCTTTTGGAAAATTCATAATTTGCTGCTAAATCGGCCAAACACAGGCCCTGAAGATTGGTTGGTCTTTGTTCATACCGCTCCAGCTATCCTTTGACGAATATGTCAGTGGACTCCTGATTCTTATTTTTTAGGATGCTTGTGGATTTGAGCATTCGAACTCGTTGCTCTGGAGGGAAAGTATTTATCTGAACACATTTGTTGCTAGTTCCGGACAACGGAATGCCTAGACAACAATATACGGCTTCCTGAGCAGATATCTCAGTGCCAGAAATGAATTTGTGACCAATGTGCCGTAGCTTTTGCCTAATCGTGTAATTGCCCCCTTGCACTTCCCTCACCGCCTCGCGCATAAGCTTTGAAATACCCCTTTGGGATTTATTTATATAATTTATTATATAGCTACAGCATGCATAAGGGTCCAATATGTATTAGATATCCATATTGGCCCTTGGCATTTTTTCAAACCAGAAAATATTGCATATTTGTAGTCCTCGTGATTGAGGCTCACTTGTTCGTGTGAAAGAAAATTCTCAAATATGCTCAAGTGATCAATCATATCAGAGGATTGATCAGAATTTAGTAGGTCATGAATTTTCTTTAAATTTCCTTGGTGAAAATCAAGGCTTGGAGTTTCCTCCGGCAGTGGACACAATTTCTCCGTTTGGGGCATTGGAGGGCATGGAATACCGAATCTACAAAAATTTTTTCCACTTTTATTGACTTTTTTAAGACATGTCATGTTTGTATACCTATGCTTTTGGTATTCTAGATACGGAGCTAATTCTGAGTCTGTGACATCTACTGTAATATTTTTATTAATGAAGGCTACAACTGTTGAAATTTACTCAGTACTGGTTAAGTCCACTGCTGGGGCATCTTTCAGCCAAAACATACCGTGAATGTGGGGGGAACCTCTTTGTTGAAATTCAACACGCCAATAAAATTTGATGACGAAGTTTTCTCCGAAAATACCCTGCGGATTCCTCATAACTTTTAAAAGCTCACGATACCTATGATCAAAATACCTAGCACAAGTGACTGGATCTGCCTTGATGAGACGCTCCTTTTCGTTACAGTGTAGATTCATTGCCTCTTCTTCGCTAATGACCTCTCTATCTACGTTGCTTTTAAACAAAACAAGCAACTCTGGTCACCGCGTTTCAGCAGCGGACAAAGTGATGAAAAAAGTCGGCAGGCCGAACTGACGAATCATGGCCATAACCTTCTTCTTTTCATCCTCCCAATGAGCCGGAGACGAACGAATATCTCGAAGAACCCTATATCCCTCATCGTGGTTAATAAGTCCCACTATGAAACTCTCATTAAGAGCGTTAGGTGCCGATACTGAACTAGAAGTTCTCCGCTTACGTAAGCAGATAGAAATATTATTTCGAATCTTAATGAGTTCTAACTTTTTGTAATTAAAGAATAGTTTATCAGTTCTACAACCTCTCCTATCTACATTTCGAAGCTCTGATCTAACAATGGTTGTAAAACTTTCTGAAGATTGTCTACAACCTCTCCTATCTACATTTCGCAGCTCTGATCTAACAATGGTTGTAAAACTTTCTGAAGATTGTCTCTTGACGCCTGCATAAATAGTGGGAAAGGATAACTCTTCCGAGTCAATATCTAGAATCATATCAAGAGGTCGTTGGCCTTGCCCTGGTGCAATTTTTATAATCTTATCATCGAATGCTATGTTATTTTCAAGCAGAGTTTCCTGACCGCCAGGGTTTAGCTCTTCGGCCTCTAACTCCTCGTGGGGATGGGCTGGCTCCTATCTCTATTCTGCATACTTTTTAAAAAGGCTGCGTCTGCTTGAGATGCTACGAATGGAACAATATCGGATGTGAAACCAGAGATCCATTGCTCATTAACTACGACATTATGCTTTTTATACAAATCAATGCCAACTAAATAACGAAGTGCTTCAAAAATTTTGGAAGGTCTAATGGTTTCAGCCATGAAGGCATGAAGATACTCTTTTCTACGCTTCAGGTGGAGCTGAATAACCTGGGCTTCATGGAAAGCTCGTGGAAGCTCCTTAACGATATCGCTTACCGAAAAAGGGACGTTCACAACTGCTCCTTTAATGGCATTTGGCCTCTTCCCCCTGGCAAAATAGGCTTAATTATCATAAATGGAAGTCGAGGAGAAATCAGTCGTTCCTCTAACGGAGTAAGCCTCTTTAAGCAGTTGGGCAGTTTAGGGAAATCAAGTTCTTTGAAGAAAAGCTTAGGCTTTTTACGCTTCTTATTGTTACTGTGACATGTTTTGCAAAATTTTAATTTAGGACAATCAGAAGGGAATTCTAGAAGGCTTTCAAGAGCGAAGATTTCAGCACTAAGCTCGCAATAATTTTCTTAAAAGACGCGACTAATCCTAGAAATTTGTTTGGGGAACCACACACCTTTACAAGAAGGGCAGACCTGATCAGGACTCAGCTTTACATTCCTATTATAAACTACTTTTAGAGCTTCTAGGCTACTAAGCCTGATTCTGGGTTCTATATGTGCCCTATCTTCCTGGGAGATATTTGCTCGTTCTTGCTGCATTCGGGAGGCGTACCTTAAATTTTGCTCAACTCTGTTACTGCTATCGCTCCTATATTGGCTAACTCTCTGACTAACAACTCTGGCAGCGTCAATTGCTGACTGTCGAGCTGCGCCACGAGCAGATTGGCGTGCCAGAGTATCTTTCGCTCGCATGATATGCCTACGATCTACAAAACTCCTTTCTTGCGCCCTGCGAACTCTATGCTGCTCCCTTTCCAATATCCGTCTCCTTTCATTATATTTACGAATGCGTTGTCGCCTCTCTGTATTTGTCTCTTGTTCCTCACGTCTAATCTGTGCGTCTGTTCGTCTTCCCCCTGGCAAAATAGGCTTAATTATCATAAATGGAAGTCGAGGAGAAATCAGTCGTTCCTCTAACGGAGTAAGCCTCTTTAAGCAGTTGGGCAGTTTAGGGAAATCAAGTTCTTTGAAGAAAAGCTTAGGCTTTTTACGCTTCTTATTGTTACTGTGACATGTTTTGCAGAATTTTAATTTAGGACAATCAGAAGGGAATTCTAGAAGGCTTTCAAGAGCGAAGATTTCAGCACTAAGCTCGCAATAATTTTCTTAAAAGACGCGACTAATCCTAGAAATTTGTTTGGGGAACCACACACCTTTACAAGAAGGGCAGACCTGATCAGGACTCAGCTTTACATTCCTATTATAAACTACTTTTAGAGCTTCTAGGCTACTAAGCCTGATTCTGGGTTCTATATGTGCCCTATCTTCCTGGGAGATATTTGCTCGTTCTTGCTGCATTCGGGAGGCGTACCTTAAATTTTGCTCAACTCTGTTACTGCTATCGCTCCTATATTGGCTAACTCTCTGACTAACAACTCTGGCAGCGTCAATTGCTGACTGTCGAGCTGCGCCACGAGCAGATTGGCGTGCCAGAGTATCTTTCGCTCGCATGATATGCCTACGATCTACAAAACTCCTTTCTTGCGCCCTGCGAACTCTATGCTGCTCCCTTTCCAATATCCGTCTCCTTTCATTATATTTACGAATGCGTTGTCGCCTCTCTGTATTTGTCTCTTGTTCCTCACGTCTAATCTGTGCGTCTGTTCGTCTAACTTTATGTCCTACTGTATTTTTTTCCTGCTCTCTTTCCCTATATTCCAAGTCCTGCCTTCGTCTGGACCGACGCAGAGTATCGGCCACTGGCTCCTCAGGCCTAACCTCTGCGTCTGTTCGTCTAACTATGTGTCCTACTGTATTTTGTTCCTGCTCTCTAGCCCTATAGTCCACGTCCTGTCTTCGTCTGAACCGACGTAGAGTATTGGCCTCTTGCTCCTCACGCCTAACCTCTGCGTCTGTTCGTTTAACTATGTGTCCTACTGTATTTTGTTCCTGCTCTCTAGCCCTATAGTCCACGTCCTGTCTTCGTCTGGACCGACGCAGAGTATCGGCCTCTTGCTCCTCACACCTAAACTCTGCGTCTGTTCGTCTAACTATGTGTCCTACTGTATTTTGTTCCTGCTCTCTAGCCCTATAGTCCACGTCCTGTCTTCGTCTGGACCGACGCAGAGTATCGGCCTCTTGCTCCTCACGCCTAACCTTTGCGTCTGTTCGTCTAACTATGTTTATTGTGTATTGTTTAAAATTGTTTAAAGTTTAACAATGTGCAGTTAAACTGTAGGGGGAAAAATTAAATGACAAGTGTGTATCCTACGAAACTTAGGCAAGATACAAGATAAACTTAAGATATAATTTAAAATTATTACAATATGTTATTCATTAGGATAGATTTGACCGTGTTAGAACTATAATCAAAGGAGAACAGATGAAAAAATTTGTTATAATTTAGGCAAAGGCTACGGAAAGATTCCTGATCTGAGTAGTTAGAAAGGCAGAGTTGAAGGTGGAGAGGAAAGTAATGCTTAGTCGGACGGGATGGGACAGCAAAACTAATAAGACTTATAAGGGCAGATGATTCAACCTCACCGGAGGTTGGAGAAAAAGAACTCCATGACAGATCCTACGGGACTTCAGAGATTAGAGGTTAATGAGGCGCAGCCTGCTTTCGTAGGAAGGGAGATGTATCACAGGGTCTACAAAAGTGCTGCAGCTGAGAGGTAATGATTTTTTCAAAGAGTTTAGGAATGGCAGATAAATTAGATATACAACGATAATTAGAAACATCTGATTTCGAGCCCTTTTTGTGGACAGGGATTATGTAGGACTCCTTGCAGATGATTGGAAAATCGCTTAACTCTAGCGACAAGGTGAAAAATTGTAGAAGGGTCACGCAAAGAGAATCAGCACAAAGTTTAAGAACGGCACTGGGGACCAAATCCGGGACAGTGGAGAACGAGAACTTACTCGATTTTAAATAGGTTAGCAGACAGTTATAATCAATGAAGGGGGAATAGATACAATTTGAGCTCTTTAGGGGAAAAGGATAAGAGTACCTGGTACGATGGTCGGATGTGGAGGCCAGAATAGAGGGAAGGTTCATTGAGGGGACAGAGTAGCAACGTTGAAAAAGGGAAGCGAACAGATCCGCAATGTCACAATCATTGTCAGCAAAACTACCATTTAAGTGTAGAGATGAAGGAAATTGACAAGAGTTACGTTTAGAGTTAACAAACTTGAAGAATTGTTTAGGATCGCGTTTGAAGTTAAGCTTGCACTTGGCCAAGTATTTATTATAGCATAACGTATTACATAGGGAAAATTTAGATTTAGCAAATAAGTAAGTATTTAGAAAAGTCCGATTGAGAGCCGGATTTTTTAAATTTTGTATACATGCAAGATTTAAAATTCCTCAGGTTGATTACCCTCGGGGTGAACCAAATGGGGCCAGAAGGATTTTTCAAGGGGGTGACTAAAGGGACATAAGTAGAAAAGATGGAACAAATGGTGGTATAGAATGCCTTAGTGGCAGGCTCTATTTCGAGGTAGTCGTCGAGGAATGACCAATCGATCTGGGAAAGAGCAATATTCAGAGAGGGAAAATCGGCCTTTTTAAAGCAATAGATAGGCGAGGGCTTAGGGAATGATTTGATAGGTCCAGAAGAAGGCAAGTGAAGTTCAATTTCAAGTGTGGGATGATAAAGGTCTTCAGGGAAAGATAGAGGTGATCCTCTACTAACCAGAGTCATCGACTTATCGGAGGTGAAGACGAGGTCTAAGATCCTGCCAATGTTATTACAAATGCCATTAACCTGACCCAGCGAAGTAAAGGACAAGAAGTCAATAAAATCATTCTGCATGGATGGGAGCATGAGGTTAGAGTCAACAGAAGGGGACCATGTAATGTTTGGGAGATTAAAATCTCCAAGGACAATAAGGCGATCGGAATCATTAAGTTGGGACGAAAGGGACTGAAGATGAGCAGTGTGAAGCATGTAGGTTGCGAATTCAGCAGACGGAGGGATGTATGAACAAGAAATTAATAAACTAAAAGAGCGCAGACGAATTTTAACTATGACTATTTCTAAATTGCTACACTCTTCGATGGAAAGGAGTTGAGAAGTTAAGTCAGAGCGAACGGCTATCAGAATTCCACCACCTCGAGATGGACGGAATCCGTAATTGAGGAATTGAGCCAGGTTTCAGTAACAGCGATAATATCAGAATCAAAAGATGCACTATCAGAATATAGTTTGCTGAGCTTACTGCACAGGCCACGTACATTCTGATATGAGATCTTTAGAGGAAGGGGGGAATTCAGTTTTTTGAAGCAGACGGAAGAGGAGTAGAAATTATACCAAATCTAGGTTCAGGGGTACGCTTAGAAAACAGGTGGCAAATCGTATGATTCGGCCAGAAGGAGGGATCAAGTAAACTATTTACGTGTTCATCCGGCACTAGAATTTTAAATGAAGCGATTCTACGTTTTTCTTTAAAGTTAAATTTGGTGACTTCTAGGCCAGAGGAATCATCAATATTGAGTTTAAAATAGATGTAGTCCCTAACGAGAACATCCGTAGTCGAGTCTAAGAGTCGGGACACAAAAATAGATTTCAGAGGAGCACGAGCAAGAAGAATAGGTGGAAGGGTCACATGTTTAATAGGTAAGGCGAAAGTGGGAACAACCCGAGGGGCGAGTTCAGATAGAGCAGAAAGGTCCGAGGAGATGGCGATGGAAGCAGAAGTGGAAGCGGCTTCAACTTCCATTCTATCAACGGTGTCGTCGGCATCAATTGAGGGCGATGGAGCACCAGCGACATGATCGTCATTAACTTCCAATTGGCACCAGGGAGGCTGCAGGAGAGGAGCCGAGTGCAGCCATCCTCATCGAAGCAGGATCGTTATCCCGGTATTCATGCCATCGGTTTCCTTAGCACCAGAGTCGATCATGGCTGGCGAGGGTTTTGGCGGAGCGGGCATATCGTTGACTGAAAGAGAATTAAGGGTTTTAGCACACAGCGAATTACGAGTAAC
The DNA here is from genome assembly GCA_963969585.1 of Drosophila helvetica. Taxonomy (NCBI): domain Eukaryota; kingdom Metazoa; phylum Arthropoda; class Insecta; order Diptera; family Drosophilidae; genus Drosophila; species Drosophila helvetica. Next base: position 26,831,292 of record OZ018401.1, on the reverse strand, counting down.
CTTTCTTCTCTTAAGAGACTCATTTATCATTTTTAGGTTTTTAAAATGAGTCTCCGTTGAGAGAAACTTATCCTGTTATCGCTGGAATTCCGTGTGGAGACTGGCGAATTCATTATGAGTTTGTCTCATAAAGATTCGCATGTCGGCCTCAAGTGGCCTGCAATCAAAACAGGTCCAGTTGAGACCGCAGCGAGTCTTGACCACATCAACAATGCGACCACCATAGTGACCAAGACCCGCACAGGTAGCGTGTGCCGTATTATTACACAACCAGCGGTAGATGAAGGTTTGACGGGTGGCCACCGTACGCAGCGTCGCAGCGTTTAGCACAGCAGGAGCTCATTGTAAAAATTATGAAAAAGAAATATTTGTGGAAAAGAAAGGTAAAATATAAGTCGGTGTGAGGCTGATACAGTATGTTAAGCGTGTGTTACACAATGTCCTACTGTATTTTGTTCCTGCTCTCTAGCCCTATAGTCCACGTCCTGTCTTCGTCTGGACCGACACAGAGTATCGGCCTCTTGCTCCTCATGCCTAACCTCTGCGTCTGTTCGTTTAACTATGTGTCCTACTGTATTTTGTTCCTGCTCTCTAGCCCTATAGTCCACGTCCTGTCTTCGTCTGGACCGACGCAGAGTATCGGCTTCTTGCTCCATACGCCTTACCCCATAGTTCAAGTCCAGTCTTCGTCTGGACCGACGCAGAGTATTGTCCACTTGCTCCTCACGTCTAATCTCCGCGTCTTCTCGTCTTACTGTGTGTTCGGCAGTATTCTGGGTCTGCTCTCTAGCCCTATACCTTCGGTTGCGTCTTCGTCTGGACCGACGGTTAGTATCGGCCACTTGTCGTCTATTCTGTGCATTTATTGCAACACTATTTCCTACAGCATTCACTATCTGGTCGCCAGCGACAGCTGCCTGCTCTTCCTGACGTCCTACTAAACCTGCCTAGCAGATACTTGACTTTGTCCCTCATTCTCTTGCTGCTGGTTCCTAACCGGTTCAACGAACTTAGGGTCTGCACTTATTAAAACTTCCTTGTTTTCAACAATGTCTAAATTTTCTAAATTTTCAACTCTGTTTGATCTGTATCTCAATTTTCATCTCTGAGACTGTTGAGAAGCAGATATCCTAGTCTTTCGAGGCATAATAATAAAATATATAATATATAATAAAATAAAGAGATAATAAAATAATAAAAAACTAATAGAAGAAAAATAACTAATAAAATAAAAGTATATTATAAATTATTATAAAATCAATAATTAGATGTTAATAAAATAATGAATGAATTAATATTATTAATAAAAGTTATCAACGAATTATTATGTATAATTATATAAGAATAATACGCTCTAAAAACTACAAAAGAAGGAAAAAGAAATAATAAAATATACTTTAATCGAAGCAATCTAGCGACGTCCTCTGGCGAGAGCAGCGACGTCCGTGCTCAGCCGCTATAGAAGCAGCGACGTTTGGCCTCAGTCTCCAGAAAAGCAGTGACGTCAGCAGCGGCACCGAAAAGCGCGCGAAGCACCGAAGCAGTTAGCAACTGTTAATAGCTTCTAACTGACGATCGGCACAGAAAAACCAAAGCCAAGATATAGGGCTTGCAAGCACTACTTGTATTTAATAAGTTGAGAGCTAAACTAGTTTAAATGGGATTAATAAATATTTTGGTTTCAAACATATGATGTTGCTTCATATGATGAAGCACTCTCTCTCTCTCTGATTGACGCTGTTAGCAAATGAGACATGCACGGTGAATTAAATAATGAGGGGACGTCGTCCGTTGTGGAGAGGACCATGAACTCATTTTCGGCGCTCAGCATACGACAAACGGAGGGTTCTCGAAAAAGAGCAGATGTTGTGACAAAGGTGTTGTCACCTTATTACTTAATTCATCTTGGAGACATACGGATGAGAATAAATATACAGTTTCTCTATTGAGAGAGCACTTGTCTGAGTGGGGCAGAGAGTTCTCGAGTGCAAAGAGAGAGATAGAGAGAAAAACTCAAAGAAACGTAACGTCTTTTTTCTCATTCCTTTGATACGCATTTTTAGAGTGAAAATAATTGTGTTCCCCCTCCCCATACTGTAACGGTTCAAAAATTGCTTACCGGGTGGAAGAGGGTGGGGGATCTAGCTAAAACAGACGAGGAAGAGTGTAAGAGAGAGAACGAACGCATACATATGTATCTTTGTTTGAAATACACCTGTATCAGTGTGATATCACAGGACTGTGTATACAAAATTTGGTTGCTTTAGCTTTAATAGTCTCTGAGATCTAGGTACTCATCTGGACGGACGGTCACAGCAGATGGGGAGGAGTGTGAGAGAGAGGGAACTTTACTTCTCTAAATGGTTTTCTTTATTGTGGCTATATTATTAATCCGATCTGATCCAGATTCAACACTCTTATAGATGTAGTCATTTTCGATGATTCTGCGTTTTTAGTTTTCCCGTATCTTCAAAATTGTGTTTTTCGTCCTTTGTGGCCGCCAAAATTTTGAAAAAAACTCGTCTCGGTCTGATATCACAGGAGCTTGGATAGAAAGTTTGGTTGATCTAGCTTTTATAGTCACTGAGATCTAGGCGTCAAAAAATTCAATCAGGCATAGCGCTCACCCCGGTGTGTGAAAGAGAGCGAGAGGGAACGATGACAGATCACCACCCATTGTGTTTTACCATGTCACAGAACAATCCAAATGTAGAAACGGTGTTACTAATTTATTGAAAGTTTTGCACCAAAGATCATATATAAACCAGGCTCAACCAATAAAGTAGCAGACGCTTTATCTCGGATTCAAATAAATCATATAACAGACAGTGATGATGAACAAGTGGAATTAGATTCAGATTTAAATACACAAAATTCAGCAGAAAGATGTTTTGCAAACATCATTCAAGAAAGCAGGAAGCCATTAAACCAGTTTAAGCAACAGTTACTCATAGCAAAAGCTAGAAGTTCATGAACTAGTAAGAATTCATGAAAATACCCGACATATAATTGAATTTGACACAGCTGAGAATTTACTGCATATTTTAAAAGATTATATTCGGCCAAACTTAACCACTGGAATACATTGCACATTAGAAGATCTATATGTTATTCAAAAAGTACTAAAGGATAATTACATAAACAAATTTCTCTTCACGAAGAAATTCCTCCAAGGTATTGAGAATCCAGAATAAAAAGCCTTAATTATAGAAGAAACGCTTGGCAGAGCACACAGGGGTTTAGATGAAAACTACAAACAGATAACTAAATTGTATTATTGGCCAAACTTATACAAAAAATTAAAAGAATATATCAAAGGTTGTGAGGTATGTAACAAGAATAAATATAATAGACAACCTGTAAAAATTATAATATTTGAAGCTCCCATTCCGACAAGAGAAGGTAAGCAATTACATATAGACATATTCTATGCCCAAAATCTGCCCGATGTATTAAAGAGGAACTTAACTTAACAAGCTATACAGAAATAATATTGAGAGCAGCGCAAAAATATAACCTCGCAATAAATTCGACAATAAATCAAATGCCTTATGACATCTTATTTAATAAAATCCAACACGAAAATGTTCCATCATTACTTAAAGCAGCTCAAAATAAAATGCTTAAGGTACACAATTAGGATAGGAGAGGAAAAGAATATACAGTAGGTGGAGTAGTTTATGAAAAACAATTCGGTGAAAGAAACAAACTATAGCCCCGTTACAAAAAACAGGTAGTTAAGGAAAATCATAACAACAAAGATCAATAACAGAAACCGAATAATACATAAGGACAATATAAAACATTAAGAATATATTTTTTTTATTTTTGCAGAAAATCACGTTACTAACATAAGTTTTTATAAGGAGATAATAAATATAGAATTCAAATATGTTAATAAATCCATACATTCGGAAGATGAATGGAAAATTAAAATGGATATTAACTTATTAAATTTGATGATTTCAGAATTAGCCCCAAAGAGAAATAGAAGGGGAATTAATGAGTTGGGTACCATTTGGAAATGGGTAGCAGGTACCCCTGATCATGAAAATTTTATAAAAATTCAGAATAAAGAAAATTAGTTATAAGCAAAAATATTTGCGAATGTGGAGGACGTTATTATCTAATGAATAATTTCAAAACAGAAACATTTAACAATTATGCGAAAATAAGTTAAGAAAATAATTGTTTTACGCATTTACTAAATGGCCTTAAAGCCAACTGCTCGAAAATAAGAGAAAAAAAACAAAGAAATAGATTTCGTGCAAAATGGTGACATATTAGTGTCAGGCACCAATGACGTAAACAACACTAAGTTGTTAGGTACTTATCTTCTCATATTCAACGATACAATTATAATAAATAACAAAACCTATATAAATGAGAAGAATACAATTTGGGAATACGTATCGCAACATAGATATAGTAATTTTGATTTAATTGATTATGTAAAATCCACTGATAAGTTATTTTCCTTTGACAATGTTAATATTTTAAATCCATTTAAAAAATTCGGCAATACTGGATTACCATTAACAATTATATTATTAATAATTTTCTTATTAGTACCGTTGTTTTATTGCGGCTACAAATTAACCATATTAATCCACTCTAAAGCAAGAAATCAGAGTTCTATCAGAACCTCAAAATGTATCGGGACGACACATTTAAGAACGGGGGGAGTTAACGTACCCAATTACATTGGTCTCTTATACGAGTTATAAACAATCTTTGGTGTCCCCAGATTCAATCTCGATCTTTGGATTTCAATCTTTGGCTCCCACATAATTTATAAACAATCTTTTCTCACACCCCACCTAAAGTGGAAAACAAACTTTTCTCACACCCGCCTTAATTGAAAAACAATCTCGGCCCACTCTCTGCCCACACCCGGCTTTCGGTTAAACAATCGAACACCCAGCTTTCGGGTAAGCAATTGAACACCCGGCTTTTTGCAGATTCTGCATTTTTGGTCTTTCACAATTCTAGATCTGGATGACCAAATCGAGTCAGTCCGTTTGTTTGTAGGAAAATGGTATCAAGCAGAGAACCATTTGGGGTTTCATGATGTGGAGATGGAATCAGTAGAGTAAGTCTTGATCTTGGAGCAGAACGGAAAATTTTACCTAAAACTAAAGTCGCCAAAATCGCGCCGATACCTATCCGGTTGAACAACTTACCTCGAAACTGCAATTCTTAAAGTCTTGTAAAGCTCAATAAGTTTTGTGAAATAAAGTTAAATAATTTTACTTCTTAAAAACACAAATCGCCACCGCGAATGTTTAATTGGCGCCCAACGTGGGGCCACGCGTATTCAAAGCACCGTGGGCTCGAACCCAAAGAAGGACAATTAATAAATGCAATAAATCCTTCAATATAACGCGTTGTGACGGAGTGTTAAGACAACAAAAAAAAAAAAAAGTGAGAAAAATAAATAACCAACTGGAAGGCCCGGCGCGTAACAAATAATTCAAGAATATTTAATATCAATATTCAATTGATTGAATTGAATCAACCATACGAAAACAAAGGAAGAGCTGTAGGGAGGACCCTCACTGCTATCAACTATCCAAATTGAAGAAAAATTTTATAAATCGAATAAAACATCATTTGAAGAAAGGCCTAAAGGACCAACAGGCTAACCCAAAGAACGTCATTAGAAGGAAGATATAAAGGACCATCAAGTTGACCAAGAGAAGAACGACCCCTTCCGGAAAAATTCGTGAGAATCATAAAAAATTCAATTTAAGAAACAGATAAATAAATATAAGTAGTTACATAAGTAAAAATATTAATATTATAGAGTACAACATATAAAACTAAAAAACTTTGGATAACTTAATTTATGCGAACTATGCGTAGTTGCTAAAGTTCTCAAAACTACTGGTCTAGGGGCGGGGGCGGGATATCGAACGATGCGTAGTCGCTAAAGTTCACAATTCCATGACTCGGAGGGGCGAGGATGTGATATGGAGCTTTTACTGAAAAAATGATAACGCCAGGAGTTGCGCCGTTTCTTATGGTATTGTTAGATAAGAGCCTACGCTGCAACCCTGGCTGCACCACGGGATCTAGTATCAGACTTACGTGTAAGGATAATTATTTTCCCAACAACTTCGAGGGTGTTTAACGCGGGATCACGGACGCACGTAGACATAGGTTGAGGCGGCGCGGGGCAAAGATATGCGAATGTTCGGCGGCGCGTTCGAGAAGTCTCGACTCTTGCGTACCAGTCGGGAACTGGGACGGAGGCAGAACACCTTATTTGGTGCACGTGTTGCAGGCTGTTCGTGCGTCTCGTGGATTGTTTCGGGCGGAAGGCTTTACGGTGCGTGCGCGTCGCTCTTTGGTTCTCGTCGAAGTGAAAGATCCCCGGTCGGTCGGCTCACTTTCCTCCTCTTTCGATATCGTATCTCGCCTATCGATCGCTGTTTTAGTGTGACCCTCGGAAATACCATTCGGTATCTTTTCTTTGTCTTAACGCCTTCATTGGCGGACTGATCTACATACTAATACTGCGTTTCAGTGCTCACTTAACACTAACTTACTGGCTTAGACAAATCATACTAGTCGAGAGGGAATATAAACTAAATATAAACGCCTCCAGTGGCTCCAGATGAGGTGTATTCTTCGGCCCTTCCTGGCCCTCGTGTATGGCCTTGAAACGGGCGCGCGCTCAGGGACGGCCTGTCTCGAGGATCCTGAGAGATCGGCGGGTAGTCGTTGACCGGGAGTGTGGACGTCCCATTCGGCCGGGGCTTCGACATATCCTTCAAGCTAGGTGTCCGCAGCGGCGGATGTGTTAGGGTCCTGGAAGAACTCGTCCATATCTACCTTCGGAATCAAGAAGTTCCTCCTCGACCGGGTGCTGGGTTGCCGGGTGCGTCCGGATTGACACTCTGGTCTGTCCCCTTTGACCTCGGATCCAGTGGCGCGTGCGCCGGTGGTGACATCGGGTCTTGGGGTTGATTGGTCTCCGGGGCTGTCGCTTCGGGCTCGTGGGCTCCATCCGACTCGCTTTCGGCGTCGTCGTCGCCTACGGCGTACGCCGGGACGTTGGGAAGGGCCTTGACAGGCTCCAGAACGTGTTGAAGTACTCACCGACGCTCCGGATTGGGGGAATGGAAACATCAACAGTCATCCGAAGATTATGGGCTATGCGCATTCCCCACGGCGTCGCCACATAGTGATACGTCTCCGCGCTCGAAATGTATTCCTGAGTATAATACTCATTGTCCTCCTCCTCATTGTATGCGTTCCGTGGCGGCGGGACGTACGGGGCGATCTCTCGTTCAGGTGTCACCTCCCGGTATACGCCTCGGCCATGCCGAGGGTCACGGCGTTGGTAAAGCGGGGTTTCTGGTAGGCTCGCGGACTCAGCATACCGGGGTGAGCGAGGGGTTGGCTCCTGGTGGCTGTATTGGGACGAGTCCGGGGCGTAGGACGGTGACACTGGGGCGTAGCCTGGCGAGCGTGGTGTGCATTCTGCCGAATATGTTTCGTAGGGGATCGACAAACGCCGTTGGTTGATCTAGCTCTTATAGTCTCTGAGATCTAGGCGTCAAAAAATTCGATCAGGCATAGCGCTCGCCCCTGTGTGTGAGGGAGAGCGAGAAGCAACGATGCATTTCGAAATGGTTTTCTTCATTATGGCTCTTTAGAGGAAGATATCAAATTATCACCTAGGTTTATATTAAAAATCGCACGATAGGTTATTTTAGAATATAATGTATGTTTATTGTGTTTGGTGATCGGAGCTGCACTAACTCTAAGCAGAGAGGCCCGGCTGCAGCAGCAGCCGAAAGCTCTGATCAGACAAAACGCAAAACGAGAGCGCAAGCTTTAGCGGGGAGGGAGCTTATGACGAGAGAGATATTTCATGTATTAGATAATAGCAAACAAATCCAAACAGTGATGCTCGATGGCATTTACTTTAAAATGATTATTTGTCGTTCTGCTCCGAACATCCTCCCCCCGTTGAAAGAGCACGGCTTTCAACTCCAGCGTCGACGGGCAGGACGGCTAGCTTCCCAACGGCTCTTTTCATTAGACCCGTCGCTGTTCGAACCATTGCGACTCTGACGATTCCATCCTTGCCTGGTATGGCCTCCTCGACACGGCCGAGAAGCCATTTGAGTGGTGGCAAGTTTTCATCCTTTAAGAGGACGACGCTTCCAATCCTTATGTTTTCCGTAGAATCTCTCCACTTGCTCCTCTCTTGCAGCATGGACAGATACTCCATGCTCCACTTTCGCCAGAAGTTTTGTTGCATTTGGGACACCTGCTGCCAGCGACTTAGACGGTCAGCGTTGAGATGCGTGATGTCCGGTTCTGGAAACGTTGTGAAGCTCGAGCCCTTTAGAAAGTGAGCAGGCGTAAGCACATCTAGACTGTCTGGGTCTTCTGAAATTGGATAAAGTGGTCGAGAGTTAAGAATTGCCGAAATCTCATATACGAGAGTGCGAAGCTCTTCAAGGTTTAGCACTGATGCGCCGACGACTCGATAAAAGTGGTATTTTGCCGACTTGACAGCTGCTTCCCATAACCCGCCGAAATGAGGTGAACGAGGAGGGATAAACTTCCAGTCGATTCCATCGCTAAGGCAAAATGAAGCGATGACGGAGATGTTTGGCTCACTGTTAAACAACTCCTTGAGCTCTAGCAGTTCATTTCTTGCACCCACGAAATTGGTTGCGTTGTCCGTCCACAAAGTCCGAGGCTTGCCCCTTAGGCTGATAAAGCGTCTCAATGCTGCTATGAATGAGGCTGTGGTTAGATCCCTGACGACCTCCAAATGCGCGGCCTTTGTTGAAAAGCAAACAAATATTGCAATGTAGCATTTGCATGGTGGTCTATTTCGAACATCAGTTTTATGATAGGACGGCCCGCAAAAATCAATTCCAGTTGCGTGGAATGCGGGGTTTGGTTGGACTCGATCCGTCGGCAAGTCTCCCATTACGTGCTCAGCCAAAATTGGCTTAGTCCGAAAACATCGAACGCATTTGCTTATGACGCTTGCCACCAATTTCCGCCCTCCAACAGGCCAATATTTCTGACGAAGCGATGCAAGCAAAACCTGTGGACCACCATGTAATAACTTTTCATGATAGAAAGTTATAATTGCCTTCGTGATCGGATGACCTTTCGGAAGCAATATTGGGTGATTTGCATCGTAGTCCATATTCGAGTTTTGAAGCCTTCCTCCTACACGAAGAAGCCCATCACCACCGAGCATCGGGCGCAGAGAAAGCAACTTGCTCTTGGCAGGAAGTGCTGCACTAGCGTTGAGTGCGTTCAGCTCCTCAGCAAAATGAACCTGCTGGACACTTCTTATTAGAAGACGAGTGCCGCCTGCAAGGTCCTGCACGGTGAGCGCGGCACCTGCTCGAACATATTCCTTGCTTCGAAGGGAGATAAAACGATAAATATATCCAAAGACACGTTGGAGCTTGCCAAACGAGTTCGTGTACTTGCTGTCACATGAGAGGTCCTTTGCAACTGCTCCAACCAATGATGTCTGTCGGCGCTCCGGTAGGTCAACAGCTTGCTGAACCTGAGCAGGCCATCCTGACGAGTCCGATAAAAGGTACGACGGTCCATTTAGCCACAATTTCAAATCTAAGAGCTCTATTGGAGAACATCCCCTCGATACGACATCGGCTGGGTTAAGAGCTGTTGGGACGTGATGCCACTCCATGTCCTTGGTCAACTCCTGGATTTGCGCAATTCTGTTGGAAACAAAAACGTTAAAGTTTGATGGGGCTTCACGTATCCAAGACAACACGATAGTTGAATCCGACCAACAGTGGAAATCACAGGGAGATGAGAGACTTTGTTGCACACTTACGACGAGCTCAGCCAAGAGCAACGCCGCGGACAATTCCAATTTGGGTATGGTTAGCGTTTTTAAAGGCGCTATTTTGGACTTCGAGCAGAGCAATCGAGATGCGGTTTGCCCTTGTATATTCGATCTTATGTAAACGCAAGCTCCATATGCGGTCATGCTGGCGTCACAAAATGCGTGCAACTGGAGGGATGAGTTCGGCAGCATGACAAAACGTGGAAATTTGAAATTCTGAACGATGCGTAATTGCGATGTCAAATTAGACCAAACTGCCGACAAATGTTCAGGTAGTGCATCATCCCATCCTAAATCCTCCTTCCATAAACTCTGTAGGAATATTTTGGCTTTGGACAGAATAGGTGCTATCAAACCGAGCGGATCGTAGAATCTGGCTATAGAAGACAGGACAGTACGTTTGGTGGGCGGGCCTTCTGGCATGATTTGCGAAAAATTGAACAGTAGGTTATCCGAACTAGGATCCCATACCAAACCTAACGCTTTCGCTATATCCGTTCCATCATGAAACTTTAACAGTTTTTCCCTGTCATCCGTAGGCTCCTCTTCAAGCACTCTGGGCTCATTGGAACTCCATTTTCGTATAGGAAAGTGTCCTTTATGCAGCAGCTCTTTTACTTTACGACGGATCACATTCACCTCCTCTATTGTGTCTCCACCAGATATGAGATCGTCTACGTAGAAATCCCTTCTCACGACTTGGGCTCCTATAGGAAATGACGCAGCCTCGTCGTACGATAGTTGGTGCATGGCACGAATTGCCAAAAAAGTAGCGGGCTTTGTTCCATACGTAACGGTCTCTAGCTTGTAAATCTTGATTTCATCAGTAGGCTTTTCGCGCCAAAGGATGCATTGCAAATATTCATCCGGGTGCGACATCCGAACACAGCGATACATCTTGCAGATATCTCCACAAAGTGCAATTCTGAAGAACCTAAAACGAAGTAGTGTGTTGAATATTTTTGGCTGAATCGTTGGCCCAGTGAGCAGTAAGTCATTGAGGGAGCGCCCTGATGTGGTCTTTGCAGATCCATCGAAAACAACACGTAGTTTCGTACTGCTGCTGTCGAGTTTTTGCACGCAATGATGCGGCAAGAAAAATTGTGGCACATTTATGGTGCTAGAAGCCAACGACATGTGCCCCAAATCCAGATATTCTCTTAGGAACGCACTATATTGAGCCTTCAGCGAGAGGTTTTTGGAAAGTTTTGTCTCCAGACTTTTGAAACGACGAAGAGCGAGACAGAATGAGTCGCCAAGGTCCTCAAAACCAGCACTAGCTAATAATCGAACAGAAAATTGACCATTTTCCAACCGAGAGTAGTTTTCCTTAAACAAATGCTCGCAGAGTAGATCCTCACTCGATGCAGCTGCCTCCGATGAATAACAATTTTCAAGCTCCCAAAAGCGCTTTACAGCATTCGACAAAGAATCCTCATCTTCCTTTGGTGCGTGGGTTCCTGTTGTCGTAGCCAGAGCGACTCGATTGCTGGTGGTATGAGCCAGCCCTCCAGAGACAATCCAACCAAGTTTGGTGTTCTGGAGTGATGGCAGCGTCTCAGCCAAATGCATCTGCCCAGCACAGAGCAAATCAAAGAATATACCAGCGCCTAACAGCATATCGATTCGCTGAGATCTAAAAAACAAAGGGTCAGCTAAATTGATATTCTTTGGTACATCCCATTCTGCAGCATTAATATCGTAGTGCGGCTGATAGTCAGTGATGACTCTAGTTACGACCGCCGTGAATGAGGAACTATAGCTGCCATACTGAGACTGCATGACGACTTCCACAGCTTTATTCGAAGTAAGAGACGATTCTCCAATGCCAGATATCGAGACGGGCGAGTGCCGATGTTTTAGCTGCAGATGACCAGCCACACGAGACGTTATAAAATTGAGCTGCGATGCGGAATCCAATATTGCCCGACATGGGACAAGCGTTCCAGCACGATTTTTAACCAAAACGATGGCCGTAGCTAGCAACACGTAATCTTTCGAGATATTGGGAATAGGTGGAGAGTAAGGCGGAGAGGCTGAGCATGAAACCAAGGCCGATGATTGCGATTGCGGGAGGCTCACGTCTGCATCAATGATTGCAGGTGGAACCGGGCTTTGAGTCTTATGGAGCAACGTATGGTGTTTCATACGACACTGCTTGCAGCTTCCAGACTTACACTGCTGTAAGCCGTGGCCTTTGCGCAAACAATTAAGGCAGAGATGCATTTTCTTTGCTTCCTTATAGCGCAAAGTAGGGGACAAATTCAGAAACATGCTGCAATTGGTTATGATGTGGTCCTTTCCGTCGCAAAACCTACAACCAGACTTATTTTCATTATTAGGTGAGGCAATGAGGACAATTTGACTACGCTTGCGTATTGTTTCTCCCATCTGATGGCTTGGTGTTTCGATTACCAAATCACTTTCCTGATTCTCCATCATCCTGCATCGCTTCTCCAGAAACGAAGCAAGGGCTTTCCATGTCAGCAGCTTGTCGGACGGTAAGTCTTCTTCCCATTTTTCCCGGGTCTTGGTGTCCAGCCTATGCGTCACAATGTGTATGAGAAGTCCATCTAAAATTTCCTCAGTTGATGCCAAAGTCCGAATCGCACGCAGGTGAGCATTGATCTTATCGCTAAGTTGCCGAAGACTCCTCGCAGATCCCATCTCAACGCCTTGTAACCCAAATATCGCCTTTACGTGAGCCTGAAAATGATGGTATTTATTGTCGAAACGATTAGTGAGCAGTTCCAAAGCAGTCTCATAATTCCCATCAGATATATCGATGGAACGTATGGTTTCTAGTGCTACCCCGTCTAGGCTAGCACGTAGATACTGGAACTTTTCCAAATTACTCAGCTCTTGCTCGTTGTCCACAACGGTCTTAAACATCGAGAAGAAGTTTGGCCAGTCTGCGTAGTCTCCCCCAAAACGAGCCATTACTAGATGCGGCAGCCTCGACTTCCGAGTTGATGCGTTGAGCGAAACTTCTCCAGCGAAATGATGAGGCATGGTGGTTGAGTTTGCACTGATCACCTTCTTCAGTGCTGCTAGCTCGCGATTTAGTTTTGCATCGATTTGCATGTACACGCTCGCGAACTCGGACCGCGCGTCACCGTCGAGCACCGTGAAATCGAGCCTTTCCAAGCTGCTCTGTGCAGCGTTGAACTCGGACTACATTTTTTCGTGGTGCTTTAATCGCGCACGCAGGTCAGCTTCGTCAAACTGAAGGATGGACTCATCCGTTAGGAATTTGTTCATCGCCACGAGTTGCCGCTGAATAGACCTCGTTTTGGCTTTGTAAAAGTCCACCTCACTGGCCGCCGTCAGAGCATGAACCATATCATGATTTTCCGCCATTTTTTAACGCCACAAGATTAGGGCTTACACACAAAAAAAACACTATAAGAAGTTTTCCGAGGGGAACGATATAACACCCTATATGCGCAGGCTAGCCGAAACAGCCAAGCGACGACAAACAAACGGTTTCGATTTTCGTTCTGTCTTTGCCTCAACTTCTGAGGGCTTTGCACTGCGCTTGCACTAATACACGCGCAACAACACCGTTTCTTGGCGGGGATCTTTCACTTAGTTATAAGACCGATTTTGTTTACAGTTATGGAACGTGAAAATGAACTTTGCACTGAGCTGCAACCAAATGCCGGTAATGCACAATGTCACTGAATATCACTGCAGTACGTTTTGTATGTGTTTATTCTGTGTGTTTTTATGTGCTTGGCACCGATTTATGCACAAACAGCTTGCCCGAATAATAAATTGCCCGAACGATATCGACAATTTTCTTATTAAATCGTGGTACAGACTCCAAATCACGTCGGGGTCACCAAATGTTTAGAGGAAGATATCAAATTATCACCTAGGTTTATATTAAAAATCGCACGATAGGTTATTTTAGAATATAATGTATGTTTATTGTGTTTGGTGATCGGAGCTGCACTAACTCTAAGCAGAGAGGCCCGGCTGCAGCAGCAGCCGAAAGCTCTGATCAGACAAAACGCAAAACGAGAGCGCAAGCTTTAGCGGGGAGGGAGCTTATGACGAGAGAGATATTACATGTATTAGATAATAGCAAACAAATCCAAACAGTGATGCTCGATGGCATTTACTTTAAAATGATTATTTGTCGTTCTGCTCCGAACAATGGCTATATTTTTGATCTGATCTGATCCAGATTCAACACTCTGATAGATATGCTCATTCTCTATCATTCTGCGCTTTTAGTTTTCTCGTATCTTTAAAATTGTGCATGCCACTGATTTTCGTTCTTGAAGTAGGTGGAAGGGGGCGGGGCGAAATTTTGAAATACACTTGTAACAGTGCGATAGGACAGGAGTCTGAATACAAAATTGTGTTCCTCCAGCTTTTATAGTCTCTGAGCTATAGGCGCAAATGAAGACGGACGGACGGACAGACAGACATAGCTATACCGACTCGACTATTGAAGCTGATCAAGAATATATATACTTTGTGAGGTCGGAAACGCTTCTTTCTGGGTGTTACACACATCAATTTTTTCAACAAATCTAATATACCCCTTTACTCTTCGAGTACCGGGTATAAAAACTATTAGCAATAGTGTGGGCACTGAAGAATTTAAGAAATTATTTATACGGAGTTAGTGGAATGGAAGTTCAAACAGATCACCACCCATTGTGTTTTACCATGTCATATAAACCAGGCTCAACCAATATAGTAGCAGACGCTTTATCTCGGATTCAAATAAATCATATAACAGACAGTGATGATGAACAAGTGGAATTAGATTCAGATTTAAATACACAAAATTCAGCAGAAAGATGTTTTGCAAACATCATTCAAGAAAGCAGGAAGCCATTAAACCAGTTTAAGCAACAGTTACTCATAGCAAAAGCTAGAAGTTCATGAACTGGTTCATGAACTAGTAAGAATTCATGAAAATACCCGACATATAATTGAATTTGACACAGCTGAGAATTTACTGCATATTTTAAAAGATTATATTCGGCCAAACTTAACCACTGGAATACATTGCACATTAGAAGATCTATATGTTATTCAAAAAGTACTAAAGGATAATTACATAAACAAATTTCTCTTCACGAAGAAATTCCTCCAAGATATTGAGAATCCAGAAGAAAAAGCCTTAATTATAGAAGAAACGCTGGGCAGAGCACACAGGGGTTTAGATGAAAACTACAAACAGATAACTAAATTGTATTATTGGCCAAACTTATACAAAAAATTAAAAGAATATATCAAAGGTTGTGAGGTATGTAACAAAAATAAATATAATAGACAACCTGTAAAAATTCCAATATTTGAAGCTCCCATTCCGACAAGAGAAGGTGAGCAATTACATATAGACATATTCTATGCCCAAAATCTGACATTTATAACCTGTATTGATTCCTATTCAAAATACTTGGTGGTAAAAGAGATTCAAAATAAACTACATATTGAACATAAGGTATTGGAAATATTGCAACATTTTCCTTTAGCGACATCAATAATGACGATAACGAACCAAGTTTTACTTCAGCACAATTTAGATCTTTCATACAACGAAGTAATTTAACCATTTATTATGCTGATCCCAGGCATAGCACTTCCAATGGTCAGGTAGAAAGAGTGCATTTAACATTAACAGAAATAGCACGATGTATTAAAGAGGAACTAAACTTAACAAGCTATACAGAAATAATATTGAGGGCAGCGCAAAAATATAACCTCGCAATACATTCGACAATAAATCAAATGCCTTATGAAATCTTATTTAATAAAATCCAACACGAAAATGTTCCATCATTACTTAAAGCAGCTCAAAATAAAATGCTTAAGGTACACAATTAGGATAGGAGAGGAAAAGAATATACAGTAGGTGGAGTAGTTTACGAAAAACAATTCGGTGAAAGAAACAAACTATAGCCCCGTTACAAAAAACAGGTAGCTAAGGAAAATCATAACAACAAAGATCAATAACAGAAACCGAATAATACATAAGGACAATATAAAACATTAAGAATATATTTTTTTTATTTTTGCAGAAAATCACGTTACTAACATAAGTTTTTATAAGGAGATAATAAATATAGAATTCAAATATGTTAATAAATCCATACATTCGGAAGATGAATGGAAAATTAAAATGGATATTAACTTATTAAATTTGATGATTTCAGAATTAGCCCCAAAGAGAAATAGAAGGGGAATTAATGAGTTGGGTACCATTTGGAAATGGGTAGCAGGTACCCCTGATCATGAAGATTTTATAAAAATTCAGAATAAAGAAAATTAGTTATAAGCAAAAATATTTGAGAATGTGGAGGACGTTATTATCTAATGAATAATTTCAAAACAGAAACATTTAACAATTATGCGAAAATAAGCTTAGAAAATAATTGTTTTACGCATTTACTAAATGGCCTTAAAGCCAACTGCTCGAAAATAAGAGAAAAAAAAACAAAGAAATAGATTTCGTGCAAAATGGTGACATATTAGTGTCAGGCACCAATGACGTAAACAACACTAAGTTTTTAGGTACTTATCTTTTCATATTCAACGATACAATTATAATAAATAACAAAACCTATATAAATGAGAAGAATACAATTTGGGAATACGTATCGCAACATAGATATAGTAATTTTGATTTAATTTGATTATGATGTTAATATTTTAAATCCATTTAAAAAATTCGGCAATACTGGATTACCATTAACAATTATATTATTAATAATTTTCTTATTAGTACCGTTGTTTTATTGCGGCTACAAATTAACCATATTAATCCCCTCTAAAGCATTCATGAAACCCACACCCATAATTGAAAACAATATTTTGCAATTATCAGAAGAAATCAGAGTTCTATCAGAACCTCAAAATGTATCGGGACGACACATTTAAGAACGGGGGGAGTTAACGTACCCAATTACATTGGTCTCTTATACGAGTTATAAACAATCTTTGGTGTCCCCAGATTCAATCTCGATCTTTGGATTTCAATCTTTGGCTCCCACATAATTTATAAACAATCTTTTCTCACACCCCACCTAAAGTGGAAAACAAACTTTTCTCACACCCGCCTTAATTGAAAAACAATCTCGGCCCACTCTCTGCCCACACCCGGCTTTCGGTTAAACAATCGAACACCCAGCTTTCGGGTAAGCAATTGAACACCCGGCTTTTTGCAGATTCTGCATTTTTGGTCTTTCACAATTCTAGATCTGGATGACCAAATCGAGTCAGTCCGTTTGTTTGTAGGAAAATGGTATCGAGCAGAGAACCATTTGGGGTTTCATGATGTGGAGATGGAATCAGTAGAGTAAGTCTTGATCTTGGAGCAGAACGGAAAATTTTACCTAAAACTAAAGTCGCCAAAATCGCGCCGATACCTATCCGGTTGAACAACTTACCTCGAAACTGCAATTCTTAAAGTCTTGTAAAGCTCAATAAGTTTTGTGAAATAAAGTTAAATAATTTTACTTCTTAAAAACACAAATCGCCACCGCGAATGTTTAATTGGCGCCGAACGTGGGGCCACGCGTATTCAAAGCACCGTGGGCTCGAACCCAAAGAAGGACAATTAATAAATGCAATAAATCCTTCAATATAACGCGTTGTGACGGAGTGTTAAGACAACAAAAAAAAAAAAAAGTGAGAAAAATAAATAACCAACTGGAAGGCCCGGCGCGTAACAAATAATTCAAGAATATTTAATATCAATATTCAATTGATTGAATTGAATCAACCATACGAAAACAAAGGAAGAGCTGTAGGGAGGACCCTCACTGCTATCAACTATCCAAATTGAAGAAAAATTTTATAAATCGAATAAAACATCATTTGAAGAAAGGCCTAAAGGACCAACAGGCTAACCCAAAGAACGTCATTAGAAGGAAGATATAAAGGACCATCAAGTTAACCAAAAGAAGAACGACCCCTTCCGAAAAAATTCGTGAGAATCATAAAAAATTCAATTTAAGAATCAGATAAATAAATATAAGTAGTTATATAAGTAAAAATATTAAATATTATAAGGTACAACATATAAAACTAAAAAACACTGGATAACTTAATTTATGCGAACTATGCGTAATTGCTAAAGTTCTCAAAACTACTGGTCTAGGGGCGGAGGCGGGATATCGAACGATGCGTAGTCGCTAAAGTCCTCAAAACTACTGGTCACAGGGGTGGAGACAGGATATAGAACGATGCGTAGTCGCTAAAGTTCACAATTCCATGACTCGGAGGGGCGGGGATGGGATATGGAGCTTTTACTGAAAAAATGATAACACCAGGAGTTGCGCCGTTTCTTATGGTATTGTTAGATAAGAGCCTACGCTGCAACCCTGGCTGCACCACGGGATCTAGTATCAGACTTACGTGTAAGGATAATTATTTTCCCAGCAACTTCGAGGGTGTTTAACGCGGGATCACGGACGCACGTAGACATAGGTTGAGGCGGCGCGGGGCAAAGATATCCGAATGTTCGGCGGCGCGTTCGGGAAGTTTCGACTCTTGCGTACCAGTCGGGAACTGGGACGGAGGCAGAACACCTTATTTGGTGCACGTGTTGCAGGCTGTTCGTGCGTCTCGTGGATTGTTTCGGGCGGAAGGCTTTACGGTGCGTGCGCGTCGCTCTTTGGTTCTCGTCGAAGTGAATGATCCCCGGTCGGTCGGCTCACTTTCCTCCTCTTTCGATATCGTATCTCGCCTATCGATCGCTGTTTTAGTGTGACCCTCGGAAATACCATTCGGTATCTTTTCTTTGTCTTAACGCCTTCATTGGCGGACTGATCTACATACTAATACTGCGTTTCAGTGCTCACTTAACACTAACTTACTGGCTTAGACAAATCATACTAGTCGAGAGGGAATATAAACTAAATATAAACACCTCCAGTGGCTCCAGATGAGGTGTATTCTTCGGCCCTTCCTGGCCCTCGTGTATGGCCTTGAAACGGGCGCGCGCTCAGGGACGGCCTGTCTCGAGGATCCTGGTGATGAGATCGGCGGGTAGTCGTTGACCGGGAGTGTGGACGTCCCATTCGGACGGGGCTTCGACATCTCCTTCAAGCTAGGTGTCCGCAGCGGCGGATGTGTTAGGGTCCTGGAAGAACTCGTCCATATCTACCTTCGAGCCGATGAGCTGCAGTAGGTCGTCGAAGTCTTCGGAATCAAGGAGTTCCTCCTCGACCGGGTGCTGGGTTGCCGGGTGCGTCCGGATTGACACTCTGGTCTGTCCCCTTTGACCTCGGATCCAGTGGCGCGTGCGCCGGTGGTGACATCGGGTCTTGGGGTTGATTGGCCTGTGATGACCGCGGGTCCGTGGCTCGTGCTTACACATCGACTTTCCACCTCTCGTCGTCTCGGGTCAGACTGGGCGTTAGGTAGGTACGCCGGAAGCAGGGACTGTCTTCTTCCTCTAGCGAAGAGGTAGACTCCCACCGGGCGAGGGTAGACCTGGGTTCGGGGGCGAGGCCGTTGCCGATACGTCGCCTTTTTGGGCGTGACGTGGGGTAGTCGCCGTCTTCTTCCTCCGCCTCGACGGGTCTTCTGTCGTGGGCCTCGGTCGTCTCCGGGGCTGTCGCTTCGGGCTCGTGGGCTCCATCCGACTCGCCTTCGGCGTCGTCGTCACCTACGGCGGGACGTTGGGAAGCGCCTTGACAGGCTCCAGAACGTGTTGAAGTACTCACCGACGCTCCGGATTGGGGGAATGGAAACATCAACAGTCATCCGAAGATTATGGGCTATGCGCATTCCCCACGGCGTCGCCACATAGTGATACGTCTCCGCGCTCGAAATGTATTCCTGAGTATAATACTCATTGTCCTCCTCCTCATTGTATGCGTTCCGTGGCGGCGGGACGTACGGGGCGATCTCTCGTTCAGGTGTCACCTCCCGGTATACACCTCGGCCATGCCGAGGGTCACGGCGTTGGTAAAGCGGGGTTTCTGGTAGGCTCGCGGACTCAGCAGACCGGGGTGAGCGAGGGGTTGGCTCCTGGTGGCTGTATTGGGACGAGCCTGGGGCGTAGGACGGTGACACTGGGGCGTAGCCTGGCGAGCGTGGTGTGCATTCTGCCGAATATGTTTCGTAGGGGATCGACGAACGCCGTCAGTTCTCCGGTGGGACGACATCGTGCTCGTGGTGGAGGTGATGTTTGACCGTGTGGCGCGTGGGTGGACGTCGGGAAGTTTCCTTCGGTGGGTTCATCTTCGGAGAACTCCTTGTAAAGTTCTTCGTCATCGAAGTCAACATCTTCGCGTTCACCGTCGGATTCATCGCCTCTCAGTAGGGTCGCGGAGGAGCTTGCCCCTTCCAAATCCATGACGAATCCTATAACTTAAGTCTGTGATAAAGAAAATAGAGGGATTATGTAAATCTAACGCGTTTTACTCTTATGGACTTTAATGGTGCAAACCTTACAAAACTCCTACTCTAATGTTCTTACTGGTAGTAGCATACAAGCACACAAATACAGTGGGTGAACTATCGCCAGTGGGATTAGAGTTACGTAAGGGCATGCGGGTGCTCTGTAGAGCGGATGCGTCCTCGGACGGTCTCGTCGTTGGTCATGTCGGCGTGGTCTATGCTGGCTTTATGGTCGGCCTGGTTTGCGTGGTTTTCGATGGCTTCGTGGGTGGTCTTGTCGGCGTGGTCTTCTTTGTTGGTATGGAACTCTCGGAGATCCGTTATGTTCGCGATTCTCCGCTTTCGGTTCCCTTGGTGCTGGAGACGGACTACGTTCGGCAAGACGAAGCAGCGTACTTGGTAGGGCCCGTCGTATTTAGGCGCTAACTTGGCGGCGAACCCGTCAGCGGCGTTCGAGAGGTGATGTTGTCGTACCAGAACCCTGGATCCGATTGACGGACGTGACAGTCGTGTCGGAGACACGTAGTAGCTCGTCCCAGGTGTTTTGGTGGCCGTCGATGAATTGAGATATCATAGTTTTGACGGTTCGATTTACCATTTTCCGTGGGGTTTTCTTGCGGACAATATGATGGAGTGTTTTGCAACTCTACCCCGGATGACTTGAGAAACGCTTTGAAAGATCGGCTGGTAAATTGCGTTCCGTTATCGCACACAAACACTTTCAGTACTCCGAAATGGCTGAGAATCCGTTCTCGGGAAGCTCGTTCGAGGTTGGTTGATGTTGCCTTCCTTAACGGGACCAACGGGACCCATTTCGAGAAGATATCGAAGAATACCAAGAGAGTGGTATTACCTCGTTTAGAGCGGGGCAACGGTCCGACGAAATCGGCGCAAAATGTCGCGAGGGGCTCGTCGACTTGACGGGTGAACATTCTTCCGGCTGGTTTCTGTTGCGAGACTTTGAATTGTGGCAGCTAAGGCATCCACGGACGTATCGTCGCATGTCGCGGTACATACCGGGCCAGTAATACCTTTGGGAGATCCGAGTGATTGTTTTACGGACGCCAAGATGGCCGGTCATGACTTTCCTGTAGTACCCTTGATCGGTTGCCTTTGGGTACGCAGAGTTTCCATGGTATGTAGTCCTCGTCGTCGGCTCGGTGTCCCAGGTGTCGATAAAGCTGTCCATCTTTGTAAGCATAGTTCGAATACTTCTGAGGTAGATCTCGAACTTTTTGTACCCTCCGCTCCAACCAGGTGCATCCCGGCTTATCCTTCTGGACCCACGCCAGGGCGTCCAAAGGCTGCCTAGACAGCGCATCCGCAACGACGTTGTGTCTTCCCGGTCGATATTTCACGTCGTACTGGTACTGTTGTAGCTCGAGCGCCCACCTTGCTACTCTGCCGTAAGGACTTTCGAGTGTGTTGGCGTTAATCCGTAAGTTTTCCTTGCGTAGCCGTGCGAAGAATTGTTTTAGATTGCGCAAGTGTTCTTGATAATCCTTCCCGACAATGACGATGTCGTCCAGATATGCGAATGCGAAGGGTTCCATATCGGTGCCGATGACTGTGTCGAGAGTTCGTTGAAAGGTTGCAGATGCGGAATTCAACCCGAAGGGCATAACTTTCCATTGGTAGAGTCCCCTTCCGGGCACCGTGAACGCCGTCGCCTCCCTGCTATTGGGGGCCATGGGCACCTGCCAATACCCGTTTTTAAGGTCTAACGTCGTGATGAATCTGGCGTTTTAGAGTCGCCCCAGGATATAATTTATCTGAGGCAACGGTTATGCGTCAGGGATAGAGCGCTCGTTGAGTTGACGAAAGTCTACACGCATGCGCCACCGTCCGTCCTTTTTGCGGACGAGAATGATCGGAGCGCTGTGAGGACTGCGCGATGATTCGCATCATGGCCGGATTCCTTGGGTGATAGCGTTGTTTTATTGGCCGACTATCCTTCATGACGATGATGTGTTCTGTCAAGTCTGTCGTCCCCCTCAGGCGTTCGAACTTCAGTAGTTCCTCGTCTAAGAACTCGCGTATTTGCGGTGCTATATCCGGGGGCCAAGGTTGCACGTCTGGTTCCGGTTGATCTTCGACGGGGATATTCGCTTCGGGAGTGGTGTCTTGATCATGGTGTTCAGGGAGGATGGTCGTGCAGCGGTTTTTTTCGTCGTATGTTTGTGGTGGCGTTGCTCCCGGCTGATCCCGTCTCAGCCGAGGACACGACTAGTTTCCCGAGGTTTTGCGCCTGGAGCAGTGGATGGTTTTCACGTTCCGCTTGCCACATTCCCAACAGAAAAAAATGGGCCTGTTCTGGCAATTCGTTGACAAGTGATCTGGTCCACCACAGCGACGACATGCTGTGCGTGCGTTGGTGATGGCGGGTACGTCGTGCTGGATCATGTTGTTGGACGCCTCCGTCAATGGTGTACTGACCTGAGTTGAACCCGGCTTATTGTCTGATTCACCTCGGCTACCAGGAGTTTTGCGGAATGGATTCCGGCTTTGGGGCGTTCCTGTTTGACTGTACTTGGTGGTCGAGTCGGTCTGGTTACGTCGAGGAGTGTTACGAGCGGCGGTCGTTACGGGTGGGTGCCAGCTTCCTGTGTTGTTTTGCGCCTGAATACTCTCGAACTCCACGGCTAGTTGTGTAAGCTGGGCTAGGTCTCGTAGCTCGTGTCTCCTCACATATAATTGATAACCTGGTAGAGAGTTATCGTATATGCGACTGAGTTCTCGGGCCGTGTCATACCCCGCATGGTGTATGAGTAGGCGGATCTCGATGAAGTCTTCGGGCGACTTAGGTAATTGGCCATTGTCCTCAGATGTCGGGACTACTGGTGGCACATGGTTTATGCCAAAGGTGGGCGGGGGGACCTGCAGACCAGGTTTTAGCTCCGCGGACAGCGGTTGCTCTGACGGGGCTTTGGTGGCGGGATGCGGTGATTTGGACCGACTCCGAGGCTTGGCAAACTGGCTTTTGAGTTCCGCTAGGCGGGCCCAAATGGAAGTCGAGTCTGCCGGTCATGAACGTGGCGAAGTTCCTCCTCAGGTCGTCGACGTCGAACTCATCTGCGTACTCGTCGAGTTCATCTCGACGGCGTTGGTATATCCAATTTGTACCCACCCCAGGATTCTTAATTTTGTACCGGCACTGTACTTGCACTACGAAAACTTTTTGACCGGCACTGTGATTGGGAATGTGATTTGCGGTGAGACGGTTTTTCTGACCGGCACTGTCGTGATTTGCACGGCTATGGTTTGTCTGGTTTGCACTGTATTTGCACTGCGACGGTTTTTCTGACTGGTACTGTACTTGATTTGCACTGCGATGGTTTGTCTGACTTACACTGCGACGGTTTTTCCGACCGGTGCTGTACTTGTTTTCGCGATTGGCGTGATCACGGTGCGTGAGACGGGATGTAGCACGATGCGTAGTTGCTAAAGTTCACAAAGCTACGGGTGGGAGGGGCGGAGACGGGATATAGAACGATGCATAGTCGCTAAAGTTCTCAAAACTACTGGTCTAGGGGCGGAGGAGGGATATCGAACGATGCGTAGTCGCTAAAGTTCTCAAAAACTACTGGTCTAGGGGCGGAGTCGGGATATCGAACGATGCGTAGTCGCTAAAGCCCTCAAAACTACTGGTCGAGGGGCTGAGACAGGATATAGAACGATGCGTAGTCGCTAAAGTTCTCAAAACTACTGGTCTAGGGGCGGAGGCGGGATATCGAACGATGCGTAGTCGCTAAAGTCCTCAAAACTACTGGTCACAGGGGTGGAGACAGGATATAGAACGATGCGTAGTCGCAAAAGTTCACAATTCCATGACTTGGAGGGGCGGGGATGGGATATGGAGCGGTTACTGAAGAAATGATAACGCCAGGAGTTGCACCGTTTCTTATGGTATCTTTATTGTTAGATAAGGGGCCTACGCTACGACCCTGGCTGCACCACGGGATCTAGTATCAGACTTACGTGTAAGGATAATTATTTTCCCAGCAACTTCGAGGGTGTTTAACGCGGGATCACGGACGCACGTAGACATAGGTTGAGGCGGCGTGGGGCAAAAATATGCAAATGTTCGGCGGCGCGTTCGGGAAGTTTCGACTCTTGCGTACCAGTCGGGAACTGGGACGGAGGCAGAACACCTTATTTGATGCACGTGTTGCAGGCTGTTCGTGCGTCTCGTGGCTTGTTTCGGGCGGAAGGCTTTTCGGTGTGTGCGCGTCGCTCTCTGGCTCTCGTCGAAGTGAAAGATCGCTGGTCGGTCGGCTCCCTTTCCTCCTCCGATCAGACCCTTGCAACTGTTTTCATTAAATCCACCAGACCTACCAAAGGCATTGGCAAAGGTGCAAGAACTACAAGCTAATTACAGACAGGCACAATTAGCCTACCAATTCAATAACCCACCAAAGAATCCAGGAAATACTCAAAATACCTTGAGGTTCCACCAGAGACAACCGAGAGCCTACAACGGACCTTTCGAACAGAAAAACGACTTCCAAAAAAATAATATGTCTTGGCGACAACCTTATTTTCTAAATAGAAGACAAAAAAATCAGGCCCCCGAACCAATGGAGGTGGACGAATCTTTGCAGATACAAAACCGACGAAATAATAATCCCTATAGGGGAAATCATAATACTAACTATAACCGAGGTTATAATACTAGGAATTATTATCACAGAAATAACAACAATTATAACCATGCCCAACAGAATAGAGCCAACACTGGACAGAACAATCAGTTTAGCCCAAATCTACCGCTTAAGCGAAAACCAACTGACTCGTTGAATCAACCTCAACCGGTAAATAAAACCATGAGGGTGAACAATATTGAAGAGGATCATTTATTAGATCAGCCCCCGAAGTAGTTTTGCCCTGTAAATGTAGTAAATGTAGTCTTGCCACTGTAAATGGGTTTTCGATAACCAAATATTTTCATATAATAATCATATTTAATACAAAACAAATTTTTTACGAAATAGAGAGTATGGAAACAGATTTACTTATAGGATTTCATCTACTAAAAAAGATAGGAGCGGTAATTGATACCGAAAAAGGAATTTTAAGATAACGAAGTAATAACGAAGAGCAGATCATTTTCGATGATCCTTCCGTTAAAAGAATTTATAATAAAAAAATGTATTTATATATTTAATATATATATATATATTTTGAAGCAGGAAAGGCAGAAAGAACCGATTCAGTACAGGTAGAAAGAAGTTTATATAGCTTGGGATCAAGGAATCCTGAGCATGCCGACGTAGAATTATTCGTCAACATTAAAAATAAATAGTTTGGGATTAAAAAATCCTGAACATGCCGTCGTTGAAGTATCCGACAAAAAGAGTTAAGTCCTGAGCACGCCGACGTAGAACTATCCGTCAATACAAAAGCAAATAGTTTGGGATGCAAATATCCTGAACATGTCGTCGTAGAAATATCCGACTTAAATAAACATATAAATTCTGAATCGAAAATGATCAGATTGAATAACACACTAATACATGAAGCGGATAATTTAGAGAAACTCAGGGAAAGAATGATGAAATTGTATTAGGACCATGCAAATATAGATTTGCAGTTACCGTTTAGAACGGATATAAAAGGAGAAATAAATACTGAACATGATAGGCCGGTATATAGTGAGCAATATCCATATGCTTATTCGGTTAATGATTTCGTTAATAAAGAAATAAGTAAAATATTAGACGATGGTATAATTAGACCTAGTCGGAGCCCATACAATTCGCCAGTGATAGTTGTACCAAAAAAAGGAGTAAATGAAGATGGAACTCCTAAACATAGGTTAGTGATAGACTTTAAAAAATTAAATGATAATACAATACAAGACAGATACCCCATGCAGGAAGGCGAAGGAAAAGTATTTCTCTGCTATTGATTTAGAATCTGGATTCTATCAGATATTGATAAAAGAGTCAGACATAGAAAAAACATAATTTTCCATAAATAATGGTAAATATAAATTTTTAAGAATGCCAATGGGTTTGACAAACGCACCCAGAATATTCCAAAGAGCAATGGACGATATACTTAGAGAACAAGAAGGGAAAAATTGCCATGTCTATATGGATGATATAATAATATTTTCAAAAACTATTAATCAGCACTGTACAGATATGATTAGAATAGTACAGATTTTACAGAATGCTAATATGCAAATTTCCCTTGAAAAGTCTAAATTTTTTTCAACTAGAGACTAAATTCCTGGGATATACCCGACAGACAGACCCGAAAAAAAAGATACAATACAGAAATATCCAATTCCGAAAAATGTCCGAGAGCTACGCAGTTTCCTAGGATTAACAAAATATTATAGAAAATTCGTCCGGAATTTGCGACAATTGCCAAACCACTAACAAAGTATTTAAGTGGAGTCAATGCGAAGATTTCAAAAAGAGCATCAAAAAAAGCCTTGATACAGCTGGATGAAACAGCAGTGCAAGCATTTAATATTCTAAAAGATAGTTTAATTTCACATGTAGAATTAGTACAACCGGATTACAATAAAAAATTCACTCTAACCACAGATGCATCAAACATAGCAATAGGTGCAGTATTATTACAAGAAGGGAACCCCATAACATTTATTTCCAAAACCCTAAACAAAACTGAGCAACTTTATGCCACAAACAGTAAAGAACTATTAATAGTGTGGGCACTGAAGAATTTAAGATATTATTTATCCGGAGTTAGTGGAATTGAAATTCAAACAGATCACCAACCATTGTCCTTTACCATGTCACAGAACAAATCAAATGTAGAAACGGTGGTACTACTTTAGCGAAAGTTTTGCACCAAAGATCATATATAAACCAGGATCAACAAATATAGTAGCAGACGCTTTATCTCGAATTCATATAAATCATATAACAGACAGTGATGATGAACAAGTGGAATTAGAATCAGATTTAAATACCCAACATTCAGCAAAAGCTAGAATCACAGTTCATGACATAAAAATTCCAATATGTGAAGCTCCCATTCCGACAAGAGAAGGTGAGCAATTACATATAGACATATTCTATGCCCAAAATCTGACATTTATAACCTGTATTGATTCCTATTCAAAATACTTGGTGGTAAAAGAGATTCAAAATAAACTACATATTGAACATAAGGTATTGAATATATTGCAACATTTTCCTTTAGCGACATCAATAATGACAGATAACGAACCAAGTTTTACTTCAGCACAATTTAGATCTTTCATACAACGAAGTAATTTAACCATTTTTTATGCTGATCCCAGGCATAGCACTTCCAATGGTCAGGTAGAAAGAGTGCATTCCACATTAACAGAAATAGCACGATATATTAAAGAGGAACTAAACTTAACAAGCTATACAGAAATAATATTGAGGGCAGCGCAAAAATATAAAAATATAAAAAAATATATATATAAAATATATCAATACATTCAACAATAAATCAAATACCTCATGACATCTTATTTAATAAAATCCAACACGAAAATGTTCCATTATCACAATACGGATAGGAAAGGAAAAGACTATATAGTAGGTGAAGTAGTTTATGAAATAATATTCGGTGAAAGAAATAAATTACAACCCCGTTACAAAAAACAGGTAGTTAAGGAAAATCATAAGAACAAAATCATGATCAATAACAGAAACCAAATAATACATAAAGACAATATAAAACATATATATATTTTTTTTTTGCAGAAAATGTATGTAAATATGATAATACTGACCCTCGTTTTGTACACGACTTCCGAAGTCATTGACTATACGCACAGCGATTACTTGTTACTTAGAGACGACAAGAACGTTTACACTTACTTAAATTAAGTTTTTATAAGGAGATAATAAATGTAGAACCCGAATATGTTAATAAATCCGTAAATCCTGACGATGAATGGGAAATTAAAATGGATATTAGTTTATTAAATTTGATGATTTCAGAATTAGCCCCAAAGAGAAATAGAAGGGGAATTAATGAGTTGGGTACCATTTGGAAATGGGTAGCAGGTACCCCGGATCATGAGAATTTTATAGAAATTCAGAATAAAGTAAATGAAATGATTGAAAATTATAATAAAGGGTGTATAATGAACTCAAAATTTTTTAAGGAAATTTAATTCCTATCAAACTCATTAAAAAATTTTATATTCAGTGAAGAGACAATATTAAGAAAACATCGTTTAAAATTAATTACATTTGATCTGCTGATCTGAACACTTTCAAAAATAAACATTCTTCATACAAAAATTTTAAATAAAAACGAGGGGGAACGTTGTCAGCCGCGTCTACCGCCTCGGCTCTACTTTATACCCGGTACTCAGTCAGTATATATGTACGTGAGCTTGTAATAAATTACATTATTAGATGTTCGCAAAATGAATAAATTTAGTTTTAGCCATAAAAAAATTAAAAAATTAAGTCAATCTTTTCGGAGATTTTTATAAATTAGATTTTTCCATTTTTGTTTACATACGTTTTTTACATCTGTCTTTTCTACATGTCTAAATCTACTTCCTACATATACATACACGGCTGTGTGCGAGAGAGAGAGGGAATGAGTCTGCGCTTGGAAGGATACTGAAATTTCATTTGTTCCTTCTGGCTATATTTATGATCCGATCTGATCCAGGGGCAAAATTTTGAAATATACTAGTAACAGTGTGATAGGACGAGTCTGGATACAAAATTGTGTTCCTCTAGCTTTTATAGTCTCTGAGCTATAGGCGCTAATGAAGACGGACGGACGGACAGACAGACATAGCTATATCGACTCGGCTATTGATGCTGATCAAGAATATATAGACTTTATAGGGTCGGAAACGCTTCCTTCTGGGTGTTACACACATCAATTTTTTCAACAAATCTAATATACCCCTTTACGCTTCGAGTACCGGGTATAATGAAATAGATGACATTTACAAGCACGAAAAAGAGCCTGTTTAGTTATCAGATTTAATTGACATTGCAACTTTGAAAATAGTTCAAAACGCAGAGTTAATAATTATTTATATAAAATACCCCCAAATTAATAATATTTGTAAACTTTACCATGCAAGAGCCATCTCACAACATGATGGAAAATTAGTTATAAGCAAAAATATTTGCGAATGTGGAGGACGTTATTATCTAATGAATAATTTAAAAACAGAAACATTTAACAATTATGCGAAAATAAGTTTAGAAAATAATTGTTTTACGAATTTACTAAATGGCCTTAAAGCCAACTGCTCGAAAATAAGAGAAAAAAAACAAAGAAATAGATTTCGTGCAAAATGGTGCCATATTAGTGTTATCACAACGGGCCGTAATCGGCCTATGTGTGGTGGGCTCCTGGCGAGCCTGGCAACCGCTTCTACCTAGTGTCAGGCACCAATGACGTAAACAACACTATGTTTTTAGGTACTTATCTTCTCATATTCAACGATACAATTATAATAAATAACAAAACCTATTTAACTGAGAAGAATACAATTTGGGAATACGTATCGCAACATAGATATAGTAATTTTGATTTAATTGATTATGTAAAATCCACTGATAAGTTATTTTCCTTTGACAATGTTAATATTTTAAATCCATTTATAAAATTCGGGAATACTGGATTACCATTAGCAACTATATTATTAATAATTTTCTTATTAGTACCGTTGTTTTCTTGCCGCTACAAATTAACCATATTAATCCACTCTAAAGCATTCATGAAACCTACACAAGATATAATTAAAAGCAATATTTTGCAATTATCAGAAGTTCATCAGAGTTCTATCAGAACTTCAAAATGGACGACACATTTAAGAACGGGGGGGGTTAACGTACCCAATGACATTGGTTTCTTATACGAGTTATAAACAATCTTTGGTGTCCCCAGATTCAATCTCGATCTTTGGATTTCAATCTTTGGCTCCCACATAATTTATAAACAATCTTTTCTCACACCCCACCTAAAGTGGAAAACAAACTTTTCTCACACCCGCCTAAATTGAAAAACAATTTCGGCCCACACCCGGCTTTCGGGTAAACAATCGAACACCCGGCTTTCGGGTAAACAATTGAACACCCGGCTTTCTGCAGATTCTGCATTTTTGGTATTTCATACTTCTAGATCTGGATGACCAAATCGAGTCAGCCCGTTTGTTTATAGGAAAATGGTATCGAAAAGAGAACCATTGGGGTTTCATGATGTGGAGATGGAATCAGTAGAGTCAGTCTTGATCTTGGATCAGAACGGAAAAGTTGACTTCAAACTAAAGTCAGTTGAACAACTTACCTCGAAACTAAAATTCTTTAAGTCTTGTGAGGCTCCATAAGTTTTGTGAAATAAAGTTAAGTAATTTGACTTTTTAAAAACACAAATCGCCACCGCGAATGTTTAATTTGCACGGTTATCAAAAGACAGGACCTTTCAGAAAACAAATCTCAGAGCTCGTGGAGAATTCGGTTAGTGACGAGGCAATAGAGTTTTCAGAGGATGAAGCGGAGGAGGAAATCGGGGTGATGGCGTTGTTATGTTGGAATTGTCGGAAGGAGGGACATAGATACCAAGACTGTGTAGCGAAGCGGAAGATATTTTGCTACGGGTTTGGTATCCCGAATACGTATACACCATCCTGCCAAAGGTGTCAAACAAACGGGAAAAGGAACCCATTAGATACTCGTCAGGTGTTACACACCGACAACCGACGAAAAAGGATTAGAAGCAGAAAGTGGCACAGAGAGACCCGAAAAGTTGCCCGAATTGTCACAAATATCGGAACCTTTGTACTGGCATAGATAGATAGATAGATAGGCGTAAGAAGTTAGTTTACCAGATGAGTCGAATAAAACAAGAAATGTCTCGCAAAGCACGAAGCGTCTGGAAGAATTTTGGGAAACCACAAGGCATATAAACGCCATTAGGAAGAAAAATGGAGACCAACGTTGTAGTGCGCTTGCTTAAAGCGGAAAGTGTAAATAAATAAGCTCAGCCTGATGCTACGTGGGATTTATAACAAAGAAAAGTTCCATTGCAGATTCAAGCTGCGCTTTTAAGCAGCCATCTAGCGAATGCAATTCGCCCTTGGGCAGATCTTGTCTTTTCTAAGTTATTTCTATTTACTGTCACTTTTGACAAGCGAAGAAAAAAAATTATTAGGCAGCAAGCCCGGATTCCCGTTGGCTAGCAGCTCTCTCTCTTCTCATGGCAATCAAACAAGACGGACGTGCCTTAGTGACCTCCGAAAAGTACAAAATTGTTTAAGTCCAATTCATAAGCGCTTGCAATAAACTCAGCAGCTGGCTCAG
This sequence comes from Drosophila helvetica, assembly GCA_963969585.1. Lineage (NCBI taxonomy): Eukaryota > Metazoa > Arthropoda > Insecta > Diptera > Drosophilidae > Drosophila > Drosophila helvetica. Next base: position 26,799,762 of record OZ018401.1, on the reverse strand, counting down.
TTGATGGAGCTCCACCAGTAAAGGCCATACAGCATCCACTATGCCAATGTGAGGGACAAGCTTCAGACGTGTACCCTGGAGTCAAGTCCAGAAATGGCCAACAGTAGCACCAACGTAAGCGCGGCCTAAGGCCCGGGCTTCAATCGCCCCTCCGCAGCTCCCAGTGAATCGTCGCTACCTGTTGTCATGGCCAGCACCCTTTTACAGAACGGCATCAGCTCACAAACGGGTATTCAATCGCCCCAGCGCAGCTCCTAGTGCATGCAGTCGACCGTTTATCATGGCCATCACCACCTCAAGAGTACACCACCAGCCCCCATCGGGAAGAAAGTGAAGAGTGGATTCCCTTCTAGCGCAATTAAAAATCTCCGAAAGAATTACCAGTCCTGAGCAATTTTTGTTAAAGTGCTATTCGACCAGCAATTACACATGGTGGCTAGAACAATTTTTGTTCTTTTACTTCAGTTAATGTGGAGAGTACAAATTTCCAAGAGTGCCATCGTGCATTATCATCAGCTGTGCGCTTGATAGGTCACTGACCCCTTGGTTGAAGCAGTTTTTTTTTTATAGCTTTGCTGGTGGAATCAGCAGCGCTGTGCTTTTGGCGCGCCTGAACATATCTATAAGTTACATATTGATAGTTGCTTTTCGAAACAATTAAAAGAAGTAAAACAAAGTATAAGAATGGAATTAACTGTGAGTGCGAATCATGCGAAGTAAAGCCACCCCCCAAAATAACCAAGACAAACGGAGATCGAACATATTTTTACACATATATGTATGTGCTTGCGTATGACCATTTGTATGTGCTCTTATTCTAAAGCTTACAGGTTCATTCTCCCATCGCCGAAAGATATTTTGGACATGGACGAAACTAAGAAAATACGTAAGTGAACCTATTGTATTCTGTAACATGAAACTCTAAATGAGCCAAACCATGCACACGCGTAAATTAATTATAAAACGGTTTTTTTTGGAATTTCATTCTGTTTTGGTGGAGGAGTTTAAGCTCAGTTTGGAGCTTGCCAGCTTTCGAAGCTTTTATAAAGCCTGATCGCATGTAGTACAAAAATTTACACATATGCGCATTGAATTAGTTCCAATGTAAAGTGAATTTTGAGTTGAATGAATTTAAAATTTTTTGATTATATTTATTATTAATATTATTATTGCGCGACATTCTATGAATTATTATTTACTATTTTCCTTGGTTAGATATTTTTAACATACATTTCGCCCATATTTTGCAGATCCTAAGTGTAACATTTTCTATTCTTATTATCATGCCATTAGTTGTTTTATATTATAATAAACCTTTATATTAATTTGCTAGAGAATTTTATTTAGAAGCCATGCAAGGGTCGATGGGGAAGAACGTGAAATAACAACGAAGTAGTCCCCTTCATCCGAAAAATTTGCGCTATCACGGACTTCGGGTGATCATGGTTGGGAGGGCATTTGCTTGTGCAACAATACCAGCACAGCTAACGTCAGAACGATATTGCCAGTTTAATTTTCCCTTTTCCTTTAATTTGCCTTTTTCTTTAACATTTTCCCTGTCTCCTCATCTCTTATGTTCTAACGGTTGAAAGCAAAGAACCGCACGCGAAAACAAATAATACGATTATGTAACGAGGCGAGCACGTAACGAGAAGAACATGTCGGAACCCACTCTTTCTACCGATCATACAGCTGGAGCCAGCGCGAGCACCCACTCCATCGATTACACCCAAGACCAGCTCGAGTGGCACAGCAACTACCGTTGTAGGTGACATGTTTCAATTATCTTATTTTGGCGGCCAACGTGGGGCCCGATCCGAGATGCTCCGATTGTAACCAAATACTACAGTCGTACCACCTGACTGTTACCATTGCTAGATCCTTTTTTTTCTTCTTTCCTGTCCCAGTTATCCAGTGGATACTGCATGGCCTAGTGACGTACACGATGTACTGTTGTGTAGAAGTCCCGATACACTGGTAGTGTTATATTTTTGATTGGATATAACTCCATGATCAATGCCAAGCCCATTAAACAACGGCACTTTTTGGTTTCACCTTCCATAGAGAAGATTTTCTATGCAGAAAGCTTGGGGTAATTGAGGATTCAGAAAGCGCATGGTCCTCGCCGGTGGTCCTAGTCCAAAACCTAAGGAAATCGAGACATTGCTTGGACAGTAGAAAGGTGAACGCAGTGACTATCTATCTATCTTCTTCCCAGATTGATGGCATTCTAAGCGGATTGCCAAGAGCAAATTTTATAACAAGCCTTGACTTGAAAGATGCATTCAGGAAAATTCCGCTCGATATAGGATCAAGACCCAAAACGGCGTTCACTATACCAGGTAGACCTTTGTAGCAATATAAGGTTATGCAATTCGGGTTGTGTAATGCATCGCAGACAATATCCAGACTAATGGATGAAGTTATTCCGTTTTCACTTTGTAATAAAGTGTTCGTGTACTTGGATGATTTGCTCATCATTTCTGATAGCTTGAATCACACATGAAAATGCTGGAAACGGTTTTTTTCGCATATTCGACAGGCTGGACTGACGATACACATCGGCAAAAGTCGATTTTGTATGAGGAGGAATTAAGACCAATCCCGATAAGATTTCAGCGATCACCAATTTCCCCGGGCCAAAGGCTTTAAAAGCGTTGAGGAGCTTTTTAGGCATGGCTGGATGGTATCGGAAATTTATTCCCAACTTTGCTTCGATCTCAGCTCCATTAACTGATCTGATGAAACCAAAACAAAAGTTTTTCATGACCAAAGAAGGCGCAAAAGCATTTGAGAAGCTAAAGAAAGTGCTCGGCAGTGCTCCCGTTTTCCGTAGCCTAGACTTTACCAAGCCATTTTAGATCCATTGAGATGCAAGCACGTCAGGAGTTGGAGGAGTGTTGGTTCAAAAGACGGACGATGGAGAGGAATTGCCTATCGCTTTTGTGTCCAAGAAATTAAATATGGCACAGATGAATTATACTCTTACGAGGAATGCTTGGCGGCACTTGTCAGCATAAGGAGATTTAGGGCATATGTCGATGGCCATGATTTTACCGTAATTACAAATCACTCTTCTTTAAAGTGGCTGAAGTCACAACGCGACCAGCACTCAAAGCTAGCAAGATGGGCTCTTAAACTCCAAGGGTTTCGATTTCACATTGAGCATAGGAAAGGAAAATTGAATGTGGGATCTGACGTTTTATCGAGAGTCCATGAGGATGACATAGCGGCAATGAATAGAAATAATGGGTTGGGGTGGGGTGGTGGGTGGGGTGGATACAGACTGTTTGATAAATCGTCGAGCAGAACACTCGACAGAGGATCTGATGCATGACTCTTTTGCGCGGAAGCTCTGGGTGCCGAAAGAGATGGTGAAGGAAGTGCCTCGCATTCCTTGGCCTCGCATGGGAGAATACATAAGACCTTGGAGCGTATTAGGCGCTATTACTATTGGCCAGGTTTGATGAATGACTTGAGAGCATACATTGCTGCTTGTAGTCAATGCCATTGGGATACCTGCGGAATCACAGAAGTTTTTCCAAAGGCTCTACATCGACTTCCTGGGTCGGTATCCCAGATCACGTAGCGGCCATGTCAGAATATTTATTACGCTAGATCACTATTCAAAGTTTGTCTTCCTGAAGCCAGTAAAGAAATTGACAGCGGAGGTCAATCTGAAGGAGGAACTGTTTCACACGTTTGGCGTACCAGAATCCATTGTTTCAGACAATGGCTCCCAGTTCAGAGCAGAGACGTTCCAAAACCTACAGAGAACACCCAGAATAAGGCATACACTTACGGCGGTGAATGCGCCACAAGAAAATGCGTCGGAGCGCGTTATAGCTGCCATTAGAGCATATGTTCGACCGGATCAGAAGGATTGGGATGAACATCTAAGCAGTATTTGTTGCAATTTAATGATAGCAGTCCATTCGGGAATAGGGGCTACTCCCTATAATATGGTGTTTGACAGCAGACGATTACATCCAACGAAACTTATTCACTTCTGAGGCAGGGCAGCAACTTTAACGAAAGAAGATTCTCTGGAGGTAATCCGTAAAAAGGCCAGCGAGGTGATGAAAAACCAAAATGAGCGCAATCAACGGCAATATAATAAGAGAGCACGAGTAGTGACCTATAAAGTCGGACAGAAGTGTTTAGGAGAAACTTTAAACAAAGTAGTTTCCCAGCGGGATATAATGCGAAGCTTGGCAATGTGTTTGTGAGAGCGAGAGTCAGGCAAAAAGTGGGAAATTCGATCTACGAACTGGAAGATTTATAGGGAAAAGTAATTGGAAGGTATCATGCAAAAGACATGCGTCAGTAGTGGCGACCTAGCTACAAGCGTGATCAGCCTTGTGGTTGCAGTTTCATCGATGGTTCGTTTTATCACCTCAAGTCTGATTTTGGCGGGGGAATTTGTAATGTGTCCTGTAGCTGGTTGCGCGGGGTACATCAAGCTACACAGAGGCTGTAAAACTGTGCGCCTTAACAGCGCCGAAGGGGCTGAGCAACGCCCCCTACTTGTCAAGGTGCGGAGTAAGGGAGAAAGGAGAATTTGTGCCAGATCCACGGGTAACTGAAAAAAGGAAAAGAACCGGAAGAAATTCAAAGGGGGTGTGGAAGCAGTGTGACTTCTAAATATATATTCCCTTAAGGTTTGGCACCCAGTTTGCAGTCTAAACTCCAAGGGCTTCCCCAGCGCAGACAATCCCACTTAACTCAAGTGCATGCACAAGCTGAGAAGAATGCAAAAGCTAAGGGGAATGCAAAACGAGGGGTAAAGTGAACACAAGAGAGGCGAGCCCGAAACTTCGAACAAGCCGGTAGCAAGGCAAGAAGGCAGCGAATAAGACAATCATTGCCGGGAAATAGCAGAAAGCGGCGTGGATCAGTACGAGTGGATGGTGTTTCAGAAAACTGGGGGAAGTTTTTTGAGGGGTCGATGTGTATAAAAACTTACGCGATTCCGTGCAGTGAAAATTTGTCAGATCGAGGAAGAAGGAAAATTTAACCTCACGCGTGGAAACATGGCCACTAGTTAGAGGAGAGCTCATACGAGCAGTGTCTGCCTTCTTTCTCTGACACAAGGTGCTTGTGATGGTGTTATAAGACAACGTTCAGAGGAGAAAGGAAAAATTGAGGTTCCATGTAACCAAAGTAGTCGCAGAAAATCGAGTATGTACCACGGTGCCAATCCACAACGCCTAAAGTGAGAGAGAGAGGAGATAGCGGAGCATTTTCGAGGTGCCGGCATTCCGATCAACGCGTGAAGAGGAGAGTAGAAGAAGTGAAATAGTAGATAAGTAGTTTAACTGATAATTAGCTTAACTGATAATATTTAAGCAATTTCTTTAGGGTGGTTAAATATAATATTGAAAAAAAAGAATAGAAGAAAAAGTGGGAATAATCGTAACTGAATAAAAAACCTAAAAAAACACAAACCTAAAAAAACTTGGGTGAGTTCTTGTATTGGCAAAAAATTTTGATAATCGGTTTCACCGATTTCCCTATTCAACATATTTCCTATTCCCTATTTCAGTATATCATTCCTTATGTGAACATTTTCGTGTAATGAGCAAAGCATAGGAGGCTACAAGGTCAATGACCACAGCGTGGAGAGAACGAATTGTTAGGAGAGGAGAGGATCGAAAATAGAGAGAATTTCGAAGAAGAAAAGAAAATAGGGTAAATCGAGTAACATACGTTTTCTTGGGGTATTAGCAAATTTATCAAATGCTTAGAATTAAGGTAGTAGTTTGTAAACGTAATATTAATTTTAATCTTTAATAAATTATTTTACAATGTTTAAGTAAAGAACAGCGTATGATCTCCGATATCCAGCCCCTCTAAACCCGTGTGGAAGGGGTCATAAAATGATGGCAATCCATGACCAAAAAAGAGTGGGCGTGATCCTCCATAACATCTGAGGACAACAGTCTATTGGCCAAACGTTTTTTTTTCTCTCGTTCGTTTAGTACATGTTCGCAAGAGAGACAAAATTAATTTTAGCCAAAAAAAAAAAAAATGAAGTCGAAACCTTTCGGAAATTTGTATCTATTAGATGTTTCCATATTAGCTTACATAAGTTTTTACTTCTGCCTTTTCTAAATGTCTACATCTACTTCCTTCATACACATATACGGCTTTGTGCGAGACAAAAAAGGAATGAGTCTTCGCTTGGAAGGCCACTGAAATTTCATTTGTTCCTTCTGGCTATACTAATAATTCGATCTGATCCAGATTCAATACTCTGATAGATATGGCCATTGTCTATGATTCTGCGTCTTTAGTTTTTTCGTATCTTCAAAATTGTGCATACCACAGATTTTCGTCCTTTGTGTGGGCGGAAGGGGGCAGTTTGATAGTGTGATATCGGAGGAGTCTGGATTTAAAAGTTGGTTGCTCTAGCTTTTATAGTCTCTGAGCTATATGCGCTAATGAGCACGGACAGATGGACGGACGGACAGACAGACATATCTATATCGACTCTTCTATTGATGCTTTTTAAGAATATATATACTTTATGAAGTCGAAAACTCTTCATTCTGGGTGTTACAGACAACCCTTATCACCACAAATCTGATATACCCCTTTACTCTTTGAGTACGTATAAAAAGTATAAAAAGGCATCGAAGGTCTCAGCATTGACAAGAAAAAGAACACCACCCTTTTTCCGACGAGACAGTAGCCGGAATGATAGCGTGCTGGTCCATCTGAGTGAGAACACCAATTCTACCAATCGTTGTCCACTACAGTAATCGACGGAAATGCTGAACAAAGTGCGCTTCATAATCTAGCTCTTATTTGGTAGACTTTACTATTGGTTTGATGCAATTGTCTACCTTCCAAAACCTCCGAAGAAGAACTTTCAGTGATTCCTCTGGATTATTATCCTCAGCAGCTACGGTTGGAGCGCGGGTAACCATTAAAAAAGAACCTTTTAAATGGGAGTAACCTCCAGAGAAGACCCATCCCAAGCGAGATTTCTGAATTGAAGGCAATCCTGGCAGTAGTTTTAACTGACCAACACAAAGGAATTTGTAAAAGAGACTTGCGCCAATCAAACATCATTACTGACACCTTGGGCAAAAAGGGCAGACGAGGTTGACGCTGAAGTAGAGGGTTCAGTGGTATGCTGGGAAGACGTAGACGAAAAATACGTAGACGGAGATGGATTATCATTTGTCGAAGGTGCGGAAAAATGATGAGAGGCGTTTACACCTAAGCCGCATCTTTTCCGCATCATTTTGTCAGCTGTTCGGGCTGCTAAAGTAAACAAACGCTGGGAATAAAAAGAAGAGAGGAAAAATCATTTTTATTGAAATTTAAAGAAATTGTAAAAATAATGAGCGATTTATTATTAAATGTGGAAAACTGTGCATTTGGGAGTTTCCTCACGAGCACCCAATTGTTTATGGAGCTTGTTAAGGAGGAGTCCGATGTATGTGAAGCTATCTTTACTCCATCAAACAAAAATTGTTTGCTGACGACTTTAATTTTCAAGTGGCACTTTTAAAGTTGGAATCAGTGCATCCCAAAAGATATTTGAGGACCCTTGTAAGTTGTTGTGTTACCATTTTGTTGTTTGCTATCAGATTTGTATCTATCAAATTTTAATTTAAATGTTTAGGAACGGTTGGCGGTTATTGCTCTCAATACCCCGTCGATACCCCGAATAATTTCAGTATTTTGTAAAAATACTACACAGTATACTGCAACACTTCCCAATGATGCGCCGCATGATTAAAGATGGGGCCGCATCATTGCCTTCTTCTATCCACAGGGCTCTTATAGGCATAGTTGTCGCATGTTCCATTTAAAGGCTAGTATCCAGCACCGCGAAAACGAAAAATTACTGCCAAACTCCATATAAAAAAAAATGGGCCAGGAATTTTTCGGTTGCGGTTTACTGGCAAATTCCACAGATTCTTATCGATAGTTAGCCTATCGACAGGATTGTGGACTCAGAGATCAGCTGGTATTCCCGCCATTTAAATATATGCGCCAATTGTTACTGAAGTGAATGTGAAAGATGGAGTCAAAAACTGTTCGAAAAACAAACAAGAAATATGCAAATTTTCAAATTTCAGTCGAGGCAAGGCAATGTCTTTGGCGGATTACGGAAAATTAGCATTTTGATCATTTTGGTGCCTCCGTCTGCGCTGTACTTCCTTCTATTTTTTGTTTGAAACAATATGTGCCGCCCCCAACAAAATAAATTCGTCGTCAGAATCAATTTTTCTCCTTTTTCAATTTTAATTGAACTATCACATTTGGCGCTGTTTACAAAACACAGCTGATTTATTAGAGTAGTCGACCTTTTTTTAAATACTTCGTCACACTATTTCCGTTTCGTTCCACACACACGAAATAAAGAGCAGATTCCTGGCAGTAATTTTCCGCGGTGCTGGATACTAGCCTTAAAGGAAAAATGCAATGCTGCGCCCCAGTGTAAAAATAGTATTACAGCTGTCTTCATTGAACTTTTCAGTTCTGAAAAGCTGATAAATGCAGTTATAGCCTGGACATGCTTAATTTTGCTGTTCTGTACCATCTCAAAGGCCATTTAGCCGTTACAAAACATGAATTTAGTTATTTTTTGTAAGAAAAATAACGGTTATATGTGAACTAACGACATTTATCGGCAAAATTCGGCATAATACCCTCTGCACACTGAGCCCGTAACGGGGGAACGGTGGGATTTTTGACAGACGGTGAAACTCCGATTCACACTGGCACCGGGCACCGTCTACCGTCTAACAGCTGATGACACAATAACAAAAACTGAGTATTTGAGCGGAAGATTTTTTTTAGTGTTTGGAAAATGTATAATGAAAATTTAGCGATTCTCTTAACTGTGGTTCAACAGCAAAATGTTTTCATGCAACAAATGTGGACGTTGTTGGGTGCTGACATTGCTAATGAAGATGAAGACAGCTGCGACTTTGAAGACGAAGAGTTTCTTAACTGGTTAACTGCATTAAAAAAACAAAAGCCAGGAAGGTTTTGGTCTCGCTTCCGAGAAAATTGATGAGTGCGTTCAGGGATTCGAGGCAATTGGGTTTCCCCAGTCTCTAGGTGCAATTGGTAAGAAATCAATAACATATTTATATATAAATTGGTTTTAACACTTCCTTTTCATTTTAGATGGCTGCCACATCGAAATTAAACCACCCGCAGATGAGGCAGTCGACCACCACAATTATAAGGGCTGGTATTCAACGGTATTGTTTGCCCTAGTGGACTATAGGTAAGATACTAGCACGAAAATATGTATTTATTAAGAGTATTTACAGTATTCTTCTTTTGTTCACTTTAGATACAGATTTACATATGTGAACATCGGCTCCGCAGGAAGGTGCAATGACTCCATGATTTATCAGAAGTCAAGCCTTGGAAAACGCATTGAAGCATCGGAAGTGCTTCAGGAAAAAGCCAAAAATATAAACGGAGTGAAGGTGCCTGTAATGCTAATCGGGGACTCGGCATTCCGGTTTTCTAAAAGGCTAATGAAGCCATTTCCATTTTCTACAGCTGCCTCTTTGGAACAGCGGACGTTTAATTACAACCTATCCAAAGCTAGGCGTGTTGTAGAAAATGCGTTTGGTCATTTGAAAGCTCGACTTAAGAAAATCGGGAAAGGTATCGACAGTCACTATAAGAATAACAGCGCAATAATAATGTGCTGTTGCATACTCCACAACATTTTAAATATGCACAACAGCTTAATAAACGATAATTGGGAGCTTTTAACAGCAGAGCAGAGAGAACAGCCCGATAACACCAATAGTTCTGCTGATTACAACCAGTCAGCAGAACAGATACGATCTGCAATAGCAAAATATTGTGTAAATCGTAATAAATAAAAAATAAAGTAACAAAAAACAGCTTATTTATTTCTATTCATAAAGAAACTCAGCATATCGTTCTGAAATTTTGTTTGGCTGTCTATCAATCGATCAATCTGTGCTTCCCACTTTTCAGCTCTCTCATCCTGCTTCCTATGGTGCTCCTGCTGCTCTTCTAGCCGTGCTGTGGCTACATTCGCAAGAATAGCCATGTAGTCTACCTTGGCGCGCTTCGATGGGGGCTCATTGCTGGCAGAAAATGTGCTGGAGCTGCAGGACCCGTCCAGGTCGACCTCGATTATGTTATCCGAAAGAAACAATTTTTCTTTATCTGTAAATTAACGCCTATTATTAATATATTTCTAAGAACATATATTTTATTTAACTTACTGTGGTTGTCCACCGTGTTCTGCTCCATGTTGTGGATCCAAAAAGATCCCCGGAACGAGTTCAACTTCTCGTAGTGCTTCCATCCCGATGGAGCACCCCCGCTCGGCCCCACTTTATCCTTCTCAGTCCTGCAAAGTATAAAATTAAAATGGATTTCATATTATTACTTGTTGACCAAATACAGTAATATTTACTTGTATTTTCTGGTCAAATTTTCCAATTTAGTTCGAATATCAAACCATTTCATTTCGAGCACAGCCTCCCTCATCGAATTCTCCATCTCCATGTAAATATGGGAATTTTTTCGAGCTCCCCGCAGATCATCAATTCATTCCTGCCAAATGTCGACGAGCAATGTCTCCATCTCTGTGGACCACCTCAACCTGCTGCCTGTTCCTTCTGATGATGTTCTCTTATTTTCTGCAGTGGAAATGAATATTAATATCAAATTAGTTAATTACAAATAAATATATCTTCTCCTTCCATTTTGTTCTTTCTTTTAAAACTTTTTTCGAAATTGGAATTGAATTGGCTGTCGGCGGGCTGTGTTAAGTTGTTGTTTAAAATTTTCTTGTCAGTCATGCTTATAATTTCGTAGTGAATTCCATTTTTTCGTTGTGAATACCAATTTTTCAGAGTTGCATTTGAAAACCATCGGCTAAATATCGCATAGAAACGTGCGGTTTAGGAACATCCAAAATAGACGGTGGAACTAACTGGGAAATTTCGGCACGGCAAAACCTTACGCACCGTCTATGAAATAGACGGTAAACGGTGCCCAGTGTGAAGAGGCTATAAGGAGGTTTGGTCAAACGATGCAACCTACAAACGATACTTTAAACGACGCTTAATTAATGTACCTACCTAAAACGAAAAATGCAGGCCAAGAAAAATACCACATTTAAAAAAAAGTCATTTCAAAAAGTCAGGGTAGCTGTCTACGGCGAGGTGGAAACTGGCGGCAGGCAAAATCAGCGATGGTATTTCCTTCAGCAAAGGTAGAGTGAGGTGGCTTGTGTACACTATTCCTGGCGATTTTACGCGTAATCAAAGGCTTCAGTGCAAGGAAAATCATTTGAAACCTGTCGCGCAATCCACTGTCAAACTCGCGGCAATCCAATTCCTCGAGCTCACTATTCACGGTTTTAAATTTGCCGTGCAGGAAAGAGGAAAGAGTACCACGTGGAATAAACGTTTCTAGCGGGAAGATGACTGCAAAGAGTAACGCGCGCAATATACGGGAATGACCGAGAACTACAAGGCAAGCCAACAGCTATGTGACATCCCTATTTGCGGGAACCGCAAGTCGGCAGCCTATGTGCGATCCCTATAATCACGAGCGGTCGTCGTATGAACCGTTCTTGCGGGAAGGTGCACTTATGAAGCCGATGACACTGGTTGAAATGGGAATTCGTTTAAAATTTATATTATTATATTGTAGTTTGTGAGTACACACTATCACGTCGGGGTCAACAAATGTTAAACTATTAAGCATTTTTAATAACCTTTAAAAATTCCTTTTATTTTTAGAACAAAAAGGGTATAGGTTGTATTCGTATATACAAGGGTATTTATTGGTATATGTCGAAAAATTGGTATGTTGGACCGATGGATAAAAATTTATTCCGACGGCGCACAGTGGGACATCAGACGAACAGAGGTGGCAAAAGTCGAAGAATTTTTTGAGCGCTTTGAATAAAATGAATACACGTATCTAGCAGAGAATTTCCCAGAGCTTTCAAAAATAGAGTTTTCAAGATAAGGCTACCTTGCACCACTAACCATACAGTACATAGATGAGACATTTCATACAAACGGCTGTCGCAAGCGAAGTCTGAGATTTGCAGTACCAAGCGTTCGGCTCGGTACAGCAACTGTTCGGCTCATGACGCGGCGCTAGCCGAAGCCGACAGCAACGAAGCAATGGCATTGATGTGTGTGTGTTATTATACACAATAAATTTTTGATTGTAGGCATTGTCAGTTCTTGGGCTCTTGGGTTTTTGGTTTCTGTTTTATTTTGTTTTGCTTCAGCGTATTTGGATGTATGGGTGCACATATATGCTCACGTACATTTTTTAAGTATTGCTGCTGGTAGAACGAAATTTCTCAATTCCCTTAAGATTCTTGGATTTCTGTGCTTGTTACCCTTTACTTTAGCATTTTTAGAGTCGACACGTTTGAAGACACTTTCCTTATAATATCAGAATAACTCTTGTTTGTATATGTTCTAGATGATAATTTTGTTTAATATAGAAAATATGAATATATAAGCGGATATGCATATGTAAATATATACATATAATATATTTCTTACATAACTCCTATTGGAATAATTGTCCATTAGAGTATTCAGGGTGCAAATTGTGAATAAGCAAATAATTTTCTTTTAATATATATATTTGTATATAATTAAGTCGTATAAACATAAAGACTATACAGTTTGTACTATATATACACATATGAATATTTAATTGTATGGTATATCATATAATATATTAATATATATATATTATATGTATATGATCACATACAAAAAAGTTATATGCGCTGAAAAAATTATATATGTATATGTATATCAGCCATTATTATGGATATTAATGACATATAAATAGGTATTGAATGGGTCTATACACATTTTAGTGTTATAGCCCAACAATCGTTCCTCGCTTTCTGAAGCGAATGCAAAGAATTCATTGGAGATTAAGACTTCATGGAGACGCTTGCCCACAATACAAATAAAAATAATATTTTGTAAAGCCTTTATATGCTAATTTTGTTTGATGTACTATAACCGAATATAATGAACGAATGTAAATGTGTAAAAAT